>OY757311.1:16501076-17712999 GCA_963583905.1 Stenurella melanura | reverse complement strand
CCGGGGGTGGATGCCACCCCTTCTCGGGGGCTGAAATTTTTATGGCCAAAATAACCCCGGGAGTCGATAGAGAACCTAATTCTAAGCAAAAAATGTTCTATGAAGTTTTTTCGAAAACTCCATACTTTTTAAGTTATTCGTGATTGAAAACTCGCCATTTTCATTAAAAAATGACACTTTTTCAACGGTTTTTTACGAATAACTCGAAAATTATGCGTCTAATGAAAAAAAGTGTAAGGGACGTAATTGTAGCTTATATAAGAACAGAGAGATTCGTTTTTTTTTTTTTTTAGAAATATCCTAGGTGCAATATAAAGGGAGATATGGTTGACGAAAGGAAACTTTTTTTTTGCGAGTGCTCGGATCGGTGCATTCAACTTGAAATAACGGAAAAATAATCGACTTTCGGGGTATAATGCTAATAACAATTTTTGTAGTGCTTGAAAATACCTTTAAAATGAGCACTGTAAAAAGTAGATTGCATTTAAATTAAGCGAGATACAATGCCAAAAAGATTGACTACTCAACTTTTTTAAGAAAAAATGAACAGTAAAATTAACCTCACGACCACCAGAATTGAAATGCATCATTTTCCTCCTACAATATGTTTTATTTTAGTGTTATTCATATGCTCAAAAAGTTTAACTGATTTAAAATGCACGCTTTTTGAAAAACGTTAATTTTAATTTTAACGTGTTTTTTGAATTCTTCAAAAAAATTTCTATTTTTAAAAATAACTTCGAAAGGTTGATAGATACGTAAACTTTATTACAAAATTTTTTTTTTTTTTCAATAAGAATTTTGTTTTTTTTTTAAATTTTTATACGATGAAAAATAATGAACATATAGGCGATTGAAGTTGATACCGACGTGTTATTAACAGCTGTTCTGAGCCCTTTAACCCTTTAGCTTTAAAAATCTAAGGGCGCCGAACCTCCAAAAAGTCCTTAGTCTTGTAGTCCATCAAATTACCTTTAAAATGGTTTTTAGATGTGCTCAATAGCATGAAAATTGACGGAGATATCGTCAAAAACCAATTTCATTTTTCAGAAATTGAACCATTATAAGCCACGGATGCACTAGTAAAATGTTTTAAAATCTTAAAAAATGATTTTTCACCAATTTTTACATACATAAAGGGTAATTTTGGGGGTTGAAAATGAGAAATACATAAATGATATAAAATATATCATGAGCAGTGAAAACGATTGTGAAAAACTGAAGCCAATAAAGCTTCTAAAAAATTGTTTTCAATTGATTCTAAAGTTAGGGGTGGTTTCTAGGGGTTGAAATTAAACAATAAATTGATAAATTAATTAATTACTAAACTTGTAAATATTCAGTAGAATCCATTTTTATTTATCTTTTATCGGAAACCCAAAATTGAAACAGTTAAATCTGCTAAAAAATATTTTTTTCTTTAATTTTAAGAGAAGGGGTAGTTTTTAAGGGTTGAAAATTTACAATTCATAAATAAATTATATATAATGAGCACTAAACAATTCTTTGTTTCGTTAATGGGCGATTTCACATGACAGAGAGACAAAAAAACCGATTTTTTCCTGGTATTACGACTTTACGGGGTAGTTTTTAAGGGTGGAAAACTTTATGGAAATCATAAATCATGCTTCAAAATGTTAAAGAATATTTATTCTACATAACTAAGTAAGATTCCATTGATAGAATGCTTAAATTAGCATTTTTTCCAATTTTTCAAAAAAGGGGTTGATTTCACCCCTAAAACACAAAAAGTGCAATTCCGCACAATGTCACTTTTGAAGATAAGGGTAAAACAAGCCCGCTCCCAAATTTTCAGAAAAATCGATGACGGTTGAAAGATTTCGGAAGTAATAGCTTATTTTTACCTTCATTGACTGTACTAAGCCAGCTTTCGATGATAAATATGTACTACATTCTTGGCACATTTTCAATTTATTTTTAAATCACATATTTTTAAAGCGCTACAATTTAGGGGTAGTTTTTCATGTTTTCCTGAAAAAACTCAGTGAAAACGCACTTTACAGAAAAGTTGCAAATGAAAAAAGTCTTGTATTTTGATGATAGATTCACCTGATTTTTTTTAGATTTTTGTCTTCCCCTCCACCACTTTTAGGAATTTTCGAGTGGCCGTATTTCAAGATTTCATCAAAATCCATTCACTGGCACTCAAATTATAGGTGAAACCCCCCCGTTGATTGAACAAGTGGTAGATATGATAACCTGAGAAATCTACTAACTTTACCCATGTGCTAATTTCATTATTTAACAAATTAGGCAAGCAAATGTTTTTTTTTTGTAAATAACTTTAATAATTTGATTTTTTGTTCAGAAATTGACAAGAGGAAAAAAAAATGTTTATAATTTTTTACAAGCTTTTTTTGTTCAACTTCACGTGTTTGTCACTGCCTGTTTAGTTCAAATCTTACAAGTCAAGGTGCTATTCATTAGAACACATCCCTTTGTGTTCTAAAAAATGGCGAAGGATGCGGTGTTAAATACGCATATTAAATTAATGCTTATCTGAAATGTATTTAAACAGTTTTAAAAAAAATCTTGAACTTGATAGGTTTAAGTTAATAATATTACAATAAAAAACATTCAAAATAAAAGATAAACTAAATATTTTAAAAACACCCAACAATTTTATTCCTACTTAAAAAATTTTACGTAAAAAAAATTGTTTATAATTTTTTACAAGCTTTTTTTTGTTCAACTTCACGTGTTTGTAACTGCCTGTTTAGTTCAAATCTTACAAGTCAATGTGCTATTCATTAGAACACAACATCCCTTTGTGTTCTAATAAATGGCGAAGGATCCGGTGTTTAATACACATATTAAACAGTTTTTAAAAAATCTTGAACTTGATAGGTTTAAGTTAATATTACAATAAAAAACATTAAAAATAAAAGTTAAATTAAAAGTTTTAAAAACACCCGACAATTTTATTACTTAAAATTGCTGTTACCAACTTCCGTTCTTTTTTAATAAATTTTTTTCATAATAAAAAATATTAATTTGTACACTTTTCTAATAAGTAAACCTGTACATTGGTAAGTAACTATTAGAATACATTGCAAAGAGTTTCGTCTAGATATCTGAAGTTCAAGGTATTTCCGTAATAACGCACTGGACTATTAGTAGTATGAAAATGTAACGCAACAAAAAAGCCAGTCCACCAATAAGTGTCCGCAATTCGGGAATGCTTCATTAAAAGTGAAATGCCAAGGATAACTAGATCTGCGACGGCTACACGGATGTAAAGCAGAACACAATTAAGAGGGTATGGCTCGCCCTTCTGACACATAATGATTCATATTACCAGTTTTCGAAAGGAAAAAGAGTTTATTTAAAAATTACTGATGTATCAAGGTTTACTTAATTGGGCATGTCCCTCCACAACATTTAAATATCTTTGGGTGGACAATAGCAGACGTACTACCTTCAACTTACTTCCTTAATACAAAAATGCTGCATATGTGTTTCTGCATTTGCAATATTTTTACATTATGATTAATATTAACTTAGTAACAAATAAATAATTTTAAAAAATTAAATAAGACGCTTTTAAACACAAACTGAAACTTTTCTTTTCTTTTCTTACTTTTTATTGGGTATTTTGCCACTGAAAAATATTTAAAAATTTTAATGAAAAAACCTAGCTTTGATTTTCAGTTTTTAGTTTATAACATTGTTCTAGTTTATATATTTTTAGGTGTGAGACTTTTTGAAACAGTCAAGTACTCAAGAACCAACCTCTGTCTGATCCGTTTGGCGCAGAGGTTTTTTCATTAAAATTTTTAAATATTTTTCAGTGGCAAAATACCCAATAAAAAGTAAGAAAATCTGAATATGCCACAAATAAACAATTACAGACAACACGAACTGAAACTATTAAAGAATGCACTAAAAAGAAGAAAATAATGTTAATAATAATAATGTTAATAAACGTATAACCATTGGGCGCCCGATTGAGTAAAATTTTGTGTTTCCAGGTATTTTGAGCGCCCCACGCTTTTACGTTTATTGGCATATTGTTATTATTAAGATTATTGTCTTCTTTTTAGTGTATTTTTTAACAGTTTCAGTTTGTGTTTTAAAGCGTGTTTTTAATTTTTTTAAATTATTTATTTATTTTCTTTTTAGTCTTGTTCCAAGTAGAATAGTATGTTTGTTCGACAACATTCCTCACATGTAAATGACAACCTATTCGTCATTTTGAATTCTTGAATTACAACAAAATATTTATAATCAGATACTGATTTTCATACGAATCAGCCCGTAAATTACCAAACTAATCCGCCATTTTAGATTATTTAAGTTGGACAAGACAATTTTCATTTGCAACTTCGATAATCCCCATACATGTACTGATTTTCAGTCGAATCAGACGACACGTGATTTATTTATTTATTTATTTGATACACAATTCAACAGGTAAAAACTCAATCACAGAATAGGAGATAAAAACTAAATTAAAAATAGTAACTAGTGAATAATAAAAATTCAACAGATATTCACAGTACATAAATACATGAATACATATGAATTAACATAAAAGAGAACTAACTAAACTAAACTAAACTTATATACTTAATACATTTTTGTAAATACACATTTAAAAAAACATACAGCTTATTCAAGAAGTATAGTATACAATTAGGCTAATTGTGTCAACAAAAAAGAACAAAACTCAAATTTAAGTTAAAGACAGATTCTTCATGTTCGTAAGACTGCAATTGAATATATCTAAACGATTATTCAAATTATTGTATATATTGCACATCTGCTGGATACAAGAAATTTTTTTACGTTTGTTCATGAAAATGGCAAGTAAAATACATTGTTGTATCTAGATGCCGCTCTAGGAATTTGAAAATTAAGCATACTTAAAACATCCCCACAGTCGATGTTATCGTGTAAAATAATATATAAAAATGTTAATTGAGATCGGTATCTACGAATCTCTAGACTATTTAGGGAAAACCTAGAGAGCAGTTCTTCATGTGGATAACCTATAGCCGGATAAGTCCCATCAGCCTTAAAAGTCGCATATTTTAGAAAACGGCGTTAAGTTCTTTCCAAATTTTGTATGTGTACATTATGCGTTGGACACCATATTATTGAAGCATATTCAAGATGTAGTCTAACAAAAGTAGTGTAAAGATGCTTTCATGTACGTATATTTTTAAAATGTGCGGAGTTTATAATAACAAAGCCCAGCGTTCTGTAACTTTTAGTGACAGCAAGCTCGATGTGGTTTACTAACGTTAGTTTTTTATCAAATGTCACACCCAAGTCACAAAAAGTGTTTGGTCGAAAAAGTGTATGATTGTCTAATTTGTAGTTGTACAGGATGATATTTTGCTTTGTTGTAATGATAAAACTTACAACACTTCCCTTCAGTATGCGAGGGAAGTAATTCAATTTTTATTAAAATTTGTATACCATGCTTTTTCTTACAATTTGATTTTCTCCCAGATCCAGTAGTTGGTATTTTATTTTTTTGTCCATCTTTCCAGAAGGTATAAGAAGTAGTTTTCATACCCACTAAAATAATTTTGATGTTTGCAAAAATTTTATTAAAAAAAAGATTAAGCAATTATTTTAACATTAACGTTCTGTATCTTGTTGACTTGCAACAGTCTTCTAAAGCTTTTGGATCATTATTTATAAAACACCCTGTACAGTATCATATAACATAATCCTCTTAAACTGCATGTTGATTAAATAAAGACAGACATTTAAAGTACAGCTAATCCACGCTATTTCTGTCTGCAAAGTACCTACTTCAATAAACGAGAAAGTTTTCCGTTCACTTGTTTTTTATTAAAAACTGGATCTAGCAGCGACCTTGCGTTATTATTTTTTTTTTTGTTTGGATTAGGTAGGCGTTAAACTCGGTTTCATTCGATACTACGCGGTGGTGCTAAAAAAGCATTTCTTGAAACTTATGTAACTTGTTGTTAGATTAAAAAAATTTCTTACGTTGAAGTCACCATAGAAATTCCAAGCATTTTATTTTAATAGAAACAAATGAAAATATATTACCAGAAAATACTAGTAATTTATTCAAACTTTTACAAAATACTTATCACAAATAAGTTTAAAACATATATCTTTCTTATATCAATTATAACAAAGAATATGCCCATTATGAACAGTACAACTGTTATCATAATGTTATTTTTTATATGTTATATTTTATTTTATTTTATTTTATTTTATTTTATTAGTGTTTCATTATTTTTCATCCCAACTTTTCAACCTCTAAAAGTCATCCCTTATTATGAAAAAATTGAAAAAATCATTTACCGGCATATTTATATAATTTACTTCGAAATTAAGAAAAAAGTGCGTTTGGTTTTTTGACAATAACTCGCTTAATTTTTACGCTAGAAAGGTCATCAGAAAATCATTTTGTAGGAAATTTTATGACCTACGAGCTCATAAAATTTCTTAAGCCCTTTATTTTTAAAAAGGCAGCGATTAAAGAACTGCAAAACGGTACCAGTCACACGCTAATGCGAGCTTTGAAAAGCCATATCTCTGTTAATGTGTAAGCTATGAGAATAAAAAAAAAACAAAATTTTCAGTGAAAGGAATCCTAACTTTTTTTTCTTTAGCAATTTCTCCGTATCTTCTATAGTTCTTTAGTTATTTTGAAAAAAAGGCGCATTTTTAAAAAATTTCAAAAATGCTTTTTCCACTTTAACAATAATTTTTTTCAAAATTAAGCATTCTGAACCGGTCAAACTTCTGGATCACATTACTAGTGCTTAAATAAAGTGAATTGCAAACGGACTTTTAATGAATGTTTAATTTCAATTAGGGCAGTAATGCCAAGGGTTGCATTGTTGTTTTTTCCACGAAAAAAATAAGATTCGACTTTACTTTCATTACAACTCCCTTAGTTTAGTACTTTAGAAAAGATATTATGCATTTTCCCCGTAAAATTGACCGTTCTCCTGTAATTCAATGTTGAATTTTTTAAATTATCGACTTCAATAAGCCATAACGCGGTTTGTATTGGGCCTACAGCAATAAAAGATATACAGATCTCTTTGTTTTTTTTTAATAAGCTACAATTTTGCTTCTTATGCTATTTTTGATAAAATATAAAGTTTTTGAGTTATTCGTGAAAAACAGTTTGAAAACATGATTGTTTTTAATTGAAATTTTCAATCACGAATAACTCAAGAAGTATTGATTTTTCGAAAAAACTCTATAGAACATTTTTTGCTTAGAATTCTGAGGTTTTTTTCAATATTAAAATTCCCACCACCGAGTTGAGGTGGTCTTCACCCTAGGGTAAATGCGCACATTCGCATAGGGTAGGGTTTGCTTTTTAAGGTATTCCCTACTTAGAGTTCAAATTTCAAGCAAATCGATGCTTCTTGATGGAAATCGAAGCCTAAAATCGCCATACACTGGACTACACAGGTTTACAGAAAAAAGGTTGTGATCTGGCGATCTAGACCATGATTCTTTATGTATTTTTGGGTGCTGAAATAGAATTTTCAATTTAAAAAAAAAATCTATCGCGTTTTGACAATAAAAACTGAGATTTACTCGAAATTTACGCGGCAGAAAATTTTTTTAATTGAAAATTCGGTTTCAGCACTCAGAAATACTTAAGGCATGATAGTTTAGTCTTTGGAACAGAACATTTTTTTTGTAAATCTGTGCACAGACGTCTATGTACAGACCAACAAAAAAAAAATTCCGTTCCAAGAACAGAACCTATAATGCCCTAAGTATTTTTGCGCGCTGAAACCGAATTTTCAATTTCAAACATTTTCTACCGCGTAGATTTCTAGTAAAACCCGATTTACATTGCAAAAAATATGGTTTCTGACAGTAAAAACTGGGATTTATTCGGTTTCAGCACACAAAAATATATAAGGTCATGGTCTAGATCGCCAGATCACAACCTTTTTTTTTTGTAAAGCCCTGTTATGAATTTATCCGTTACTTATGGACTACGCTGCATACAGCTAAAGATTTTTTTTTTGTTTTTATTTGTTGAGCAAAGACGTCATTGACATTTTCTTTAAGCAATAATAGTGTCCTTTTTATACTTTAGGAAAACAAATAATGGACAGTATTAATATACTTCTTTTCTTTTCAGTACAAGGACAATACAAGAAACAAAAGGATGGGACGTATTCAGAGATCCTCCTATCAAGGAGGTGTCGGGTTCGATGGCGAACCAAAAATGTTTAGAAATTACAGTGAAAATATTGAAAATCGCAGCGTATCTAGTGACATTTATAATAGTATTAGCATCCGGAGTAATATCGAAAGGAACTCTTTTATTTATGACTTCACAACTTAGGCCGGATAGAGTTATTGAATTTTGTAATAAGGATCTAGGTAAGTTGAGAGATTTATACCTATCTGTATTTTACATTTTATATTAACATGTCAATATATTTGTCTACATTTGTTTAGTGCACATAAAAAAGGTCATAGAAACCGGCCATTAAAATATCAGTGTGGGCACAATTACTGCTGACAAGAGTACTACAGAGCCGTACCTCAAATTTTTGCATATTAGAATGAACAAAATAATACCAGAGATTTAAAAATCGCGTTTTCGGTAGAAATTTAATGACGAGGAATATTTTATGCATTGGTGGACGCATTGCCCGTCCTTCGCGCCACTGACATATACATTCAAACTACGGCTCTGTTTATCTGTTCCCTGGGTATGACCTTCTAGTTAGGGGTGACATGCGTAACTACATCACAAGAGATAGAAATCTAAATTAAAAGAGACATGTATTCATTTATTTCTTATTTTAATCATGCCAGAATATACTTTTCATAAGAGTAATAACATATTAACCATCAAGTAATACTGTATATTTATCATTTAATAAAGTATAGAAAAATAAAGCATGTCACGGTAT
Organism: Stenurella melanura; assembly: GCA_963583905.1. Classification (NCBI taxonomy): domain Eukaryota; kingdom Metazoa; phylum Arthropoda; class Insecta; order Coleoptera; family Cerambycidae; genus Stenurella; species Stenurella melanura. The sequence goes on along the minus strand of OY757311.1, from coordinate 17,704,087 downwards.
CCCCTTACATTAGCTCGGTCTGCAGCTTTGAGTTTTTTGTGCCGTATAAACATGGAGTGAGATATATCTTTTCAATAAACCCGCAATTTAAAATGTGTGTATAGTTAGAGGAATTTCTTCAAATAAATATTAGAAACAGTGGTATATGTACAAACCTTACAATTCGTGACAAGACAACAATTTAATATGCAAGTTTCAGTCTGGGTTTAGAGAAGCTCATAGTTGTGAAAGTGTGTTGCAGTATGTAATCAATGAATGGAAGAAAGCATGTGACTTAGGTAAAGTGACTTGTATAATTTTTTTAGATTTGAAAAGTGCATTTGAAAAGATAGAGGCCTGGTTGGCGTTGTACATATGTGGTTAAGTAGTAAGTTGAGTGACAGGATGCAAAAAATAAAGTATGACGAGTATGCATCGACTGAAAGAAGTCTAAGTGTTGGGGTACCGCAAGGCAGTATTCTGAGGCCGTTATTATTCATTTCATACATTGATGACATGGCAGCTCTGTTTGATAACTGCTGGTATCATTTGTTTGCAGATGATACGGTTATTTATGTAACAGAGGAAGCGGTGCGTTGTTGGTGAATAGAATGAAGTTAAGAATTCAGGAGTCATCATAGATAATCTTAAATCATCTCAATTATGTGTGTAAAAAGATAGCTAAGAAGATCGGTGTCGTAAAAAGAGTTAGTTGATATTTATCTATAGAAAGTAGAAAATTGATATACAAAACTATTATATTACCACACTTTAACTATTGTCCTAGTGCCATTCTGTATCTTGCAAACCAAGGCGACATGGATCGCTTACAGAAGTTGCAAAACAGGGCTATGAGAGTATTTATACTAGAGTAAATGACATGTTAAGAGTTTTAGGACGGATGAATGTGTTTAAATATGTAGAGTTCAATGTACTGGTTTTCATACAAAAAATTGCATATATTACCTCTGTATCTGCAAGAAAATGTACAAACTTTTGAAGATTTTCACAACTATAACACCTGAGGTTTACATACATACAACAGCCATACTAGGGAAGCTAAGCAGGCTCCTAGCATAGCTTCTTTCAAAAGAATAGTTAGAGATATATACAAATAGATTTTCTGTTTCACATATTAATATTTATTTATTCATATTAGTCTAATTAGTTAGTTAATAGTGGAATCGCTTATTGTTATTATTAGATGAACGTTATACCTATTGTATTAATCTTCTTTGTTATCGCCTATCATAGACAACATGTACAGCAAAGTGCTAAATAAACGACTATTATTATTATTGTAGTTAGTCAGGAACTAGGTATGTAAAATGTTATGTAACTCAATCAAAATTATAAAATAAGTAATAATGGAATATGCATTCAAAAAAGCCATTATAGAATACAATCGATAGTTTACAAAATAGAACTAGAACTATTTAGAACATTTGACATTAAGTAAAAGGTAAACAGAGCAAAGAAATAAACATGGCAGAGTCTAGTATTAGCGAACCATAACGAGCTTAGGTGAATTAGTAAATATCTAGGGGTGGGGGTAGGGGTAAAAAGGGGGTGGCGTGTAGAAACTTTTCGTTTCGTCTGGAAATGGCCTATTTTTGTTCGAAAAGCCTAAAACATTAAATTCACTTATTTTTGTCAAAAATTGAGGAGGGCCGAAATCCGGCCTTAGGGACCCTCTTCCTTTGGGCGGAACTTTTTTTCTTATTACCTATTTCCGTTAGACGGTCCACCATATATATTTTCCAATGAAAGTCTAACAATTTCTTCGGTGGCAGTAGCATTAGCTACCTACCAAAGACTGTTCTCCGCCAAGTAGTTTTTTTAGTTAATGCACCAACAGACAAACAGACTGACGGAATTGAAAACCTATATTTTCATAATCTACATGATCTGAAACATGAAAATCCGAGAAAATCTCAAGAGGATGATTTTTTCTCGAATACAATACTTCCCTCGGCATGCGACTTTTCCACCCTCTGTATCTCGTAAAGTATGGACCCTAGAAAAAATGAATAGGAACTTATTTGTAGGAAATTTCATTTAATAGTGTACATAGATACTATTTCGCCAGAGGGCGTAGTTTTCGAGTAATTCAAGAAAAACGTAAAAAGGGAACGCCCTATACAATTATTTCTTGATCGGTAAATAAACCCTTTCGCATTTTCTCATCTTTGACACCCATCTGGCCAATTGTTATTTTTATAATCATTAAGTTTGTCGACCAATTCCTTTTGTAAAGCTTGTTTTCTTTGACTTGGCAGGTTTAAAATGTACCTTTGATGCAAACTTGTTCTTGTTCAAACGAAAATATTGACTAAATTCTTTCATTTTTTTATTTTCAGGTAGGGATAAACAATTTATAGTTAAATTACCGACGGCGGAGAGGGTAGCATGGATGTGGTGTATTTTTTTCGCATTTGCTGTACCACAACTAGGAGCCCTGTTTAGATCAACGAGAATGTGTTATTTCAAATCCTCAAAAAAGCCACCGTTCGCGCACTTTCTTATTATATTTTTAGCCGAAACAGGACACACAATAGGACTAGCTCTCTTAGTTTTTTATGTACTGCCAGATATAGACGTAGTTAAGGGAGCTATGTTGACGAACTGCCTGTGCTTTGTACCTGCAGTATTAGGTAAGTTTATTAATTAATAAGCAGTACATATTATAATTACATGCAAATGCAAATTCTCCACATCGCAAATGTTCTTTCTCTAAAATAGATACAATGGAAATAATTGTATTATTAGCAAAAAATACCACTAATTATTTTAATTGTTAGTAAAAACTTGTCATAGATAAGTATAGAAAACATACACCTTTCTCAACAACTACTTTGCCGGCTACATACCACGATCAATATTGGATTACAAGAAAAATTGTTTTTGTTTTTTTTTAATCGAATTTAACACCTTAAATTCTGCCTTATTTTTAGGATTACTATCAAGAAATAACAAAGAATCGCAACGATTTATAAAAGTTATAATAGATCTCATAGCTATATCTGCCCAAGCCACTGGATTTATCGTCTGGCCAATCATAGAACGTAGAGCTGATTTGTGGATAATCCCGATTGCAATTTTTCTAGTCTCTTTGGGTTGGTGGGAAAATTATATATCCCAACACTCGCCACTGCCATTTATCAAAAAGTTAGGAAAAATCAAAGAACATTTCGATCAAACTAGGTACTTCACTTACATGTTCATATCTACGTGGAAAATATTGTGTTTCTTTTTGACAATTACTTTCATCATATTAGCCAGAGAAGGAGAACTGGGGTTCTTTTTTACGGAGTTCTCCGAAGGATTCAACGCGCATGGCATCACTATACTCGAGGTAAATATATTTTGGTTAAATTACTACAGCTTACTATATACTGACTGTTCTAGATTAAACCAGTCTTGGGTGGCACATTTTTACCAGATATATCCGAAATCATACCCACGGGTGACGACACTGTTATGCAATCCAGCGATATGTCCCCGATTTATGTCCTATTGATCCATATCCTGGCATCGTATTTCGCATACATCTTCGGAAAGTTCGCTTGCAAAATTATGATTCAAGGGTTCTCATATGCCTTCCCAGTAAACTTGACGATCCCAGTATCGATATCTTTACTGATTACTGCGTGTGGATTAAGAAACGGCGATCCATGTTTCTTCCATGACACTGTTCCAGACTACCTGTTCTTTGAATCTCCACCTGCTGTTTTTCTGAATGATTTTACTTCTCATCAACACGCTTGGATTTGGTTGCTGTGGCTGCTGTCTCAAACTTGGATTACTATACATATTTGGACGCCGAAATGTGAACGTTTGGCAAGAACTGAAAAGTTACAAGTTGTGCCCATGTACGAAGGTATGCTATATTATATTCTTATAAATATGTTGCTGATTTAAATGCCCTAAAGCAAGCATATTCCCATTCATTCAGGTACCAACATAATGATTTTTCCATTTTAGGTCTTCTGATTGATCAAAGCCTGGGAATGAATAGAAGGAGAGATGACGAGGCTGACGTAAAGCCAGAAGACTTAGATGAGATCCAAAAAGAAAAAGCAGATGAATATTACGAAACCATTTCAAACCATACGGATGGTTCATCTCCAAAGACTGTTAAAAATTCGGACCACATCACAAGGATTTATGCTTGTGCTACCATGTGGCACGAGAATAAGGAAGAAATGATAGAGTTCTTAAAGTCCATTTTAAGGTTGGATGAGGATCAATCTGCGAGAAGGGTTGCCCAGAAGTATCTGAGGGTGGTAGATCCTGATTATTACGAATTTGAAAGTAAGTTTATCGTATAAAAAAATATTTATTTTAAAAGCACAACATAAACCACAATCATGTTCATTCTCATCAGTCGCAGCTTGGAATTGAACCAAGAGTATGTTAGGCTGCATAGAAGAAGTTACGGTTTCATATTTTTCATCCCAATCAGCTAGAAGTACCAGATTAGATAAGATTAGATATAGAAAGGAGGAGCCAGTTGACTGACCTCGACCACTGGGGCCGTTTGATCTATTGTAGCGCCACACTGTTCCAGTTTTCCTTAGAGCTCCTTATCCAGCTTTGTTCTTTGTTCTTTGATAAAGGCCCCTTAGTATAGTTATCAGCCCTTATTTTTTCGTCGCCAAGTAGTTGAAATTTCAGTCTAGCTAGGCCTTCATAAGGGCATAGCACACAGACTGAGGCTTTCTTTTCCTCTTGATGAAACCCGCATATTACATCCTCTCCTAGACTCAATAGACTCATGCGTTGGCTGATCGTACTTTAGTTCTTTGATCTGTCTATCGCGGGAAACTTTTCCACCATTCCAAAAATTGATTTTGTACCTAATTATTATCTATGGTTGCTGATATGCAGTTCATCAGCCTTTCCATTTCCCTTGTGTTTCTCGTGGTCTGATGACCACACCACGATTACTTTTGTCCTGCCTCCCTAGACCTATAAGGGCATTTACGTAGACCCATACTAGTGTCGATTAGACTTGAATGAAACCGGTTGCCTTTAGAGCTGCTTGATTATCGAGATGGCAATCTATTCGTTGACAGTTCCTTGCCTTATATTTGTCTTTGCTTACCACTGTATTGCGGATACTTCAACCTGAAATTCTGTGGCATCCTAGACTTATCGAAATGTTTGCTTTTAATATTAACTCGCAAGTTTCAGCTCCGACTTCCTATTCGTTCCCTGATACTTTTCCGATCTTCCCTGCTAGGTATTTTATTTTGGACACTTTTATTGAAGTTATACTTCGGAACTATGATATCCGTGAACATTCCTAGAAAAGCACCAAATTAACTAACCATTATGACAACAAGCTTGAGCTTGCTTCACTCCTGGATATTTTGTAAAAGATGAAGCAGTTAACTCTTTCTATATCTTTAATTTAATAAAGTGATAATATTTTGTTCTTAATTCTTACTAAGTACTTGAATAATGTACGTACTGTAACACCTCCTGCCACATTTTCATATTATTATGTATGTATAATCTTTAATTCATTTGAATTAAAAATGGATATATTCCATAAATAAGTAAATGTACTTTCGGAGAGCAGGCTTCAATAGTGTAGGCAACGACCTTATAGTTTGTTTTAATTACTTATCTCAATTTTAATAACGTACAAGGTACAGCGTAGCATGTCCAAAAGCCATGGCCTTTGATTTATTTTAGAAAATAATGATACCTTTCTTTTTAGCACACATTTTCTTCGATGACGCTTACGAAATCTCTGATCACAACGATGACGACACCCAAGTAAATCGTTTCGTCAAACTTCTCGTAGCGACAATCGATGAAGCTGCATCAGACGTACATCAAACGCACATAAGGGTGCGTCCTCCCAAGAAAATACCAACCCCGTACGGTGGTCGTCTGATTTGGTCACTGCCCGGTAAAACGAAGATGATCGCGCATCTCAAAGATAAAATGAAGATCAGACACAGGAAACGTTGGTCCCAAGTAATGTACATGTACTATCTTTTGGGGCATAGGCTCATGGAGTTACCCATTTCCGTCGACAGGAAAGCCACCATTGCTGAAAATACGTATTTGTTGACTCTGGATGGAGACATTGATTTTCAACCTTCTGCTGTATTGTTACTTATTGATTTGATGAAAAAGAATAAAAATCTAGGCAAGCTATATAATTTTAATAGTCACCGGCAGGTTTTTGATGATTTATGCTTTTCTAGGAGCTGCTTGTGGTCGTATCCATCCCGTCGGCTCAGGCCCTATGGTATGGTATCAACTTTTCGAATATGCCATTGGACATTGGCTGCAAAAAGCCACTGAACACGTAATCGGATGTGTACTTTGTAGCCCAGGATGTTTCTCTCTCTTTAGGGGAAAAGCTCTTATGGACGATAACGTTATGAAGAAATATACAACCAAGTAAGTTAAATGTTTTCACAACATTATCGCAAAATCTACAATCATACACAGACTGCCTATTTTACGAGGGCCACACCAAATATCTCGCTTAATATCTATTGTAGAAGAATAAAGTTTTAGAAACAGTTATCCCATTTTTTGTGAGCTATATTTAATAATATCTCAAAGTAGGCCATGACGCCATTAATTCCGTTATTTTTTTCTCATTCCAACGATATAAAACATGTCACAGAAATTTTAACCGATAGTGTCAATATTTAATATTTTACGAATACCACAATTCATATAATTGAATCGTAACAATCAGCTGTGCCATAATAGTAAAAATTCACTTTATAATAATTATAATTCCGTAATTATTTATTACAATTTAATACAAACCAATAAATATCTCATAAATAAAAATACAAGTACAAAACGAACATCCAAAGAAAAAATCGAAAAACTATGTATAACAGTACTACCTACTACTATATTGAAAAGAAATTGTGTGTATTTATTTTTTTAACTACAAATGCTCAAATTGTGCACCATGCATTCTGACACATAAACGTGCTCTACGAGACACGTCACGCATTACATTTTGGAGCATTTCAGGAGTAATTGCCTCACATGCGTTTCGAATTCTGGTTTTGATGTCCTCAATATTTTCAGGGGCAGTTTGAAATACCTTGTCTTTAATGTAACCCCAGACGAAAAAATCCAAGGGAGTAATATCTGGTGATCGAGCGGGCCATAGAATGGGTCCATAGGTGCCTATCCAGCTATCTGGCATAACTTGATTTAAATAATTTGTACATATTACAGCAGTGTGAGGTGGAGCCCCATCTTGTTGAAAATATGAATAATTTAATCTTTCTGCCACTGTTAATTCATAAAGAAAATCTTGAAATTCGTTTTGCAGGAAATTAAGGTATCTACGAGCGGTTAATTTGCCATCATAAAAATAAGGTCCAATTACTTTAGTCCCTAAAAGACCCAACTAAACATTCGTAGAAAATCTTTCTTGGAAAGCAGTCTCTCTGCATCAATGTGTATTTTCTCGTGTCCACTTATAATATATATATATATAATAATATAAACACCACAGGTAATACAACCCCCTTTATCCCTGAAAGCTCTGAAAGAGCCTTGTGCGGGAGAGGGCTACACATTTAGAGACAAGGGACACACATCCAATATCCGAGTATACTAGGATTAATTTCTTTCGGAAAAAATCCCAGTGCCACGACCGGGAATCGAACCCAGAACTCCTGGCTGAGAGTCAAGCGCGCTTGCCACTCATCCAAACAGTCATATGCATAGTTCTATTGAAAAATCCATTATTAGAAAAATTTGATTCGTCCGACCAAAGAATTTTGCTACATATCAGCGCGTCATTCCTTTTCTTATTTAATAACCATCTACAAAATCTTACTCTCCTTGGCTTATCTCCCTCATTTAAATGTTGAACTTTCCTCATTTTGTAGCATCGAAATCCGTTTTTTTTCAATATTTTTCTTGCACTGTCTTTTTTTATGCGACAGTTTCTCTGAATTTGTCTCAAAGAGGTTTCCTCATTTTGGTTAACATAATTCATTACTCTATTCACTTTTCTTACATTATCCGCAACATGCGCTCGCCTTACTACTTTTTTTGAAAATGAACCGTGCGTTTTTAGATTTTGAACTAACTTCCTAAACATAGTTCGATTTGGCTGCGGAGCATCTGGAAATCTATCTCCGTAAACCGTGACTGCCATCTCAGCGTCAAAAGTGCACTGACAATAAATGCTAATCATATCGAATTTGTTATTATTGGTGTACACCATAATTACTGATATAAAATTTGTCTTAGAACTCGACAACGCAACATACAACATACAGTGACAATCTGTCAAATTTATTAATAACTGTATACATTGTTTTTCACTAATTATGGCACAGCTGATTGTTACGATTCAATTATATGAATTGTGGTATTCGTAAAATATTAAATATTGACACTATCGGTTAAAATTTCTGTGACATGTTTTATATCGTTGGAATGAGAAAAAAATAACGGAATTAATGGCGTCATGGCCTACTTTGAGATATGTATTTTTCATTTTTGCACAATAGCGTATGTCAAAGCCAACTGCATTTTTCGATTGTTTTGTTACACGTTATTATTCTTATTGTCTTTGCCGTCAACTTTCATTCCTTTAACTTTTTTCGTATCTCCTCAAATAAGGAAGCTATAACCGTTTGTGGTTTTCCTATTTTTCAGGTTTTTGTAATATATCTCATAAAGTAGGCTATGGATTTCAAATTTCTTTTTACTGAAATATAGCTCACAAAAAATGGGATAACTGTTTCTAAAACTGTATTCTTATACAATAGATATTAAGCGAGATATTTGGTGTGGCCCTCGTAAAATAGACAGTCTGTATATATAGACATTTCTGTCGAATTTATACAGAATGTATCTCTTAAATTAAACAATTGATTGAGTCGACCTTTACTTGATGAAAAACTTTGCGATTTTCACAATATTTGTGTATTTTTACAAAATCACTACTAACGATTGTTTCGCCAACACGTGGCTTCATCAGACTTGAGTTTTAATGTATTGCAATGGTAGATTAAAACTCACATCTGATGAAGCCACTGTCAAAAATTAAGGTTTTTGAAACAACTTCGGTCTTTAGAATCCTTCTGAAGGAACTGACAGCATGATCAGTGAAAACTCAAGTCAAATTCGATGATCACGGCAACATCCGGAGGAACCCACTTCATTGGACTATGGCCGTAAAAGCATGCATTCTACTATTTTAAAAATATATTATGTAAATCGTGATCTCACAATTGGCGCAGCTGATAGGATGTACAAAAACTAGCAGAAACACATGGCTAGTGCTCAATGTGGAACCATTATTTGTTATTGTTAATTATTCGAAGAAAATTAAAAAATAGAAATTGTTATAAAACTACAATCCACCTATTGTGTCTTTGTTGGCATAATTGAAATTCAACTGAGTTCCAATGAAGTGTTAGATGTTAGGAATAACGCTTGTCCAATCCAAACTCTGTACGTGTACTGTAATGAAGTTCAAGACAAAACTCAACTACCAGAATTAAAACCATTGTAATTAAATAACTTGAACATGGAAGATCACGAAATTGCGAAACATAAATTAGACCAGTAGGCACTCCAAATAATCATATGATTTCATCAACGAGCCTTACGTAACAAAATATATCACATGATTCAGGTGCTTAATCATATCATTATTCTGCTCTACGTATTCTAAGTACAGAAAAGAAACCAAAATTTCGCCCTTGTTCATCCATCGCACGGATCATTATCTACGTTGAGGCTGAACTAAGACCTTCAAAATCTTTACTAGAATTCTACCTACAAGAAGAAGATCCCAGTATCCAAACAGAAGAAGTCGAACTTACAATTTCTATTTCTGTTCTGTCATTATTAGTTGCTTATTAACTAGTTACAAAAATATTAAATTTGCATTGTCTCATCTACAACGTTAAACTATACTTTCACGTGCATTTATGGACAAATTGTGTTGGAAAGTTAACTTAAAGCTTTACCACGAATGCACGTAAAATATGTACAGGGTGTCATTTACTTGAACAGCTCATTTCGGCAGTTTATTTTTCATATACTATTTATTTAAGGAACGCTATAAATTAGTTTAAAAATTAAAATCAACTAAATTGACAGCAGTCATTCAATAATACCTTTCTAGTCTTAAAATGTTACAAAATTTAGGCCGAACTTTGAATTTTGGACAAGACAAAAAAATGTTTATGTGTATGGGGGTCCAGTGTGAGTATAAAACTCGGTTTTCGGGGTTGAAAGCCCCCCCCCTCTCCATTTGACCGCCATCTTGTGAACGGGGGCGTAAACAGTTTTTCCGCGATATCTTGAGAACCGTAAGTCTCAAAAAAAAACTTCAGACTTTTTTTCTAGAACTGAATTCTCTACAATCTTGGTCTACTTCTTACCATAAAATTGGGGAATCAAACCAACGCTCCATTCAAAACACGCGAAAGGGTGCAGGAAAAAACACCGGTCTGAAATTACTTTGATTATGCGTTTCTTGTACCGCTGATTACGAAAATCGGGGTCCCTCATTACCAAAAGTTGGGAACAATCCTAAAAACGCAAACACCCCACTTTGAGGGTTTTTCGCGATAATTTTAATAGAAATCAAAAAGATCCTATGAGATCCCCTATTCTTAATATTAATATGTCAAGGTGGTTGATTTATACCAAATATAGCCAAGTTATATGATTAGGGATCATCAGAGAGGGTTGAAACCACTCATATATCGACTTAAAATTAAAGAAATTGGTAAAAAATATATTTTTTCTACTTCTTGCTTCAAATTTGGTTGAATGGGCATTGTCGGGCAAAAGTAAATTATTTTCAACCGTTAAGGGGGTAAAGCTGCCCTCTCCTACCCCTAAATAGAACCAGGCTTTGAAAAATGAGTTAATTTTTTTTTGCATTTTCATTTTATTTTTAATGAATTACTGAATATTATTCATGTTTTTTGTAATTTTATTTCGATTTTAACCCTCCACTAGGATTAAAGAATAAATTTCAAAAGATGGCGGCCAAATGGGGGGTGTTAAATCCCGAAAACCGAGTTTTATACACACACTGGACTCCCTACACATAAATAATAATAATAATAATAATAATAATAATAATAATCTTGTCCTGTCCAAAATGCAAGGTCCAATCTAAGATTTCGACTAACTATTCAGCTAAATACTATACGTATTTACTAAGTATTATAAAAAATATTGTTTCCACGGCCACTGAGTAATTACATAAAAAAAAAAATTTAAGATCATTTCTGATTCTATTCTTCTTTTCTTCAGTTCTGCTGAAGCCAGACATTATGTGCAATACGATCAAGGGGAAGATCGTTGGTTATGTACGCTTCTCTTACAAAGAGGTTACCGTGTAGAATACTCAGCCGCTTCCGATGCTTACACTCATGCTCCTGAAGGTTTCAACGAATTCTTCAATCAACGTCGTCGGTGGGTACCATCTACCATCGCCAACATTATGGATTTGCTTATGGACTCGAAAAGGACGATCGAAGTTAACGACAACATCTCTATGCCTTATATTGGATATCAAATTCTACTTATGGGTGGTACAATTCTGGGACCTGGTACTATATTTCTTATGTTGGTGGGAGCCTTCGTGGCTGCTTTCCAGATTGATAATTGGACCAGTTTCTATTATAACATTTACCCGATATTTTTCTTCATGATTGTCTGCTTTACATGTAAATCGAATATACAGGTAAGTTTTAATCAGTATTACTACTAGTACTAATAATAGTTATTTGTATATTGAAAGCGGTTGCAGCGTCAGCAATCATACAAAAGTAGCAAGGACAATTTCCGCTCGAAATATACACCCTATTTTTTCTACGTGCAACGAATTTGGCTAAAAGGCTCCGACTTTTCTTATCATTTTATTATTAAATTAAATCAATTTGTTTTTCAAATTGGCTTTAACACATCATTCTAAAGGTGAAATTCTTTGAGTAAGGCGAAAAATACTTTGTACTTCCGCACTTGCGCGAAAAGAGACTCACATGGCTTGTTTAGCTGCAAATGTCAGTAAATATTAAGTGGGATTTTTGAAATATATACAAAACAGGAAAATAAACATAGAGACATTAGCAAATCACCCAATAAGCATTCTATAATTACTAGAAAGGTATTAGAACCCCTGGCAAAATTTCTTAAGTACCTTGTTTTTTTGACACAGTTAATTATAGCTTCTGAAGGAATATTGTTTATTTACATTTATTATTTCAGGCTCGCAAACCATACAAAACAAAGTTTACAAACTCTTCTAAACAATAGAACTGTGAAGTCTTACCTTTAGTATAGTATATCTATTGTCTATTGAGAAATTCAGTTTAAAGCGTTGCTACCAGGATAAACCATTACAGTCTGCCTGCGACAGAATAACACCGAATACTTGAGTCCTCCCCTTATAAATGGCGAAGTAGAGCTCAGTCATCCGAACCCTAGTCATTATAAGATTTTTTGTAATTTTTTATGATTTTCTTAAATGTTTTTCTATGAATCGAAAGATAAGAGCAAAATCGTTTCTGATATTGAAGCGAGGAATGTGGACGTTTAGCTGTGCTAATAGCTTCCTAAATTCACAAAAATACAGCCACACAAAAAAAAGTTTTGGATCTGGATGACTGACCATGGCATTCCTATGTATTTTTCGACGCTGAATCCAAACCCGCGGTCAAAAAAATTCTATACACTTCAATTGTGTAGGGGTAAAAGCATCCCTTCAATAAGGTACATTTATGGTTAAAACTACTTATCATTAATAGGTGAATGGGGACTTTTTATCTCTGGTACTCTTCTTTTTTAATGTCAAGGGCTTCAGCGAAGGGGTAACAATTCTCCCGAAGGGATTGATACACCCTCTGCACCCCTTTATATATACCCTTCTGGACACAGAACTGCGTCATAAAAGCTTCTAGCTTACAAGCTCTTGAGATTGAAATATGGTAGAGGGTAAATGCCGCTCTGGAACCAAGCCTCCAGAAGGGTATGAACTACCCCCTGCTGGATGAGGAACACAGGAGTGGAGGGAGATCTGGGAGAGCAAGTGTTCCTTGTTTTTACTGTAGAATTGTCGCAGTACATTAACGAGAATCTCGTTCAATTTCTTGGACCGCATCCTGCAAGGGGGAAAACTACCCCCCAAACCCCCAAAAAGGGTTCGGAAAACTTTTAGGACCGGGAAAATGCATTTTGGGGTTTTTAATTCTGAGAGAAAACAAGCGGGAGTCCATCTATGTAGATTTCTTTTCACTCCAGCACTCACTATATACAAGGTGCCTCTCTTAAATGTGGAACAAGCTTGTAACTCCTTTGTTAACTGTCCGATTACAATTTTTTTTTCTTGTAATGTAGTGCTACATAAACTCTATTCTTGAATAACACAAATGATTTCTGCAACGCAAAACGTGTCATTCATATTAGAGATTTTTTTTCAAAAATCTGATTGCATATTCTTCATCCTAAACTTTGTTTTTCAAAGTTTCATAAAAATCGATGGTTTCTTTCGGATTTTATTATTTTTTTGCGAATAAAAATTATAATTCATCCAGATCCAAAACTTTTTTTGTGGGGCTGTGTAATCTTTCTAAGTCAAAATTCAACATAAATTTTAAAGAAATCCCTTGTTAGATAGACAAAAAAAATTCTTCTGGATGAAATAAAACATTAAAATTTTGTCTCTATGTCCGAAATAATTCATAGCAATTTCCAATTAATTTAAATTCTATAACAATATGTACGTCCTCATGCTTGTGTTCATACGAATAATATAAAATAGCCGATATGCTCCATGTTGTCTCAATATAATGTTAAAGTAATGATGCGGTAATAGAAATATCAAAGATTTTATAGTTTTAAAACCAATGCCATATACCAAAAAATATACATTTTTCATCTTATTTTTGCAGCTACTCGCCGCTCAAATATTATCAACTGGTTACGCGTTGATCATGATGGCTGTGATTGTGGGTACCGCTTTGCAGTTACGTGAGGACGGTGTGGGATCACCTTCCGCTATCTTTTTGATAGCTATGACAGGTTCATTCTTCATAGCCGCATGCCTGCATCCTCAAGAATTTTGGTGCATAGTCCCTGGCATCATCTACTTACTGTCTATACCGTCTATGTACTTACTGTTGATTTTGTACTCCATTATTAACCTTAACAACGTATCGTGGGGAACTCGAGAAGTAGCTGTTAAGAAAACCAAGAAGGTAAAGTTTGAAATCAGAAAAACTTCGGCTTGTTTTCTCTTCATTTGCCTAGTCTAATACTCCAAGTACATATTAATATTGTTTAAGCAGTTACAAAGAAATTATATGTTTATTTATATATACATTTTTTCAATGGTATTTAATGAAAAAAGTGAATATTCTTAAAGAATTAAGTAAGTATTAGAAATATTATTTGACTAAAAAAACAACAAAATTTCCACTGAAATATGTTAATTACTTCTACATTCACAAAGTAGTGTGGAAATATAGTAATTGTAACAAAAAAAAATGTTTGCTTCCCTCGCATACCGAAAGGGAGTATTGTATTCGAGAAAAAATCACCCTCCGAGATTTTTTCGAATTTTCACGTTCCAGATTATGTAGATTACGAAAATATAGGTTTTTCAATTCCGTCAGTCGTCTGTCTGTCTGTCTGTCTGTTGGTGAGTTAACTAAAAGACGACTTGACGGAGAACAGTCAAATTTGGTATGTAGCTGACGCTACTGTCAGCAAAGAAATGGTTAAACTTTTACTGGAAAATATACAGAGTGGACCATCTAAAAGGAATAAATAATGAAAAAAATTTTGTTTACTCAAATTTAAAATTTCCACGTTTCATGGCATTCTAAGCCTATTTCAGAAAAAACGTATTTTTAAATATTTTTACCATTTTTGAATTAATTTTTTTACCACTCAAAAAAATAGAAAACAAAATTTGAACATTTTTTTTACCAACATTTTTGAAAAAATTTTTACCACTAGAATAGATGGAAAAAAATTTCTCTTTTTTTCAAATTTAAAATTTCCATGTTTTATGGCATTCTAGACCTATTTCACAAAAAGAAATATTTTTACCATTTTTGAAATAATTTTTTTACCACTAAAAAAAAAATGGCAAAAAAATATTTTTTGCTCAAATTTAAAATTTCCACGTTTCATGGCATTCTAAGCCTATTTCAGAAAAAACATATTTTTAAATATTTTTACCATTTTTGAAAAAAAAAAATTACCACTCAAAAAAATGGAAAAAAGTTATTTTTGCAACATTTTTTCGCTCAAATTTAAAACGTACGCGTTTCATGACATTCTAAGCCTATTCCAAAAACTTTTGAAAATAAAATAAAAAATTTTGCCCACTGCAAAATATAAAACAGACGGCGGAAAATAATTATTTTTGCTCAAATTAAAAATTTCCACGTTTCATGACATTCTAAACGCATTTGAAGAAAATGTTTTCACCACTACTACAAAATAGATGAATTTTTTTTAACACTAGAATACATGAAAGAAAACTTTGACTGCTCAAATTTAAAATTTCCACGTTTCATGGAACATTCTATACCTACCAAAAAAAAAAAAAAATGAAATTTTTTAACCACTCCATTACGTGAATGTGGAACTGAAAATGTGGCAGATGGCAATAATATTTGGCATATGCACCTATTATAATAAAAATTGGAACATGTGCAGGGCGGTCATCCCAAGAAATAATTCAACCATGGTGGACATTTGTAAAGGTATTTGCGCAAGCCATATTTGACACCTGTTATTTTTGCTGTCGGATGACCACTCTGTATGTTATTTTGACCAAAAGTTATCAGGTTTCCTTTGTAATAATAGTGATAACTGTATTCCGATTATTATTCTCAATGTCATTTCGTAATTAATAAGTTTTTAGAGTGACCGCCATGAACAAATAAAGAGGGAAGTTCTGTGTAAATACCTTTACTGATTTTTTTTTATTAAAATAGGTTAGAATGTCATGACACGTCGTGAAGAGCGAAAAAAATTGTATCGGTCTATCTGTAACTTCTAAAATTTGTTTTAGCTATGTTCTATAATTAACCTTTATGTTTTATAGGAAATTGAGGAAGAGAAGAAACAAGCAGAACTAGCTAAGAAGCA
Organism: Stenurella melanura; assembly: GCA_963583905.1. Classification (NCBI taxonomy): domain Eukaryota; kingdom Metazoa; phylum Arthropoda; class Insecta; order Coleoptera; family Cerambycidae; genus Stenurella; species Stenurella melanura. The sequence continues at coordinate 17,687,962 of OY757311.1, read as the reverse complement.
AGTAAAACAAAGATCCCTATTAGGGTTTCTTCAAAGTGGAGGCACTAACGAAGATGACGAAGGTAGCATTGAAATTTCCCTAGCAGGGTTGTTCAGGTGTATGCTTTGCACACACCAGAAAAACAGCGACGAAAAGGCGCAACTTATACACATTGCTGATTCACTGGACACTCTCGCCAAACGACTTGACCACATTGAGAAGTAAGTACCACGAAATAGTTACCTATTTATTTAGTAAGTTGCAAAAAGTTTCAACATACTTAATCTTAGTATCTTGTTACACAAATTGTTCGATTTCGGTCTTATTGAAAATTACTATCTTATTCTTACTTGTATGACAGGACACTTACTCTACAATACCATGATTTAAAGTCTAACGAAATAACAGCAACATATGGTACTCCTCAGGGGTCTGTTCTTGGACCCTTGTTATTTATAATATTTATAAATTACATAACTATGAACTTAAAATAGCCGTCTGCTGTAAGCTGATGATTGCAAGCTGCATTCGGCCATTAAGAATCAAAGATTAATTTCGTTGGTCCGTTGTCAGCCACTGCATTACATTCAACATGCGGCGAGTTACACAGATTTTAAGTTTCTGCAGCTGCATTTATTAAATATTTACACCTGCTCCGCTTTTTACTGGAGTCGCTTTGAAAATACATTTTTGTAACATAAATTAATTATATTCTTTACATTAGTAAGCAACTACGCATTGGAAAAAAAATGTTGCCGATAAAACTGAAAGTAGATACATATGAAAAATACATACTACATAATTATAATTAAGTGAGAAATGAATTATAAATTTTTATGTCTATCTGATATAAATCTGATGCGATCTGAAATATGTTGTTACTTTTTAGAGTGATTGACCCGACTGGCCATATATCCAGAAGGAGAAGTATGTCAGCGTCTTCTCGCCAAGGAGATCCTCATTTGACACCAGTTAATGAAGTTGATGAACTAGACGAGTCCTCAGGTGAATCTGAATCTGAGACTACTTCAATAATTCCCAAGTCTAAAAGGGATGACTTAGTGAATCCCTATTGGATAGAAGATCCAGATGTTGGAAAGGGAGAGGTCGAATTTTTGAGTAGCAATGAGTTACAGTTCTGGAAAGATTTACTCGAAAAGTATTTGTATCCTCTTGATGAGAATAAAGAAGAAAAGGTAACGGATTTTAATGTAAAAAATAAAATTCATATAAAGTACAATTATTTTGTAAAGTCCGCAATAAAACATCGGATAGAGAGAAATGCATTTCTCACTTTCTTCCATGTATCCTCCTACGATGAAACGAAGACCCGCTCATTATTTGTCTTGCCCTTGCTCATGAATTAAACAAGGATAACTTCTGCAAGTAAGTCGCGAAATCACAGGTAGAAATTAAGGTTTTTAGTTTGAAATTTTCGCTTATTATTTTTATTATCAGTTTGGTAACACTGGTAGGCGAAGATACACCTTGCCACTAATATCAGCCCCACCACTGAACATGCGTACTGTTGTACAAACAGTTGTAGCTCATTTTTCTTTTTCAGTGTAATACGTACGAAAAAATATATAAAAATGTAACTTCAGGTAGTAAAGAGTCTGACGTATAGCCTCCATTTAAAATTTAGCGAAAATGTTAAGTACGAAAGTGTTACGCCATAAGTTTTTTTTTTTCGATGCGATGCATTGGTATATATTTTTAATAAATAATTATATCTGACATATAGCCTCCATTTCGAATTTTTCGAAAATGTTAATTACAAAAGTTTCAACAGTGCCAAAACTAAACCGTTTGAATTTGCATAATTAAAAAAGTTATTGCAAAATTTTTGCACTTATGATAAAATGGACATCGGGAGTCTATTTGGTAGATATTTTGACCAAAATTGGACACATTTCGAGATACTTATGGTCTGCTTGAAATAATTTGATAAAAACGTCAAAAAATACCGGAAATGGTGAATATTTCGAAATGTGTCCAATTTTGGTTGAAGTATCTATGGCATTCGTAATCAGCGACTCAAAACAATTCATTTCATTGCATTTTGTAATAAAGATATTTTCTATTTGAAATAATTTAATAAAAAAGGTACCTACCCAAAATTGACTAAACTGAAAGATTTCATAGGAATTGTTTTTATGTCTTTGCAGGGCAGATTTCATTTTAGTCAATTTATAGCAGTACCATGTCGTAGCGACAACCTTTCTATGTAATTTTTTTTAAATATTAGTTGCGAATTCAGTTAGTTGTTTGGCGAATTTTGTCCAAAATAAGCCATAATTTCCCCCTTTGCGGTCCTACAGAAGATGTTGCAGTGCAATACATTAATTTTAAACTAAAGTACCTAATTTTGTGTTCATTGCGTATGCATGGAAGAATGTGATAAATGTATTCCTGTTTGTGATATTTCATTACGGATTTCTCCTTTACAAAATAGTTGTATTAACTTATCTTTGACAAGACAAAAATGGGGTAATTTTAAACTAAAGGAGGAGTTCCCATTAAACGAGCTGATAAACCGCGTCTTTTTAGGAATTTTTATTGGGAAAATTATTAGACAAATCATTTTCAAACTTCGGAAAAATATGTATTATACATTAGAGCAACTACATTCAAATTTTTATGTGATTATAATGAAAATTGTGGCTTTGGTGCCCCTTGAAGTGAGACGCCTCCCAAAATTTCTCGGTTGCTGGCTGACACAATTCCTTCTCTCCAGATCATCTAAAACAAAAAAATCAAATTTCTTTTTACTTCTTATGAATATAGGTATTACATGAAGTGTGGATAATTTCATTTTTCAAAAAATGAGGACACTGCGACATAAGAAATAAATCACTTTTTTCTCTCGAAATGTCGTCACATTTTTTATGATAAAAAAAAGTTTTGCATGTTTTTCTTACTTTTTATTGGGTATTTTGACACTGAAAAATATTTAAAAATTTTAATGAAAAAACCTCTGTGCCAAACGGATCAGTCAGAGGTTGGTTCTTGAATACTTGACTGTTTCAAAAAGTCTCACACCTAAAAATATATATACTAGAACAATGTTATAAACTAAAACTATTTTTACTTACTTCGTCTCTAAGGATGGGCAACCAACTAGTACAAAAATCTATTGAATAATTCGAAACGCATCTATCCTCGTTTAATAAAATAATCGCGGATTCTTTAAGTTTTCTTTTAGTTCCGTTGCTCTCTTTTTCCAAAGTCTTCACCGAGTCAAATTTAATTCTGTGATTATTATCCCACGCGTGTTCACAAATTTTAGATTTTTCAAATTCTCCCCTTCTAGCGTAATTTCTATAAACAAATTTTAGATTTTTCAATATAGTTTTTAATTCACAAAAGAATAGACAATTAAATAAATTTAGAAATGTATATAGTGAAAGACAACATATTGAATTAAAACTTTCAAAATAATCCTTTAATTGACAAAACTGTCATTATTTACGCGATTATTTTATTAAACGAGGATAGACGCGTTTCGAATTATTGAATAGATTTTTGTACTAGTTGGTTGCTTATCCTTAGAGACGAAGTAAGTAAAAATAAGATAAATATAATTTAATGTCTCACGTGACTATGGAAATACATAAACAAAGAACTGTCATGGTTGACGGCCAAAAAAGTTTAGAGAACGGAAGTAGATTCTCTTCCGAAACGTTAACTACCTATAGCTTTCATTTTCAGTTTTTAGTTTATAACATTGTTCTAGTTTATATATTTTTAGGTGTGAGACTTTTTGAAACAGTCAAGTATTCAAGAACCAACCTCTGTTTGATCCGTTTGGCGCAGAGGTTTTTTCATTAAAATTTTTAAATACTTTTCAGTGGCAAAATACCTGGGTGTTTCCTAAAAGGTGGAAATACGTAACATACCCAATAAAAAGTAAGAAAATTTGAATATGCCACAAATAAACAATTACAGACAATATGTTTTGCATGTATCTTATTGTCCGTAGTTTATAAGAAAGGCAGTTGAGTTCTCGATGTATGTGCCATATTGTAGGGCAATCGGCCTAATAGTTCTTGAGATATCACGTCCGACGTGATATCTCAAGAACTATTAAGCAGATTGTCCTGAAATTTGGCACATATATCGAAAACACAACTATCTTTCTCATAAAGTGCGGAAAATAAAATACTTGCAAATTGTTTTTTTGTTTCGAAAGAAATGTGACGACATTTTAAGAGAAAAAAGTAATTTTCTTTCATATGTCGCAGTGTTCTCATTTTTTTCAAAATAAATTTCATATTTTTTTAATGATCTGGAGAGAAGGAATTGTATCAGCAAGCAACCGAGAAATTTTGGGAGGCGTCCTACTTCTAAAGACACCAAAGCTTCATTATAATCACATAAAAATTTGAATGTAGTTGCTTTAATGTATTATAAATATATAGCCAAAGTTTGAAAATGATTCGTCTAAACGTTTTCCCAAAAGAAATTCTAAATAACACGATTTATCACCTCGTTTAATGGGAATCCCTCCTTAAATTTGTAATAAATTAACAGATCTTTTAATGAAAATATTCATTGGAATAATCTCTAAACTGGAATATTTCCATCATGTTGTAATTTTGCATAATATATTCAATTCTAGTGTGTCAAGAAAAATATTATCAAAAAATGATAGCCGATAATTATAAAATATGTGATAAGAGTTTAAGATATGGTATATTTGACAGATGCAGGATTTAATATACAGGGTGACCCAAAGTTTACCCGCCAAAAGTTCAGGATCGATGTTTCAGGTTAAAATTAGGCTGTTTTCATCCGCAAAGTCTTTTCCAAGACTACCCCCCTCCGAGCTAGAGCAACAAAGGAAAAGGAGAGAAAAATGCGTCTCCTTTTATGGAATTTATTATAAAACAGTGCAGTTTTGAAAATTCACAAAAACTGGTCAAAATGACTGCCGCCATTTTCAATACAAAGTTCACTCCTACAGACGACACACTGAGCAGCTGCACGGCACTCTGATGACGTGTGATCTCCGGGCCGCTTTCTCGAGAGCACTAGGTTACACAGTGGTCCCAAATCGAATTTTTTTGTTCAAAAATAGCTAGAGAGCGCAAATCTTCTCGAAATTTTATTTTTTTTTTTTTAATTAAAGCTTGAGTACCGAAATTTCAAAAATGTTCCTATTTTATTATTTAAGTTAAAGGCCACAAAAAACAGTTACAATTTTGAGACCAAAATAGTTGTTGTGAAGTTTTTTGAATAATTAAATAAACTAGTTAGAAAACAGAGTAAAGCAAAATTAGCTGTCAATTGAGACAAAAAAGTGTTAATCGACAGTTGCCAAAATCAACATTTGACTTATTTTCAAAATTTTTTCACAAAATTTGTTGCTCTGAGGTTTTTGGGGCCACTAAATTCGAACAAAATGTCAAATTGGACAAACAATGTCAATAGAGAACTCAGTTAGGCTGTCAAATTTCCAAATGGCCGTTATTTTTTAATTTAAATACAAAAAAAAATTTGACAAGGGTTTCTGGACTTCCTGGAACTAAATTATCGTATAAGTTATTCAGTAGGTATATTATATCAAAAATGATGTTAAAAAATTTTGGAATATAAGTCAAATGTCAATTTGGCAGCTGACACTTTTTCGTCTAACTTGGCAGCTGCTTTTGCTTCATTTTATGTTTTAACTAGCTTTTATTATTCAAAAAACTTCGAAGCAACTATTTCTGTCTGAAAGTTTTAATTGTTCTTTGGGCATTAACTTAAAATAATAAAAAAGGAAATTTGTTCTTCTAAATTCGGGCTCCGAGGATTTGTTGGAATTTTGGTAAGCTTCAATTTAAAAAAAAAATGTTAATTTCCAACAAAAATTGCGCTCTCTAGCCATTTTTGAACCAAAAAACTCGATTTGGGACCACTGTGCGTTGGTCCGGGGACTTTTACGATAATCAAATCGTTTTAGATATCAAACGCTGGAAAGCATGACATTTCAACTTCATTCGACAATTGAACTGAAAATGTAACATGTCAGGTTTGGAAAGTGGCCACTCTCTTACCAATATATAATTAAAAATGTCATGCGATGTCACTTTGACACAAGAATTTTTTTGTTTATTGCCTACTTAATAAGAACATAAAATGCTATTTAAAAATCTAGTAAGGAGGATGATTGTGAATAAAACAGTATACAAATCTTGGTAAAAAGTTTCATTCAGTCTTGAGAATTAGTCAATTATCTTATCTATCGACAACAACGAAACTCTTTCTACCTCGATATGTAATATACTACTCCAAACACAACCCCCGGAAGTCAAAAATTCCGACCATGCCCTCTATATCCTCTTCATTGACTGGATTATATTATTATTCCTGTTTGAGAATAATCCTATCTGACTCATCTAGATATGAGTCAGATAACATGAAATTTGATGGTATTTTCTAGAGAAGATACCATCAAATTTCAGGATTTCATTTTATGAAATATATCATATCATAACTTTGATCACAATTTTAAGTCCAGCTACCCAAATATATTTCGCTAGCACTAGAATTTACCGCCTTTGTATATTTTGTGATGTACCTACCCCATACCCATAATATTTGCAAAATTATAGGCTCGTATAGCAGCAGATTTGAAGGAGCTGCGTGACCAGTCAGTATTTGCTTTTTTTATGATGAATGCCTTGTTCGTGTTAATCGTGTTTTTGCTGACTTTGAAAAAGGATTACCTTCATATCAAATGGCCGTTCGGCGTTAGAACCAACATAACCTATGACGAGAGTACTCAAGAGGTAACTATAAGGGATCACATGGTGTTCTTGTCGGTTTTTTTTTTTTATTTGCAGGCACCGTCAAGGAACCATGTGGCCCTCCGCTATTACATAACTAATGCTTTTTGATTTTTTTACAGGATAGAATAGCAAAAGATTTGATCGAACTGAGAAATAAGTCAGTTTTTGCTTTCTTCATGTTCAATGCCCTTTTTGTATTAATCGTGTTTCTTCTACAACTTAATAAGGATCAAATCCACGTTAAGTGGCCTCTCGGAGTTCGAACTAATATTACGTATAATGAGGAAACTTCTGAGGTATTTAAAGGTCTTATTTGAATGTGTCTTCTACTCTGGATTTTGGATACTAATAAGTCTCTTGGTCTGGGACTTACTTCTTGTAATGTATCTACTGAACATTTAACAGAACTGTGATGCATCAAAATAACAATAAATTAAATCTGTCAAAATATGAATCAAAAGTTTTCAAAAGAAAGGGGCAAACTATAACAAAACCAGTCAAAAATTCGGGTTACTCTAAAATTTACGACATGAAAATATTCACCTAAAAGCTCTAAGGCCCACAAATTTGGTGTGACAAATAAAATGGCAGCTCCGAAATGGCCGAATTTAAAACCAAAATCATGCAAAATTTTAAGTATTAATAAATATTTTATACCAAAGTTGAAATATTATAGCATAGGTGTTTTTAACAACTAAAGTGTCGTTAAAAAATTACTATACAAGGTGAATTCAATATGCCTGCATTTAAAATCAAAATCATGATATTCTAAAAATAAAAGAAAACAATATTGCGTGAAATTTGATAAGCTATTATAAATACTCAATTAATAAAGTAGAATATTAATAATGTGAGGATCCAAATCTTTACAAAATTGTCCATACCCAAGTAACAATTATAGTTTTGAAATGATCTAAAAGTTATCCTAAAGACGTATTTCCAAGACTACTTATAAACGTAAATAGTTTGGAAGGATTCTATGCAGCCGATTTAAAACCTTTATAAGAGAGCAGAGGCCCATCTAAAGGAGGGTCTACACGCCTCTTTTTAAAACTACTATTAAAACTTTCAAGTTTTAAAGAATTATCTAAAGCTTTACTCAGAGAATATCCGAAGGGTATTATAAAACCATACTTGGTTTAGGATAGGCACTATATTAAAACTTAAAAGATACACAAATGCTTTGAGCGGACTTTTTGTATTTAATGAAGTAAAAATAAATGCAAGTTATAGATTGGATACTTGTAATGAATTGATGGGACGAATTATAGTGGGCTAAAATTTTCAACGAGGCTAAGTTTACTGTAAAGCATGTATTAGATAGTTCTTAAAAATTTGTGTGCTCGATAGAAACACAATTTTAAAAAAATACATAATTTTTTTTTCATGTAAAGAAAGCTTTAGCATCTGCCCATAATATGGTTTAGTATATGCAAATTGTTTTTATAAAACAAGAGAGACCGAAGTAGAAGGAATACGGTTTGAAGGAAAAATGCGTATAAACAGTGCAGACATAGCAGTTTTAATAATTTTTTTACAGAAAGTATTTAAAAAAATAGTAGAGGAAATAGAGGATACAAAAAAAGTGACAAATACAAATGTATGCAACGAACATAGACTAAATATGCTACCATCTTACGAGAAGGTACTGGAATTAGTTGTGAAACAACAAATAATGGCATATTTGGATAGTAAGAATACAGGGTGATTCACGTAGGCCATTCATTAGAAGTTTTTCAACTTGCAGTTGGATTAGAAACTTGAAATTTGGTATGCAGCCGTAATCGATCATGCCCGTTCTATCTAAAATATTTTCAGTCCTCCAACTATACAGGGTGTGCCAAAAATTGGTACCAACTTTCTTATTTTAAATGGAAACCTATATTTTTCTTTACATGGTTCGATTGGTCTTCTAATTCTGAGTTTAGAGAACCTAAGTTATGTTAACTTATCTATTACAATTTTTGACATGTGTCCAATTTTTTGAAAAAAATTGCCGCTGTAGTAGTTTACGAACAAATTTGTATCTCGCAAACCTTTCAAAATTATGAAACCAAATTTGTGAAGCAGTTAGCTGGAAGTCCAGGCTAACTTTTGATGTCCCATCGGTGGTCCCATTTTGTACTATATGGGCGCAGTCGATTTTCAAATGTCGCAATCAAAAATTGTCAAAAAGTCATTTTTTTCAAATGGCACCTACTATTTTTTTTCACACCATTCGAAAGAAAATTGAATTTTAGGGTGAGTTACTTAAGCATTCCCTATAACTAACTTCACCCCATATCGAGTTATTCAATAAAAATCAAGAAATACCTTATCTTGCCGAGAGATTCCTTACTTCATCAAGTATGCCATGGAAACAAAAGACAGTTGTAATAATTTTTGAAGAAAAATATGGATTCTTATTTAATTACGCACAACACCAACAAATTATTATTAACGAACAAGAACAATGTTGACGAAATTCTGTCAGTGAAAACGGTGCACACATTGAGCATTTGTATTGAAATAATTATTTTATTAATCTGTTTATTTGTTGTTATTTTGTTATTATTTATTATTGCAATACGATTTTTGAATAAAAATTAAAATGAAATGATTGTTTCCAAAGCCTAGTACCATTGAGAAAAAAAACAATATTTTTTCAAAAAATGCCAATAACTCAAAAACGACTGTAGATAGACATACACAATGTTAATAAAAGTGGCCCTAAAATTCATTTTGCATTGATTTCTGGCGTCAAAAATGGTAGGCGCAAAGATGTGCTATGCAATCTGTTGAAAGTAGAATAATAGAATATTTGAACAAAAATATGGTGGTCACATTGAACATTTACGTCAGAATTTCGTCAACATTGTTCTTGTTCGTTAATAATAATTTGTTGGTGTTGTGTGTAATTAAATAAGAATCCATATTTTTCTTTAAAAATTATTACAACTGTCTTTTGTTTCCATGGCATGCTTGATGAAGTAATTAATCTCTCGGCAAGATAAGGTATTTCTTGATTTTTATTGAATAACTCGATATAGGGTAAAGTTAGGTATAGGGAATGCTTAAGTAACTCACCCTAAAATTAAATTTTCCTTCGAATGGTGTGAAAAAAAATAGTAGGTGCCATTTGAAAAAATTGACTTTTTGACAATTTTTGATTGCGACATTTGAAAATCGACTGCGCCCATATGGTATAAAATGGGACCACCGATGGGACATCAAAAGTTAGCCTCGACTTCCAGCTAACTGCTTCACAAATTTGGTTTCATAATTTTGAAAGGTTTGCGAGATACAAATTTGTTCGTAAACTACTACAGCGGCAATATTTTTCAAAAAATTGGACATATGTCAAAAATTGTAATAGATAAGTTAACATAACTTAGGTTCTCTAAACTCAGAATTAGAAGACCAATCGAACCATGTAAAGAAAAATATAGGTTTCCATTTAAAATAAGAAAGTTGGTACCAATTTTTGGCACACCCTGTATAGTTGGAGGACTGAAAATATTTTAGATAGAACGGGCATGATCGATTATGGCTGCATACCAAATTTCAAGTTTCTAATCCAACTCCAAGTTGAAAAACTTCTAATGAATGGCCTACGTGAATCACCCTGTATACTCAGAAAATATTAGGTAGGTTTTAGACAAACTCACGTGAAACGGCATTACAAACTGTAATTGTGGACTGGAAAGATAAATTTAGTGACAAAAATTATGTGGGAATAGTGTTTTTAGACGTTTGAGATTATAAATCGGAAATTGCTACTAATGAAAATGGAAAAGGCCGGATTTAGGGGTGAAGTGTTACAGTGGGTAAACGACTACATGCAAAGTAGACCGCAAATAACAAGATGGGAAAGTGTTTCAAGTGAAGTTGAGACAGTATCTGGTGTTCCACAAGGTTCAGTAATTGGTCCATTGTTATTTGTTTTCTATATTAATGACATCGTTAATGTAATAAACCAATGCAAGATTCAACTGTTTGCCGACGATACTATATTGTTTTGTGCCAGTGTAGATTATAAGAAAATTATTGATGTTTTAAATAAAGAATTGAAATTGGTTAGTGAATGGCTAGGTGTAAATAGTCTTAAATTAAATGCCAACAAAACAAAATTTATGCTCTTAGGAACAAAAAATAAATTGGGACTATTAGCAGACGAAGTCAAAACACATAATGTAATAACAGAGAGTACTAGAACTATCTTAAAGTGCATTTGGCATTTAATAAATCTGGTATTAATCCGTGGTTTATAAGGTGGCCATTATAAAACACCGATAAAACCTAAATAAATCTAAAAAGCATTTAAACTGTTACTTGGGTATGTGTAACACAGGTTGTCGCAATATTCCATGTACATGGAGCTGTCATAGATTATTGTTGCAAAAATAAGTCAATTTAACTGAGTTTCTAAATTTCTATACCATGTTGCTTTGTTTCGCCACTAGAGGGCATTACATTGTTTCATTTTAGTTATCAAGTAAATTAATTTTGAATTCGAAAATGTGTTAGGGATGTAATAATAAAAAAGTTAGTTTAGCAAAATTATTGGAAAAATACCAAATACAAAAATGTGAACAATTCGTAAATCTTTATAATAAAAATCAATTGAAACTATAATATCTCCCCTACCGAACGGGTAATTTCAGTTACATACACTTATTTCGACCTTAAAAACCCATAATAGCTCCATGTGCACGGATTACAGGAACACCCTGTATGTAGTTTCATGCTGTAAACGAACCAAGTTTTTAAAATATTTTATGATGGAGTATTTTTGCCTGTTTATATAAAGTCACGCACAATTAATCCATGAGGGTTTTCAACCTGTAACAAATTTATTTAATTTACTGGTCCATGAAACAAATTGTTAAGAACAATGCCTCATATAGGTAGTTATTGTGAATGATATATCACAGTTCAAATGAATGTTCTGCATTACTGTACATTACTCGATTCTGAACACACTTATTGTGATTAATACACTTTTCTTCTGCAAGGTTTTTTGTGTCACATAACACACGATATGTGTTTCAAATAAATTTAAAACGCATATTAAAGGTAAATGCTTTTACCCCCAACACCATACACACTTCAGATTGACTAAAAATGGTATTTAGTTAATAAAATCGAAGCACGATGTACATTTTCACATGTGAAGGAAATAATCATTAACATATTCTTACTTAACATATAATAAAGGAATGTTACATTTAATTTGTAAGTTTAATGTAAATATTTATGGCATTGTTTTGTAATATATTAAATGTACCATTTTTATAGATATAACATTCATCGACTCCTCATTAGTGGAATAAAACTAAGGGCCTAATTACCTAAAAGGGAATCGTCTTACTATAGCAATTTTGGAACCGGAACTTGAAACATTGCAGGAAGTGTAGGAAAAATTTTTGGATTGAATCCGTGTGGTGTGGGAAAGTTTTGTTTAAGCAAAAGAATGTTCAAAAAAATTGTGTCTTTTTGCAGTTTTTCTTAAATATCTCTGTTTGGATAACCTGTATCACAATAAAGAAATAGTTCAAGCTATCATAACACAAATTTGTACGTCATAAAACACCAAAAATTAAACATATGAGAATGATAGGAAAACCTGTTAAAAAATTTTCAGACCCGTCAGACTGTGTTTCATTTGTTTTTTTTTTTTTTTTAATTTTGAAATCGACGAAAATAAAATACATTCACAAAAGAAAACACCAAATTGAAATTTTTACTATTTGTTGAGAATCATATATAGTTTTTGAAGAACCGTGTTTGACTGACAGATTTTTCAAAAGTTAGAAACCCCCCTTTATAGATTATAATTGGTCTGTCATCGAAAAAATGCCTTTTACTATGTCAGACATAATTCTTTAAGCGCTGCGCTCACATTTTCTATGAACATAGTAAGATACACTTGCATGACGTAATACCTTACATTTTTTATGTTTACAAATAAGTTTTAGATTCCCTTTATGCATTAAAATTGGTCTTTCATACAAAATAATGGTTCTTACTATGTCAGATTTAATTTTTAAGCGCTGCGCCCACGTTTTGAATGAATATAGTCAGATATGACTGTTAGCCTATCAAGAAACTTGTTTGAATTATAATTTTAAGTAAAGTTAGAAACCCTCTTTATGGATTGAAATTGGTCTTTCATGGATAAAATAATGTTTACCATGTCCAATAATTATACGCATTTCCATAACAAAAAATGTTATCTGACTGAGATTTTCCTTCAGTAGGTAACTGTTAGTGGAGGGATTATACATCACAAAACCACAAAAATCAGTTCTGGGGGTACCGCGTAGCCCCCCCAAAAACCCACCCCTTCGGTGAAAAAAGCCTTATTTTACGAAAACCTCGTTAACCATTGAAGATAAAAAAAAAAATCTCATCATAAAAAAGAAAGCCTGACTAATTTTCTTTAAAAAATCCTGTTGTAATTTTCTTGTATAAGCCATGGTTATCGAAAAAATCGATATTGAAAAAAATTGCAAAATTGGTATTTTTAATGCGAACAAATTTTCGTTTATTTGAAATGTTTTGCGCGCGGCCTACAGAAGAAATTGAATTGCTTGAAAACCAAACATGCTAGGAAGAAAAATGAAATTGGGTTTTAAAGGGGATATAAAATACTCTTTTGTGTTTCCATTTTTGATGGCTATTGATATCTTTTAGTATATAAAAATAACAATATAGTTACCTCTTAATTTTTTGCACTTTTAACTATTCACAGGCCCCTATAAAAAATAACTGAGTTTAATAAAATTTATGAATCTTATCTTTTTGTTCAATGAAGAAAAAGTTAGGAATAAAAATATTTACATTTACTTTACCAGCATGTTGAAGTTAGCCAAATTTTGGCCAACTTTTTTATTGTTTCCTAAAAATAAAAAAAAGACCCAAACATCTTGAAAATTTAGTTCATTTTTTTTTGACTTTATATATCATGTAACTATTGTTTCTAATCATTTAATAATTAAAAAATTGTATTAAAAAAATATCATAAAAAAATTGAATATGCAGCCTTTTTTGGATTTTTTTTTTGCTAACTTTGTGCTGCTAAATTTGTAAATGTGAATATTTTTATTCCTAACTTTTTCTGCATTGAAGTAACCTCGAACTAAAAGATAATGCATTTAAAACTAATATTACAGTCAATTCATTTTTATGGGTCTGTGAATAATTAGATGCACAAAAAATCAAGAGATAACTATATTATATTGTTATTTTTATATACTAATAAATATCAACAGCCCACAGAATGGAAATACAAGAGAGTATTTTATATCCTCTTCAAAAACCCATTTTAATTTTTCTTCCTAGCTTGTTTGGTTTTCGAGCAATTCAATTTTTTCCATAGGCCGCGCGCAAAAAATTTCGAATAAACAAAAATTCGCGCGCATTAAAAATATAAATTTTGCAATTTTTGTCAATATCGATTTTCTAGAAAACCATGGCATATACAAGAAAATTACAAGAAGACTTCTTTTTAAGCAATTAGTCAAGCTTTCTTTTTTATGATGAGCAATTTTTTATATCTTCAACGGTTAATGAGTCATCAATAAAATAAGGCTTTTTTTACCGAAGGGGTGCGGCACCCCAGAACTGATTTTTGTGATGTTTAATCCTCGCAGTAACAGTTACGGAAGGAAAATCTCAGATAACATTTTCTGCGAGCCTCTGGTGTATTTTTTACTTTACCGACTGGACTACATGTCAGACTTATTTTTTTAATCACCACGGCACTTAACAAAAAACAGAAAATAACAAATGAAACGTAGTCTCAGTTTCAAGTTAAACATTTTATAAGGCCAAAAAAAGACTGCAAAGTCAAAAATTGAATCGTCAACTCGTACAGCAAAAATTTGTATTTCAGATTACAGGTTTTTTTTATGTACTCTTCGGTGACATCACCAATACGTATAATAAACTTTAAATTTTTTAAAACCAATTTTTTTTTACTTTTTCTTATTTTTACTTCCCTCGCATACCGAAGGAAACTATTGTATTCGAGAAAAAATCACCTTCCGAGATTTTTTCTGGTTTTGACGTTTCAGATCATACAAATTAAGAAAACATAGGTTTTTGAATTCCGTCAGTTTATCTGTCTGTCTGTCTATCTGTCTGTTGGTGCATTAACTAAAAAACTACTTGACGGAGAGCAGTCAAATTTGGTAGGTAGTTGACGCTACTGTCAGCGAAGAAATGGTTAAACTTTCACTGGAAAATATACAGGGTGGACCGTCTAAAGGGAATAAATAATGAAAAAAATTTTTTTTTGCTCAAATTTAAAATTTCCATGTTTCACGCTAAACCTATTTCAGAAAAAAAAAATTAATTTTTTTCAATAACATTTTTGAAAAATGTTTTACCATTAAAATAGATGAAAACATTTTTTTCTTTGTTCAAATTTAAAATTTCCACGTTTCATAGCATTCTAAACCTACTTAAAAAAAAAATAAATTTGAAAAATTCTTTACCACTAAAACAGATAGAAAACATTTTCTTCTTTGTTCAAATTAGAAATTTCCACGTTTCATAGCGTTCTAAAGCTATGAAAAAAAAAATTTAGTAAATTTTTTTACCATTTTTGAACAAATTTTACCACTAACATAGATAGAAATTTGTTTTCTTTGTTCAAATTTAAAATTTCCACGTTTTCATGGCATTCTAAACTTATTCAAACAAATTTTAAAAAAAATTTGAAAATAAAAAAAAAATCTTTATCACTACTTAATATAGAATAGATGAAACACTTTTTTTGCTCAAATTTAAAATTTCTACGTGTAATGTCATTCCAAACCTATTTCGGAAAAAAGTTGCAACATTTTTTTACCATTTTGGAAAAAACATTTACCACTAGAATAGATGGATAGATAATTGTTTTGCTCAAATTTAAAATTTTCACGTTTCATTACATTCTAAACCTATTTCAGAAAAAAAAATTTAAAAAATTTTTCTATGCTCAAATTGAAAATTTTCACGTTTCATGGCATTCAGATGAAAAAAAAATGAAAATTTGTTTACCAAAATTTGTGAAAAATTTCAAAAAAAAATGAAATTTTAAAAGACAAATACATTTTACTCATCGACATTTTGCCTAAAATTAAAAATTATTGGTAATGTCAAAAGCAGGTACACAAAAAACAAACCACTTTTTAAAGAAGCAGTTTTATCTACACCAATTGGGAGCCGAGACATGACACTTCTTGCGCTCTAGCCATTTATAACCAAACCAAGTGCCATGATGACTTGAAACTTGCAGAGAATATTTCCTAATATTTAAACTCTGTGTTGAACATGTCACAATTTTTTTTAGTCACCTAAATTGTTGGAAAATTATCGAATTGAAGTTACTCATCACATTTATAATGTTTACAAGTTCCAGTAGAAAAATAGCTGTAGTGAGACAGTTCCCTAGAAATGTTAGCTTTACTCCACTACATATCCATTTTTCATTTTTATCCATGTATGACATTTTCAAAAAATAAAAATTCTTTACATTCAATGTTCTGTATGTCTAATAATACTTAACTCTCATGCATTTTTCTGAAGAAAAGAATTGTCATTTCATTACCATTACTCTCATTGAATAATTCATTAAAATCACAATCATCATTAATTATACACGCACAAAAAAGTTATTTGGAAAAATGACTTGTCTCACTGACAAATTCTTATCTACTTTTATATTCAATTCTGGATTACATTCAGTAATTTCCGAAATATTTTGAGAATTCGTCAACTCATCCACCTTCTTATCCTTCGTCGTTTAACTGTTTGATCCTGATTCCAATCTTCTCTGTGAATAATTTTAACCAAATGAATGTTTTTCTGTTACCACAAAAATCACTTGAAAACAATGCCATTTGTATTCAATTAAGAACTAACCAAGGCTAGTTGGAAGTGATTTTTGTACATTTATATGCATGTTTTATACTTTTAAAATTAATTTTAAACATACTCTTAGTCTCTCCAAATAGTGCATATTTTGAAATTAAATAGAAAGCAAATATTATACAGAGTGGACCATTAATAATAGGCCATAGTGCCGGGGTAGATTGTTTGGGACAAAATATGAGGATATAACTAAATATGCTTTAGTAAAATGTTGCTGTGGAAAAAGATTTTTTGCAATAACTCGACAGCCTCTTGACTGATCTTTCCCAAATTTGCTAGAGGAACTTTTTTTATTCTAACAATAATTTATGTATTACATCACGTTAGATCATAGAGGGCGCCGCAGGACCTGTATCTGATGATGAATTTTTTTCATTTCATTTTTTTTTTTGACGAAACGTTGTGGTACTTCTGACCAGAAAATCTGATGAGGGCGTCATTTCCACGTATAAAAGGTACACTTGGTAGAACTTGATAACTCCAGCCGTTTTCGAGGAAATTGCCGTTAAACATTGAATAATTTTTTGAAAGACAAATGAGTCATGTAGATAATAATAATAGTAATAATAACACCTTTATTTTCCTTTCAGAAAGTACAATCATGTATAGGAATCGTCACAATTTGGCATACAATTATGCTACAAAAAATTCATCTAATGTATAAAAACAATTTTTTGCCCGTTTGATGTGGTCAGATAAACAATTAAACAGTTTCAGACCTAGACAGTTGGGTGCATTTATCGATATATTGTATTTATAATAAGGAACATGAAATTCTTCTTTTTGTCTTGTTTCTAGCATGAAACTTTCTATTCGTGATAAATTTAGCCTTATTAACTGTAAACATATATACACAAATCAGATTAAAATATTAACAAGGGTTAAAACTTTATTTTCTCTAAACACATCTCTGCAAGAACAGGTACTGGAAATCCCTGCCATGTTTCTTAAAATTCGTTTCTGTATAATAAAAACATCCGCTGATAACTGATAAGGTGGAGTTTCCACAAAAGGCAATGCCCCACACGGCACATGACATCCTTAGGATATCCTCATTTGGTCCCGTATATCCCAATCGAGGACAACATTCCTCGGGATATCCTTAGGATATCCCAATAAAATATATACAACCTGAGAATATCCCAAATGGGGATATCCTAGACAAATCCTGGCAGGATGTCCTAGTAATGTCCTGCAAAGATACTAAAAGCCTAACAAAATATCCACTGTGGGAATATGCTGTGCAACTCCTAGAGTCGTCCTATTATAGGTATTATTATTATTTAGGAGATTTTAACAACAAAAATAATGAAAAGTATATATATTATTTTGAGGCTATTTATTTATAGTCTTTTATTGGTTTGTAAAATTTGCTTCCAAAAACTTATTTTGTTCTATTTGACAATCCCCTCCAGTACAAATAATTCATTAAAAATGTATTAAAAATGTGTATCTTATTTAAATAGCAGTTATTTATAATTTAGTTTGTGTTTTGAATTAGCCACCGTTTTGTGAAGTCGAACGTTCTAAGAAACCCGCCGGGCGTCGGTGTCTTTTCCACATTCATTTAAAGTTCTTTCGACAAATAAGATTACGTTAAATATTTCATAAACATAATGCTGCTATGTTATATCTTTATATTTACTATATTTTCTAAAAGGGGAAAATGTGATTGGTTATTGTCTGCAGATGTTATTGTCAGATACGTTTTTTAGCACACTATGATATTTTAAAGTTGTACATATCCCCTATAACTTCTAACCACCCTAAACTCTGTTGATTTTAATAATACGAAAAAAAGGCAAGAGATCATTTCTATATAATATTTCATGCTTTTACAATTTTTATTTGAAACTTTTTTTACTACCTTTTACACATTTTGAGTAATTTTGAAAAACCACTTTGTCATATTTTTTTCACCCCTTCTCGGGGTTGAAAAAAATTTCTTTCATCAATCGTGTTCAAATACTTCAAAGTAACATCAAAAATTCAAGTATTTACCTTAAAATTTTGATTTGTCGGTCTATTTCATTGGACTTAGTCATTTTACCTCTGCCATTATATAAACTTGTATTCCTCTGTCTTCGCTTATTGGCTCAGTTTAAAAGTAATGATCTTATAAAATAATGTGTTTTTTGCTGTCTTTAGAAATATCCAATAAACCCTAAAAGAACTGGGATGCCCTATATAAAGTCCAATCAATGTCCTCAGGTTGTTCATAGTAAAGCCCAGGCATAACCCATATAAGAGCTGATGATGTCCTGTACACACCTGTACTGATGTCCTGAGGACGTCATCAGCAAAGTCCCATTTGGATATCCTACGGACATCCTAAGGTGATAATGGGATCTTCCCAGGATATCCAATGTCCTGAAAAGTTGTCCTCAGTATGTTTTGAGGATGTCCTTGTGCTGTATGGGGCCATCTTAGTCTGGACCCGACTTATGCACTATATAAATTTAACAGTTGATCTTTCAATAGAATGGCTTTTAAAGTTCTTACTAAATAAGAGATCAAATTCAATTTTGATATTAACTGCTCACAGTGTACCTTCCAGTTGAGACACTCATCTAATGTTATTCCCAGGAATTTAACATTTTTACTATTTGAGAGACTGTTGTGTTGTCATTAATTTTAATGTCTAAATCCATGCAAAGGCTTTATGCTTTAAATGCCAATTCGAGATATATGAACTTTAACCCTATGCATGAATTTATTGTCGTCAGAGGGTTCTGAACCTCAGTAATAGATTGAACTTGACCTATAAATTCCGTAAATATTTGTCTCATAAATCAGTACCCACCAGTTGCCTGTAATTTTTAATTTCAAATATACAAAAAGGAAGTTTTGCACCTTCACTACGCATATAGCAGGTTTTAACCCGACAATGTTATTCAAGAATGACTATCACAACTATTGTAAGGTAACTCTTTTATTTTAAAAGTATTAAAAATATTGAACAGGTACGTAACAAATAAAATAAAAGTATAGCAATTCAAATCATTATGTCTACTTCTTCTGCAGGAAGACATTCATCTATCAATTAAGACTCCAAATTAGTAGATACATTGCTGTTGGTGGATTGAGGGATGGTTGGAAATGGAGGATTTGTTACCTTTAGGCTCTTTCCCCAAAGTTAATATTTGAGGTTTTATGCTGGTTGTATTATGTCCCCTTTTAGTGACAACTTTAGCTTCTAATTTCTTTCTACCTTTCCCCACCGGACTGGTTTTGATTTCTTCAGTAACATTAAAGTTATCCGTTGTTAAACAAATATAAAATGCAATACAATAATTGTAACAACTAAGAAATTAAAAAATGTGTTTACTATTAAAGAGACAAGCACATTGTAGGCCACGTGGTATCCTATCTAGCACTTTCATTGGCTCTTGTGCATATAGCAGGTTTTGCAACTTATTCACCGAATCATATAGCGAGTTTTGCATTTACAAGTAAACTTTGACACCTTATTTCTATATTTTAAAGCAGGTTTTGAGCCTTTGCGGACATGAAATTGAATTCCTCAGAAAAAACTGAATGTGCTGCTATATAAACCTAGTATTCCTCAATTTTTGCATATAGCAGCTTTTGCTTCTACATGACTCAAATTCAAATTTAATGAAACAAAGTGTATTTATTGAAAAAAGAACAAAATGTAAGGGAAAACAAAATCGTAGTAACAGCGTAAACTCTTTCCCACTTTCTTATGAACTAATGGAGTATTTTCATGGTATTGAGATAAATACATAAATCAAAAGATTGTGTAAAATAAGGATCTAATCTTATTAAAAGACCAAAAAATAACATAAAAGTTGACTTAATGACATTAGTATTTATTGTATAAACTTTCCCCCCATGCAAAAACCCCATTGCTGCAACTTAGAGTAAATTTTCGATATGGTCTCCACCTACTTCAATGCCTTTTCTAATTCTTTTCATAAAAGATTTTCTTACATTGAAAAATACATTTTCCGGTCCTCTAATAAAATTGGCTGCGTTTTGTATTTTGTCCCACAGTTCTTCTCTTAAATTGATAGTATTTGCGTAGACTAAGGACTTCATATGTCCCCACACATAATAATCCAAAGGACTCCTTGGTGGCCAAGCAAACTCACTTCCTCGACCGATCCATCTGCGTGAGAAAGTCCCATCAAGATAATAAGATAATTCCTGACTTCAATGGAGAAATGAGGAGGAGCTCCATCTTGCATAAACCACATTCTGTCCCGTATGTCTATCATGAAAGCATGTAATATATCAGCAAGAGCATTTTGAAGAAAAAACAGATAAGACTGTCCATTTAAATTTGGAGGAAGGCCAAATGATCCCAATAACTGATCCACGATAATACCACACTAAACTTCTTAAATTCGTGGTGAAAATGCCTTTCTTTAATGGCATGAGGATTTTCTACTTCCCAGTAATGAGTATTTCTCCAGTTAAAACGCCTCAGCAAGTAAAAGTTGCTTCGTCGGTAAATAAAATGTTGTTAACAAAATTTCGATCCCTGTTGTGTTTATTTAGAACAAATTGACAAAATTGTAGCCTTTGTGGAAGATTCCTTCGAAGTAAGTTTTGTACAGGAGTGAAATGGGTAGAAGCATTATTTGCATAAGACTCTTAGAACAGATTGTTTACTCATCCCTGTTGCCGCTGAAAAAACAACTTGAGCTGACTTGAGGATCTTTATCCACACGAACTAAAATTTCTAGTTCTTGATCTGGAGTAATTTGTTTCGGTCATCCTACATCATTTTTATGGCGAAATGAACCCGTTTCTCCCAAACGACGAAACAGATCTTTGAAAATTTTATGGTCTGGCTGTATTCTGTTTGGCTATTGAAATAAGTATCTCCTCACTGCAGCACATTCTCTAAAATTTTTTTGTACGTAAACACATCATATCCCTCATTTCCCTGTTTGAGAATTTATTATGTTGAGGCATTTTAAATAAAGAAGTTAAAGAAATTAGCTCGAGGAACATAAGAACAAAATAAAAGGATTAAATGACGTACATGACAAAACCAAAACTTAACCAAAGCACATTTTTCAATAAAATACACTTAGTTTCATTAAATTTGAATTTGTCTTTTAAAAAATTATTCAAATGTTTAACAGCAATTTGCTCGAAAACGATTGGAGTTATCAAGTTCTACATGGTGTACCTTTTATACGTGGAAATAATGCCACAACGGTTCGTCCAAAGAAAATAAGAAAAAAATTCATCATCAGATACAGGTCCTGCGGCGCCCTCTATGATCTGACGTGATGTAATACATAAATTATTGTTTCTTAGAATAAAAAAAAGTTCCTCTAAAAACTTTGGCGAAGATCAGTCAAGAGGCTGTTGAATTTATTGCAAATAAAATAAAAACATAATTTGAATTTTGACAACTTGTATCTTTTTCCACAGCAACATTTTACTAAAGCATCTTTGGTTATATCCTCATATTTTGGCCCAAAGAATCTGCTCCTGCACTATGGATTACTATTAATGGTTCACCCTGTATATAGTCTACACCACTATATTTCAGTATATCCAACAAAGCACTGCTTAAGTGAAATTTCTCATGAAATCACACAATGGGTCAAAACAAATTTTTATCTTGGAAAATAAAAAAAAAGTGGGGTGCACTGGATCTTGTGGACACCCAGTACAATTGTACTTTCAGATTCTTCAGGAACATATTTATTACATTATTTGGGGAGACGTGTGTGCACGTTTTCTATTTTTAGCAACGCTCTGATATTATTTCTGTTAACAAGTAATTATATTTGTAGGTACATATCTCTAAAGAATACTTGCAGTTGGAACCTATTGGTTTGGTGTTTGTATTTTTCTTCGCTCTTATCCTGGTTATACAGTTCACTGCTATGTTGTTCCATCGTTTCGGTACCATTGCCCACATTTTGGCCTCAACAGAACTTAACTGGTCATGCACCAAGAAAGTAAGTGTAAAATGTGTTAATTATGAGTTTATAATTTATTTGTAGCAAAACTTATTCATCTTGATTAGTAATTTGCACTAATCTAATCTAACCTCATCCCCTAACACATTTGTTTATTTCTGACCCACACTTTTCCAACATTTAACAAATATTTTGTATATGTGATACTCATTTGAAATGTTATCTTTAGAAAGAGGAACTGTCTCCCAATGCCCTACTGGATCGACAAGCAGTAGAGATTGTTAAACAACTACAGAAATTGCAAGGAATTGATGGTGACTATGATAACGATTCAGGTTCTGGACCAGACCGTGTCGGCAGACGAAAGACCATACACAACTTGGAAAAGGCTGCACAGAAGAAACGACAAATTGGAACTTTGGATGTTGCTTTCAAAAAGCGTTTTGCAAAACTTAATGCCCAGCCTGAGGGAGGTAAGAAATAATTTGATCTTTATATGGTGCAATTTGATACATCTACGCAAATAGTGACATTGAAAGTGAGTTCTTGAATAAATTAAAATTTTTATATAGTCTTGCACAAAGTAGAAAAAAATAGATTTCCACCAAATGTGGTAATGCTGCACATAGCTGGTATTGACCACGTGTCGGAAATCGTATCTCAAATCGGCTCCTGCCAGTGCCAGACGCAAGTCAACTGGACATATTGCATTCGTGTTCGTATTTTCAAAAATATTTGAATTGGTAGTGCCAACGACTCATGGCTTTTTTTTCTCATTAACAATATAACAAATGATACACAACATGCCTATCTTAAAGGACGATCCATGCAAACAGCGAGATTTCAGTTCACTCAAAAAATACTTGAGGGAGAAGAATGTAGCGTTAGGTTTAGTTCTATATAGGCCTCTCAAAAGCATATGACTGTTTAAATCATGAGATATTGTTACAAAAACCTGTAAAATATGGGGCATGTGGAATCCCTTTGCAGCAGTTCACCTCAGACTTGCAAACCGCAAACAAAGAGTTACATACAAATTTTCTAATATTTGCTCAAACATTATCATCCGTAATAATTTGTAGGTTCCCGAGGGAACAACCTTCGATAATTCTGAGTGGTTAAGCTTGATTGAGAGGACAGTATGATTTCTGTTACCTATTGTCAGGTATGATACCAGAGGTTGTTGGTTGCGGAACTACTCAATTTAAAATAACAAATGAAATTACTGTAACGTGATTGAGAGAGACTTACTTAATACTTGATTCCAGTTTGGTCTAGTGGATCCTTGAGTTTGACCATTTATCCATTCCCAATAATAAAAAAATTTTGTAGGAAGATCTTCTAAAAATGCGGCTGGTGGCAATCACACGACACGTGTTGCTTGAACGTGGTTTTTCATCACTGTCTTCCAGTTCTGCGCGTTTTGCTTTCGGTCTCTCTCTCAACATGATTCGCACGAAAGCATACATATATTATACAAATTTTTAAGTAGGCAACCAAACACTACTTTTAGTGCATTGCAAGTCATAGACTGATTTAAGACCGACCATAATTCATTCCAATAAATTAATGGTAGATACAGAAAACTACTTTCTAACCAACACGTTAATTTTAAATTGTAAAAAAACAAATGCAGTTTTATTCATATCGTTGCGCAGGCTATGATAGCTCAAATAATATAACAATTATCGACTCCAAATTGACATTAAATAAGAATACTAGATTTCTAGGTATGTATATGGATGGTATGTATTTTCCTAAGACATACAGATTTTACTATTATTTTAAAATAGGCCTTACAAATGATAGAAATAGGTAATGTAAGGAATTGTGTGATGTAGGTAAATGTATTATATGATGCAGATATTATAATTGTACGATTAAAATTCTCTATTAGCTACATCAGTCAGGTACTAAACTTCCAATTCGGATTATCTGAATCATCCCGAGCGATTTAATCTTGACATCAGATGAATTGTCCATTGCTATTTTAATTTCTAATTTAACACGCTGAAGGACACTGACGTCATATCACGTCATTGTTCTTCGCTCCTGCAGGGCAATTAAAAATATTGAGATGTGCTGAAACTGACACCATGATTAAAATCATTATTAGTATACATAAAAAAATGCAACATATAGCTTTAAAATCATAATTTTCTGAAGAATTAGATATATTGGATGAACAGTCTGCGTCATATAACGTCATATCCCAGAAGAAACATCTTTCAAGCATGTACGTAAAAAATAGGAACAGGTCCTCATAGTACTAGTCTTATCGAGGAATGTAAACCATCATATAAACAGTTTTGAATTTTGTATTCATTGTGGAGTCAATTTCTATGGAAATGCAAGCAATGTAAACAGAATTTTCATTATACAAAAAGAGTGATAAGGATTATGTTCAAACTGGGTGTTATGGAAACATTTTATGGTACCCATTTACATTCAAGTGTCTAATATTTTTCTTAAATAATAAAAATACTGTATTTAAATGATGTCCCATGATCAACACAACATGTGAACCTTAAATTAGATTATCCAATCATCGCCTTACAGTCACAGAAAAGGGTGCACATTATAGCTGCATCAAATTATACAATCTTCTACTACACATTACACAAACAAATACACTGCAAGTCTGCAATAAAAGATTAAATTTTCCTAAGACATGCAGATTTTACTATTATTTTAAAATAGGCCTTACAAATGATAGAAATAGGTAATGTAAGGAATTGTGTGATGTAGGTAAATGTATTATATGGTGCAGATATTATAATTGTACGATTAAAATTCTCTATTAGCTACATCAGTCAGGTACTAAACTTCCAATTCGGATTATCTGAATCATCCCGAGCGATTTAATCTTAACGTCAGATGAATTGTCCATTGCTATTTTAATTTCTAATTTAACACGCTGAAGGACACTGACGTCATATCATGTCATTGTTCTTCGCTCCTGCAGGGCAATTAAAAATATTGAGATGTGCTGAAATTGACACCATGATTAAAATCATTATAAGTATACATAAAAAAATGCAACATATAGCTTTAAAATCAGAATTTTCTGAAGAATTAGATATATTGGAAGAACAGTCTGCGTCATATAACGTCATGTCCCAGAAGAAACATCTTAGCTACAGTAGGACACTGACGTCATATGCCGAATGTAAAAAAAAATAATAAAAAAGTATACTAGCAATACAACCGGCAACACATTTTCTCTAAATATGAAGTATTCTTGCCCAAACTGGCAACATGTCACATCCACAGTAAATGTCCGAGGTCATCGGCGGCATTTCTGCTAGATCAAAGAAGTCTCGCATATGGGATTTATATGTGATATAACCGCACATCTGATATGATATTATTGTTTATACACTTTATCTTGAAATAAAGATTATCTTAATTGACTTGTTTGGCTAATCCAATTTATATGTTGTCTATTCTTACTACCCTACTCAAAATCATAAATATTGTATATTTTTGTAATATATTTTTTAAATTTACGGGATCATATTATTACAGCTTACAACTTACAAGTTTAAAAATAAAATAAATTGATCCCACATTTTATACAATTCAGAAAATACAATCAAAATGCAATAACTTATTAAAATCAATCTCCCATTTTCAATATTGCTACTTGCATCTATTGAACTATAACTAATTTAACGAAAATCTGCCTAGGTAACCAGAACATGTTAGGTGACCCAGTACTAAGCAGGAGAATGTCAATGAAGAGAGCAACAATGAAAGCTTTAGAAGTCAGGATTAACTCTGTGATGGCCGAAAGAAGAAAATCTCAAATGCAGACCTTAGGTGCTAATAACAACATCTTGCCTAGGAACCACAGGAACAGTAGTAGCAGTATACCTGCAAAAGAGGTGTTCGAGAATGGACACGTCAATCAGGCATTTACTGAGGAAATTTATGGGAACAGAAATTCGCTGCCGATGCATTCAAGAAATAATGTAACTTGGAAAGGAAGCAATAGTAGAATGTAGAATGTAGGATCAAATAGATTATTTAAATTATTTTCCTGAAACCGAGTGTTTTTATGTTGATACCAGTTTATGTATTTAAGTTAATAAGTGATACAAGTTGGTGAACTTTTTTGCAGTAAACAGAGTGTGTAATGTAATCGTCTCAAAATTGTTTATTCTTTTATATCTTCATGTTATCCTTAATTTTCATTTTACACGGTTATTTAAGCCATTTAATTTTTAATGCCCTGACTATGTAGTAGGTAAATTTTCTTTTTGTCTTTTCGGCAATGACTGCAATTTTAGTTGCGCTAAAGAAAAAATACTCTATAAATACTCATTTTTTATTTTTTTTTTTTTTGCTACTCAACTGCCTTTTTTTTATTAAGTAATATTTTTGTACATACTTCCTTTTAGACTTTTTGTAATTTTTTTAGATATTACCTCTAAATATCATAAGACTAAATATTTTAAGCTCAACTTTTTATATAATAAAGACAATTTTTGTATTTTTTAGACTTAGATGTATTTATATTTTACATAAAGATTATGTGATATACAAAAATAAAGTATTCGTATATAATTTAGTACGTTTTTTTTAAGTATACAAACAAGCCACACAGTACACTTAACGAACTGGCAAAAAGTGATTATTTTAATAAAAATTGTTTACAAAAGTTACAGTTATAGTCCAAATGCTACCTGATAAGATGTCAGGATGAAACATAATTAAATTGATAATGTAGTATATAGTACAAAAACCGTGTGCCAGCAGCCTTTTTTCTCAATGCTATGATCGAAAGTGCTAAGAAATAGATGATTTCCAGTTGCAAATTATTTTCTTCATCTGTGTGAGAAGACGTCAAAATCATATTTATACAGGAAGACAGTTAGGGGCCTGTAGTTAAGATAAACATGGAGTACCACCCTCTACCCTGCCGTGAACCCCTGGCAGAATGACATAAAGGGGTAGCTCTTTGACCTATGTTATTCACCGTCAGAAATCTTTTTATATTTACTATTTAAAAGTTCAAACAATTCTTATATATCATACCAAATAATCAGGTACGATGGCTATTTAACATAGTAAAATCCAGATAAGTGAATAACAAAATTGGTCAAATTAAGTCTTACTTTTCTTGGTTTTAGTAATTTCAGTTTCAAATATATCAAGATTATAGATCACCTCTTTGGAAAAGTAACGTTTGTCCTCAGTTTTCTCCTCAGTTGGATTTATTTTCTCACTTCTCTTCATAGTTGATTTTCCTTCACACTTGAGTTCAATCATTTTTTGGTCTTCTTGTCTTTTAGTGTAATCTGATAATGGATGTTCTGTAATCTTGATGTCAGATTAGATAATAAGTTCCTCAGACTTGATAATCTTAGAATTAATTATGTTTCCCTCTTTGACTGCATCATTAATAGTGATGCAAATTTTCTCCTCTTCTTCGCTTTTGGTATAAACCGATAACGGATGTTCTGTTATTAAGTTGTCAGACTTGATAAGCAACAAGCAGCCCAACAAGTTCTTCAGATTCAACAACTTTAGAATTAACAATAATTTTCTCTTTAGCTGCATCATTTATAATGATGAGGCTTTTCTCCTCTTCTTGGATTTCAGTATAATCTGGTAACGGATGTTCTGACTTGGCGTCAGACTTGACAATAGACCTGATAAGTTGCTCAGATTCAACGTTTTTAAAATTAACAGTATTTCCCTCTGCATCATTTTTAGTGATGACGACTTTCCTAATCAATTGCTGTTTGACTTTTGAGCTCACATATTGAACTCTTTGTAAGCGATAGATTCTGTCTAGGTCTTTACGGTAGCTTAAAAATAAAAAATTAAATTAATTAATATGTTGTAGGCTCCAATACTAGTTAGCTAATAGATAGGTGAAGATCTGTTGTTTTTATCAGTCAATGTCAAATATAATTTTTCATATCAGTCAATGTCAAATATAATTTTTCATACTTATTCACAGAAATTGTCTTGGTTAAATTTATTCATTTATTATGTTTTATTTCAATCGCCAAAATACATTGGATATGAAACGGAACATCTTTATGAGTGGCTTTGTGTCTTTCTGATGAGCCCAGAATAAGGGCGAAAAACGTTTCAAAGGCTAAGCATTTCCAAAAACAGAATGATAGATTTCATGAAAATGTAAGCAATCAGAATGAAAAATTCTTAAGACAAGGTAGGTAAATTCAAATTCAAATGTTTATTGGTCTTTTTTTGATCAAGTACATGATATAAGACAAGTCACACTAGTTAAGTAATATAACATAAACTTATACTAAGAGTCGAATACAGTGTAAAACACACAGTTGTATAAGACGAGGACACGGAACACTGAAAAATGTACAGTACAAAACTTGTAAACAAGAGAAAAAAAAAAAAAACGTTAACTTGCTGTGTATTAGTATACTTTAAATGCAGAAAAACTCTGATAGAGAATAATAACATTTGTCCGATAAAAACTCCCTTAGTTTTTTTTTAAATAAATGTTCTCTTTCCTGATGTTTTATGTCATCCGGTAGACGGTTAAATAATTTCGGGCCTATAAATCTTGGAGACTCACTTGTGATTTTTAATCTGGCACAAGGTTCATGGAGTTTATTTTTTTGTCTTGCATTGACTTTATGGTAGACACTATTTAAAATGAAACTATTTCTATTTTTATAAACATACATACAAACTTCGAAAATATACATGCTAGGCAAGGTAAGAATTTTATTTTCTATAAAGATATACTTGCACGTGTAAGTATTCGGTATACCAAATATACATCGCAAGACACGTTTTTGAGCAATAAATACATTTGAAGACATGGTGGAGTTTCCCCAAAAACAGATACCATATCTTAAACGTGAATCAACTTGGGCATAATATAAATTAATAAGCTGGCCTCTTGATAAGACCCCCCTAATATTTCGGAACAGGTATACTATAGAGGAGACTTTGGATATCAAAGTTTCGCAATGATGCTTCCAATTTAGGCATTCGTCCAAATATACCCCTAAAAACTTGACATTGTCCTCAGTATTAGAAATATTTTTATTATCTATTTTAATACTCAAATTATCACATTCCTTTCGCCTACCGTGAAATCTGATAACTTGAGTTTTTTCGGTATTGAGATACAGGCTATTATGGGAAAACCAATGGATTAATGTTTTTAAAATAGCATTACAATTTTGTTCCAAGATAATATCAGATGGATTTGATATTATCAGTGAAATGTCGTCAGCATACATTGTGAAATGTGCGGTTGATGGCAAAAAATCAATATCATTAATAAAAAAAAACAAAAAGCACAGGGCCCAAAATGGACCCCTGTGGAACACCTATAAATCTTCTTCATCACCGTAGAGGGTTATGTAGATGCTAGTTTAATCTGCATTGCATGGCCGTAGGGGACTGTGTGAATGCTAGTTGTTGAATGAGAATTTTCACATAAGAAAAATTATACAAATTTATTTTAGGATTTTAATTTGCTAGCATAACCAGAATTCAGGTTATTGAAAGAATGCAAAGACTTCATTAATATTTTTACACATAGCTTTTCTTTTAGTTCTCACAGATAGTTATTTTTTCTGCTGTTTGCAAAATCCTGTAAGAATATGTTTCAATACAAAATTAAGCAAACAAATAATAATTCACTTTTAAACAAACAAGTGTATATAGTCTCCATTGAGCCAAAACGCCAAAATTATATCGTACCTACTTCATCATTTGATACTTGACCATTATGTTAAAAAGAAATAACAATAAACACGCTTTTTATCTACTGATAATTCGAACTAATGAAAAAACATGACAATTACCCACAATGACAGCTTCCAACAGAAATCAGCTGATCAAAACTCAAAAGTAATCAAAACCGACTTGTTTATGTATATTTTATTTTGATATCGTTAATATGTTGTCTAGTTTAAAAGAGAAAATTTTGAATGTAAAGCAAAACGTTCCTTTATTTAATGGAGAAGAAAAAGTATCGAAAAGAAAACGAGCCATAAATTTAAATGCTGGCGGAGATATTTTACAGCATTTTGAAGCTCAGTGGGAAGAAATGCATAAAATCAGCGAAGGCAACGTTAAAAGAGCAGATCAGTTAGCACGAGAAATAGAAGAAATATCAACCAAAATTAATGCTAGTAAGGAAAACATCTCTCTCATTACCCACATACTATCAAACTCAAACTTATCAACTAACATTACACAGTGTTTAAATAAAATTAAGAACTTATACACATTGTCTGATTCTATTGAGAAGGGTTTAATTAGTTTAGAAAATTTAATAGATGAAAATGAGTTTGAAAATATGAAGGTCCAACATCAGTATCACTTATCGCAATACCAGCTAAAAAAAGAAGAATCGCTTGAAAGTTTTAAAAGTGACTTAGATTCGAAACATTTCAAAAAAATAGCAGAATATGAAGCAAAGAAAAAAAGTATTATGGAGGAAAGACAGAAAGTTTTTCAAGACGCTTTTAGAAGTGATATACAATCATATAAGAATTTAGGGAGCTTACCGGAAATAAACCAATCAAGAAATCAGAATAGTGCGATGTTAGAGGAAATTCAGCTGGATTTTGACCAAAACGAATTGGATCAATTTTTTAATGATAAAATATAAATATTTAGTATAAGGATACTACGTATATAATCCCAGTGTTAAATAATTCATAGTT
Source organism: Stenurella melanura (assembly GCA_963583905.1). Taxonomy (NCBI): domain Eukaryota; kingdom Metazoa; phylum Arthropoda; class Insecta; order Coleoptera; family Cerambycidae; genus Stenurella; species Stenurella melanura. The sequence goes on along the minus strand of OY757311.1, from coordinate 17,656,713 downwards.
TATTTTTTTATGTATATATTATATTACAGTTTCCAATACATTTTTCAATGCTGCTGTCCATTTTTTTTAGTGGTATTAAACATTAGGGTACAGAATATGTGATGCAAAAATTTAGTTTTTGACGGAACCGGACCGGAAAATTTACTTTTGGTTTAATCGTAAGTAGGTACTACTAACTTTTTTATTTTAAATGGTGTTCAACATATTTTTTTTTATGTTATCTGGTAGAGGTTTAAATTACCTTTACAATGATGTTATCAAAATCGAATCAGAAATGACCTGCAATAATACTGCTTGTTATTACTGACAAAAATTTTCATCGTCATCTTCAACTTTAAACAGTAGTTTCACATCCTATCGACCAATTTTTAATTTAATGTACTTTAATCACAATTTATTTATTCGTAATACATTATTTTAGCAGTTTTAAAACTGCTTAAGGTTGTAGCAGCTAAAACACAATGTGTTCATATAAAATATTCAAGAGCCATACGATTTATTATTTTAAATACAAAAATCTTGGTCAAGTAGTAGTCTAGTTTCAACTGAGAACCAATTAAGAGATGTCAACATTGAAAAAAATTTGAATAAGACGTCTTGCCTTAAAATGATTCTCATTCCACGATTTTACAGTTTTTGCAGTATATTTAAGATTAAATAAGAATGATATTGATGTACAATAATCAAAATGCGGCTGAATATTAGTATTATAAAACGTGATTTTAATTTCAGTTGATAAATGTTGAGCTATTCGACTAAATATTTGGTTAAATACTGAATAACATAAAATCCATTTTCAAGGTCATTTCCGATTCCACTTTGATCTTGATAAAACTATTGTAAAGATAATTTAAGCCTCTATCAGATAAGATTAAAAAATATGTAAACCGCCATTTAAAGTAGAAAAGTTAGTAGTACCTACTTACAGTTTAACTGGATGTCAATTAAGTGTTTTCGCTATGTGCAAATTTGCTTTTTTGATATTATTAAAATGAAGTACTTGTTATACTAAAGCACTTATTGATATTTAAGCAGCATTCTATCGTCCATCAAATTAAAATTTCAACAAATAAATAACATAAAGTTTTAGTAATTGAACGAGTACACAAAATACGCGGTGACGTCATCGGTTATATTAGTTTCCTAAATCGCGTTTAAAAATGGTTAAACACAACATTTTATTCACTTACGTTTTACATGTGATTAAATAAGTAACGCCTACCTAATACGGGATTTGTAAAAGCTACTTTAGGAAATTTATCTGCAAAATAACGTGTTTATGACACAAAATGACACTGACAATATAACTGATGGCGTCATGAGTGCGTAGTGAATTGATGTAGTGTTTTTGGCGAAAAAATTTCAATACAAAATTAAAATGGCTTATTTTAAGGTATTATTCGACTATTTCTCAAAATTCTAGTGTTTTAAACAATAATAAAGCATTATCTTCACCGTGAAAATTTGTGAAAACACCTAATTATTGGATCTGATTATGTAAATGCATTTTTATATCAAATATCCAGTACCTTAATTTCAAATTTCTATTTTGAAAAATAAAGAAAAATTAACTTGAATAAATTAACAAAACTTATGTTAATAATAATTGTCAAATTCTGGAGGCATACCAACCAGTAGTATAATAATTTGAATTTGATTAATTTGTTTTAATTCGATCAGACAAGGCATACTTCATACATTTTCAAAAGAGTTTGAATCTAACGTTCATTTCAAAGGAAAACGTGGATGAATATTATGTTGAAACATCGTTAAATTTGTATTAAAAAATTACATTGAGCTGAATCAATGTCATATTTTTTATTGAAACTTAGAGGTTGGCAAATAATTCTGTGCGCTTTATTGAACTTAAATAAAAGTTTTTTGATTCTCGCACCTTTTCCCTAAAGACAATAGTTTAAGACTTAAAATTTCTTGAATTTCTAAAAATGACGCAAAGTTTTGTTAAGCTGTATATTGAAATTTCAGAAGTTTTCCCTGAAACCCAAATCCCATTTAAAGTGGGCAATGTCCTTTCCAATAATAAATGGAAATTTCCAAATACTAACAGAAATGTCAAAATATATAAATACAAATAACTAGCAATTTTTTCTTGGATTGGCTCGTACTGCCATCATTTCGGTCATCAACACGGGGCTCAGATAACAGAGCTCTATTTCATGATTTACGAGGAGCAGACTTAGAAGTGTTTGTAAAAATAATTTCACTTGGATAAACATAACCCAAGCTTCTCAATTATAAAAAATCATTCTTCATTTACAATGTGCTGCTAATTAGAGATGGGTCATTATTTCCGTGCCATTATTTTGTCGAGGTACATTACCTAAATGTACCATGAAGTTACTCAAATTTACGAAAATAAGACAAAGAAATAGTATTGTGTTGGTTTAGAGTCGATTTTCGAATAATTTTGTCATTGTAGAATTCTGGATACTGCTCTCCTATTCATTTTTTTGCCGAAATTGGCTATGATTCGCTTATTTTTCGATAGGAGTTCATTGAATTTTGGTAGTCTGATGTATTTTAAGGTGAAGAGGGATTTTTTAAGGCAGCAAGTTTTCTTGCGATGACTTTTATTTCCACATCCACGTAGTGCATTGGAAGTATAGTAATCGTTAAAAAATTATTCTTGTTAAAATTTAGAATGTCATGAAACGTCGATATTTTAAATTTGAGAAATAAAAAATTTTGCCTGTCTGTCTGTTGTAACTTTTTTGTGCGTACGTTCTCTTTGGAACAGTTTAAAATATTGACTTGAAATTTTATACACGTATGCATTATAACGAGATCTGGAACTGGATTATTTTTTTAACTTATCTGGCGAAGGGTTGGAGGGTAAATAAGTGAAAATATGTAAAGCAAGCTGGTAAAAGTACAAACATTTGGGACTTGGTGTATATACCAGAAGCCAAGGCCCCAGATTTTTTAAAAATATTTTTCATCCCCCCCCCCCCCTCCAATAATAAAGGGGTTGATAAAAGAAAATTGATGTATTTTATTCACAGAAATTTGGTATACGATATCTGGAATATTTTGAGATAATTCTGTTGAGGTGGGGGGGGTACGTAGAGGTAAATAGGGAAAAATAAGCAAGGCAAGCTGGTAAGAGTACAGAAACTTGAGATTTGCTGTATATACTAGAAGCCAAGGATAATAACAGAACATTCTCAACAAAGCAAGCAGAAGATTTTTTAAAGGAATTGTAAATTTTTAACCATAAAAAAAGTATTTGTTAAATGGCCCCTAAGTGAGGAATAACGAAGTACTCACAAGCTCTTCCTCATCATCAGTCAGTTCGTATTTAGATGGCAACGAGGGATTTTTTCTCTTAATTCCTCCTTTTGGTTTATCCATTTTGTTACCAATCTACTATATACCCTACGTTAATAATTTGATTTTTACTTTCAATGTAGGATCATTCCCTCATTACACAGTGGTAATAATAAACAAATTATTTGTTATGCTTTAGAACTTAACTTTTTTACTAATCAAATTAGTAGATAACTAATAATGAAATGAAATTATAGGCAACTTATTATTAATAATGATACCTAGTCCAGTTTATAAGTTTTATAGAAAAATTTAATTGTATATTATACTTACTTATATCTACATGAACCAACATGGACATGGTGTACTAACTCGGCGTTTCTTTTTCAATAAACATTTGTAATGATAAAAAGGATGTCTTTATGGAATACAATGGTACAATATCTGCCGAATTTATACTAGCTTCCTCAGTTTCTCTCAACTCAATCCAAGGAAAATCCTCACAAAAATAATAATACTTAAATATAATTCATACATAAGGGATTAAGTATTCTTACTTCAAAGGTGGGATCCTGATTAAATTCCAGGCTTGAGTATGTTGTGGTTTGTATTCTTATACTAAAAGTAGAATCATCTGGTAATTCGTTCAAATACGTTTGAGACGTATGTAATTTTAAAATAAAGTCTCTTAAGGCTTGTTCTAAATCGACTAGAAATGAATCACTAAAACAAAAAATGCTTCGATAACTTCTCGTGAATATTAAATTTGTAACATACTTCTCCACATGATTCGTTAGGTTCAAAACATCAAAAACGTATCTTTCCAAAATTCTTCCCTCAACTTCAAAACAAATAAAAATCTTCTTTAACCGATTATTTTTCGCATGAAAGCTAACGGCGTTTAAGCACTGATTAATATATTCATTCACATCTGGTTGAATAGATTGATGAACTGCAACGCCATACTTCCTCTTGGTCACGAAAATTGTTTCAGGATATAATTTCCTCGCATATAAAACATTATGAAATATAACTTCAAAAAACTCACATAATACATCTGCAACAGCTTAAAATATATATTAAATTAGGAAACATTTTACATCATCATCAATAATTTATATTACCTATGTGAATAGAAGACATTTATATTTATTATAACCAAACACAACCTACACCTACAAATCAAATGGACAAATGCATTATGTATGAATGTAGGTCACATATGTAGATCAAAACCTCTCAGATCAAAACATTCAGTTATACTTTCTTCTTCCCGTAATTGCCACTAGGCTTTAGGACAATTTTCACGACACACCAGATTCGGAATATGCAAGAGAATTAAAATAGATGCATCCTTAATTAATTTAGTTTTTGTAATAAAGAGGCCGAAATTACCTGAATAACTTCGTTATTTTAATTCTCTTTCTCTTGAACAATATTAACCCGGTGGGGGAAGATTGTCCTAACGCATTATGAGTATGACAACTAAGGGAAGGAGAAGAGAAGCTATTGTTTTGATCCCTATATCCTTGAAGTTTTTATCTATATTCTCGTAATATGTAATTAAACCACAGATCAAGAAATAAACATAGATATTGGAAACAACAAGGAATGTGTGAAGCCAAAGTCTTATTTGTTGTGTTTATTATTTTGTTTACGTTTTTACGGCTTATGATTGGGCAATTTGAACCACCCGGTCAACGTACTTGATGACAGCTGACATATCAACAAAAGCAATCTGTCCTGTGATTTGTTTTTAAGTTTATGTTTTTATCTGATGTGCTTTATAAAGTGTTTAACCATTGTCTATCGATACATATATACTATTATAACAATGCCTAAAAAGTGCTTTGTGTGAAATGCGTATCAAATGAAAGAAAATATGCCATCATTTTATAAGAAAGTCAACAAACGCATAGGCGTAGAGGGCGGGTCGGGTAGCCATGTTTATTTTAAGTTCATAATATTATTATTTAAATCAAAATATGTATTTTCATCTTTCTCATTTTTATATTTTAATATCTTAGATGACTCAGAAACATTTATGTAATATACCTAGTCTAATATAACTGTTTCATAATTACCAAAGCATCAAAAACTAATAAGAATCCTTAGCTCATAATTAATCCTCTTCAAACGATACGCCTCTGTAAGCGGACTAATGTAAACATAACCCCTCCTTGCCGCTACTATCACTTTATTGTTTACTATGGCTTCAAACACAGTATATACCATTTCTACATTATTCTTTATCCACGTCTTTTATTAATCTGTGAATTAAACACAACGTCAAACTTTCAAATAAGTAATTAAGTTCAAATTGATGTTTGTGAAAAACGTTTTCAATTTTCATATATAAAATTTAGGCTGTTGCAGACGTATTGTGTGTTTTTTGAGTGTATTTCGTAATATTTTATATGTAAAGAAATTATATCCTGAGACAATTTTTGTAAAGAGGAAATATGGTGTAATTCATCAATTTATCATCTATATTCAGTCAGATGTGAATGAATCAATGAATATATTAATCAATAATCGGTTTTTAAAAACTGTCAACTTTCATGCAAAGGATAATCAATTTAAGAGGATTTATATTTGTTTTGAAGTTGAAGGATAGATTTTTGAAAAATATGTCTGTTATTTTGAACCTATAATTTGGAGAAGTAACCAATTTAATATACATATACCAGAGGTTATTGGAGCATTTTCTGTTCTAATGATTCAGTGTTAGTCGATTAAGAATATGCATTAAGGGAGGTAGGTACCTAAGTGTAATAGAAAAATAAACTTTTTTTAAATTAAACTTCTTTCAACTACTTATCGAGCGTACAATTACTAAGTAACACTTCTGTATCAACTAAACTAGAGACATGAATCCTGTTCCTTAGAGCAGACAACAAACGTAATATAAGAATTTTTCTATTAGTGGAAACTTCACTATATAAACAACTCAAATTGTTTTGGTGCAAGTAGGTACTTGCATGAATCAAGCAATTTTTTTTCATCAATTCCTTCCCATTAGTGAATACAAAAATGACTGTCATAGTGGATCTCCAGAAAGAGGCATAAGTACATCCCGGTTATTATAGAGATGTAGCGGCAGACATTTTTAACCTTGTGCAAGGTATGTGACTGGGCATGACAAACAAGTATGAAACATTTTTTTGTTATCTGTTAATTACCACTTAGTTGTTTCAAAAGTAAGTCTCCACTGATAACAAAAATTCTCATAATAAGTATCACTTTTGTTATCTACCATACTCTGAGACTCTTGTACACACTCGAGTATGTTGGGGGAGCAAGTATATACAGAGAGAATAGATTGCTGTTTGGGACGTGAGATGCAAAAATTACAGCAATAAGCATATATGTAGTTATATTATAATTATAATATAGTTTACAAGAGCAATGATAGAAAGCCTATATAAGAGCTTCATTTCGGAAACTCTAGTAAGTATTTTGTTTTCAATTCTGCCAAAAACAAGTTGCAGCAGCTCTTGAAAAGATCTTTATTCGCTCATTCGTAAATAGTTTCTCAAATCTTAACTCGCTAACAGCCATCTCTTTTAAAAGAGGCATATGATTGAATTTATTACTTTCTACAAGCAACTTTTTCTCATTTTAATTTCCGGTTCTTCTAAACACATACTGAAACTCGTCTTTCTGAGATCCATTAATGCAATGATGCAGTGTGAGGCTTGTGATATCAACTGAAGTTAGAACATCAATTCAGACATGCATGAAAATCAACGAACATGCTGAGTTTGGAGTTGGGCCCGTGACAAACCAAGCATACTCGAGGGCATATGGGGGGTTTAAGGAACAGGGTTAATCATGTCTAGTTGATACAAATGTATCGATAACTGCACGCTAGCTCCAATATTATTGGTAATAGTAGGAATACCATGCTAAGTTAGTGCGTACAAAAATTCAAATGAAATGCGCAGAGAACTATAAACTGACTACGATTATTCATAATGTGTTGTCATTAATTTCATTTCATTTTGAATTTTCCGCTAATTTTATTATTAAATAAGTTAAGTCTAGAGCATATGAAATAATTTTTTTACCATTACTACCGTAATGACAATGAGAGAGTGATTCTACATTTAAAGTAAAATTAATTAAATTAATAATTAGTCATTTGATTTATTGGCGTAGGAAAAGTAGATTAGTAGCAAAATGGATAAGCCAGAAGGAAGAATTAAGAGGAAAAGTAGGTTGGCAGTTTTTGAACATATCACCGAGAAACAGAAGAGTCCAAAAAATACAAGGCGTCGATCAAATAGATTGGTCCTGGAAGACTCGTCCCCATCTGAAAGTGAATTGGTTATCGATGATAAGGAAGAGCCTGTGAGTATTTTCGCCTTTCCTTGCGTAAGAATTTAGATTGTTTAATAGAAAGGAGCTTCGGAACTCAAATTTCGCTTACTGACTGAAAATTTCCACTTACTAACAATCAATTCTCATTTAAGGTAGTTGTAGTATGAGGTTAAATCCACAAGGTTGTTAATGATTGTTGGTATACAGCTAAATATTCATACATCTGTGATTTGATACGCCCTCGCCAGTTTTACTCAAGGCAAAATTTAAATAATTTAAATAAGACTTGTCCTCTTCTTTTTTTTGCTCACGGCAGTACTTCACATGCCCCAATTACGCTGGCAGATGAAACTTCCGGTTGGTGTGCGGTAACTGGAAATTGGAAAGAAAAATTTTGCCAATTTGCCATCAAAATAGAAAAATGGACCAAATTTCAAGTTTTGGTCCGTTTTTCGCCAGTTTGAGGTAAATTGCTCAAAAACCACCCTACGGAAATATCTGCCACTACAGTACAGTACTGCACACACCAAAAAAAGCATTTTGCGCTAGGTTTGGTCCAGTAACCAAAATTTGGTTTCATCTTCCGGTCTGTGCGCGGTAACCGGAAGTTTTGTCTGTTGGCTTAATTGGGGTATGTAAAGTACATATACTAGCTGCCTACTCGGAAAGATATCGGTAACCATTTGATTAAAAAAAAAATGCCCCCTCCATATCCGCCCATCATACCTGAAATTTCCAGAGAAGAAAGTATCGTGTTATATACTCTCTTCGATTACCGACTGGCAGACAGTAACTTTTCGTCGTCGAATTTTCATGCCATTATAGTAATGTAAAAATAATGTCACATATTTTCTTCTTCATTTTCTAAGTATAGATAGAATAGAAAAAGTTTATTGTGTCTTAAGTAATCAATAGATGGCGGAGTTCTCATGCTACAACTGCCTTAATATCTGGAAATTTCTGGTTACTGGTTAAAGATGTATGGGAGGTACAATCGGAAACAAATCTGTCAACATTTTTTAATTAAATGTTTATTACTATGCAGCAATTTTTTTGCTTTTCACCGTTTTTTTTTTTTTTCTCGTTTTAATTGCAGATTTTTAGTATTTATGAAATAAATTTTCTGACACTGAAAATGCTCTGATTCTAACTTGACCTCGCATGAAATTTAAAAAAAATATATGTTTATTATTTGTTAATTTGACAAATTAAATGCATACTACAAATTAATTAAAAGTGGTAGTAATTACGAGATTTATATAATTAATATGTAATTTTTTATTAACGAAGAAACTAAGGCTTTGATGAGACAGCGAAAATGTGACAACACTGTAATGCTGTTCATTTATTATTCCTACGTTGATACCAATGCGTTCTATAGTACAGGTACATTTAGTAGAGATCGGAGAAGCGGTTTCAGTTATGTAGAAAAATGCTGTGATAAAACACTATTTTGAAACAATAGAAATAAAATGATCCGACTAGCTCTTCCAAATGATACAAGTAGAAGAGCTCGCATAGCTTTGTCCGAACTCAGGTATTTCAGAGGATAATGTAACTTAAACCGAGTGATGATGCCCATTGCAAGTACCAGTTATTTCAGCATCTCATAAAGCGACGATATATTACCTGAAAATACCGCGACAGAACAACATTACGGAAATAACGACCCGTCTCTATTTAGTACAGTTAAGATGAAACAGCCAAGATTATGTAGATTAGGATGCTTTGTGTTTAAAATGTCAAACATGCCGTGCTGTGTAGTTTTTTAATCTGAACAGAAATGTTGAAAGCAGTCGAACTTTTCTACTGGCGAGGAAGAATTGTAGCAAAGCAGATGTAAGAGAAAAGACTTATTCTACAAGGAAATGGTGACAAAGGAAAACAGATGTTACCGACTTCGCTTTACCATGTTGCCATATTTCTATGGTCAGTTAACGTACGCTTCACGAAAAGTGACATTTTTTGTCAATACTAATTTGTTTAATATTTTAATAAACGGCAACTAAACTTTGCAATTATCTTAGTAAGATATTAATCTACATGTATAAAAAGTTTGGAAAAGGTGGTAATGGTTTTTCAATGATTTTTAGCTGTTATATTCAATAACACATCTCCCGTAAGAACTCATTTTAAATCATAATCGTTATAAAAGAAATATGGTGTAACAAATCGATTTGAAATTTATTGGGCTGATTTCTGTAGACATGAAGAATTTTCCATTATTTCATTAATTTTTTTAGCGTTTTTTAAATACTCCCATTGAGTTGTTATTTTCAGTCACATTATATTTCCCATAAGAATAATAATAATCATAATAAACCTTTATTTAGCACTATGTCTTACAAAATTCATTACAATCTTTGTATATTTATATCTATATGTATATCTTTATCATGATATTAGAATGTAAAAGACAATAAGTAAAACAAAAAAGAGATGGACTTTATATATTAAAATCATTATTAATCAAAAACGGCGTAACGAATTGAATTGAAATTTATTGGGGAGGATTCATGAAGACATAAAGAACAATTAACTAAAATTTCATTAATTTTTTAGCCTTTTTTAATTGCTTCCATACATCCTTAACATTAAGGTCATTAAATTGTGTTTTAATAGTCTTCACAGTGAATGAAAACAACTTTTTGGAATGAAATGAAAGACTTTTCTTTTAAATGTATATTTGTATATTATTTATTTATTTTTTTTATTTTTTTTTTTATTTATTAACAATTCACTGTCAGATCACAAACAAGGATATAAGCTTCTTACAAGTTGGTAACTAATCTAAATCTAGTAATTAATTAAAATTAAACAATAAACAAATGTTATAGACAATAAAATATAAGTTAAAATTTACAGAAAGTTAAAATTTAAAATCTACGAGCCATTACTAGGTAGATCCATCCAGATTGGCAACGTTAGAGCCACAATGGTGACTAGAATAGCTGGGGTACGACCCATGTTAGTTGAAGTTGCATGAGAAGAATTCTCCCAATGAGTAGAAACTATATTTCAAAAGTATGGCTTTAATTCTTTTCTTGAATAAGATGTGGCTGGTTATTTGTTTAACGTCCTTGGGCAGCTGATTATATATTTTAATTGGCATTACGTAACTGCTATTCGCTGTGTGTACTAATCTGTGAGGTGGCAATCTTAAAGTGTTTATTTCCCTTAATGCATAGTTATGTGGTGTTAAGAAGTTTGAGATGTTTTTCCTAACATAAAGGTCACATTGTAATATGTATATTGAGGTGACGGTCAATATATTGAGTTTTTTAAAGAGTTCTCTACAGGAGTAGTCGGGTCTTTTGAATAATATTGTTCTTATTATTCTTTTTTGAGCAATTAATATTTCATTCATTCTGTTACAGTTACCCCACGCAACAATTGCATATGATAGCGTAGAGTTGACCTGTGCATAATAGTACGATATCAGGATGTTTTGAGACACGTGTGATCTTAGTTGCCATATAATGAAAGAATATAACGCCATCTTTTTGAGGATGTCGTCTACTTGTTTGTGCCATGATAATTGCGGATCGAATTGTATTCCTAAAAATTTTATCGCTGTTTTTTGTTTCATAGAGCCATTCTCTGTTTTTATTAATATACTGTAATTGTTTTCCTTGATTGAGTAAAGCATAGATTCAGTTTTAGATAAATTTAGGAAAAGCATATTTCTATGGCTATATTCTTGCATATTGAGAGCACACCTACTGGCCTGTGCACTTAAGTCCTCTACCTTTGAAGACTCTACTATTCCTGAGACATCGTCAGCGAACAGCGTTAGGTTTTTCATTAGATTCAGCTTGGAATGTTTAATATCATCAATAAATAGTAAAAACAATAGGGGACCGAGCACACTTCCCTGTGGAACCCCCGTCTCGACTTTACGTAAATCAGAGGTGCATTCCCTGTTCCCAGCTCTTAGTACAACCTTCTGTGACCTCCCCCTTAAATATGACTGAAGCCAGCTGTAGGGCCGTCCTCTTATTCCATATTTGTACAGTTTTGCCATAAGCAGGTGATGATTCACTGTTTCAAATGCCCTTGTATAGTCAAAATATAGGCCCGTTACTAAATATTTGTCATCCATGCTCTTTATTACACTATTTAAAGAAGCTAAAATCGCATCTTGAGTTGATAATCCTCTACGAAATCCATATTGACTATTGAACAGCAATGTATTTTGATTTAAGAAGTCTATTAAACGGGTATAGAAAGCTTTCTCATAGATCTTTGAGAAAACTGGAAGCAAGGAAACGGCTCTATAGTTTTCAAGCCTTTCCTTATCATTCTTTTTGTAAATAGGTATAACAATGGAGTCCTTCAGGTTGGATGGAAATACTCCTTCACTGAATGATTCATTGATTAAATAAGCTAGTACCGGGGCGATTGACTCGGCAATCTCCAGGAGCAAAGAGCATGGAATACCATCAATTCCTGCGCAATCCTTTTTTGAAATATCCCTGATAATATCTACCACCTCCCCCGGTTCAACTGGTGAGAGGAACATAGACATGCAACAGTCAGTTTTAGATGACGTTACAATTGAATCTTTATCTGGTTGCGAAATAGTTTTTAAAGAATCTTCTTTTAGGGAATCTAGGAAGTATGTATTAAATTTGTCCGCCGCTTCCTCCCATGTTTCTATCTTGCTTCCTTTTTCATCTATAAATGTCTGGGGGTATGGTTCTCTGTGCTTTAGATTAACCTCTTTTTTGATAATCCTCCAGGTGGCTTTAGTTTTATTTTGACTATTTAAGTACAACTTGTCATTATATGCATATTTACTCTGTCTTATTGTTTGTCTATGTCTTCCCAGCCTTGTTTTATAACCTTGCCACATTTTGTCGTCATTAACTTCTTTACACATTTTGTAAATATCTCTCAGGCATTTCCCCTCATTAATTATATTTGGCGCTAACCAAGAGTTATCCTTAGATTTGTTTCTTTTTGCGATATCATTTTTAAGTTCAAGGGGGAATGCCCTTTCAACTATTTCTAAAAATATTTTGTTAAATATATGAAATTTTCCATTTGCATCTTTGCCTTCACTTATTTTCTTCCAATTTTCTTGTTCAATCAAAGTCTTAAAGTTTTGTAAACTTGAGGGCTTTTTAAAATTCCTTATGTATTTAGGATTATAGGACTCTGTATTTTTGAATAATTCGAGAGGGAAATGCACCATTTGCATTTGGTGATCCGAAAGATGAGAATGGATATTTTTACTACTCGTTTGATCTACATTAAAGTTACTAAAGACATTGTCTATTATTGATTTGGTACTTCCCTGTAATCTACTAGCTTCTGAGATGCAGGAGTTAAGGCCATAACTGCCTAGGGTGTTAACTATTTCTTTGGAATTAGTATCATTCACAGATTCGTCAAAATTTATGTTAAAATCCCCACATATTACTAGGAATTTATTCCCAGTAGAAATTTTGTCTAAAAATAAATTAAAATATTGTTTAAAAATATTTACATTTGCCGAGGGAGCTCTGTAGAAACATGAAATAAGAACTGATTTATTTTCACATAATAATTCTGCACAGGCATATTCAAATATAGAATCTTCCTTTGGCACAGACACTTTTTTTGTTTTAAAACTTAGGTCGTTTCGCAAGTAGATTATAAATACTAGTTGAAAATGAAGAAGTAAATTGTTGAGCTAATTAATTCAGGTTTCAATGAATTTTATTCTTTGGAGAATGAATTGTACACCTCAACATTAATTCTGCTTTGTGCCATAGTGTAAAAAACCAATGGAAATATCAAATTCAATATAACCATTTTTTAATGTACTATTTATTTCATATAAATATTGCGTCCTGAAATTTAGTTGTGTCAGAAGATGTTTCCATACGATATAAAAATACATGCAATGATTAACGCTACTTTTTCAGGTGAAAAAGAAGAGGAGCATCTTAGTTAAATTGACTGAGGAACCATTAGATTTGTTGTGCGAGTGGAATTCATGTGATGAGAGGTTTAATTCTTGGAGCAAATTTAATGCTCATTTAATAGATCACGCAACTATTCCACCAGGTAACTGCATTGGTTAAATTAGTTTTTACTCTGAGTAATAAATTACACCTCTACAAGATTAAAAGCTAGTTCCCTAAATATGTCCAAAAGGTTCCATTAAGTAAAGTGAATTTTATGATAATTAATTTTATTAAATTTATTAGATCAGATAAAAAAAGAATAACAATTATAAAGAAGTGAGGTAACTGGGGAAATACAGTTCCTTCATAATAATAATAATAATAATAATATGCAGAAGGCAGTCGTCTTGGGGTCCCTGCGTCTACTTAGGGCACACGATTCTGGAATCTACAACCACTAACCCTGCGGGATGTTGGGAGTGGTTGTAGATAATTGGCTGGCGCTTCCCCCGTGAGAATATCGGAGACACGGGAGAACTGTCCAGCATCACTAACGCGAAAAGAAAAAAAAAACCTTTATTCAATTATACTATGTAACGGTGTAGAACAAGAGTCAAGGAAACATGATTTAGCCTACTTCCTCTAACCAAAACTGTTATCTACCTTAAACTTTTCCTTTCACACCTTTCTATACTACATCTATCCTCTCTTTTTAACATTTCTTTGTCATCTGTTCGTCTTTGTTTGTTATTTTGTCCTTTTTTGTTCCAAAATTCGCTTCAAACCAAAAAACCTTTGTAAAAATCAAAACCTTTTAAACTCTAATATTTCCTCTTCCCATTCCACATCCTCCTAGCGGGGGGCAAACCACTAGGACTCAATTGCCTCGAACGGGTTTTTTCATTGAGTTCATGACAGCAACCAACATTTATTCAGTTCATCGTCCCCTAGTTTTATTGTGTTATTATTAAGTTTTTAAAATCTGTGTGCAGATATGTTTTAATGTTGATGTTAAATTTGAGCAGCCACAGGCGGCAGGAGTTTTAGCTATCCTCTAATTTTATTTAGTCAGACCGGTCGCGATCCGCTCAACCATACGCATACCATGATGCTGCGCACCGTGGTTGTATGCTTGGCTCCGGATCGCCATCCGGGGAGGCAATTATTGTATTATTTATTGTCAATAAATTTATTATGATGATGATGATCGGCGAAGTTAAGCAACATTGGTCAGGTCCGGTACATGGATGAACTAATTATAGGTTGGATTTCCAACCTGTAAATATCAGTATATTTTTAAAAATCAATGATTTAAAAAAATTAATGCACGCTATACGAGAGAATTCATTAATGTTACACAGGTACCAATCTAGAAATGCAAATAAAAACATTAAAAATGAGTATAAATTTACAAAAATGTAATATTTGAGGTTATGTTGGTCATACAATGCACGCGCCCTATATGCTTTGTGCACCCCTAACCGCCCCTCCCCTGAAGAGCAAGCAGAAAGTCCAGACCAGTGACTTTTTACAGCGAATGGAGTATCTAGTAATAGCATCAAAAGAACAGCGTTTGACAGCAGAATAGCCGTAACCTGCTTATAGTATGGCAGCTCGTTACCAAAAACCTCTATTATTTATTGCAGGGAAACTCTATAGATTATGAAATTCTAAGACACTTTTTCATATGACAAAAGATCCAAAAACGATATTGGCGGCTGGCAAATTACTTTCCGTCATTTTCTGTTGGCCGCAGCTGCGCGAAATCGAATGGAATTCAAATTCGTTTATTTTGTTATTGGACAATTACAAATTAGATAACAATAGTCAATGGTAAAATAATTAATTACAATTGGTCTGAATAAAAAGACAATCACATATATACGCTGGATAACAATCAACGCCATAGCAACTATGCAATGACCTTCCCAATTACCACTTTTGCAAATGTAAAAATTAATTTGTCAAATGAACGTCAATAAAATTTCATTAAAAGAAAGTGTTGAATACAATTTTGTATTGCACACGTGTTCCCAATTTTTCCCCATCATTTACTTCCCTCGGCAAGAAGGCAAAAGAAACTGCCTCGTTGTGAAGACCGAGATGACGGGTTTTTCTTTACATGTTCAAATCTCGATTTGAACCCTTCAAGAGAGGTAAAAAGTTCTATCACCCTGAACTTTTCTTCTTGGCCCAGAACTGATGAGAAATGCTGGAATTAACTTCGTTGTAGTAACCAGAAAATCTTAGTAACGGGCTGCCGTACTATTATGCAATTTAGATTAATAAATTTGTATTTTTTTTGCTAAATTTGTTATTTAGTTTGTTGATTTTTTTTATTTTAGAGAAGTTGAAATGCCAGTGGCAAGACTGTGCGTCAAGGTCCGCAGATGTTCCTTTACTTATTCAACATATTTCTTACCATGGTTACTTAACAAAATTAAAAAATATTGGTCAGAACGTAATAAATAGGAATAAATTGCCTGAATGTCGTTTGAAAAAAATCAATAGTATACCTGTTCATTATGAGGGCTTCACTTGTGAATGGGCAGATTGTTCCTTTCAGTTTTATACAATCTATGAATTTTATACTCACATAGAAGTGCATATAAAGAATAATCCTAAAAGGTGTAAAGAAAACTCTGGAGAGACAATTGCATGTGGGTGGGGAGGTAAGTTAACGCAATTTTCTTATTAATCTATTGTAGATGATTAGTGTTCCCTAAATCTATGTTTTAACACTGGGTAGTTGGTATTTAATCATTCATATGCCACATGCCCATATTATAAGGTAATTTTTGTTTTAATGTTTTAGATTGTAAAACAAGCTATTCCACCCAGTATAGACTGGCGGAACATGTAAGATCACACACAAAAGAAAGGTGCCTAGCATGCCCTACCTGCTGCTCATTATTTTCCTGCAAAACGAAGTTTTGTGACCATAGGAAAAAACAACTATCAGTGAATCGTAAGTTTGAATGAAAGTGCCTAGAGCAATATTTCTATTTAAAATTACTCAAAAATAATGACATGATAAAATTTTTAGCAAGAATTGCTATGATATTTTTGTTTGTTTTTTGATATTTGTTCACTTGTAAATTTTTTAGTGCAAAGCTACCAGTGCTCACAATGTTTAAAGTTGTTTGCAAGCGAACGATTACTTAGAGACCATATGCGTTCCCATATTAATCACTACAAGTGCACAATGTGTGATATGACATGTCCAAAGCCTTCTCTATTGGCCAAACACATAAGATTTAAACATATCAAGGACAAACCGTATAAATGTAATGACTGTCCCAAAGCGTAAGTAAAAGAAAATTTACATAATTATAAAGCATAATATAGCATCGCATATATTAGACAACCAGGTCTGTAGCCAGAAATGAATTGTATGGGGTGTCGATATTTTTTTTAAATAAGCAGCAGTTGACTTTTTCTCTCATTTGTCAGTAATGCAGATACTTAAGACATTCCCAGGGGGTGCAGTAGGCCCCCTGGCTACAGGCTAGGGTGGTCCTTAAAAACTAACTTTTACCAAATCTTGAATTTTCAAGATAATCGAGAATTTTTACAAAATGCCGCCTACAAAGTCGGTTCTCAAGATAAAATTAAAGTGTAATAAAATGTAATAAATTTTTTTAAAATACCACCTAAATACATATTCATTTTTAGGATCGCTAACTATGAATCTACCGTCAAAAATACGAAATTCAAAGTGGCGGATCTATAGTATATTCGCCAAGCTCTGAGAGCTGTCACGCGCTGTTCACGTGGGCTTAGTTCACCAGAGCCATTCATGCGTAAAATTATTAAAAATACAAGAAGTTTCCCAATAGATTTTAGAAAAATTGAATATTAATGAAAATGTAGGTTATTGTTCTTTTAAACTTGATAATACACTACCATAAACTTCAAATGGATTCACTAAACTGTTTATGAGTTATAATAATTCAAATTTTCGAACAAATGTAAATACACTCTTACGCAAATTACATACAACTGAAGTCGAGAAAACCGTTGGCAATCTCCTGAAAAATGCAACCAATGAGGATGGAACACGTCGCGATCACGAGGCAATCACGCATATTTATAACTCTCAGCCTTCCATGGATACATTTTAACGCCTTAAAGAACGATTTTAACGCACAAAATGATTTCGAATCAGTTTTCGATATTGGTATGGGGTTTTTGGAGTCTCTTGAGTCTTATTGTAAGTATTATCGAAATTTCAAAATTGAAAATGGTGGATCCAATATGGCGGACGCAAGCCCCTTCTAACCCATTTTTAGGCTGCAGTGTGAACCCAGCTTATTCGCAACTAGTGGTATGGGGGTTTCTCTGCATTCAGATGTACCGTCGAAATTGCAGAATCCAAAATGGCTGATCCAAGATGGTGGACGGAACAGTATGGCGGCATAAACGCCTTTTCTAGCCCGTTTTTTGGCTACAGTCACAGGAATACAAATGGCACATGGATTCATTCCAAAAAAGGATAAGACATTAGCAGTCATGGAATATTCCTATGCCAAAAAACCTAAGACTGAATTAAGTTATGATATTGATGAATATAATTCATCACCTGTGAGTACTCGACAAACAAGGAGCAAGAAGGAATAAATACAGATTCCCAATGATAAGTTTGTAATGAAAGATGCCCATATCGATAATTTTAACTTACCTGCATTCATGCTGCAGCCGAAAAGAAGGTTAGAAAAGGCGTTTATGCCGCCATATTGGTTCCGTCTGCCATCTTGGATCGGCCATTTTGGATTTTGCAATTTGGACAATATGCAGAGACACGAAAACTCCCATACCAGTAGTTTCTAATAAGCTGGGTTCACACTGCAGCCTAAAAATGGGTTAGAAGGAGCTTGTGTCCGCCATTTTGAATTTTTAAATTTTGATGATACAATAACACTCGGAGACCCCAGAAACCCCATACTAATATTGAAAACTGATTCGATTTTAAGGGGTTAGATCCACCATGTTGGATCCGCCATTTTAAATTTTGTATTTTCGATGGTGGATTCATAGTTAGCGATCCTAAAATCTATGTAATATGTATTTAGGTGGTATTTTTAAAAGATTATTAACATTTTATTACACTTCTTAATTAATTTTATCTCGAGAACCGACTTTGTAGGCGCCATATTGGATCCGCCATATCGAATTTGTTTAAAGGCTACCAGTTTTTTGAAAGTACATAACCTAACGAACATTTTGATACCTCAAACGTCACTAAGATGTACAAAATATCACTTCTTCATCGCTAAGTTAAATAGAGATGTTCGTCATTTCGGTACACGAACCCGCACCGATTGTCTCCGAAAAGTTACGGATTTTGTCAAATAAAAGTGGTGAATAGATCGACTAGCCAATCAGGGCGTCGGGAATGTTTACAACTGAAGTACCTCAGACGGTCATTATCTCAGCGACAAACAAATGAATACACATTATGTATCTAGGGATAAGTTCTCTGATCGAAGTTACCCTGCGATATTGCTAGTGTTGAAGAAACTCGGTTCATGATGGACAGTATGACCAAGCGTGCTCGTGACATGGCTGAGTTAGCATGGTAGCTAAATGTATTGATTTATAAAAAGAATTACGTAGACACGAATTTTAAGATGTTGATATCAGTGTAGATCCATACCTTTTTCATGTATATGCTTGGTGAATAGATATGAGGGATGTATTATTTGGGTGTATTAAATTTAAAATGATTGTTGACATGAAATTCTCAAGAATTCATTGTAGTATAGTTGACTTCATATTTCTAAGGCACATAAAAAATGCGGCACCTACAAAGCAGGCAGGCGTCATCTTTACCGATTCGATGATACCGCTGCGCGGACTCCTTTGGCGGAAATTTTTTATGTGCCTTACACAAATGGAGGCAACTATATAAATTTTTTCTTTGTTTTTAGATTTGTGACTAAGCAAAATTTAATGGATCATGTAACAACTCACAGTCCTGAAAAAATTATGCATTGTAAACAATGCAAGTTTAAGTGTCGATCCAAAATAGGCCTTGATAATCACCTTATTGAATTTCATGCAAAAGTAAGTATAACATTTTATAGAGTCGGGTCAAGTTTAAAAAGACCGATGTATGAATTAATATTGCACATACGTTTTTACTATCTCTTGCACACAAACTTAAAGCCATAGCCTAAAGACATTGTCAATGTATGTCTACCAAGATTCTTTCCCACTTCTTTTGAGACGGAAATATGAAATGTACACTGAGGAGTGAGGAACATAGTCATAAGCTCAGTGATTCTCAAACTACGTGATTTAACGACGAATATTGTTTATTTCCGTGAACTAACACCACTCTAAATATGAAAAACGTCTTTATATGAAATATTTAAGTTATTTTTATTGGTAAATAGTGGGTATTCATCCGTCAAACGAACAATGTCAAACCACTAAGTCTTACAATTTTCTAGTACGTAGATATTACACGTTTTAGAGTAGAATAAACACGATCATGTAGCTCAATCGGTAAGATGCTTGAACAGCAATAAATAAGATAAGATAAGATAATTCTTTATTGCTAGAAGGTCATCATGGATACAGCAATGTCAAAAATACAAGAAATTAGAACACAATTTGCAATAATAATAATAATAATAACTTTATTGCCGTATCATCTTACAAAGATAATAACTACATAATACTTATACACACACATAATAATAACAATAATATATAACAAACGAATATTTATAATAATAAAAAAAACAAGCATTTAAAAAACAAACATTTGGATGGCAAGCAATGACAAGAAATGGCCTACAAAAATTTTTGTGGTTTACAAGTTACTACCGCCAATAGCCAAATGAGTAGTAGCATTTAGTTTTTAAGTATTCGATAACTGAATTTGCAAACCTGTTTGAATATATATGGGGTTGTTGCAAAATCGATCCCCAATCACTTCCACTTTTTTTTTATTTGAATAATTATTAATAGTTAATAATTTTCCTTCTAAAATTTTTATTTTATTAAACTGCGCCGCGAGTTTTGTTAAAACTTTATTTTCCTCAAAAATGTGTCTTTTATTACTACTAGCATGTGTTTATCTCTAATAAAATCTATACTTTCTTACGTTATGTATTAATACACGAATGGTGAAACGTGCGTCAAGTAGATAAATTGTTCAAGTGTAGTGTTTTAGTGTTTATGAAAACGTGTCAATGCGTTGAGCGTTGTTCTTTCAGAATTGTTTTAATTTATTTGTTAAAACAAAGTTTATTGTTAATTTTTTTAATATTTATTTTGTCAACCAGAATTTTTATTTATTACCGCTAAAAGAAAGATAATTTATTTTCGTTACTCTCATAGAGACTTCAGATTTTTTTTTGTTATATGAAATATTTTATTTTTACTGACATCGTTTCCCTTACTACTACTACGATCCTATCCTTTCCTGGCAAGAAATGCCCAAACATTCCTGTGTCTCTTGCTGGACTGTAGCAATATTAGTCTTTGATGTCTTTTTCTGACAACTCATTGTTATTGACTGAATTGGGCAATTCATTTTTTGTTATCAGTTTCATTTGTGCCCGAACCTATATACCTACATAGTGTCAGTCATAAAGTTGGCTACATATGGGAAAAATTTTATTGAGATTTCTAAAAAATACTATATTGCGGGTTCGTTTCTTTTTTTACATGCAAATACCTTTATTCAACTAAAATACATAAAGTTTTTGTCGAAACTAATCAAATATTTCTGAAATAGACACAAGAGTTTATGATAATTAATGGTAGCGGTAAAATTTGCACTTTTTTATTTTTCTCATATCTGCTTCAAAATTGATATGTGGGGTCCTTGTTGTATTGTATATGCACTTTTTCTTCATAAAATTTTTCGTTATCTTAACAATTTGACCCACTTTTCGGTTCCACGGTCAACCATTTTTTACAGTCCTGCCAAACCGGTGATCACATGACATAGTGTCAAAATATAATTTTTTGTTGTTGGACATATACGAACCCCCAATAGAGTTTTTTAGAAATGTAAAAATACAATTTTTTTCCATATGTAGCCAACTTTATGGACACTGTATAATCAGAATTCCACTAAAATTATGAAGTTACTAAATTAATAATCTTAACATTTTATGATATCTTTCCTATTTTTTTAAAATTATTTAGCGGCATCATTGCTGAGAACTGTTTGAGAACTACTGGCATTTCTTATGCATCAAATGAAATCTTAGTTCAGACATTTTAGCGGCCATGACACAAGTCAGTTTAAATTGTACCCGACTCTATTTCAGTAGCAGTATCAAGCAAGCTTTCGAAACAATAACTTGTGTGAGAGTGCTCTTCAGTCAGTATTGGTGGATTGGAAAAGTTTACCGATGTTAATTTATTTTTGTTTTTTCAGCCTTGTCCAGTATACGAATGCCATTGTTGCCTTAGAAAATTTAAAAGAGGGGGATACTTAACAGAGCACTTAATGAAACGTCACAATTACCATTGGCCTTCAGGACATTCTAGATTTCGGTAAGAAAAACTTTATAAACTACACTTTACACAAAACGCTTTATGGTAATATACTTTTTGCCAAAATGATTGAAGAGGTAGGCCGTGGTAAAAAAAAGTTATATCTATTTTTTAAATTTTTTTCCCAATTTAGCAACTGATGAAACGCATTTTAGGGAGTATTCGTACAAGAAATTTTCGAGAAATAAATAAAGACAATTTTGTCTGCTTTAAAAACAGGTCTTAGTAACCATAGTTCTGCTCACAATGACATTTTTTGCCCAACATACAGCCCTAGCTGTACTCATCTACATACACCATCAAATTTAAAGGAACAGAATATAATCAGCATTTTTTTTAAACAAATTTGAAGGTGTTGATAGTCATTAAGAAGACTCAAAAAAGGTGATTCAGAGTCGTATAGGTCAAAAAGAGCCTCAAAACTCCAGATATATCATTGAGTAAGGCAACTAACCTTTGAGAACACCAAAATTAGAATGATAATCATAGTGGGGTCAAGTTCTTTTCAAGGATGACTGCAGTCTTGAGGGCTTGTGCGACACACACGTTATTGAAAAGAATAATCCTTGTAATTTTACATGATCATTAAATGTTTAAAACAAGTCGAAATCCATTTTGCATTTTTCCAAAAAGCTGTTTTTTGTATTGTGTGTAATAATTAATCTCTGTTCCTTTAAATTTGTGGGTGTATATATTGTACCAGTACTAACACGTTAATTGTTATTTATTTCATATCTTATTTTTAAGCTACCGTAAAGATCAGGATGGAATCTGTCGCTTACAAACAGTTCGATATGAAAGTCTAGAAGTAACACAGGAAATGATAAGGAGTGAGTCCATGCAAACCAATAATGCCTCTAAGGGAGAAAGTTATAAGTTAAGATACGATAATGATGGACCGTCGAAATATATCTTATCAGTGTCAGAAAATGGAGAACATTCTGTTAAATCAACTGAACCAAAGGAAAGACAAATCCTTATCACTATAAATGATGTCGATGAAGAGGGAAACATTGTTAATTCTAAGGTTGTCGAGTCTGGGGAACTTGTCGGGTCTGTCATCGAATCTGACATCGTGATTACAGAACATCCGTTACAAGATAAAGTTGTCGAACCTGAAGAAGTTGTCGAGTCTGTTACTAAGTCTGACATTGAGATTACAGAACATCCGTTATCAGATTTTACTGAAAGTCATGAAGAGGAGAGGATCATTGAACCGAAGTGTGAAAGAAAATCAACTGGTAAGAGAAATGAGAAAACAAATCTAACTGAGGAAGAACCTGAGGACATAAAACCGACTAAGGTGAAAACAGAAGACAAACGTTACTTTTCCAAAGAGGTGATCTTGAATTATGATATTTTTAAAATTGAAACGTCTTAAACTGAGCCTTAGTTTGACATTTTGGTGTTCATCTATTTGGATTTTCTGCCATACTTGACTATCTGGGAGGATATACAAGGATAATTATTTATGAAAAGAAACAAATGTAAATACATTTTGTAAATTGTATAATGTATATATTAGGTAGGACAGTGATTGAAAAACTCCCCAAATTTGTGCTAGTATTACGATTTGGAGAAATAATAGGAATAAATTGCTATTTTTGTATATACATTAGGGATAGGCATTCATAGTTGTCTCTCTCTAATCGTACTTTCATAACATTTAAAACGAACTGTGACAGATTCAGTGGCGCCAACTGGTGAGCCAAGATGTGTTAGCCATCATTTATTTCACTCCTAACATTCTTCTTGGAAATAAGATGCATTATGTGAGAGCTGTTTTTTTTACTTTGCTGCAATAACTGATTACCCGGTATGTACAATAACTGGTTATTGCAGTTTATATTAATTAATCTTGTTGAACTATAACAGGTTAGTTTTCAACAAGGACCATGCAGTCTCTAATGTAGATACTTAAATATTTCATTTAGTACAAAAGCTTAGTAATAGAGCTACAAATGGTATTCAGCAAGACAAAATGTCTCATTAAATTATAAAATTATTAATGGTAGTTGTTATTTTGTAGCAGGATCGAGAGCATTGTCCTTGACTATTGTTTGATATTCAAACAAGGTTTTGATATATTATTAATATCGAATTAGTACAAAAAGTCAGGTGCTGAAGTACCAGTGACAGAACCGTTTTAACATATAGCACCGCATGCCCACTTAGCCCAAGCTTAGCTATAAATCCAAGAAGTTCAGTAACCCTGTCATTATCGGGTATCTATGTTTTTTAATATGTTATATAGGATTACAAATTAATGTTAAATCCAAGTTTACGACCTCTGCAGACCTCCAGGTCTTGGTCAAAAATTTAAAAAACTGCGAGATTTTTGCCTTTTTTCAGTTCTTGTCAATTTTGACCCCTAAGGCCTACTTTTTCGGCAAAAACAGTACTTTTTAAAAGTAGACTGAATTTACTAAAAGTTGTTACCAGAATGGACTCTAGATCTAATAGTCTCCGAGACATAGCTGTTCAAAGTTTATCAAATTTCCCATATTTCCCCATTTTATGCTTTTCTGAAGTGACAACCGTATTATGTATCTACCTTCCTGTACATATTACAGTTTTTTAATATGATGTGCCAGGGGACAGAGCCCCCTGGTTACTCACAGGCTGATTCGCCGGTTGTGTTGTCGGGGTATAATAAAAATAACTTTTTAAAATATCAGTCTTGAATCTATTTAAAAAATTAGTAACAGAAAATATAGAGAGGTATTTTATGTAAAGATGTGTATTTTTAGAGAGAGATAAGTATTTTTCATAGTGATTTAACTATAAGCATGCACTTCCCAGACTTCGAAGAAGAATCGGACGACGAGGCATTGGACAATCTCTTCTGGGCTCAAGAAGAAGAAGAAAATGGGATAAGAGAGAACAGCGATACAGACGACACTCCCAGACCGTCCAAGAGAACTAAAGTTGTTTGAAAAATATAAGATCTATAAACAGATTTTACTTTACTAATTTTTATTTTTTTTTTTAACAATATTTCTTCCAGTTTTCCGATCCATTCAATATAATAGTACTATTTTATTTAATTTTTTTAATTTTAATTTGCTTTCGTAAAATAAATTTTCTTAACCCCGCTAAAGTAGTAATAGGTGTTTCACAGATTTTTAAGTTAAAAATGGCAAAATATGAAAACTTTGCAAAACTTTTAATAGTTTTATCTCGGAGACTATTTGGTCTACAGAGTCCATATTGGTACCAGTTTATAGCAAAGTTAGTCTACTTTCAAGAAGTATTAAATTCTTTTTACCAAAACAGTAGGTCTTAGTGGTCAAAATTAATAAAAACTGAAAAACGTAAAGAATCTCGCAGTTTCTTGGATTTTTTATCAAGATTCGGAGGTGTGCCTAGGTCGTAAATTTGGACTCAACATTAATTTATAATCGTATACAATATACTAAAAAAACATAGATACCTGATTTGATGCCAGGTAGGGGGTGTATAAAATTACTAGATGAAAGGGGTATCTACGGAAATAAGTAAGTTGCCGTTATAAAAAAAATGGAATTGTTTTAAAGTATCATACTTGTTTTGAGGTATGTACTCCCTTATTTTTTTGAATAAAAAATTATAACCCAATATAGGTAAAAAAATTGCTGCCTATGG
Organism: Stenurella melanura; assembly: GCA_963583905.1. Lineage (NCBI taxonomy): Eukaryota > Metazoa > Arthropoda > Insecta > Coleoptera > Cerambycidae > Stenurella > Stenurella melanura. Next base: position 17,631,064 of record OY757311.1, on the reverse strand, counting down.
AATTACTACTTCCACATCCAGATTGTTCATCCAAGCCTTTTTAAAGGACAACATCTTGGCAATATTTGGACTCTAGTATGTGAAAATAATTCATCATAGAATTTTAATATTTAACGCGGATGTCATAAAAAAATTTGAAGCTTTGGTTTCTACCATATACTCAAAGAATGAAGTTTCTGAACTCTTAATTATTAGCTTGCTCTACTTATTTTCCCCAATTTACACCCCCTCCCCCCACTCCTTCAATGGAACCATCTCACTCTGATGCCATTGCAATACAATACGTATACCAAATTTTAAGTGAATATCTCAATTTTATTTTATCATCCCCTTTAATAATGGAGTGGGGGGTTGAAAAATATTATAAAGAAATCTGAGGCCTTGGTGTCTAGTACATACACCGAATCTCAAGTTTCTGTACTCTTACCAGCTTGCCTCACTCATTTTCCCCTGTTTACCTCTACTTTATTACGCCCTACCCCTTCAACGGAATCATCTCAAAATATAATCTAGTTCCAGATGTCATTATAATACTAACTGTACCAAATTAAAAGTAAATATGTCAATTTAATTTTATCCAGCCCCTTTTATGATGTAATGGGGGTGGTGGAGTTGAAAAATATTATAAAAAAAATCTAAGACCCTTTCTTCTAGTATATGCAATAAATCCCAAGTTTCTATACTGTTACCAGCTTGCTTTATTTATGTTCCCCTATTTACCCCTAATTAGCCTCCAACCCTTTAACTTAATCGTCTCAAAATATAATCTAATTACAGATCTCGTCATAATACATACATGTACTAAATTTCAAGTAAAAATTTAAATTTTATATTATCAACCCAATTGAAAAATATTATTAAAATCTGAGGCCGTGGCTTCTAGTATATGCACCAAATCCCAAGTTTCTGTACGCTTACCAGCTTCCGTTATTATTATTTTCCCTTATTTACCCCTATTTAACCCCCAACCCTTCAACGGAATCGTCTCAAAAGTACACTCTAGTTGCAGATGTTATTATAATTTATACATGTACCAAATTTCAAGTAAAAATCTTTATTATATTTTATCCAAACTTTTAATAATGGAGTGGGGGGGATTTAAAAAATTGAGGCCTTCTAATATATACACCAAATCTCAAGTTTCTGCACTCTTACCAGCTTGCTTTACTTATTTTCCCCTACTTACCCCTATTTTACTCCCAACCTTTCACCGGAATTAGCGCAAAATATAATATGATTCCAGATCTCATCATGATACATATGTGTACCAAATTTTAGGTCAATATCTTAAACCGTTCCAGAGAAAACGTGCACACAAAAAAAGCTACAGGCTGAAATGTTAGAAATTTTTTTATGATTACTCCACTACCTGGATGTGGAAGTAATTGGATACTTTTTAATGTTCTTTGGGAAATGTCTTGAAAACTAAACGAGATAAGAAATATGTTGTGCCATGAAAAGTATGTAAATTCTAAAAGCGGTTTGGAAATCCATTATGGGACTTGTACCTGTACCAATAACTTAACTATCATCTGTACCGTTACTTCTGTTATAATCATTATTTTACAGAATTTTATGCTCTACCAAAAAGGTACATATAGATTTTACTCTAGCTTTCACATTTAGATTTCAAAATATTGACCGAAGAGCATAAAAACTACCCTATATTTGCCTATAATTGTTATTATTGTTGATAAGTTTTTTATCCCAAAGAATAAGGAGAGTACATAGCTCGAAATAAGTATGCTACTTTAAAACAATTCTAATTTTATAACGGCAACTTATAAAGACTAATGTCAAACACAAATATCTAATATGCTTAGCACACACTGGTGGTGATTTCTGTTGTTACCATGCTCATTGGTAGTCATTTCATGTCCGTCATATTGGACAAATGTGACCACCCATGGACACGACGCTTTATACTTCAGGCCCGCATGCAAACCAGTGGGGGAATGTTTTATATAGATTTTGCATATGCAATACCAATGTTTGGTCCCAGGTAAATGTGCTTCACTTGGACTACCAGTTTTACAGTGCCATTGGTGTGTACGCAGCTCTGAAATGTAAAACGCGTGTTCACGGGTGGTCATGTCCCAATATGACGGACATGAAATGACCATCATGTACTCAGTAGTTAAAGTTTTAACAACAGAAATTACTTAAGTGGGCACACAGTGTTATACGTGTTAAAGATAATTTCTAAATATTACTAGATTTTGTATTTTATATTTTTTTGTGCAGGTATAAATAAACTTTCAAAACATTTGTAGTTTGTTATATAGGTGGTACATGTGCAATTGTGCAATAAGGGAAGGGGGGTAGCTGCTCTGTAATTTACCCGGGGAGGCCAAAATTCTAAACAGCCGTGACTGGAAAAACTGGAAAAATCAAGGATTACAACATTTTCCTTAAAGCTCTTTAAGAATGCATGGAATTTAAAGAAACAAATGTGAAGCAAATTAACCTAATTTACTTGGTAAAGGACTCCGCACAAAGCATATGGGAATTGGGATTCGGTAGAATCGTCTGAATTTTTAGTATATTATAGCTTTTGTCATCCTGAACAAAAGTCTCCATGGCCACGATGCTCCATATTCAATATTTTAACCTCAAACATTGTTTATGACTCTATAAAACTCAAAATTACTTGGTTTAATGAGGATATTCACCTTATGCGCGACCATCTTCACTTCCTACATGATTCATATAAAAGTTATCCCACCGAAAATAATAAAACCCTGCTCAACAATTTCAGGAACGCATACCGCAGAGAGATAAACTTAGCTAAACAAAGATCCCATGATAGTTATATAAACAACCACAGTAACCCCCAACAGGCAATGTGGGAAATTATAAACAGCTACAAAACAGTGCCAAACATAGTATCAAAGTTAACATGTGAACATTTCAATCATTATTTTACTACAGTCACCGACAATATCTTAAAAGATCTACCCCCATGCGATGCATGCTTTACCGATTATCTAATAGATCTTAGTTCCCACCATCGGTTTCCTTTCAAGGAAGTAACGATGGTCGAAGTCTCAGAGGCAATAAATAACCTAAAAAATAAAAAAAGTAAAGATTCATATGACATTTCCATGAAAATTCTAAAAGGAATCAAGCAGTCCATATTAATATCACTTACAAATCTAATAAATCTCTGCATTTCGAATAACACGTTCCCGGATGCACTAAAAATATCCAAGGTTGTTCCTATTTATAAGAAAAATAACATAGACGACCCATCCAACCACAGACTAATATCCGTGATACCTTGCATTGCTAAAGTCCTAGAATTTATCCTAAAAATCCAGATAACCGCTTATGTAGAAAATAATAACCTCCTAAACCCCAACCAATATGGCTTTCGCAGTAAATTGTCAACGACCACAGCTATCGATAAATTAACATCCATTATAAATTCGGGCTTTGAAGATGGAACATACACCTGTTCCTTGTTTCTAGACCTAACCAAGGCTTTCGATTGCGTGTCCCACAACATACTTCTAAAAAAACTAATATATTACGGATTTTCCGATAGTAGCATATCTTTCCTATCGTCATACCTAACAAATAGACGACAGTTTGTCATATATAACGGAAAAATAAACCATGGGGTTCCCCAGGGCTCTGTCCTGGGGTCCATACTGTTCCTAATCTACATAAATGACTTCCCCAACTCAATTAACGAAAATGTACTTGCCATACTGTTTGCAGATGACACTAATTTGACTACCTCTAATGACAACGTTGAGCACTTACTAGGTGAAATCCCTATAATCGAGGCAAACACCCTATCCTGGTTTGCTTCCAACAAATTATGCCTAAATGCATCCAAAACGGAAACCATGACATTCAGTCTTCGCAGCCTGGCGAACATAGATAACCCTGAACACATTAAATTTCTAGGAGTCAACCTAGATCCGAAATTATCCTGGGAATCTCATACCACACTTATTTGCAACAAAATCGCAAAATATACCTACTTACTTCGCAACCTGACCGGGAAAGTATCGCTAGGGACCTTGCAGACAGCATATCAGAGCCTCATCCACTCCACCATATCTTACGCAATCCTAGTATGGGGACATGCCACCTCATGTGCCAATGCCAATTCTCAGCGCAAAGGAAAGCTATTCGTATTATTTCGGGACTTAAATACAGAGATGAGTGTAAACAACAGTTTATAAACCTAAGAATAATGACCGTGCCATGCACTTACATGTATCACTGTCTCCTATATGTAAAAAACAGTGAACCCTCTTTTAACACCAGAAGTCAAGTTCATCCGTACAATACCAGGAAAAAAGATAAATTAAATACAAATTTCTTACGGCTAAATAAAACTAGGGATGGCACAGGCTACCTTGGTATACAATTCTTCAATAAATTGCCTCCCGAAGTAAGGTCTCTAAATCTACCCCAGTTCAAATATAAAATAAAAAATCTCTTACTTAGAAAGGCTTTTTACAGTTTTACGGAATTCCTCAATAGTAATCTGGACAGTCACCTTCAAGTGTAGTGGTACATTCGAGTTATCCTGCATAATATATCTATATTCATGTTACTTTTAAATTGTATGTACGTCTGTGACGTGCACATTTTATACATTGTATGTCTTTTACCCTAATTTGTTTTATTACATCTATGTTGACGTGTGTAAACACCTTGTGTATTTTAACACCAAATAAATCTAATCTAATCTATGAAATTTAAAAAAAATCAAAATTTTAGAACTTTGCAATTTTTTTATTCGAAAAAGTTTTGATAAAAATTCCAAGAGGCCAAAAAGAGTTTGGAAGCATCCCGGGACTATTCTGAAATTTGTTTGGAATTATCCAATTACCTTTACAGAAAAGAGCTTTGTGGAGTTTTCAAGTGCATAAAAAATGTTTTGTTGTTTAAGATATAGAAGAAAAACTTGTTCAAAAATATAACATTGTGCGTAATTTGATAACTATAAAGGGTGATTCACGTAGGCATTCATTAGAAGTTTTTCAACATGTAGTTGGACTAGAAATTTGAAATTTCGTATGCAGCCATAATCGGTCTTGCCCATTCTACCTAAAATATTTTCAGCCCTCCAGCTGTAGAGTATGCCAAAAGTTGAAAACTTCTAATGAACGGCCTACGTGAATCACCCTGTATAGTTATCAAATTTTGGTACGTTATATTTTTAAATTTTGAGCAAGTTTTTCTTATAAAATTTTGCAATACCTTGCACAGAAATAGCAGTTTATCTGATGCGAATATTATTTTTAAGCTGCCATCAGTGCCCTCTATGCATATTTGAAATTCCACCATACTGAAAAAGGGTTTAGAGACAAGCAAGAGCAGAATACAAAAAATTGTGTTTAAAGTAAAAAAAAAATTGTTATTTACACCTATAATATCGTTTTGACGTGGACTCATTGTATATAGGTACATATCAGTGGCGGCCTATGGCACAAACAAATAACAAATCGTAATAAGTACGTTACCATACTTCCGAAAATGAATCGATGTTTGGCGAGAAATTACGATTGTAAAAGAAAGAGACGGGTATCTATTTGATTTTGCATTGCATCGTTTACAAATAATGTTATTGTCACACTTACTTCCTTTTTTTTTTCAATTATTTATCAAATTAGAAATTAGGGACACAATTAATATTCTAATTGATATTCTCAATATTCTCATAAGATTAAGAAATTAATTTTAACACATTTATTAATTAGTCATTTTCCAGTTTGATTTTGATATATTGTCAGATGTAAACATATTCTATTCAATAATTCAAAATTCAATATTCATAAGCTTATGTCCCGTTTTGATACGTACTGCAGGCGTAAAATCGAAGGGAAATACTAATATGTAGTAACTACTGCTTGGCAGGGCCGGATATAGGGGGGGGGGGGTATGGGTGGGTATCACACTCCCCCAAGTTTGAAGCCAATTCGGCAAATCGTTTACCATTCGGCACTTTCAGCGTTCGGCAATTATGTACATAAAATCATAGAAAAACTCAAAACAATAGAAACTCAATGTCATAAATAATTATTAGGTACTTGTCGAGCAACCCCTATCTTGTATTTGACTTAAAATCATCCTCTAAACACAGCAGCTCGCAACAGCGAGGCCAAATCTGCTTGTTCTAGCCTCTAGCGTTGATCACGAGTTACATCTCTAGATAAAATTGTTGAAAAGGCTTATGAACTAAAGATCATTCTACCATTGTGTTACAAATTATGTACTTTAATTCAAACGGTGCCGGTGAGTGTGGCTTCAAATGAAAGGAGTTTCAACTAAAAATCATAAAAAATTTTGTTAGAACAACAATGACCGATTCACGTTTAGACTCATTATTAATCTTATCATCATATTCTGGAACAAATACCTTTCAACATTTTAGTTGCACGATGGGCCACTTTAAAAGAAAGAAGAATTAAAGTTGCTTAAAAAAAAATTGAGTCGTATAATAATCCATCCGTTTTATTTATAATTAATTTGTGGCAATATCCATTTATTATGTTTGTTGGGTATGTTGCCACTGTAAAATTATGTAAAAATTTTGATGAAAGAAATCTCTGCGCCAAAAGGGTCAGACAGAGAGAGGCTGGTTTTTAGTCATTCTAGCACAAAATGTCACACAAGTGAAAGTTTTGATAACGGAAAAAGAAATAGTTTCCGAAACGTTAACAGCCTTCGATTTAATTTACTTCATTATCATTTAACAATTTTCTTTCAGTTAATATATTTTTAGGTGTGACTGGTGTGAGACATTTTGTACTAAAAATATTAAGAACCATCCACTCCCTGTCTGATCCTTTTGGCGCAGAGGTTTTTTTCATCAATATTTTTACATATTTTCACAGTGGTAAAATACCCAACAAACATAAGGAATAACCGTTTTGTATCTTTTATATTTTGCATTTTACTTTCAAATAAAGGTTTCTTCTTCAATCAGATTTACATTTTTTTGTATCCCAAAAATAAAATGAACTTTATAAACAAATAAAACAGAGGACCAGATGAAAAGAAGTCATTCGGCATTATAACAATTTCACACCCCCCCCATAAAAATTGCTTAAAACCGGCCCTGCTGCTTGGCCTTGGCGCTTTTAGATAACTGGGTGGGCACTGCCTACCTCGCCATCCCTGATGGATCGCCACTGGTACATATACACATATTATATGGCAGATTATTGTAAATGGTTGAGTATCTCATTTTTTCAAGACATTTTTAACCTGTACTGGTGAAATTGAGATAAAATTCTACTTTGCTTAGGCTATATTTCGTTGAGATATTCTTTCTGGTTTTCCGGTTATTAACTTACCAATGTCAGCGCTTTCTCTCTCATCTGGGATGTTTGCAATAGTGAAATTATAGCAATGCGCCAAGTGAAATGAATTTTCTCACTCCTGTTGGGTCGAATTTTCTGTTTCGCTCATGCAATTCTCGATGCCATGAAAATTCCAATTTTGATATTTCGATTTCGACATTGCGCAGCCTTCCCTCTGATGTGTTTATTTAGTTATAATTGTTTCAAAATTTCAAGTTCTGTCTTCTCCAATGAGGTTAATTGAATTTTCAAATCCATCCCAAATTAAAATGAAATAAAACTTCAAGACAATCTGGGACATTTTATTATTTTAAATCCAAATTTACACACAGACTTAAAGCATCTATAATTTAATGGTTCTAATTTATTAAATGATAGAATGGACAATTTGACTTAAAACATATTAAAAGTTTTACCATACGTGTTTGAATATTTTCTAACCTACACAAATGACTGTTATAAATAGATTCCAGATGTTGTCGCAGTATTCTAGGATGCCTGTAACCACTGACACATACAAGGTTCTAATTGCCTCAACGCCATTTAAAATCTCGACATTGTCGTTTAATAAAACCTGATATTTTGTTTCCACGACTGATAATTTGGTCAATATGTTTGATGAATGAGAACTTTTAGAAACGACTTTTTGAAATTATCAAGTTGAAACAGCGCAATCAGTATAGATATCAACTGCGATAATTGAGGCAAACACCCTATCCTGGTTTGCTTCCAACAAATTATGCCTAAATGCATCCAAAATGGAAGCCATGACATTCAGCCTTCGCAGCCTGGCGAACATAGATAACCCTGATCACATAAAATTTCTAGGAGTCAACCTAGATCCGAAGTTATCCTGAGAATCTCATACCACACTTATTTGCAACAAAATCGCAAAATATACCTACTTACTTTCGCAACCTGACTGGGAAAGTATCGCTAGAGACCTTGTGGACAGTATATCACAGCCTCATCCACTCCACTGTATCTTACGAAATCCTAGTATGGGGACATACCACTTCACGTGCCAATGTATTCTCAGCGCAAAGGAAAGCTATTCGTATTATTTCAATGAACCCTCATTTAACACCAGAAGTCAAGTTCATCCTTACAATACCAGGGAAAAAGATAATTTAAATACAAATTTCTTACGGCTAAACAAAACTAGGGATGGCACAGGCTACCTTGGTATACAATTCTTCAATAAATTGCCTCCCGAAGTAAGGTCTCTAAATTTACCCCAGTTGAAATATAAAATAAAAAATCTCTTACTCAGAAACGCTTTTTATAGTACTACGGAATTCCTAAATAGTAACCTGGCAGTCACCTTCAAGTGTAGTGGTACATTCGAGTTATCCTGCATAATATATTTATATTCATGTTACTTTTAAATTGTATGTACATTTTATACATTGTATGTCTTTTACCCTAATTTGTTTTATTACATCTATGTTGACGTGTGTAAACACCTTGTGTATTTTAACATCAAATAAATAAATCTAATCTATTTAAGCTGAGAGAAATCTCTGACTGATAAAAATATGACTTGATGACGTGAACGACAACATTAATGATTAGTATAGTAGGCATGAAATTAAAGGTAACTGTTGGCTGTATGCAGTAAGTTATAATAAAACACTTGTGTGTTATTTTAAATCACGCTATTTATTTATGGATACTATTACTTGTTCAAAAGCAGTTACTTAATTAATATATAATCTAATAACAGTAGATAAATGTATTATTTTGAGCAGAAATCAAGATTCTATGGACACACCTATTCAATATAAATTTATTTTTTGGAAAATTTATAAATGTAATAAAAAGTAATTCTACACAAGAAAATAAATATTTCAATTATGCTAATTACACTCAATCCCATCAACAGCGACAGCACTCCACCAAAAGAACCTGAAACAAATTTTATTTCCTAGAGAAAGCGAAATACATCTCAAATCATTCTTACTTAAAATTTCAAACCATGTGTTTGTTAAATCAAGTTTATATAAATTGGCGAAGGCTTTATTCACAAATATGTTAACCACAGTGATATCATTCTCTCTGAAAAGAAAATATATAATTATTATTAATTATAATAATATCATTAATGGCTTAAAAAATAAGTATTCTAGTGGTGATGATAATATTAGCAATATCATGTTAAAGAAAATCTGCTGGTACATAGTTGAACCTTTGACTTATGTAGTAAATCAATCTCTGAGATACGGCGTTTTTCCGTCAAGATTAAAGACAGCTGTTGTCAAACCTCTATACAAAAAAGGGGATCCATCCCTAATAGAAAACCATAGACCCATAAGTATGCTATCGTCCTTTTCCAAGTTACTTGAAATTGTCATGTGTAGGAGACTAATTCCATTTTTAGAATCATACAATATTATAACTGAAAGTCAACATGCTTATCAGAAAAATAAATCTACAACAACAGCCACCTTTGATTTTGTCAGAAGAATACTGGAGTATCTGGACAATGGATATATTGCTCTTGGTATATTTCTCGATCTATCAAAAGCCTTTGATTGTGTTAATCACAATACACTTCTCAGTAAACTGGATAAGCTAGGCATAAGAGGAATAGCGAATAAATGGTTCAATTCTTATCTCAATGAAAGATATCAAAAAGTGTGTATTACGGCAAATTCATCAGAGTATTATTCCAGGACCCAAAGGGTTCTACTAGGTGTACCACAGGGCAGTGTGCTGGGGCCAATACTCTTTCTATTATATATTAATGATTTGCAACAGTATTTAAATAAAGACTCAGTTTATATAACATCTTATGCTGACGACACAAATATTCTAATTTTTGATAAAGAGTATGATAGTTTAAAGACCAAAGCATCTAATGTAGTGCAAACAATATCCGAATGGTTTCAGCAAAATTGGTTGATATTAAATAATGATAAGACGAGTTGTATTCTGTTCAAACACAGTAGAAACAAAACGGAATTCCCAAATCAGATAGAAATAAACAATGTATACACTGACTACAAGGAAAGTACAAAATTTTTAGGGGTGACTATTGATGCACACATGGAGTGGAGGTATCATGTACAAACGCTTTGTGGTAGACTTAGTTCGGTTTGTTACTCATTAAGAGAACTGAAGAAAGTAGTAAATAACAGTACACTTCTTACAGCTTATTATGGCCATTTTTACAGCTTAATGTCATATGGAATAATATTCTGGGGTGGCACTCACATTCATGAAATATTTATAGTTCAAAAAAGAGCAATACGAATCTTATCCAACTTAAAAGTAAATGAATCATGTCGTAAACATTTTAAAGCATTAAATCTGTTGACAGCCCCGGCTCTTTTTGTTTATGAATGTCTTTGTTTTGTTTTCAAACATATGAAGGAGTTCAAAAACAACATTAGAGATCACAGTTATGGAACAAGGCACAAGAATACTTTGTCTTATCCAATTCATAGTACTACAGTCTTAGAAAAAGGCTGTTTTTATAGATGTCTGTATCTTTATAACATGTTACCTATCGAACTGAAAAACATTACATCTATAAAGATTTTCAAAAATAATATAAAAAACCACTTAATATGTGCAGAACCCTATACCGTAGAGGAAGTGAATGTGACAACTTTTAAGTAAAAAAGTATTTGTTCTTATAATTTGTAATTTGTATTTCTGGTACTATTAGTAGCAATTGTTTTTTTAGTTTTTAGTATCTTACTTTTTATTGTTTTTATCATGTATTCTTACTGTTTGCAGGATTTTTGGACATGTAACAAACTTAAATTGTACTTGTAAAATTTATTGTCACTGTTACGCAATAAAATTCTATTCTATTCTATTCTATTCTAATGTTAACTATATAATCTTGTTAATTTTATAACAGAAGGCTTAGGAAACAAGAAAATCAAAACTTAAACAAGATATTTGACTGTTTGTTGGATAAACTAGCATTCTAACGAAAATTAATGTATAGAAGCGAACCAACGTACAATTAGTTTTCACATCTGTAACAGCTAGAGACGTAATTAATCCGTTGTTTTAGAGCATGACAGACAAGAAAAGTGGTGCCAACTTAATTAATAAATTAAATTAATTATTTAGGAAAAAATCAGCTCAACATTTACTAATCATGGCTATACCCAATAAATGGAATGTATGCCTGCTCCTGGACCTCCCACCAACCAGGTAGCAAGTAATCAATAGGAAAATATATATGCTCGATACAAATACTTGTAACAATAATTCTAAAAGACATTTGGAGTTTGAGTGAAGAGTGAGTGCACCACTAAGAAAATTTCCTATATTACTTTCTTTGTCTGTCATACTGGAGTTCGGTTGCGGATGGCGTCTGAGGCAAGCACGTTTTGTAGCTCCTACGAAATTTTGAATAAACCCGGTTAAAACTGAGAAATCATACGAAATTGTGTTGAATGAAAGCATGGACAATTCTGCATTTATATAAATTAGCATGAGTCTGACTATTTCATATAGTTGATATTTGATTAAAATATATTGGTTGAATATAACATCACGTAAGAGTGTATATAAACATTTTAAAAAGGAACACAAACAGCCGGCAATATAATATAAATTAAACTGTGTCTTCAGTGAATAAGAACAAGCTGGTTTCTAAGAGGGGCAAATCGAGTGCAAGTAGTGTGGGAATCCTACAGAATAGAGAGGGAAGCTGCCAACATATACACAAGGACGAAAACGATAAGTACTATAAGTGGTATTAGTTTATTTTTCCTTATTAATTTATATAGGTACCTAATTGAATATCTTAATATCAAATATGTATTAAACATAAGGCAGGTCCCACAACAGGAAAGTTTCGACTGACAGTTGTCACATGGTCCTTAGGGCTTATTTACGAATACAAAAATATGTCACAGGTCAAAGAAGTTGGGGTCTGCTTGATATACAGACCATCCCAAATATTCTCCTACATCTCTTTTTTTATTTTTTGCAGATTTTGCTTTTTATTTTGCTGTACCTTGGCAGATCGGTATACAGAGGTGTCTCAAATGTTTTTTCCGGGCTCTTCCTTGCACTTCCACTGTAAATAACTATATACCTGTGGAAGGGTTAAAAAAACTTCTTACAGCGAGCTAATGTATGTATTGACAAACAAACAATATGGACAAAGTCATGCAGGACGTTGAAACGAAAACACAAATTTCTGGGAAACATGAATCCATATCTGGACACAAGCGCAATTGTGTTAAGAAGATATTTTTTTAGTTGAAATTCTCTTCGTTCATCTAAGATCGTTTGATTTTGAAAAATTCAAAATTTTCGCCTGCAGCGCATTTTTATTCGAGAGCCCCCCCAGACCTTATATGCCAGAGATCCCTAGGGTCCCAACACCCGCCTGGCAGGAGGATATATACACACTAGATTCAAAAACAGAAGACTCAGAAGAATAAACAAGGAGGTGATAATAGATGGAAATTAGCATCTCACAAACACCTACACTTCCCATCCTACACTCCTACCCATGCGTCATGTGGCTCTCGCTGCTGGCAACAGGTATGTACCATGTCCAATCAGGCATATATAGCCGGTCCGGCGGTATATAAAAACATCCAGATTGAATATCCAGAAATGGCAACAATGCCTACCATACGCTGGCTAATCAATCAATCAGTCAATCACTTTTTTTGTCATACTCTAAGAAACCAGAATAATAATGTTTCTAGCTGATACGATGGCTCCTGTACCATTAGATGTGTGTGAATAAAAGTAAATATTTTTATGTTAAAATAGAAACAATAATAAGAACGTTCAAGGCATACATTAAAAAGGCTTACCCCAATTTTGAAGACAAGGATGCATAATTTGTGTATACATTATATTTTACAGAATTACAATCTGGTAAACAATTTGGACATCTTATAGAATCGTATAGCTCTTGTTCCAAACCAGTTGTATCTGTATCATATGGATAATATCTTGACCATTTCACTGAAAGAATTACTTTTAAAAGGAAGTCAAGGATGTGCAAGATTCAATAATTTTATTAGAAAATATTTTGAAAAAAAAAAATTAATTTGACAATGACAATATCTGAAGCTGCATACAGATTATCCGGAACCGCCTTACGAGGCACGATTCGCAAAGTCTTTACCTGCGCTCGATGCGAGCAGTCTCGAACGAGGCAGGTATACACCTCGCAAGACAGCCTGAGAGGGTCTATACATGCCTTGATATTGATGCCGCAATAAGTAAATATGTAACATACCTTTGTGCTTATTCAAACAAGGGATATCGCTCAAAGTGCAAATCCTTACTTCATCTTCCGAAGGATCGGGGTCAACTGGTAATGTAAAAGGAATACAGTCACACAGTGCGAGCATGCTTTTTGATCTACATTCGACGAAACAGTCGCTTTGTCTGTAAGCTCCAAAAAGTGTAATATCGTCCTTTTCAAATTTGCATTTTCTCTAAAATCAAAGTGATTGTGTAATTTTACTATATGTTTATTAACCCAGATATACTTTGAAGTTATCATGCATATGGTGATATTCATTAACAAAAACAGAAAATCTTGCAAGAATACTAAAGACACACATATACAGGGTGTTTGATAAAGCCGGGCCAATCCTGAACAGGGAGTGTAGCATGTCAGTTGGCATCTATATGACCAAACACACCAAAATGAAAAATGCTATGATATTAATTGAAAAGGTTTGTTTGATGACGTAGATGACATACTGAAAATTTATTATTTGGGAACGTTATGCCAAAAAAAATAAGGCAGGCAGACAAAGTTAATTATAAGTAATTGATATTTATCTATAATATGTAATTAAAAAATCATTGAATTGACATGCTAGATACCTAATGTTTTCAACTGTATTTTCTGTTAAATTCAGAAATAAAATTTTAGTAGTGTTGTGCAGTACACTTCTGTGTTGTGGGAGCTTGAACTATACTGTATGGTGATGGTTCTTAAAATATTGAGAGTTAAGATTAGAATTCTGTCATACCATATACCTCTACTGCATGGTGTTCTTTTTATAGGAAACATTCTTTTTAGTTGGTATGCATTATTTTTTAATGGTAGGGATAAAAGAATGAAAAATCACCCACAGTTCACTGTTAATCTTATCGGATTGACCTCTACTGGTTAACAACTTTTAATTAGATCATATTCTGTGTCTTGAAATCTCACGATCGGATTTCTGTAAATGATACCTTGCCAAAAAATAAATAAAAACTTATTCTTTGTAAAAGATAAAATATACTGTTTTCAAATTATTTGGTTTTAAAATTCATGTCAAGTATAATGAAAATTATAGATCTAAAAAAACAATACTATTTGGGCCATCTAGTTTTTATTACAGTGTGTCATTTTGATTTGTATTATATCTTCCTGCCATTTTGATTTCGTGGGAGCTCAATAGATGTCACTAGTATAGTATGGAATCAAATATTCATTTTAAGTTCTTAGAAATAGAAATAATTATTTATTGATGTTATCAACATTACAGTTTTACATAAGTCACGTTACAGTTATGAGATAAAAGTAAAAAGAATTAAAAAAAACATACATTAAAGTTTGTAAATTACACTGAGAAATAAATAATTATAAACATAATTGGTGTGTTACATGTGTTGGGTTTCATTCGCCAGTCAGTCACTAAAAATTCCTGGAAGGAGTAGAAAGTTCCTTCTATTAGCAAATTCTTTATGTGACAGGCAAATGATTGCTTTGGGAGAGAGGTAATATGAAATGGCAGCTTGTTGAAGAAGACGGGACCATAATAATTAAGTCCGTTTCTGTTTTTTTTTTTAATTTCAAATGTTTCAGTGCTATGTTGTTTCGCGACCTTGTGTCATGATCATGCACGCTCAGGTGACTGGTAATCATTTAGATTTAGCCTTACAGCTTTTTATATATATACACGTGCTTACATAAAGTAAGCACGTGTATATATATATATAAAAAGCTGGCACAGTTAATATAATGAGTTCTTTGAATTTGTGCCTTACATCATCTCTATAACCAATACCCGACATCACTCTATAATTACGTGTCTTTGTAAACCAAATATTCTGCTTAGATGATTAGTATGTCACCATGTTAGAGTATTGCATAAGAAAATGTTCCTTGAAACGCAGAGTAGTATGCCATTTTCACGACATTAAGGGACACCTCCCTGACTAAGTTGATTATCATATATATGCACTTAGATAGTTTTTTAGAAACATAATCGACATGTTGGTCCCGCAGAGTTTGAGATCAAGAACCACGCCTAAAAATTTAACCTTATCTGGGTTTTGATAGTTTCCAAAACCACGAGTGAAAAATACTATATTTTTAGTTTTGCTAGTGTTCGATTGGAACCATTCAGAAACACTCGACTGTGTTTGTCGCATAATATTTCCTAAGTCTACCATGTTTTTGTGGGTATTTATTTTGGTTGTATCATCATCGTACAATACAAAGCTGGCATGTTATATATACTGCATGAGGCAAATCATTGATGTATATCAAGTATAACAAGGGTCCGAGGACGGACCCCTGTGGTACTCCGTGATATGTTTTATCTATTGACGATTCAACACCATTGTATACAGTAACTTGGTTTCTGTTTCCTAGGTAGCATCTTAGTAGATTCAGTGCATTTTTCCTGATACCTTATTTGGTCAATTTTCCGACTAATATATTATGTCGAACACAGTCGAACGCCTTTGAAAGGTCACAAAAAGTGCAGCTGGTATAGTCTTTGTTTTCAAATGCTTCTATAATATGTTTCAATAACTGATTTATGGCATCTGACATAGATTTCTTCGATCTGAAACCAAACTGCCCTACGAAGAACAAGCTATTAGATTCAAACTAGTGCATTAATCTTTTACATAACAACTTTTCAAAAATTTTCCCAAGAACGGGTATGATCGATATTGGACGATAGTTGTACATGTCATTTATATCACCCTTCTTGCACACTGGGATGACTTCTGATGTTTTTAGGCAGTCGGGAAACACGCCTTCCTTTATACATAAGTTGAATAGTTTAGTGAGAGGGCCGGTAAGTATATCTTTCACATATTTTGTAATTTTTATATTTATTTCATAATAGTCTTTACTAGGCTTGTTTTTTATAGAATTAATTGTATCCCTCATTTCAACTAATGTGATTTCGTCAAACTGAAAGTTAGGATGGTTTTTGTTTGTAAACGAGTCTAATAGGCTCACTGGATCAATATTTGTATGGGGAATATTTGCCGTGATTTCGTTCACGATATTTACAAAGAATAGGTTGAGATCATTGGGGTGGAGTTGGTCAGGAAATCTTTCGGTTTTTGTCAGGTTACCTTCACGCTTGCTATTTATTATCTTCCTTTGCCATGTTACTGAAATTTAATACATATCTGTCATTACAAAAATTTTGAATATTTTTTATTGATATTCTATCTTTGGTTCTAATATTGAAAGATTGATACTAGCTATAGTTTATCTAGTTATTTTTATAGTAATAATCTGCATTAAATTAAAATAATTATTTATATTATATTCATATTCATAGTGTTAAAGTTTATTAGCTAAAAGGCATCGAAAACTTCCTTTTAATCCTTTATTTTTCCATCCGTTAAACATGCCTGTCTGTACTTTACAACATATAAACATAACATTTTTGGTGAGTAAAAATAGTTTTAGCATACAGTTCCATTGATCAAATTCATAAATGTACCATACAACACATTTCAGTGTTGTCATATCAGGGCACAATATGCTCCACCGTGAAGAAAAAGAAAGGAGAGAAAAGAATTGACTTGACTCAAGCATTAATATTAATTAGATCAAAGATGTTAAGTATAGACATATCTTGGAGATAAATCTAGTGAATACAGCCCATGCATGGTTAAAAGTAAAAGAATTACCAAATTTACTGGTAAAGTTTCCATCTCCGGCGAAGATTCTATCACATCAATGTCTAGAGGTATATGGGTGTACATGCCTGCATCCACAACAATTTCCGTTAATGAGCCACTTTGTACATCAGGGTAATCATCGGAATAAAAAATATGTACATTGAATCCCACAAAATTCCTGGTAGTACAGAAGTAATCATCCAGTTTATTATTTAGAGTAACTTCCAGACCATTTTCCATACCAGGACCTTGTGGACTCTCAGATTTATTAGGTACTTCTCTAGCATTATTCCATCTGCAATAAGTCGCCTATCATTATTTTAAATTGCGTATAATAATCCAGTCGGCAAGGGCTAAAGAACGACCTTTGCCTTACAAAAGGTGGGGCCGAAACAATTTTGATATATGTTGTTTAGAACCATATTCTTTATAGGATTTTGCAAACAGCAGAACTAAGAGAAAAACTATATGTGTAAAAATATTAATGAAATCTTTGCATCCTTTCGATAACCTGAATTCTGGTTATGCTAGCAAATTAAAATCCTAAAAGGGATTTGTATAATTTCTTATTTGAAAATTACTAGCATCCACACAGTCCCCTACGGCCATGCAGATTATACTAATATCTACATAACCCCCTACGGTAATGAAGATTCAGTTAAAAATGAGAGCAAAGGCCTAATATGTCTTTACCTACCTTTTCTGCTGTTTGCAAAATTCTATAAAGAATATGTTTCAATACAATAAAGCAAACAAATAATGATTCACTTTTAAACATATTGTTTAGGTCGAGAACCTGATCAAAAATCCCAGTTTTTGATCTTGGGGAGGGGGAAGCGCGAGCCGCCACCTTAAATTTAACGTGCTAAAAATGGTTTTTTTCAAAATAATTCCTCAATTGTTGATAGTACAATAGAAATGTTTAAGACGAATTTGAAGAAGACTATTCATTACATAATTATCACAATTCTGCATGCACGAAAATTCTCACATTACATAGAAAACGCATGTGTCACGCTGAAAACATTTTTTACTTTAAAACTTATTGGGAAATTTTCCAATTTTCTCTTCACTTGCCGCTTGCACAGGGTGGAAAATGTATACATCCTACTTTAACACAAGAACTAGGAAATGAATGTGTTGCTATAAAAATTATAGCACATTTTGATTTACAAGTTCATTATTGTATTTCAATCATTTAGCAACCTTAAGAACTTTTTAATTTGTATGCAAACTGTCTGAAAAAGTCTGGAATTCTCATGTCGCGATAAGGCTACAAATTCTGATTGAGGGTTTCCGTACTAGCATCTTTTCAGGACATCGTAGAAGAAACCTATTGTAGTTTCCCAAGAAATATGATTTAACAATCAGATACACTTATTTTTAAAATTTAAACTCTTCATTTTCACTGATCGCTCTATGATCATGGTCCCCACATTTGAACCCATAGAGGGTTATCCTCTTAGGGTTACCGTATCGTAACTGGCTAACCTGGTGCATAAAGTGTCAGTAATTATCTTGGGAAATATTGTAATATTTTGTTGTCACACAATTTAGTACTATCCAACTCATAAAAATTATAAAAGTAGCATACTCTTTTTTTTATTGATCATTGCATACACTCGCAGATATAAAAATAAAAATTTATGGGAGAGTTTTAATAATAATTCTGTTATTGCGGGTAAAGAAAAAACTCCAGGTGTGCCTCAAAATCTTCTTCCTCCAAGATATAGCAAGTTAGGAATTACCAAAAACCTCTTTTTTACTGATATGCAAAGTTACACGAAATCAAAATAAAGAACAGCTAAGTGTATTAAATGGATAATATGAAATAAAACGGAACAAATTGCGACGAAACAATTTTGTGGAAAAAATTACCTGAAATTATACTGAATTGTTTTTATGCTAATTTTACTAGAAGATTTTAAAATTATACTCACAATAATTTCCTTATAGAAGGCCTTATATAATTAAAGACACAACAGGGTCCTTCAAAAGTCATCCTGGTTAAAAACAATTCTTCACAGGGATAATATATGCCACTCCATTTGCATTTTTGTAATATGTCTTCACATGATGGAGATAATTTCTTTAAAAAATATCTCTTATTATATTTATTATACTCATTTGATTTAACTAACTATAGTAGAGAATAGAGATTATTTAGAAAATCCTCGACCACAATTACACAAGCAAAAATGAAAGATGCTTGTAAGCAAATCAAATTATGTGAGGAGCGTTCACTGGATATTCTCTTTAATAGATTCATGCTTTTTTTTATTTGCATGAAAACGGAGAATAGCTTTCTTCGTTGCATGTTTCATTGCGGTTCAGGACTTAGTTTATTTATCTCTGCTCTTATTAAGGAGACATTCAAGAAATACTAAAATGACGAAATTTTATCAACAGGCATTTAATGTAAGATATACACATTTACTCTAAAATTATAGAAAAGTGGTAAAATTTGATATGTATAACTAACTTTAACCACCTATTACTCTGGTTTAAATCGCGGTATTAAATTTCTATAGGTGCGATATTTGAAGCTTAAATGTGTACCTACCTATGCTTTAGGATGCTTTAAGGAGATTTAACATAGAAATTAAATTAATCCTCTTTATTTTACGAGAATAAAAGAAACATTTTTCTTAGCTTCGAAATTCGTGAAACTAGGGGTAACATAAACGTTAATAACTTAAAAAAATATATATATTTAGCACGCCTATCCATCGGATCTTTTTATACATTATTTCAAAAATAATATGTGAAAGTTCCAGGTTTTCATCTTAAAAATTGTAGAAATGGTAGAGTTTTTACCAATTTCCTCGGAAATCTTTTTATATTTCGACTTCATATATCGTCGCTCCAGTAGAAAAGTGACACAACTCAAAATTTGTGTGTTTTGGCTTTCTTGCACAAAAAGTTCACAAATATGATAGAGATATGTCCCTAGGAAAAGGTCGTAAAATAAAATGTTTCAATTTCGTCACTTACAGGCGTCGTTGTTTCCCCATCACGATTATAGTGTCAATCTTGAACAAGCTAACCGTTGTACTCTTCGCTGATTTACTGCACTTTTTATATAATTGTTGCACATACTATACGATACCATTCGCAGTTTTTTTTGTAAACAATATTGGTTTTAGACATTTTTTGTTTAATTACAAAACATACACTTTCTTTTTTTTTATTTAAATAATTAATAACTTTTTTATTTATTGATCAATATTGGTCAAAGGCAATAGGGTTCCTCCTCTAGTTAACATTAATTTACTGTCCAAATTTCAATATAATCGGTCTTTTCGTTCTTAAATTATTGTGCTTACAAGAAACGTGACGGACTGACAGACGGACATTTTGAAAGTTGTTCAGAATTCGATCACTAACACAGTGATAATTTTTTCTCTACGAGCAATATTACTGGTTTTAGAAATGTGTCGATCGAATGCAATATACTCTACGTTTTGTATTTGCGAAGAGTACAATAACGTCATAAGTTTAGTCGAGTCATGTGTCTGAACTCAATGCACTACATTAAATCAATAGATTTGCTTTAATAGCAGTGATATAAAAAAAAACCTAATAGTTATATCTCTCTCATTACAGCTTATTCAGCAAAGCTTTTAAAATGTTACCTATTTTAAATTCTCTTTTCTGCGAAACTATGTTTTTTGAGTTGTGTCACTTTTCTTTCAGAGCGACGATATGTACTATTCCTACATACATTCCTTTTTATATTTGAAAATTTGATGATCCAATAGTCACATGTTTCTTCTTTTATTTAAGCTTTGTTGAGCCCAATTTCATTAATTAGTTCAAAAGTTATAACAAATTTAGTGTAGCGCATCCGAGATAGCGCACACTTCGCGCGTTGTACTTACGTGTCGCTGCGTTCTATTTTCGTGCGTTAAACAAAAAGATCTGAAACTTTCATTTTTGATCGTAAAAAAAACTTCATATACGTTTTTGATGTGAAATTTCCCATACTTTTGATTGGTGTAAGCACTTTTTTTCGATAAAATTTAATTTTAAAAGTCATTCGCGAAAACCGTAATTTTACACCTATTTTGTTTAATAACTTTTACAGCAGCACTTTTTAGGAAGAAGACTTTTTATCATATATTATTGATACAATTTAGAATAGAATGGAGGAATGTCCGCCCTGTTACAACGGATTCCAAAGTTAAGCCCGTTTTTGTCTTATTTTACCACAATATAAAGGAATATCACAAAGTAACAGACCGCACTTTCATGATTTAATAAAAACTTACACTAATTAAACTTATGGTAGGATCAGAGCCAATTGTGTCATATTGATACTTATCTAATATATCTTGAAAATATGTAAACCTCTCTTGCCCATAGGTGTCAAAATCATAAAGGTTTCCCAATAGCTTAATATCCTCTAGTAAAGCAGATCTATTGTCCGTAAATGATTTTTTATTGGAACTGAAACAGTATTAATAGAAAATAGTGCAAAAATGCGATTTTTGCAAATTTACTTGAAGGGGGGGCTCTAAATTGTTGATGCTGGACAAAATAGAACATCGGTTGACACTGTATATGCCGATAACGATTTGGTTTATTTACTGAGCCCTCATCACGGATTGAACCCTAAGCCAGTTTGACTTTCTTAAAGTCGTTAAGGTGGGTGGAAATAATGGTTAGATTTGCTTAGAAAGATGAAGTAGCCGTTCATCGATTTCTCCTTCATTCTTAAACCAATCAAAACAATTTCTCTACAAGATTTTAGAAAACACAAGTCCGTAAAAAAGTGTTTGAATCTATTTAGGGACGTAGGAGAAATATGAGATCACCTTTGTAAGCAAATCTAACCATCATTTCCGCCCACCTTAAATCTAGAAATGCCTCATAGTCAAGCTAATTACTAATATCCTCGTGGAAACCCATATTGACGAATTTTTGATAATGGACCCAAGTTACTTGTTGCTCCTCTTTCTCTCATTAGTTGTGTCCTCTTAATTCCTTGGAGCAAAAATTGTGGGCGATATGGGTTTTTACGAGTATACTGGAAGTTCAAACATATATGCACTAAAAGATAAAGGACCCCGCAGTTTTTTATAGTAAAAATGGGTTTCAGTGAATTGTTCTGAAACTTGGAGAAAATTTTCTCCTGGGCCCCCTGATTAAAATTCTCTGCGACCACCAGTCCGACCTAATTCGATTTTTTTATCTAGAGGCGATTGAAACTGTGAACATCTGCGAAGGTCTGCTTAAATGTTCCATAAAAAATCTGAAAATATTCAGGCTCATTTCTTGGAGAAAAATAAGCATATTTTGTCTCTTGGTGTTTTTTTTTCAAAGTGCTTCCTTCTCCCGGAAAAAAATAACAAACAAAATTTTTTTTTCTAATTTTTTTACGGGAAAAGGAAGCACTTTGAGGAAAAAGTTGGGGGGGGCATAAGTTGCTTGTTTTTGTTCAAAGACCACGCCTGCCGGTTTTCAGAATTTCTTAGACAAAAATAATTGACGAAGAATTTCCCTAGATTTTTATTCTTTTCTACTTCAAAAAGGTCTCAATATTCAGCCATATTCTTTAGGTAAAAATAATCAACTTAAGCTACCCCCACCCCCCAACGTTTTCTTCAAAGTGCTTCCTTTTTTATTTATTTATTTATTTATTATTAAGATCATGTCAATACACAAATCGTTTACATTCGTCAACAACAACAGAGACATTACCTAATATTTATATGTAAAATTATTCAGGGTTCGGACTCGTATGGAAAACCTGGAGAACCTGGAAAACTCAGGGAATTCAAAAATCTTTAAAAATGACCTGGAATTATCAGGGAATTTTATAAAGTGTATAAAAAATCAGGGAATTCTGCATCTCGATATGGAAAACCATAGAGTTCTTAAGAATTTTCACTGATTCAATTCAATTCAAGGAATTATTTTACGTCAAATAAAAAATTACTTCACTGAAAAACATATGGAAAATAATATTTTTGGTTATGGAAAACCTGGAAAATTCAGGGAATTTTTTCAGCTTCGCAAAGTCTGAACCCTGTTATTGGTTAGAAATACAAAAATTGTGATTAAAACTTTAAATAGAAAATATACTAACAATACTAAACACATAGAACACACAGTTTAAAAATGTACTGACATAAAGTATAAAAATAGGTGCATTAATCAACATGGAAATCATCATTTATCATTTCATTCAAAGAATAGAACGTTCTTTTGGTAAGGTATGCTTTTAATCTCTCCTTATATTGATTAGCAGGTAAGTATTTAATATGGTTTGGAAGTTTATTGTAAAGTTTAGATGCATAATAGTTTATAGAGAATTTGCTTTTGTTTACTCGATGAAACTCTATTTCAATCATTGCATTATTATTTCTCGTATTGTGGTGGTGAATATCATTATGATAGTTGAATAGGTAAATATTGTCTCTTATCCATAGTAAACATTTCAGCACATAGACACAATAGAAAGTGGGAATTTTTAAATCAATACATTTTTGTCTTATATCTTCACGATATCCCGATGTTGTGAGCTCTAATTGCACGCATTTGAAGTTTACAAATATGCTCAGCATGTGTTGAATGTCCCCAAGCTAATATTGCGTAACACATATTAGAGTGGAATAGACCATAGTAATCAGTTAATATAACTGAACTGTCTACAACAGGGTATAAATTTCTCAAAACATACGTGTTTTTGGAGAGTTTTTTTGACAGTTGTTCTACATGTGTTTACCATGAAAGCCTGATTTAAGTTGTTATGTTCATCCAGAGTAGTCGTATCATCTGCATACAAAACTAGATCGCTATTTGGAAGGCAGCTAGTTATATCGTTAACGTAAATGAGAAACAGCAATGGTCCCTGTATTGACCCTTGTGGTACTCCATATTTAATCGGACTTAAGCTAGAATTCATGTCATTATAGTGGACCGTTTGTTGTTCTTTCAATACTGTGAAAATAATAAAGCAAATCTGAATATTACATAAACTGTAACATGTCATTATATTTTATTTATTTGTCTATATACGCTTTTTTAATGTTTTTTCATATAACTTCTAAAGCTCAGATTTTTATTGTAATGTAAAGCTCTGACAGAAATATTATACTTTCATGACTAGTCTGATAAGTTAATATTTTTGTATTGTATATACTTTTATGATGAATAAAATACTTTACATTCCCGTAAAAAGATTACAAAAAAAATATTTTTTTTGTTTATTTTTTTTCCGGGAGACTTTGAAAAAAAACACCAAGCGACAAAAGATGCTTATTTTTCTCCAAAAAATAAACCTGAATATTTTCAGAATTTGAATGTAACATTTAAGCAGACGTTCGCAGATGTTCAGTTTCAATCGCCTCTAGATCAAAAAATCGAATTCGGTCGGACTGGACTGGTGGTCAAAGAGAATTTGAATCAGGAGGCCCAGGAGAACATATTCCCCAAGTTTCAGAACTATCGACTGAAACCCATTTTTACTATAAAAAACTGCGGGGTCCTTTACTGATTAAAAAAATTAATATTAACACTCACATAAATTTAGCAAATCGATGAGCCCTTTCTTTACTTATTTTGTTTAAATTACATATAGACACACCAGGAAATTTTACTTTCTCTATAGGATAATTCGCAGATTCTAAAGTAACAATTGTTGCTTCATTTAAATAGCCCCGCCATAGGTGTTTCATTAGAATGATTGTTGTAATAACTAGGCCAACGTTAATTAATACCCAAACTATTCTAAAATCATTAAAATATTAATTATGCAAAATAAAAGTATAAACAATTTTATTCAGAGAATTTCATAATACTAGCAAGCACTAGTTTAAAATACTGCTCACAGAACTGGCTTTGACTAACTGGAGACCCTAGGAGCTATTTTTAACCCCTTTGACTTAGAATTAAGATTACGATATACAAGATACTTTTTTTTTAAAGAACAGCCTGTCATACTTGCTTCTCTACGGCCATTACTGCTTTGTGCTTTATGCCACTCCCTGCCTTTTTGTCTATGCCATGCCGGTCATTCCATATAGCCCATACAGTTCTATAATCAGCCAGTGTGTGGGTCTATGATCCACCGCCTCAGGTTTGGGCAGCATCCGATTCAGCACGTTGTGTTCCCAGTGGTCAGGTCACCCATCTAAGTACTTATCACTCTCATCGCTGATCCTGTCATGATCTAGTTTAAACTTACGTGATTTGTCACCTTTTTTAAAGAGTTTACTACCAAAAGTGTAAAATAAAATAGGAACACAAAGCACTACCTAAACAAATGAAGTTACATTTTTTTAAATTACTTAACAGGGAAATATTAAAAATGTTTTTCTCTAGCCTTTCCTTTTGCGAAATAAACAATTATATTATTGTGGTCTATTCTCTCAACAAAATTTGATATCACAAATAACATTCAATCAATGGAACATGTCATTCAAAAAATGCAAAGCAGAAACAAGAAATATAAGCGTTTTTTCAAAAAACTCGAAAGCGGCTCCCGTTTCACAGATAAAATAAAGAATTGGTCTCTAGGAGTCTAGAATAATTAAAAAAAAAAATCACTATTCCAAGGCAACTCCTTTTCCTCTAAAATTTTCGCACATTTGCCTCCACTAATACAGAGTTTTGAACTGATTGCATGAATAAATCACAATTTATTCACGGTGGGGGGGGGGGGATAGGGGGGGAATTCCAAATCTGTTATAATAATGTACTGTGATGGAGAATAGATGTCTGTGCAAAATATATCAGTATAGGCGGAAAGAGCTTGAAAAATCGATTAAACAAAGAAAATGAGTTCAATAAAAGGATCTAAAGTAAATTACCTACCTTTCAAATGATGAAATATTTTTCATGGTCAAAAAATTTAACGTGTGTATCGACGAATTTTCACAAAAAAAATTTACATTTGCTCGTACGTCTTTACGTCTTATTAACTTAACCATTGCAAATGGTTTAGAACACCACTAGCAATAAATTCATTAAAATATTTCATTCAAAATGTAACTAAAGTAAATCGTTATAGTAATAAAATGCATATATTGTTAAAATATGTACATGTAAAAAATTACAAGGCACACACATTATTTATTTATGATACCAAATCAGAAATTAAAAGTTTACCCAGTTTGACATGCAAATAATTTAACAATATACTGTACAATGATAATTTAATCAATATAATTATGTATTTAATAATTAAAACTGTTTGAAACAATCGAGTGAGTTAAAAAATTTACACAACCACATCATGGAAAGTTTAATAATTTATAACTTGTTGAAGCATGAATTATGTGTATATTTTTTGTATTTATTTAAAAACGAGGGACAAAAGTCGAGTAACGTAATTTCAAAAAAAAATTATGTATTCATAAAGCCCTCTAGATGCAGGTACATTAAAAATTGATAAAGTTGACAACTTTCGGTACATTCGAGGCACTCCTCAAATTTGTCCTGTTGGAGCAAGTAACAATGAACATCAGTCAAAAGACTAAGATCGCTTGTTATTATCAAAATGCTGGTGGGATTCCCACTAAAATATCTGATCTCAAACACGCAATTAGCATTAGTGACTTAGACATCATCATCTTAACTGAAACTTGGTTAACAAAGGAACTTTTCATATATAGTGAACTTGATTTCCATAACTTTAATGTCTATAGACATGATCGAAACTCTGTTGTTACTAATAAACAACGTGGTGGCGGCGTACTTATAGCGGTGCGTCAGCACCTATCCACTAAACTAATCAGGGGTGAGTGTGATACTGTCGAGCAGTTATTCCTTACCTTGGACTGTGACACCCAAAAATACATTATGGAGTCTTACCCTTCTCACACTTTGGTGCTCGCTGGTAACTACAATCTCCCGGAGGCAACTTGGAGCAATGATACTTCCGTCAATGGTATTTCCGTCAAATAATAATTATGCTGCCTTGCTGAGTGAGCTTCATTTTGTATCCCTTGAAAAACGTAGATTTAATACTGACATTACATTTTTTTTCAAACTGATCAATGGATCTGTTGACTAATCTTACCTATTAGGTTTACTTAACTTCAATTGTCTCCACATAACGAGAGCCAAATCGACATTTGCAATTTCCTTTCATAATTCTAATTATGGCATCAACGGCCCAGTTAACAGAATTCAGAAAAATTGTAACTCATATTGTGACAGCAGTGATTTATTTTCAGTGGCGGCTCGTGATATTGTCTGCAGAGGAGGCTTGATATTCTGAAAGACAACTGATGTGCAATATGACTACAATTTGTACATTTCCCCACCACCCCTGAGGTATTACAACGGCGCGTTACATTTTTTGCCGTGGGTTGTTCGCCAGGATACCGATTCACGACTTGAGAGAATAGAACTAATAAAAGAATAGAATGAAAAGGAAATAGAAAATATGATGAGATGAAAAAATCATTCTCATGAAATTCTCGTTCCTACGACTCGAGTATCGGTATCCAAAGGAGTCCTACTATCCCACTTGTAATTAAATTATATAACTTTTAATAAAAATAAAAATAGTTTTGGTAAAAAAATTAAAGTGTTTTTCTACAAAAAATTGTATTCATTATCACTGCCAGGCGTGTAAAATTATAAGTTTTAATAGAAATTAAAATAGTTTTGAGAAAGAAGTTATATAAAAAAAATATAACCGCGGAACTCTATATTATGAAAAATTATAAAAAATATTTCCTAAAAAATAAATAACACAAATAAATATTTTTTCTAAAATAACAACTACCTATATTAATCTCTGCTTTAAAGCCTGAATATTTTTATAAATGAGTGGTAACCTGCGATTTTTGGAACTAGCAAAATGGTTGATTATTTCATCATAAAATGAATCGCGTTTACTCAATTCTGACAAAAAACGTTTTTCTATTGAAATAAGCGATACATTTGAAAGGCGGTCTTGACTCATTTTGTTTCTAGTAAAAATGTTTTTATGCGCTTAAGTGTTGAAAATGATCATTCTACAGAAGCTTACCGGAATTGTCTCAAAAAATAGTGGCGTTATTCAAAAAGTTCTCTAATTTTGGGTCATAAGTTTTTAAAAAAATCTACCAGCTCTTTGAAATTTCCTTTATTGCACGATTCTCGTTTTTCGTCATGTCCTCGGAAAGAATTTTCTTGTGAAGATAACTATATAACGGCATCTATTAACCTCTTTAATATTTCCCTATTCTCACGGACCTTTTCGTTAACATTTTCTATTTCTCTCTTATGTGCAGAATCCAAGAAATTTACAATATTTTGTTTACCAATCATTTCGAATTTAATGCAAGATGAAATGTGCTCCTGGGATTTTTCGTGCCTTTCTAAACCTCGCGACAAATTTCGCAAATTATTAAAGCCGGCCCTGCCCCAAATTGAGGATTGATCATTAGTAAATAATAAACATCTCCAACAATATAATTTGTTTCTAACTGTTGATGCCGTTAACCACTCGACTTTTTTATAATTGTTATCACAAAACCCTCTGTTTTGTTTACCACTTTTAAAAACTAACGAAAGCATTTTGCTGGTGTAGGCCTAGCATTTCTTTTAATTCTTACCTTTTCGTCATAAATAAGAGTAGTAAATCCATTTAATAACAAATAATCCACCACGTCTGGACAACAAGACATGTTGGGAATATTTTCACCTAGAGCACTTATTTCTATCCCGCCTATCAAATGTTTTATGTATTTATACGTCAAGTTGTTCTTAACCGGTTAAACGCAACTGTCAGACGTCAGTTCGTTTTCTTTGTGAATCACCTGACTCTTGAATGACCTGTGCACATGCGCTATAAAAACTGAGATCTGAGGCTAGCCTCATACTTGGCTATTCCAAGTGTTGCTATTTTACACAGCGCAAAGAAATTCAAGGTCATTCATGTTATAAGTAAATGCGGTAAAGTTGGAAGCTATTTCGTATTAGCCTCCAGCGAACCGCAGTGTTCATTCAATAAAAGACCGGCTGACCGGGAAATATGCATACAAAGACTATCCGGACTGTAACGTTATAGGTATGTTTGTGGAAAGGAAATGCAAAAATGTTATATATAAACTGAAAATTAATTAATGAATAATAAACAATAAAAAATATTGAAAATTGAGATATACCTAATAGAAATTTCTTACGATATTACTTTTGAAGATATGGTGGTTCTTCCAAGGGGAGGCTCAGCCTCCCCTGACGAGCCGCCACTGTTTATTTTATTTAACATTAAATAAGTTTAGGAGTTCCCTATAACTTCATTTCCGAATTAACTTTATGGATTGATATGAATTATTCTTATTTGATTTTATTATGTTGTATATTGTATTATATATTACTGATGTCAGGTTTCCCTCGTTTATTGCATCCTGTTAGGCTTTTTTTTTTGCTCTTTAATTATTGTATTGTGTTCTACTGTTTTTGTCATCCTTACTTATGTATTATTTAGCATTCAAATGGAGCATTCCGTATATAAATAATAAATAAATAGATAAATAAATAAATTAATTAATTAAACATAGAAGCACTGAAAAACCCCAATTGATATTCTTTTTCTTGGAACAGACCTTTTCTGATTCTCTCACCTAGGCTTTAATGTCTCTAGCTGATATATATATATATATATATAATAGTTCAAGAGCATGCTTCTAGAGGGCAGAATATATTAAAACAAAATATTTCTGTCTATCACCTCTATGAATCCTTATTTTCATAAGGATAGTAAACCAAACTGCAACGAATTGCTAGTCTGGCCGCGTTAAGGATAAAAATCACATTTTATCACAAAACGCTTGGTTTTGATTGAAACAAATACCAGCCGAAAGATTTATACCTAATTAAAGGCAACTCTCGCACCAGTCATCTCGGGCCACTTGCAGACTGCAGTTTCGCGCTGGTGGCGCTCGTCAGTGCAAGGCTTCCCGAGACGACTGACACGAGAGTTTATTTTTCCCAAGTGAACATTTCGCCGTTGCAAAACGACGAAATGGGGGAAGCTCCATCTAGCGGTCAATATCTGTCTCAATCAAAACAATATCCCGACATGGGGTGCATGTAATAGTTCAAGAGCATGCTTCTAGAGGGCAGAATATATTAAAACAAAATATTTCTGTCTATCACCTCTATGAATCCTTATTTTCATAAGGATAGTAAACCAAACTGCAACGAATTGCTAGTCTGGCCGCGTTAAGGATAAAAATCACATTTTATCACAAAACGCTTGGTTTTGATTGAAACAAATACCAGCCGAAAGATTTATACCTAATTAAAGGCAACTCTCGCACCAGTCATCTCGGGCCACTTGCAGACTGCAGTTTCGCGCTGGTGGCGCTCGTCAGTGCAAGGCTTCCCGAGACGACTGACACGAGAGTTTATTTTTCCCAAGTGAACATTTCGCCGTTGCAAAACGACGAAATGGGGGAAGCTCCATCTAGCGGTCAATATCTGTCTCAATCAAAACAATATCCCGACATGGGGTGCATGTAATAGTTCAAGAGCATGCTTCTAGAGGGCAGAATATATTAAAACAAAATATTTCTGTCTATCACCTCTATGAATCCTTATTTTCATAAGGATAGTAAACCAAACTGCAACGAATTGCTAGTCTGGCCGCGTTAAGGATAAAAATCACATTTTATCACAAAACGCTTGGTTTTGATTGAAACAAATACCAGCCGAAAGATTTATACCTAATTAAAGGTATTTGTTTCAATCAAAACCAAGCGTTTTGTGATAAAATGTGATTTTTATCCTTAACGCGGCCAGACTAGCAATTCGTTGCAGTTTGGTTTACTATCCTTATGAAAATAAGGATTCATAGAGGTGATAGACAGAAATATTTTGTTTTAATATATTCTGCCCTCTAGAAGCATGCTCTTGAACTATTACATGCACCCCATGTCGGGATATTGTTTTGATTGAGACAGATATTGACCGCTAGATGGAGCTTCCCCCATTTCGTCGTTTTGCAACGGCGAAATGTTCACTTGGGAAAAATAAACTCTCGTGTCAGTCGTCTCGGGAAGCCTTGCACTGACGAGCGCCACCAGCGCGAAACTGCAGTCTGCAAGTGGCCCGAGATGACTGGTGCGAGAGTTGCCTTTAATTAGGTATAAATCTTTCGGCTGGTATTTGTTTCAATCAAAACCAAGCGTTTTGTGATAAAATGTGATTTTTATCCTTAACGCGGCCAGACTAGCAATTCGTTGCAGTTTGGTTTACTATC
Organism: Stenurella melanura; assembly: GCA_963583905.1. NCBI lineage: Eukaryota > Metazoa > Arthropoda > Insecta > Coleoptera > Cerambycidae > Stenurella > Stenurella melanura. The sequence continues at coordinate 17,599,657 of OY757311.1, read as the reverse complement.
CTTATGAAAATAAGGATTCATAGAGGTGATAGACAGAAATATTTTGTTTTAATATATTCTGCCCTCTAGAAGCATGCTCTTGAACTATTACATGCACCCCATGTCGGGATATTGTTTTGATTGAGACAGATATTGACCGCTAGATGGAGCTTCCCCCATTTCGTCGTTTTGCAACGGCGAAATGTTCACTTGGGAAAAATAAACTCTCGTGTCAGTCGTCTCGGGAAGCCTTGCACTGACGAGCGCCACCAGCGCGAAACTGCAGTCTGCAAGTGGCCCGAGATGACTGGTGCGAGAGTTGCCTTTAATTAGGTATAAATCTTTCGGCTGGTATTTGTTTCAATCAAAACCAAGCGTTTTGTGATAAAATGTGATTTTTATCCTTAACGCGGCCAGACTAGCAATTCGTTGCAGTTTGGTTTACTATCCTTATGAAAATAAGGATTCATAGAGGTGATAGACAGAAATATTTTGTTTTAATATATTCTGCCCTCTAGAAGCATGCTCTTGAACTATTACATGCACCCCATGTCGGGATATTGTTTTGATTGAGACAGATATTGACTGCTAGATGGAGCTTCCCCCATTTCGTCATTTTGCAACGGCGAAATGTTCACTTGGGAAAAATAAACTCTCGTGTCAGTCGTCTCGGGAAGCCTTGCACTGACGAGCGCCACCAGCGCGAAACTGCAGTCTGCAAGTGGCCCGAGATGACTGGTGCGAGAGTTGCCTTTAATTAGGTATAAATCTTTCGGCTGGTATTTGTTTCAATCAAAACCAAGCGTTTTGTGATAAAATGTGATTTTTATCCTTAACGCGGCCAGACTAGCAATTCGTTGCAGTTTGGTTTACTATCCTTATGAAAATAAGGATTCATAGAGGTGATAGACAGAAATATTTTGTTTTAATATATATATATGTATATATATATACTCCGAAAAGAGTAATCCGAGATCCATGATATACATGGACAACCTGAGAACCACCCGTTAAAAATTAGTTAGAGACAAGAGAATGTGGGCTTTTAATTACGGCAAAAATAGTCTCTAGAATTTAATAAGAGGGGTAAGATTTATCCATTATTTTGAAAGTTATAATTGTAGGTGAATTGCAACATTACGAGATCCATGTAAAATAGAATAATATGGGATCCGTTGGGAAATACAAAAATATATCTACGTAATTTTGCGACACGCGAGATCCTGCAACGTTGCCCAGTTTACGGATCTCTTTTTGTTATAGTATGACCTTATTTACACTCAGTGTATATATTGTCTATAAGTTGTTTCAGGGATGTGCTGTTATAAAATATTGGTTAAACTTAGAAGAGTCTGCTAAATACTTCATACAAAGCAGTTGTATACCAGGTGGCACAGACCATACGAACACTCTTGTAACTTTTGAATGGATCAGTGGACTATTTCAGATTTATTGTAGTGATATTAAGTGGGTTTGATAAGTTAAACCTGCTCAAGGCCAAGTAATTCAAAATAATTAATAGTCTAATTGAATAACAAATTTTGACACAAAAGTTCCATTCAAAAATAGATACAGTTTTTAATGAGAAACTAATATCGCTGTACTTGTAGGTACTAAAACAAAAAAAAAATAAAATCGAAATATGTGTTTAGGCCAGTAGGATCCACAGCTGCAAAAATATAAAGGTTGTCCCATTTAAAAATTTGATTTTGTTGTAAATTACATCGACACCGGAAATCGGTCGTTTGCGTCAATTAATGTTAAATATCTCGCTGTACCAAATTTCAAAATAATTCCCTCGTCAATTGAAAAGTTACAAAAGTGGACCATCCGGTATATCAACACAACATCAAGACAGACGTTCTATGACCCATGTAATTATTATTCTAGTCGGCCTCTTTTTACTATATGGTACATTTAACAGCACCACGCCATCAATCGCGGTTGCGTGTTAAGCTATTGCCTTGTGAGAGGACTAGATTTAACAAAAAGAAAAAATCGGCTTAGAGGTATTTCAGAATCTCATGAGCCGCGAAATGCGCAAAAGGCAAAGTTTAATCTAAGTTATAAGTATGTTTTTGAAGACACTGGAGGCTGTCTTGCTGTATACATAAACAAGAGCTCGGGATAAATTGTAAACAATAAATATAATATTTTTAAGAAGTGTAACTGAGTCAACAGGACGGATTATGTCCCTGCGCATATGAAGGTCACAGCTCATGAGGTTTTAAAACACCTCTAACAAGTAGTGTAAATTATATATTATATAAAACTAATATCTATATTGTATGAAGAACTACTACGTAAGTAAATTGTTGTTAGCGTGCTATGCTAGAAAGTTATATGTTTGCCCTGGGTAGAAATATATAATTACTTCCACATCCACATAGTGGAGTGGAAGTATAGTTAGTAATCGTAACAAAAATTTCAATTTTTTTTTGTTGAAATAGGTTTGGAATATCATGAAGTGTCGAGATGTTAAATTTGAGCGAAAAAAAATTCTGTCTGTCGGTCTGTAACTTTTTTTTGTGCGCACGATATCTCTGGAAGGGTTAAAGATATTGACTTGAAATTTTATACACATATGTACTACAACGAGATCTGGAACTGAATTGTTTTTTGAACTTATCCGGTGAAGAGTGGGGGGTAAATAGGAGAAAATAAATAAAGCAACCTGGTAAGAGCATACAAATTTGGGATTTGGTGTATATACTAGAAGCCAAGGCCTCAGATTTTTTATTAATATTTCCATCACCAACCGCCCCCCACTCCATTATAAAAGGGGTTAATAAAATAAAATTGAGACATTCACTTGAAATTTGGTACACGTATACATTATAGCGATATCTAGAAGTAGATTATATTTTGAGAAGATTTTGTTGAAAGGTTGGGGGTTGAATAGAGGTATATAAGGGAAAATAAGTAAAGCAAGCTGGTAAGAGTACAGAAACTTGAAATTTGGTGTATATACTAGAAGCTAAGGCCTCAAATTTTTTTATAAAATTTCCATACCCCCCTCACCACCCCACGCCATCAAAAAAAGGGGTTGACAAAATAAAATTGAGATACTCACTTGAAATTTGGTACACGACACCTGGAACTAGATTATATTTTGAAATAATACCGTTGAAGAGTTGGGGATTAAATAGGGTTGAATATGGCAAAATAAGTAAAACAAGGTGGTAAGAGTACAAAAAGTTGGGATTTGGTGTATATACTAGAAGCCAAGGCCTCCGGTTTTTTTATATTTTCAATTCCTCTCACCACCCCTACTCCATTATTAAAAGGGTTTATTAAATAAAATTGAGATTTTCACTTAAAATTTGGTGCATGTATGTATTATTACATTTATAATTAGATTATATTATGAGATGATTACGTTGAAGGGTTGAGTGTTAAATAGGGGTAAATAGGCGAAAATAAGTGAAGCAAGTTGGTAAGACTACAGAAACTTGGAATTTGGTGTATATACTAGAAGTCAGAGCCTCTAATTTTTTAATAATATTTTTTAACTCTCTCACGGCCCCCACTCCATTATTAAAGGGGTTGATAAAATAAAATTTAGATATTGACTTGAAATTTGGTACACATATATGTTAGAACGACATCTGGAACTTGATTACATTTTGATGTGATTCCGTTGAAGGGTTGGGGGTTAAATAGGGGTGAATATGGGGAAATAAGTGAAACAAGCTGGTAAGAGTACAGAAACTTAGGATTTGATGTATGTACTAGAAGCCAAGGCCACAGATTTTTTTATAACATATTTGAACCCCTCCACTACCCCCACACCATTATTAAAGGGGTTGATAAAATATAATTGACATATTCACTTGAAATTTGGTACGCGTAGGTACTATAACGACATCTGGAACTAGATTATATATTGTGATGATTCCGTTAAAGGGGGGGGGGGGGGGGGTGTATTGGGGACAGTAGGTGGAGGAAGCTAATAAGAGTCCAGAAAATTTTTGGCGTATGTCCTAGAAATCAACATTTCAAATTTTTTTTGATATCTGCCTCAAATATTACTAAAGTTTTATGACCAATTATTTCTACATGCTAAAGTGCAAATATAGTCAAAATACTTTCCTTTAAAGAGACTTGGATGGAGAATCTGGATGTGGAAGTAGTGATCCCTTAGGCAGCGGTTTTTTAAATTGCTTAGTTCTACACTTTTCATGGTTACATACCTTCGTGAATCAGTTATTAATTAATCGATTTATTTGAAACTTAGGTAAGTTGTGCATCTCTTCACGATAACTGAAAGCACATAAACCTATTTAATTTATTCCATAGAATTAGCGGAAAAATGGAGTCAATTTTTAAGTAAATAGGGATTTAAGGAAATGTTACCACCATCCTTAAAAACCAAATTGTGTCAATTTGAAAAAAAATCATATTTTTATTTTTATTATTTTTTTTAATAACAGAAGTAAACTAGAAATGCTATATTCTTGCACTATTGAGAGGCTATGTGGATGCTAGTGTTACAATAAGAATTGTGAAATAAGATATAGACCAATTCATTTTTGAATGCAGATTATCAATGAAATGCCAAGATTGGAAATTAATATTTTTAGATAGAGTTTCTTTTTATTTTCCGTGAATTGCTTTCTGCTATTTGCCAAATTCTGTATATAAAGAATATGTTTTATGCCTATATGCAAACAGAAAATAATTTACTTTAAAATGTTAGAAAATACTTGAAAGTACTGGATTATCTAAATGATTTATTCATAGACGTACATAAAAAATCCAGAGATTAAAATACCATATTCCCATGTATTTTAAACCGCCGACCACGATTTGAGATCTAAATTGCAAAATTTCGCACATTTTTTTTAAATCACGACAAACATATTTAGGCATTAAATACGATGTTTTTCGCGATTTAAAAAAATGGTGAGAAACTTAACAATTAGCACCTCAAATTCGTGTCCAGCAGTTCAAAATATATGGGAATATTATATTGTGATATCTGGAATTCATCAATATTTTTCAATTTTTTATTGGTGAAAACTCGGCCATAATTAGCACAAACGAAACATGAAATATATTAAAGTTTTATCAAAAATTAAATTTTGATTTACAAGAAGACCAACAAATATGGAAATAATACACCAACTGACAACTAGAAGAGATGAAAACATCAGGGGAGTTCGATCTCACCTGATACAGGAGTTAATACAAATTTTGAATGACAATAAAATGAATGAAAATAAAAATAGCGAATTGCACGTTATCTTGGACTATAACCAAACTGACGGGTCTGACATATGCATTAAGTCTATTTTGACATGAATTATGTTCGATAAAATTAATTAACGCACACAAAATTCACGCAACGATGAGTTTTCAAAAAGACCGCATAGCTCCCGGTCTATTATGGAGATACTGTAATGAATGTATCAGTCAATGGTTTTTGCCTTCTATGTATCTATAGAATAAATATCTTTTACCCTATTAAAACTTTATAGAGCGCCATGCCCAATTGCAATTCATACACAAGGTCCCAGATACAATTTTTACCATTAAAATAAAATAAAAAGGCGATATTAGGCAAACAAATCTTGGAAAGGGCAAAAGTAATGCTTTGTTTCGGGTATAACTTTTATTATGATTTTTTAAAATATTTATGCCACTAATGCTCAGAAATGATAAATTCAATATTTTTTACCAAGGGGTTGAAACTTTTGGTGTCAGTTTGGTTAATTTTTTCGGATTTAGCAATTTTTTAGGAAATGTTTAAAGCTTACGTATTATAAGTGTATTAAAATTGCAACGTAAAAATAAATCATTTTGTGTTATACCTAAGTAATAGAAGAATAAGATTTTATTTGTACCCAAACCCGAAGCAATCACATATATAACCAAAAATAGTAATTATTTTTCAAATACGTTCCCGTTAGAATTTTGTCCTAATTTAATAAATTAATTAGGTACGTAAACATTTATTTTTTTTTAAATAGACCTTTTCAACAAAATCCAAGGGAAGTCACGGACACGAGGTCTTCTTTCGAGATTTCGCGCAAGTTTCTCCACAAAGTACTTAAACCACCTTACAATACTGAATAATTAACACACTCTGTGTCATATAGAAATTAATTATTCTGCCTAATAATGCAAACTTTTACTTCCTTGTTTTAACGCTAAATCAACATGTCGTTTACTTCGTGTTCAAGTTTCCATTATCATTGCACTCGTTCTAATTTAAAATCCGTTGCGTTTAATGTTATTTGGTTAAAAACTGATGTAGGTACTTATATAAAAGCAAAGGTATTTGCTGCTAGAAATAAATCCAAACAGCATTGCCAAATTTCGGATCTCGTTTGATCTTAAAAGGTACCTGTTTGCTAAATACATAAGTAGCATCTGCGCCACCATACGGTCAAACACAGAACTGCTATGGTTTTATACATGGGAGAAAACAAGGAAAACGAGCTCCGCATAATATGTTGCCTATAGCATCCTGACACCTTAAATACACCAAGTAATAGACTATTACGATCTGAGATCCGGGCATCGGATCTCATGATCTCACATTCCGCATGTATATACAAAAACTGATCCCACATTCCGCAATCCGACATATATATATATATATATATATATATATATATATATATATATATATATATATATATATATATATGTGACAGGTAACTGAACACTGACTCCTATACTAAATCCAATCAGTTACTAATGCAACAGAACTAATCATAATGCATGAAATAACACAAATATGATTTTGAGTTTATACAACGTGTTCTATGAGTGTGTTACAAACCTTGCAAACAAAAAAGCGATTATTGATTTAAAATTTATTCATGAAGTGTTCATTTATTTTTTTTAAATGTACATTACAAGCGTTATCGACTTTTTGTATGTACATTCATATGGGTCTTTAGATGGTGACTTCTCCTAAACGACTTTCCACATATTATGCACAAATATAGTTTGTCCTCTGAATGAATACTTTTATGCTGCTTCAAATTTTTTGGGTCGGCAAAAGTTTTCGGGCAAGTACTGCATTTGTATGGCTTCTCACCTGTAAATGAATAACACATGCATAATATAAATTTAAAAATGTGTTCGTGTACTTGTACTTTAATGGGCAATAGAGGATATCTATCAGTCTGAAACTACTTTGATTATATGTCCTTTGCGTCGCTAATTCAATAAAAATCAAAAAGTAAAAAAATATTTTAAGGAACAAATTTCAAAACTTTTTTAGTAATATTTCATCCAAAATAAGATGAAAATGCAAAAAAAAAATTCACTCCTTTTTCAAAGCCTGCTTCAATTTAGGGGTAGGAGAGGGTAGTTTTACCCTCAAGGGTTGAGAATAATTAACCTGGCAATTCAACCAAATTTGAAGTAAAAAGTAGAAAACAAAATTTTTACCAATTTTTTAAATTTTAAGTCGATGTAGGGGTGGTTTTACGGCCGTTTGCACCGTATTTTTTTTCAGATTAGCACTAAATCTTCATTAAATTCACAACTACAAAATGAAGAGTATACTGCATTCGATCGGCACATTTCTAAAACCGGTAATATTGCTCGTAGAGAAAAAATGTCCATATCACTGTGTTGGTGATCGAATTCTAAACAACTTTCAAAATGTCCGTCAGTCCGTCTATCTGTCCGTCCGTTACATTTCTTGTAAGCACGATAACTTAAGAACGAAAAGTTCGATGGTATTGAAATTGGGAGAGAAAGTTAGTGTTAGCTAGAGGAAGAACCCTATTATTTTTGAACAAACTTGATCAATAAATAAAAAGTTATAATTTTTTTTAAATAAAGAAATTTCTTTTACATACTTTGTTTTGTTTTGTAATTAAACTAAAAATATCTAAAACTAACACTATTTACGAAAAAACTGCGACGAGTATTCTATAGAATGTGCAACAATTATATAAAATGCGCAGTAAATCGGCGAAGAGTATAACGGTTAGCTTATTTTCGTACCTTCTAAAACAATAAAAAAACTCACCTGTGTGCTGCCTCTTGTGAATGTTGAGATAATAATAGGTTGAAAAACGTTTCGAACAGTAACAGCATTGATGTGGTCTTAAATCAACATGTGACTTTATATGTTTTGCAGCTACCGAAGACTGAGCAAATCTTTTATCACAATAGTTACAACTGAATGGTCTTTCTCCTGTATGAACACGCATATGCGATGTCAATCTTCCACTAGACACAAACCTAGAACAAACTGTTTCTTATTTTCGAAATCTTTAAATATCAAAATTGCTTATGAGTGGAGTAAATCTAGGGAATTGTCTAGAAAGGAATTATCTTACTATAGTAGGGAACCGAGAGACCTGAATTTCACACCTTGTATACCATCCGAATCTTTTGGTGGCGAATTAATTTGGAATTGCGAAATCAGTGATACTTGTGTTTTTTTTTTTTAATTTGAGATTTTTTGGTACTATAGTCTGTTTTTAAACCAGGAGGAGTAAACATGAAAGTTCCATTTACACCATAGAAGTAACTAGAAAATACACTAAAACCTTTTTGGCGTTTTGGGGAACCAATAATACACGACTACAGTGTTTTTGTGTGTATTTTTATTACATTATATAATGCATCGACCTCTATTTGACCTCTAGATATTTATTATGGCATTCACACCATTTACGCTATATAACGGCGCCAAGCAATTAGCCACTTTTACCTTCAGATTTATACAAAAGGGATTAAAAACGATAAAATAGAAATTATAACCAAATAATTTATGACATGAAATTAAAATTTGCTGGCGAGGGCGCCTGTCCAATCACAGATTTAGCACGTTAAATTTAAGACGCTCCTCCTGGTTTAAAAACAGACTATAGTAAGTAATATTTTATTTCCGCAATAACATACATTCACAGATAGATAGATAGATAGATAGATTATCTTTATTGGTTCTCAAAATTACCTTTATGGTGTAGAACATGTCAAAAAATTACAAAGTTAATAAATAAAATGTAGTTACATGTCTAAAAACAAACTTTAAATGTACATTAAATAAATAGAACAAACAAACACGTTAAAAAGTTAATTACAGTAGTATAACAGGTAATATAATAAGTATAACATTGATTATAAAAACATATTTAATTAGGACAGAAATTAGAGTCATTATAAAATTCTCCAATGCTGTAGTAGGCCTTCTGTACTAGGATATTATGTAACATTGTTTTTATCTTTTTTACCGGATGATTCCGGATTGAGATTGGTAATGTATTATAAATTTTTATTATGGAGTATTTCACATTTTTTTGAATATACGTAAAATTTACTCTATCAGTAATCAGATCAGATCTATTTCTAGTATTGTGGCTGTGCTGCCTATTGCAGTTCTCAAGGAGATCCCTGTTATTGCAGATGAAATTTACCGATTCATAGATATAAATGCACGGCAGAGTAAGTATTTTATTATTGATAAAATAACTTTTACATGTAGGGAAAATACATACAAGCTTAACTTATATTAACTCCAATTATCTAATTATTGTATTGGATAGTGTCCAGGTAAAAAGTAATCGCTCCCTTTAAATAATTCCTTTATCTTATACAGGGTGTAATTAGTTTCATGTCATTAAAAAAAACTGGTGATAGGGAATGACAAGATAAACAAAAAAACCTTATATATCATGGGACCTAAAGCTCACAGTGTTGAAGAAAAAAAAATAAACAAAAATTTCCAAAATAAATTAATAACACAGTTTAAGAACTGCTGGCATACTCTGACATTCGTGTAAATAAGTATGGTGCACCTAAGAGATCATCGAAAAGTATGCCGACAAGGGACATGTTTTTTGCTTCTTCACGGCAAAATTATCTTATTATGCGTGGTATACTCTCCCTTGTAATATTCTCAAGTAATAATTCCAGGTTGTGTCCTTACTTGGTAAATAACGTACCACACGACGTGACCTACCCGTTCCTTGGTTTTGTCTGTTGCTTTTGTTCTTTTTGAATTTTGTGCCACTTATGTTAAGATTTATTTTATTGACTTATCGTTCAAGTAGTTAGTACTTGGTTACATAAGACACTACTTCTCATTCAAGCTTTTTGTGTTACTTTTTGGATTTTGGACCGAGTTTTTCTTTTTTTCTTTATTGATAACGTTAATTCACAGTTTTGTGTGGTGTTTTAAAACGCACATTTTGGACATTATGGGAGATTACACTTATCCAGAGCTTGCGGATATGCACTTGGTGTATGGAGAAAGTGATGGAAATGCAGCTGGCAACAACGTATTTTAATGAGCATAGAAACCATAAGAAATGATCCTAATTTACCAAATGTGTTGAACGGAGTGCGTTTATCCTTAGTTCGACGTGCCAAAATGTGTATACGTGGAGATGGAGGTCATTTCGAACAATTTTTGTGAAACATTCAAAAGAATTGTTCAGTTATCGGGTGTTACCTATTGGGCATTAAAGATATGATTGGGAAAAATTATGCGCTCAATTCGTTAAAAAAATCAGATTTTTTTCTAAAATACACAACTATTTCCTGTTATAGTATTCGGACGTATAATTGTTCGATTTCCAATTGCGTATAATAATGACTAATTTTTTAAGCTTTTAACACAATGTTACATACAAATATTAATAAACCACTTTTAAATTTTATAAATTTTTATAAACGACAATAAAAGCTACAATAACTTTGTTCCAATTTAAAAAAACACATGTAAACAAATCCTTTGGCCCTGCGGCCATGCTATGTTTGCATTGTGCCGAAAGAGAAGGAATTATTTACATTTTCATAATTAGTGGTATAAAAAGTTCGGTACAAGTAATCCCATCAAAGTGCCGTACTTCTACCGGTGGGAACACGAGTCGGGTATTGCAGTTTTTTATTATTTCTAATATTCGGAACTATAACATCCATTGACCCTGAAAAACAGTGATTCTCGAATGTTTTCTTAACATTAAAAATGTGAACCCAGGTCAGTTTCTTTCAAAGTGCCCCTAGAGAAGAAAGTCATATAGGTTTTTTGTTTGTCTAGTCGGTCCCTATTACCAGTTTTTTTTAATGACATGAGGACAACTAATTACACCCTGTATAACATGTGTTTCTCAGAATGAAAAATTATAAAATTCTTCTAATTAATAAAACACATTATTTACTAGGAGGTGTTTTACTCTCGTCTTAAAAACGTTTAGGCTGGTTGAAGTTTTTATATCTGTTGGTAGATGATTAAATATTTTGATTCCATTGTATAGTATGTTTTTTCTCGTAACGATATAATTATAAATTGGTAGACAATAAGTGCTATTTTGTTGTATGCTATTATATTATTTGTTTAACTTCATATGTTTTTTTTATTAGCAAGTTTATTAATCTTAAATTTACAATAGGTAATATTCAAATACTTTTTCAAATTTTGTTTAGTTCTCGAGAACTCAGTTGTTAAAAAGAATGTGTTATTTGCACACTCGCATTTGATCGGCACATTTCCCAAACGGGTAATATCGCTCGTAGAGAAGAAAATTTCATATCACTGTGTTGGTGATCGAATTCTAAACAACTTTCGAAATATCCGTCCATCTGTCTGTCGGTCCGTCCATCACATTTCTTGTAAGCACGATAAGTCCGATTGTATTGAAAATTTGGGTAGTAAATTAGTGTTAGCTAGAGGAAGAAACATTATTTTTTAACAAAATCTCATAAACATAAACAAGACAAGTTAAAGTTTACTCAACTCTATTATAAATGTGTCAGGTCATTGCATGCTGGCTCTTGTACTATTACAACATCTATCAAATATTTTTAATACTGTTCCCAAAATACTCTACATTAAGCAATGATAATAATATTGTTACGCCCCTTAGGGACTGGTAGGTCATGAGTAAAAGCCGGAATTAAGTAGGAATGGTTATAGGCAACTGTAACTGGATTCATCAAAGCCTGTAGTGTGCCGCCCCATCTCTGAGACACTGGTAGTATATTTTCTAGAAGCTAGAAACTTATAGAAGAGGATCGAAATTTCTACATTAGTCTAGATTACTGCACGAAGATGGTCAAAGACTTTACTAGAAATATATGGAAGTTACTGGAATGCTTCCAGATACCTTTTTTAGAGTATATAAGCCAATGTAAACACGCGGAAAAGAAGTTTTCTAAATGAATTAAGGTCAGAAAATCCAAAGTGATATAAGGTGAATATAGTGTAAATATCAAGTAATAAACATTGTTAAAGGGTATTTTAGTGAGTAAAAGTGTATTTTAGTTAACAAAAGTATCGTGAAGATATCAGTAAGTTATTAAATAAATAGTGTGTTAGTGTTTATCTCTTGTTATAATTTTTGAACCCACAGATTTTAGAGGGTGGCTTCCTAAGGGGTGAAAACAGGTAACAATATTAAATAAGTTATTTACTAGGCAATAATATCTATCTATCAGCCCTGTATCCAGGGGGGTGCCAGTCCTGGGAACATTTGAGCACCCCCTGAAAAAATTTCAACATTATCTGTGTAGAACTAATTTGCAATTTTTTCTAGATTATACAGGAATTGGCATGAGCATCCTTAAATTTATTTCTGGCTAGAGGTCTGATATACACGACATCATTCAATTAAGTACATACCTCATACTACAAACATTACAACAATATGGTTTATCGCCAACATGTCTTCTGACGTGTATCGTCAGACTGGATGAATGTTTGAAGGCCATGCCACACATTGAACATAAATAAGGCTTATCTTCCGTTCGCTTCTTTGCTTTCTTTAGAAATTTAAATTCTTCATGCTTCCTCATATGAACGGCCAGGGAACCAGACTGTGTAAATGAAGCGTTACATACAACACATGTGTAAGGTTTGTTTCCAGTATGTGTAGACATATGTCTTTTTACATCTGAGGATCTACAATTTAGTCAGAAATATTATTAAACCTTAAGTATAATAACACATTATTTAACGAGCGATAATTTAAGACATAAATCACACAAGACAAAGTTTGCAGAGTGAGCCATAGGCAAGTGCTGTAAATCATCAAGTCATTACCAGAGGTCGGAATTACCTATTGGATATGCGATAAAACCAGGGTTCGTTTTAGGTGGTTATGTGTCAGTGCATAAAGATTTGCATGCGTGTGTGAAACGATATGTTACCTTGATTTTTTTTTAGCGAATTCCATATTACCGAAAGCTGATAAAGTCAATTTATTATAAACACTCACTCAAAGAAAACTGGAGGTATAGGGGGATGTACTTAACACTGAATTAACATACACAAGTATATTTCACTGCCAATTACAAGAATAAAAGTATATTATTAATATGTGTTCTAAACGTGTTGGAGTTAAACTTCGGTGTCTTTCGTTGAAAATCCATTTATATTATGACAAAGGCCGCTCAACGTCGACAGATGTAACTTAACTTAAACTTATACTATACTTAAAATATCTTAAACCTTCGCGAAGTCACCACATTCATGCCCGGTGTAACAAAGTTTACTTCTTTGCCGTTTTTTTTTTGCATGTCATCGTAACAAATCTGGAAATTTTTCTTTAAATTTGGAATTGTATTTGTAGAGTAGTATTATTATGAGAAGATGCTTGCAAAAAATGATGCGCAGAAACGAGTTTGTGTGCATTCATTGATCTAAGCCAATGATAGCGATTTGCGTCATATTTGACCTCGAATCCAGTGGCACTGTCAACCTGCAGTCACAGGGTCTGTGCTGCAGTACACTTGTTGTGTTCGCCGTTTCTGATTAAATTAAATGAAATAACCCTATTTTCAATAAAAAATGTCTTCATCGTAAACACCAGAGTGTGACGAGGTTTTAATCTACTGCATTACACAGCTCCTCGACCTCGAAAATTTGATTACAATTATTATACATCCTTCTACCCCAGATGATGCTGTCACTGGTAAAAATATTCGCGCACGTTGGCTCCGCCCCAAGCATCTTCTCATAATAATACTACTCTACCCTCTCAACAATATCTCATTGTAATTGAAAAATATGTAGACGAAGATCCAACAAAACGCTTATTACATCCACTGTACTAAATTCTGATGTTGGCTGATATTGTAGGTCCCGTATGGCTAGAGGAATTCCTGAAAAGCATCCATGCATAGTCTCCAGATTTTCTTCAACATTTTCAAAATGACAGTAATAGTATGAGGCTGCCTTTAGCCAAGTTCCCCATCATGTTGTAATGGGTTCTGGAGATAATGGAGTATTTGGAAGAATTTCGTGAAGAAACCGTATACGACTTGGCGCTTTAAGAAGAACTTTCTTTACACTAGCTATTAAATTTATCAACATTAGGGTAGCACCCCCTAATAGTTTCAGCAATCCTATGAAGCCCATGTGCTAAACATGTTACATGCAGTATATTCCGATATGTTTCCTTTAAAATTCTTTCAGCAGCTTACATATAATTCACTCCATCGGTAAGAAATAATAAGAAATTGCCCTTATTTTCTGCATATTAGTCACTCCCAAAAGTCTTGTAGATTTTAGTTTACTGCATCCGCTATAGAGCGAGAATTTATAGCTTCTAATACTTTACAGGCAATCAAATATGCGCTCATTGCACAATTTTCCTCCAATGCACCCACTAAAACGTTCGCTACCTTGAACCTGCAAGCATTAATTGTTTCGTCCATGCTAAGCCCGAGATACTTCCCATTAATCTCAGAAGAAATTTTCTGTCTAAAATTTTTGCACTCCATAATTTTCTTAGTATATACTCCGAAAGCATCTTAACATTGCTATATATGTCACTAATGTGTTTTCCAAAAATTGTCTTAAAAGTTGATTGTCTAGTTTCGGCCACGTTATATTACATCCTATCATAAATTCCACTAAATGTAAGCTCCGTTTATGGTTTTCCGAAGAAATGTGTGCATTAATATTTATTCTGTTTTGGATGTCCACGGAATTACTTTACATCTAGTGAACTACAGTTGTCTACCATCAAAATGTACATCAGCAATATCGCGAATCCAAAAATTTACTGTAGCTTGCATCGGTTCAGTACGATGCGACGTTTTTAGTGCTTACATCCGAATGAATCTACACTAAGATACTGAATGGTGAGGAGTCAGATCGGAATTAAGTTCGACATAGACAGGCTCTCCGAAGTTAAGCAACGGCTGGAGCGGATACCGTTTCAATGGGTGAGCGGACCAACGAGATACACCGCGTGCCGAAACCGTTGTTAGCCTGAATGCGAGTAAATTCACTACAGACTCGCACGAGCCAGTCATAGAACTATAGTTAACACTGGTAGGTCTGTAGAGAATGACCGGCACGACACAGATAAGACTGGGAAGTGGTACCATAAGCCTATATGGCTGCAGTGGCCTCGGAATCAGCATCACAGATGGACCAAAAAAAAGATACTGAATAATCCTCTTAGGCTGTTAAGTGACTCCCCTCCACACTTGGGCTTCAGCGATGATTTAGTGTATTTCTCGACAAAACTAAGTTATGCACTAACATTGTAAAATTAAATAATAATAATAATAATAATAATAAACTTAATAAAATTACTTTAGTATGTTGCATAACTTTCTGTTTATATACTTTGGGAATGTTTCAGTACATATTTACAATATATCTGTAAAAGCCAGCCCTGGAATCCGATAGATAAATCCGACCTCTGGTCAATACAATCTTCTTCAACTTTTTTATACAAATTGTACATTTTGTGAAAATCGAAATGACAAATTTATTCCTTTACAAAGGACAAAAAAAACCTTTAAACTTACATAAAACTTTAAAGGTGAAATAATACATACATTACAAATAATCATCTTTAAGCTAAGAAAATATTACAAATTTGTACCTATTATGAAACAAAGTGTACGCAATTAGCTTTCAAGTGAAATAAAACATGTTTATTTATCTTAATTACAGCATCTTCAATAGCCGCTTGGATCTGGTAAAAAAAAGCCTAAAAACATTAATTCTTTAGGTTTGCCATTACAGATGTACGATCATAGAAGAATTTTCATTTTACCATTTAGTTTTTTGCTACACGTGCTTGGTAATCACCTTTTTGGGAATAATAACATTGAAATGAAAAAACACAGAAAAAAATTGTCTGCCACGGGGTTTGACAGGTGCGAAGAGTCTGTGATTTGTTTTCTAGACTTTACTAATAAACTAATAATCTAATAATGAGGAAAAATCTGTGCAAAATAGATATAAACAAAATTGACAAATTTTTTTTTAAGAATGAAGAAAAGAAACTGTGGGGTGGATTTGCCCTGTGATTATGCTGGCGGACTATGCACCCCTTACAGATACATATAAAATGCATCTTTTTAAGTAAATTTCAGGACTTATGAACTAACAAAATATGAAGTGCTACGAATTCTTATAGTCTATAAGGTATGTCAAGTTTGAGTTTCTATGTTAATGTTAATGCATATTTTTTTTATAAATCACAAGTAATGTCATAAACTATTAATATTACAAAAGCAGAAATTTGATCGCAACGTTTCTAAAATTGTAAATATCACTCGTAGAGAAAAATTTTCATTACATTGTATTATTTATAAAATTCTGAATAACTTTAAGGATATGCGAAATCCATCCACCCGTCTGTCGGGTTGTCTGTCTGTCTCTCCATCCACCAAATATATATGTTTCTTGTAAGCACAATAACTTAAGAAAGAAAAGTGCAATTTTATTAAAACTTGGAAGGTAGATTAGTCAAGTCATTTTAGCGTCACATTAATGGGAATATATCGGTTGCAATGAAGTATTATTCTCATTTCCCTATTTTGCAGCTTTTGGAGAGAAGCTTCGCTATTTTTATCCAACAAGTATAATAAAGAAGCGCAATAGTCAAAGTGTAGTTGTATTATAGTTTGATAGACTGTGATTCTGGTATTCATTGACAAATTAGTGGCCACTCTTGACAAAAAGAACAGACTCTTTGATTTATTTTTTTTGAGTATAATTAAAATGGCTTTTAAATGTTAACTTGTTATCGATAATAAATCCAAGACATTTTATTTCAGATACTATCTCAATTTTAATATCATATATATTTATGTTAATATCATCTATATTACTTAATGTGTGCATATTTCTGTCTAGTTGATAAAATCATGAATTTGGTTTTTGTGACATGGAGTTGAAGTTTTCCGATATTTAGGTACTTTTCAATATTTTTTAGTTCACTGTTCATTTTCTCAATAGCAGCAGTTAAATTTTTGTTGCTACTAGAAACAAGAGAATCAAATAAATTTAGAAATTCAGAATCGATGTGGTAATTCATATCATTTATATATACGATAGAAGGAAAGGGGCCTAGAACACTCCCTTGAGGAACTCCAAAATTATTATTAATTTCTGATTTCAATAGAGTTTATTTTTACTCGCTGTTTTATGTTAGTTAAATAGTCAGCTAACCAATTTAAAACTGAGTCCGAAACTCCATAATATTTAAGTTTATCTATAGTAGTATTGCACGATTAATAAGTTTCAAATGCACGTTGGAAGTCTAGAAAAACTACTATTACATAATGACCTTCATCGATGAGTTTGTTCCATGTTGATAATGTAAGTTGAAGTGCAGACTCACACGAGTGATTTTTTCTATATCCAGATTGATTAATAGATAGTAAATTGTTAACACTGAAATATTCATCGAGTTGATTGTACACTGCTATTTCAATATTTTTTCCATATCTATAACAATAACAGATATGGAAAAAATGTGTAGGATATTTATTTATTTATTTAATCGTCTTATTTATGTTATACTACATATTTATATTCTATAAAAAATATTATAAGCTTTATTTTATATACCTACTTAGGAACACAATTTTCATATTGTTAAGTAATTAGCTGCTTTCGTTCCGCAGAGTGATTCGAAATCATAAGGTACTTGTTTCATGTGTTGTCTCTGTCCCTACCACGCAATTTTGTATCATATGATTACTGTTCATTGAAATCCTATTTATTATGATTACGAATCACTCTCCTGAAGGAAAGCAGCTATGGTTAGCAATAAATTTAAGTTGCGTACCATTTTTTCAAGATGGCGGCTCGAGCTTGACAGATAGAGATGGAGACTTTTAGTAGGTAGTTTAATGAATATCTTTTGCTAAGTTTCAAAACTCATCAATTTGGTCCTTCTAATTTTCCCTATTTCATTGGTTTATAAAGTGATATGTATAGATACCTACTTACCTTGTAAATTGTTTCGGACACACAGTACACTTGAGTTTTTCACTACTTGAATGAACTTTCAAATGCCTATTCAATGAATATTTCGAACCAAACACCTTGTTGCAATTAGGACAAGAGAATGTTAGTGTCAATGTTCCAGGATTTTCAATATTTCCCTCTGAACTACATCTCGGATGTTTACTAAAATTCTGGTTGTTTTCGATTGTAGCACTACTTTCAATATCTCTCGAAATATCATAATTGTTACTGTGGCTATTATAGTTTTCAAAATCACCATCGCTGTTTTCATTATGATTACTATTCTGAAAGTCATCTTGATCATTTGTTGCTTCCGCCTTTTCAAGAAACTCGTTACTTTTTACTACATTTTCTTTGTACAATGCATGGTCTGTTATGCTATGGTCTCCGCCTTTTAAACAAGGATATGCTAAATTTCCATTCTGATAAATTTGTCCCAATCTTTCATGTGTTTGAAAACATTGTTCGCGAAACAAATACGCTGCTGATAGTTTTTCAAAACAGATATTACAAATGTACTGTGGATATATATCGTTATTTGTAACCTAAGTAAAATAACATAGTTAAAGCAGCAGAAATATACATATTTTAGAGATTACCTGTATTGAAGTGCATTTCAAAAGCATAGAATTTAGGGCTTCCTCTTTATTTGCAATTTTTATTACATTAAACAAAGAAGTCACATTATGTGTAGAACTAAAACAAGTTCTACACAAATTATTTTGAGATAAAACTAACTGACTTTCCATCGTTCTAATTTTGTAAAAAAAAAAATCTTTATTTACAAACGATTTTAAAATTTATGACAAATGACATCTTAGGACTAGGAAATACCAATGGTGCCAAGTTTCTTTAATAGTAGAAGGAGTGGAAGAAGGAAGAAGTGAGGTTATGCACAGTACCAAATCTCATTTGTTGATTCTTTGCATTAGTGTTAAATATCTATATCATAATATTAAAGAGCAGTTGGTGCGAGCCCCTTCCTCTTTGCGATCTTAAGGTACATGCCGTCGAGACGCGCTTCATTTCGCCGGTCCGTGCCCGGCTCGAAAGTGTTCGGGACTAGTGATGGGCGATATATCACGAACTGTGATTTAATCACTGATATTAAAAAATCACAGGTAACGACTGTGATTAAAGTTGGCAGAAAAGCGTGACGTGATCACGACTTTTTGTATACAAATATATTTTTTACGATATAAATATATTATTAGGCAGGTATGCGTTTTATGCTGTATTGATATTTATAAGTATTTGTTGCCGAGCAGAGACAGTTACGTGGAGTAGATTGATGAAGAGGATTTGCAATGTTTGTTCGCTTTAAAAGTGTCGTTTGCTGAAAATTGTACTACCTAATGAGGCATCAATTTTTCGAAAATATTTGTGCAATGGGAGAAATAGTCGAACTGATTGTTAATAGATGATTAAATAATCGTAAAATAGGACCATAAGTATCAGAAGTATGAGGAATCTCCCCCCCCGCTCTTCAAAATTTTGATGAGGGTAAATAAATAATTTTAAGGAGTATCACCCCCCCGCTCTTCAAAATTGGTTTCGAGATAAGTTCGAAGACTGGTGTGGGGCCGTTAGAGAGCAATTAACAATTTTTTCCAAACGCTATATTACGAAAAGTCGTGATCACATCACGTTTTTAATTCACTGATATCAGAAAATCACAGTAACGATTCACGTTGTGATTGAAAAATCACGATATCGCCCAACACTATTCGGGACGGAATCCTACAGTGCTTAGGCTATACTCGGTTCCGGTATTTTTCCGGGTTTTTCCGTTACAATCGGACGAAAGTCACCTATCTCTCTCGCCTGCTTTTTTGGGGAATGAGGAGTCGAGGGGTAAAAGAGAAAATAGGGGAAGTCGATTTGGTATTTCGTAAACGTCAAAAATGTACGATTTCCTTTCGCTCCTGCCTGGCTTAATTTTCAATTTCGACCTCGCAGTTTGCGGCTACCTATAACTAGAATCTCTCCCCGTTCCGCCGCGACGCCGTACGGCGCTCCGAAATGTGTATTTCGAAAGATACGGACGTTTTAGGATTGCACGTTTTTTCGCTTTTTCGTTTCCGAAGCGAGACTCATTTTTTCGGTTTTTCGCCTATAACTCGAAAACGGCTGGAGCTAGCTCAAAATAAAAAAATCTCAAAGGACAAGAGCGTTTCTTTCCGCTCCCTCCGGTATATTCAGAAATTCCGTACCATTTTTCGTTTCGGAGATATCGCCCGAAATGTGCGGCGGTGCAGAATGGCGGAAAATACGACATTTTTTCCTTTAAACCTCCATAACTTCTAAACGGGGCCTCCTAGAGCAAAATACTTCGCCCTAACGAAAATGTAGAAAAATGAATTATCTAAGTCTTTTTTTTTATTTTTCTCCAGCTCCAAAGATTAACGAGCTACGGGCGGTCAAAGTGGAAGATTTTTTCGTAAATCTGTGAAATTTTAAATTTAAAAGATCCGAGAAAAGCTACTTTTGTCGCGCTCGCCGCGGGCCTAATTTTCCATTTTTCCGGTCGAACTTGGTATCGCCGGAAAGCTACGTTCTTCTGCTTTCCAGAGAGACGTCGCACGCCGTTTCACTCCCGATATTTATTTACTTACGGATTTTTAAAGTACTTACGGTTTTCGATTTTTACGAAAATATCCATTCTTATTTCGCACAGAACTACACTAAATTTTTTAATTAACCCAGGGCACGTACTGCACGAATAAAATGCGAATCTTCGTGTTCAAATAGAGACCAAGATCGAGCCTCTATGTCCAGTATTAACTAAAATATGAGCGTTTTAAGATTTCATGTTTTACAATTTTCTAGGTTACGTTTTAACACACTCAAATTTGTCACATTTGTCTCGCCCCTGTGAGGCCGAATTTTCGATTTTCCCTGTAAATTTTGAGATCACGGGAAAGGGCCAAGCTCCCCCTTTCCATCGATACACAGAACGAGCTTCTATTCTATGTACTTGCTTAATTATGAATTTTTTTGTACGTAGACGTTTTTCACTTTCTCACAAAAACCCAACTTTCACACGCCCGTGTCGGGCCGAATTTCCGATTTGGGCCGCACACTCCACTATCACAACAAAATATCGTCCTTTATGATTAATTTGAGACCTAAAAAGCCTCTCAACTCCCATTATTTCCTGAAAAATCACAGTTTTTAAAGTCCATGTTTTCCTTTCAGACATAAATTTTTGTCGACAATGCAGAGCACTGTAATAGGTGGTAAAAATTATGTGTGTGAAGTTAGCACGCGTTGCTGGCAACACGGCGTTGCCAGCAACGCGGAAATAAGTTTTGATGTAAAATCTTTACAAATTAAATAGAATGCCAATAGTCGGGTGCCCAAAACAAATCTCGATATAGGGTGAGCCAAATTTATCGAATTAAATTTATTTGTCGTCCGATTGGCCTGAAATTTGGTACTCGGGGATTATCGACCACGGTGCTCACGAATGTGACGTCGGAATCGCAAAATTCAAAATGGCGGCGCCAAAATGGCGGACGATGTTTGTCGATTATGGCGTCACACCGCTCAAAATCGGTATGTGGGGGTTTTCGAGGTCGCCGATTACGAATCCGAAATCTAAATTGAAAAATTCAAGATGGCGGCGGAGCTGCAGGACACATTTTGCCATTTACGATGCTATTCGACTGAAAATAAGTACGTATGTGTTATCGAGGTCACAGATCACGAATATGTTATCGTAACTCAAAAATTCAAAATGGCGGCGTCCCCATAGCCTAATATTCATCATTTACTTTAACTTCCTTATTTTTCAATCGATTCAAATGAAACTCGGTATGTTGAAGTTACTGAAGTAGCTGATTGTGAATATGACGTCGAAATTGAAAAATTCAAAATGGCGGCGGAGTTGCAGGACCTACTTTACCATTTACGGTGCCATTCGTCTGAAAATAGGTATGTATATGTTATCGAGGTCACAGATCACGAATATGTTATCGTAACTCAAAAATTCAAAATGGCGGCGTCCCCGTAGCATAATATTCATCATTTACTGTAACTTCCTTATTTATCGTCCGATTCGAATGAAACTCGATATGTTGAAGTTACTGAAGTAGTTGATTGTGAATATGACGTCGAAATTGAAAATTTCAAAATGGCGGCGTCCCCATAGCCTAATATCCGCTATTTACTGTAACTTTCTTATTTGCCGTCCGATTCAGCTGAAACTCGGAATGTGAAGGTTGCCGAAGTACCTATTCGAATATGAAAGTGAAAAAACTGAAAAACTGAAAAATTGAAAAACTGAAAAACTAAAAATCTGAAAATCTGAAAAACTGAAATAATGAAAAACTGATAAACTTGAAAACTTGAAGACTTGAAAACTTGAAATCTTGGAAACTTGAAAACTTGCAAACTTGAAAAATTGAAAACTTGAAATCTTGAAAACTTGGAAACTTGGAAACTTGAAGAGTTGAAGACTTGAAAACTTTAAAACTTGAAATCTTGAAAACTTGCAAACTTGAAAAATTGAAAACTTGAGAACTTGAAAACTGGAAATCTTGGAAACTTGAAAACTTGAAATCTTGAAAACTTGAAAAATTGAAAACTAAAAAATCGAAAGGTGAAAAACTAGAAACTGAAAATCTGAAAACTGAAAAACCGAAAAACTGAAACAAAAGGCTGACAAATGAAAAACTGAACAATGAAAAACTGAAAAACTGAAAAACAAAAAACCGAAACACTGAAAACCTGAAAAACTTAACTTAAAAACTTCAAAACGTAAAAACTGCAAATCTTCAAAACCTAAAAGCTTAAAAACCTAAAAACTTAAAAACTTAGAAACTTAAAAACTTAGAAAATTAAAAACTTCAAAACTTCGAAACTTTAAAACTTTAAAACTTTAAAACTTTAAAACTGAAACTGAAAAACTGGAAAACTGGGAAATTGGGAAACTGAGAAACTGAAACACTGAAAGACTGAAAAACTGAAATACTGAAAAACTGACAAACTG
Source organism: Stenurella melanura (assembly GCA_963583905.1). Taxonomy (NCBI): domain Eukaryota; kingdom Metazoa; phylum Arthropoda; class Insecta; order Coleoptera; family Cerambycidae; genus Stenurella; species Stenurella melanura. The sequence goes on along the minus strand of OY757311.1, from coordinate 17,576,486 downwards.
AAAAATGAAACTAAAAACTGAAAATCACAAAAACTGAAAAATTGAAAAACTAAAAACTGAAAATTGAAAACAAAATTAAAAAATTGAAAAAGTGAAAACTGAAAATTTAAAAATTGAAAAACTGAAAAACTAAAAACTGAAGACTGAAAAACTGAAAAAATTAAAAACTGAAAACTGAAAAACCGAAACACTGAATGATGAAGAACCGAAAAACTAAAAAACTGAAAATTAAAAAACTGAAAACTTAAAATTTAAAAAACCCAAAAAAGTGAAAATTGAAAACTAAAATTCAAGCTTTCTACAATGATTCAAGCGTTACCTAATCGAGTGCGGAGCACTCGCATTGACAGCTTTAGCTGTCACCCCTCCGGAGGAGCTAGAATGGGCGATAGCCCATTCTAGTATAACTTTTTAATCTATGGTGTTAAATTAGCATTTCTGACGAAAACTTTGTGGAAATGGAAATGTTATAATTTGACGAACATATCGTTTTGCTGAAAAAAAATGGCCCCTATTGCCCCGCAATTGTTATAAACAATGATTTTGTTGCTAATTTGTTAACTAGCAAAATTGAGGTAAATTAAAAAAAATCTGTTTTTTAACTAAAAAATTATTTATTATGCCAGAAAACTTTCTTTACTGGTCAAGAAATGTTATAATTTAATTTCATTTTAAAAAACAATCAAATACTCAAAATTACTGTTGAGAAATCCCTGCAATCAAATCATAATAGGTGTATGTATCATCATTCGTCGATTAATGTTATGAAAATATTCCTACAACTTGGCAACGTTTCCTAGGATATCCTCGTTTTCTTGGTCATGCTCACAACCAGTAGCTGGTAGCAACAGGATCATAGATAAATGCAGAATGATCACTGATCAGAGATACCAATTTGCCAATAAACAAGTTAAACATCATTTGAAATTTTTATGTGGGCGGTGGGCGATGACAGAATCTTAGGTTATGTTAAACAAAGAATTAATTAATGAATAATGGCATGGTTACAGACTCACAGAAGAGATAAACTATACAGTTCCTCCTGTGGCATAGGGATTGATACACCACACATAGCAGACATACACATGCATGTATGTACATATATATACACATGCCTGTATATGCATATTTTATTTCTGCTTTCGTACTTTGGTAAAACCATAGGTGTTATGTGATGATGATGAGTTAACGGCAATAATTGAAATAATTTGAGTCTTGAAAATCCAGAAATATATTCAAAAGCTAGTTCCTAAATTCGTTCTTGGATTGGGTCTTGGCTGCGTAACTAAAGGCCGCTTAGACATATCGAAATGGAGGGTATATTATAAAAAATGTACCTAGTTGTTAAAATTCTACCTCAACTAGGCCTTTTATAGTTTCTCGTTTAATTTACAGAATTTTCCTTCAAAATGAGCTTATACAAAATGTTACAAATTTTTCCGCTATTGTCACATCAAAGATTAAAGTTAATTCTCTAATCTTTGCATGATCATATAATTACCTACTGTGGTTACTATCCGTCTATTATAGTACAATATAATTTTATAAACTACGTAGCTATTTCTCACATATAATGAACATTGGCCGAATTAAATCATCACATATTAAAATCAATTTCAATTCAGGCAGATGAAAAGAATGATTTTGAATTTGAAACATTAATGACGTCAAAATTTCTGTTACCTCCACCTATCCGAAACTTCTGCAATTGGCTATTTAGGGCCGGTTTATCAATGCGAGGATAAATAACAGTTTAATAATATAGTATGGTGAGTTCCCCTACTGAGTGTAGTCCACGCGTCAATAGCTTTATACTCTTGCTTTCGACGCGTGGATTACACTCAGTAGAGGAAGTGACCCCACTGTATTATTAAACTGTGGTTTAACTATTACCCTCGCATTGATAAACCGGCCCTTAATACGGTAAATCGCCCATTATCATCATCATCATCATCACTGTTTCACAGAATAGCTGCTTTCGTTCGGCAGTGATTCGTAATCATGTTTCATGTGTTGTCTCTGTCCCTACCGTGCAATTTTGCATCATATGATTATTGTTCATTGAAATCCTGTTTACTATGTTCACTGCAAACGAAAGCAGCTAATGTGACTGTTGACAGTGTTGACCAAAGTTGACAGTTGACATGAAAAGTGTCAATAAACTAGGAAATCTAAAAAGTAATTAGGGTAAATTTAAAAGCTTCTAAGGAAGTTGGTTTTTCGACATTTTTTAGTGAAACTTAAAAAGGATCCGCTGAACAGAGGTAGATTAAATAATCATAGCTTGTACTAGTTGGTAAAGAGGTTAAGGTTATGTTTTCTTTTTTTTACAAGCTTTGGCTTTTTTGAGGTGATTAGTACTTTTGATCGTAATTTTATTTGCATTTCTATTAACACTTATTTCTCTTAAGATGCAGTCTCAACTCGAAGCAGCATTATTAGGTCATAGTACTAATTTAAACCATGATGATGATGAAAACAATTTTCAGGAAGAAGAAACCGAAGATAATGAAGAATTTGACGAGGTTTCTTTTGTTTTTAATTGAGTTGTGTTTTGTTTTCAATGCTTGCTAATAATTGCATGTTTCGGTTGCTGCTATTAATTATTGTCTCTGTTGTTTTTTTCTCTTATAGGTGTACTATTAGTAATATAACTAACATGAATTTGTATCTGTAGTTTTTCTTTTTCTGAAGACAGTTTCGTTTTCGTTAAATTGTTTTGGGATTATTTAATCTTAATTTTTTAGGATATTGATGGTGATCATGGGAAAAGTCTTATTAAACAGGTATATGGAAAAGAATCTAATAATCGGACAGTTACTCTGCAAATGTTACTCTCTGCAGGTATCTTAGAGCCTGGTGCGGGGACTATGACCATTGAATATTTGGTGAGATATTTTATTTATTATAATGGGAAACCTCAGCATCATCATATGATATACGTATATATGCCCATAACTATCAGGCTTCATTAGACGTAAATGTTTAAATAATAATAATAATGTGAGAAAAACAATTGGTTATTTAATTGCTTAAATTTAAATACTTGAATGGATGCAATGATAATATAAGATATTAATATTATATTGTCCGTCACATTTATAATAAATACATGTAATAATCATAGTGTAATTTATAGTGAGATTAAGAGTAACAGTCAAGATCAATATGACGACTTTGGCATTAGGTAGTTTATTTACATCTTATTTGTGATAAATTGATTTCGCAGATTCGCACTTTTAATTTTTTTTGTTTACTCATTATTTTGTGAAGTGACGAATAATATAGTATATGTATTATTTAACGAGCATATAATGATGACCGTTATTCATGAGGGTGAAGTTTAAGACATGAGCCGCAGGTGACTGTCGTAAATCACCAGAGAGAATAGTAGCCATTATATGCGAGTAGAATACTATACTTTGTCTACGACTAAGTATTAAATATCTATTAGCTAACTAGTATTGGAGCCTATATACTCTATGCATGTTTAAAAGTTCCGCTGTTTGCACAATCCTATAAAGAATATGTTTCATAGGTATTAAATATTTAATATTTATTTCATTCTTTTCAATTTCATTTGTCCAATTTAAGAAAGATTCATACACCATCGTATATCATTTTCTCAATTTTTCGGGCAACAAGTTTAATAAGGCGATTTCTGCAGCTTCCCTTACCTCTGGTGATGTGATAGAGACCTTGTTTTCACTGTCTGTATCCATTTATTTAATTATATTACTTACTCCTTTTGAGTAATATGTAAAATTATTGTAAATAACGTTGATGTTTAAATCGTGCAAATTCTGAGCTGTTTTTTTTTTTATTGAGTGTAATAATGGTGCGCTTACAAGCGCATTGTACGATGACGTCACAAAAATGAATTCCGAAGAAAATACATATTCTTCGATTTGACATCTTCGACCTTGTCGCCATTGTTTTTTTCGTTTTGTTTTTAAGTCTGGCCCTTGGATAGTATATTGAAATGGAATTAGATTCTCTAAACCCTTATCTTAGTTTAATAAATGATCAAACCGAAAGCAATTTATTATTGTTGCATCATCTGTTAAATGGCACTGAAGACGTCACTCCAATAATATGTACATTATTCAAATAACAGCAAAATTTGAGCAGTCTCCGTGTCGGCTGTGATTACTAAGCCTTTATTATAATTTCGACTAGCCTTGTTCCGTTTTTATTTGTACACTGCCAAAACACAAGCAAATATCTTCAAATTCAGAAAGAAACAATAACAAACCTTATATAACATGCGGTCTAATGCTCATAGTTTTGGAGAGAGAAAATAAACAAAAATTTCCAAAATACTTTATAAAATAGTTTGAGAACTGCTGGCATATTGGGGTAGCCTTTATTGCCTCGCGTCTTGTTGCACATGGGACTCTCACATTTGTGCAAATAAGTATGGTGAGCCTAAGAGATAATTAGGCCATGACAGGTGTCATCAAAAAGCATGCTGACAAAGCAGTTAAAAGCGACTGACAGAGGATACCGCCATGTTTTTTGCTTCTTCGCGGCCAAGTTATCTTATTACGTGTGCTATACAGCTGGTGTGGAAGAGCTTTATCATTTAAGGTTCCCTAATCGACGTCATCCTTGTGCTCGTACATTTGTTAGTATTTACCAGCGTCTTCGAGAAACAGGTCATCTCGATGGTCATGGAGGAGAACGAGGTCCACAACGCGAAGAAAGGGTAATTGACGCAGAGGTTTAAATTTTGGAACTTGTAGAAAAGGATCCAACTTTAAGCACCAGCGATATCTCGAACCGTGTGGGAGTATCCCATTTTGTTGTATGGAGGACATTGAGAGATATGAACTTACATCTCTATCACTATCGACATGTCCAAGAATTTGCAGACCGAATGCAATTTTGTAGATTGGTTTTAAGAAAACACGCAGCAAATGAGGATTTTTTAAACGTTTTGTGTTTCGCCGATGAGTCGTGTTTTACCAGAAATGGAGTGTTTAAATTTAAAAATATGCACTATTAGGGGGACAAAAATCCACCTGTAATAAGAAGGGCGCATTTTCAACAGCGGTTCAGCATTCATTTGTAATAATAATTATAATAAGGTTTATTAACTAATAGGAAAAAACCCATTTACAAGACAATTTAAGGACGACAGTACAATTAGAACATAATAATTTTGTGGGCAGGAATTTGCGGTAATGAAATAATTGGACCTATACAATTACCCGCTAGATTAAATAGTGATGTATACTTAAGTTTTTTGCAACAAACGTCAAATTTGCTGGAAGATTTACCCTTGGCTACGCGCAGAAGAATGTGGTATTTACACGATGGCACGCCAGTCCATTTTAGTCTGGCTGTTCGAAATTTTTTGAACAGAAAGTTTCTTCGACAATGGATTGGACGTGGCGGACCAGTACCATGGCCTGCTAGATCGCCCGACTTAAATCCGATGGACTTTTATTTTTGGGGGCATTTTAAATCTCTGGTTTACCGTAATTCAATTAACATTTTGGAACAATTGCAACAACGTATTTCAGTGTGCATAGAAACCATAAAAAGTGATCCTAATTTACCAAATGTGTTGAACGGAGTGCATACGTCCTTAGTTCGACGTGCCGAAATGTGTATACGTGGAGATGGAGGTCATTTCTAATAATTTTTGTGAAAACTTCAAAAGAATTGTTCAGTTATTGGGTGTTACCTATTGGGCATTAAAGGTATTATTATTATTATTACTATTATTATTATTAGTATTCACTGTCTTATTTTGATCTGTTTATTATTGTTTACTTTGATTTTCATAGAGACCAAAGACTCGATATTTAGTTTTCGATACCTGATCGGGAAAAATGATGCGCTCAATTCGTAAAAAAAATCTGATTTTTCCCTAACTTAAAATACGCAACTATTTTCTGTTATCGTATCTCGGACGTCAAACTCTTCGTTTTCCAATTTATAAAATAATTACTAATTTTTTAAGCTTTTAACACAATGTTACAGATGTCAATAAACCACTTTTAAATTTTAACGACAATAAAAGCTACAATAACTCTGTTCCAAAATAAAAGGCACATGTAAACAAATCCTATTTAAACCCCTGCTGCCATGCTATGCTTGCATTGTGCCGAAAGAGAAGGAATTATTTATATTTTCATAATTAGTGGTATAAAAGTTCGGTACAAGTAATCCCATCAAAGTGCCGCACTTCTTCCGACGGGAAAACAAGTCGGGTATTACAGTTTTTTGTTATTTCTAATATTCGGAACTATAACATCCATTGACCCTGAAAAACAGTGGTTCTTTCAAATGTTTCCTACCTTAACATTCCAATTTTAAACCCAGGTCAGTTTTTTTCAAAGTGCCCCTAGAGAAAAAAGTCATATAGGTTTTTTGTTTGTCTAATCGGTCCCTATTACCAGTTTTTTTTTAATGACATGAAACTAATTACACCCTGTATACTTATAAATACATTAAAGAATTTATTACTGTTTTGCCATTAATGTTCCATGTATCTTCATTTTTCTTTTTTCACTATATGTATATAATTAGGAAATACCCTGTTTATATAATAATAATAATAATAAATGGTCTTTATTAGAAAAAAGAAATACAATTTCTTAATCTAAAGGGCGAAATTTAGCTCAACAGCTATTTCACCACTTATACCCTTATGCAGTATAAATAAATAAATTGGGTACAGGTTTATTCGAACACTTTCTAAAACCTTTTGTAATATTAAACGAAAAGAAGAAGTTACCTAAAGTAACTTTGGTAAGATTAAAGATTTTGATTGATTAATTGTAGGTAAAAAGATCAAGCATTGCATACCCTATTGGATGCCTCTGTAGTAGTTTCCACAAGAAACTTGCACTCAGCACTTGAATACTGTCATTTGTCGCAAGTTTCGACTATCGTATTGGCATCATAAGGTGATCTAAACCGAAACTGCCATAGGTACAGATGGCAGAATTGGTTGAAGTCGGCCATTCATGACACTATTTTGGTTTCAATTGTAATTATATATTAGTTTTAATCAACTCCAGATGATGGGCGAAACACGTATCGAATGATGGCATTTGAATAAGGTGTTATATGGTTTGGTGTTTGTGGAAACTATTCATAGACAGAATCGCTACAAACGTTTCAACCTCTCCAGGATCTTATTGGATATTAAAGTAGTGTACACTAAATATTAAAACTAATCATCATTTCAGCTTGACTCAAATAAACTTAATTTCCAAGATGTTGATTTTTTATTTCAGGGTCAAAAATTCGTTGGTGATCTCTTAGAAGACGGTAAAATAAAAAGCCAGGAAACTGACATAGTTTTCGCTTCTCCAAGTGCTTGGGCAATTGCATGTAAAAGATTTATAAATCCTGATAAAAAATCAGGCTGTGGATGGGCATCAGTGAAATATAGAGGCAGAAAATTGGATGCTTACAAAAACGTATGGTATAAGAAAAAAAAAGAAGACGAAAAATTGGAAAGGGAAAGTTAGTTATTATTAAATTATATCTCAGTTATATCTCTTTGGGTCTGTGGTCTATATAAACTTACATACGAAATATGTTTAGTTTCATGCAGGATATGCATTAGGTGCCTCCGCGTTTTTTTCAACGAAATTTTGGAGACTTTTTTTGTACATATAAGGTACAAAATCTCTGAAAATTTCAGATTCTTTATTCATTGCTTTTTGACAAATATTTTTAAATTTAAGAAATATATTTTTTCCTTAATTTACTGAATCAATAGACCATTTTCGATTGACGTTACTCTGCCGGCGTGGAGGGCACACAGCTCATTGTTTTGTTTTCTAGAGATGGGTAAAAACTGTTATTTTTAATAACAGGTTTAAACTGCTTCTGCTGTTTTGAAATAACAGTTTAAAAATAACAGATCGCTGAGAAGTACTGGCATTTGCATACTGGAGTGTGCAGTTTGTAATTTGCAGATTTTTCGGTCACGTGACTTTGACACAGCTGTCTGAAGGGCATACAAAACCTCATTTACTGTTTGTTTATCATTGTGTGCAGAAGGGTTTCAGAGTGTTTCGAATGTTCTTTAGTTTTTCAATTAAGCAAGTGTTTATTTTGACAATAATATCTCATACTGAGTATTATTCAACGTTAGAAGCTAAGGCCAAGAGTCGTTATAGTGAGAAGTAGCAATACTCGACAGTATTGACCCTTATACTCTTATTTCATCATCACATATTTGATATACATTGCATATATATGAGCGTCACAACATACAAAAATTTTAAAAAATTGTTAAAACATACAAAATTTGGATAAAATAGTTAAAAATTACAACTAATTAAAATCCTAACCTAACACTAATGTCACTGATTGTGCTGTGAGGCAATTTAGCATCACCGCGGCTCATGATTCATGTACTCTTCAACTGAGTAGAAACAATTTACAGCTAGAAAATTTTTCAAACAAGAAGTAAATTTATTTATAGAATTTATAGTTTTGATATGTGGTGGCAATTTGTTGTACATTTTAATACCAGCATGATATGGAGATCTTTTATATAAAGTAGTGTTGTAATTGGTTATTTTTAATAAATGCCCTTGTCTTGTGTTATATGGGTGAGTATCTGAGTTTGTTTCAAAGTTTCTTAAGTTCTTTACAAATTTAATAGTGCTTAAGATATATATACTATGGCTGGTCAAAATGTTATTTTTTTTAAAATAAGGTTTACACGATTCTCTGGGCGCTATGTCAAATAATAATCTGATGAGTCTCTTCTGCAGGATGAACACACGGTTTATGTTTGAGGCAGCACCCCACGACACGATATTGTATGACAAATGTGAGTATGCAAGTGCATAATAAACATTTGTCAGAGATTTAATGTTAAGAACACTTTTCAACTGCCTTAGCGCATAGTACGCATAATTTATTTTTTTACAAATGTGTTTAATTTGGTGATCCCAACATAGCTTACTGTCTATCATTGTCCCCAGAAATTTAACTGATTCTGAGAAGTTCTCAGTAGGTAGTATTTTAATTAGTTCCAATGATTTTTTGAAGGACTTAGATTTTTTAGCTAGTGATTGGACATGCATGGTAAATTGCCTAATCTTAACACGTCAAGTGCTGATAACGTCTTAAGGCGTCATCTCCTTACTACCTTTCAATGCTCATGACGTCTTTAGATGTCATAACAACGAAGGACGCCATGAGAAAAAAAGTGTAAATTTCATTACGGGTGCCCATCACGCCTTTGGACGTCATGTTTCTTTGCTTATTTTCGTTTCCATTTTTTTTTTTTAAGAATATGCTTTTGGCAATATTTGGCCAAAACCAGTACACGTGCAACAGAAAAACAAGCTTGATTAGGTTAGCCACCAGGTCATATAGGCCATATTACGTCAGCAGTCAAAGTGTTAACTCACAGCTTTTACACATGAGGGCAGTTAAGGCTTATAAATCCTTGCAGGCTTATAAATCCTTACAGGCTTATAAATCCTTATAGGCTTATAAATATTATCTCGACGTTCCTTTTGACAGCCTGTTGTTATTTTCTCTACAGTCCTTTAAAATAGCAGGAATTCTAAAGAAATGAACATGTTTCTTTCTCCTCTATTACCACAATTCACTACTGAACAGACCAAAGGTATTTTTGTAATTTTTATAAATGAGACCAGCGGCTATTATAACATTCACGCTTCAGTAACACAGGAATGCAAATGAAAGCAATGCGTTGTCTGCCCTCCACGCAAAATGACGCCAACGACAGCGTGACGTCAACCGAAAATAGTAAAGAAGGTATCTTGGCTACTGCTACCTGTTATTTTCGAACAGAAAGTCTGTTAATGTTATTTACAAATAACAGTTATAAAATAACAGGTTGTTAAATAGCAACTCATCTCTAATTGTCTTCATTTGCATTCCTGTGTTATTGGATAAGGTTTTGTGTGCCCTCCATCAGACAGTTGCGTCAAGATCAGGTGACCGAAACTAGTCAGTGAAGCAGTAGCACCTCAACATAACCTCAAATCATACGGTTTTGTAAGTTTATTCTCATTTCTAATGTTTTTATTCTCATTTCTAAATTGGAACCAGTGTAACATTAATAAACCCGCTCATTTAGAATACACATAATTTTCTGATATCGTTGAATATTAGAAACAGACTGCTAATTATACGTTGGATTTCCAACCTGTAAAAATCAATGCATGCAAATTTACAAGAACATAAAATGGTTATGTTAGTCATTTGACACAGTGCGGAGGGCATACAAACCTCATCCAGTCACAGAGGAATGCAAATGAAAACAATTAGAGATGAGTTGTAAACAGAAGCAGTTTAAGCTTGTTATTAAAAAATAACAACTTTTACCCATCTCTAGAAAACAAAACACTGACTTGTGTGCCCTCCACGCCACCAGTGTGACGTCAGCCGAAGCAGCCAGTACCAGGGGAGGTCTGCTAACATCGCCTCCACTATCCGCATTTGCGGGAGGGGTAGGCAAAAAAGCAGGCCCACCCCTACGAGGCCGGTCCAGGTTTACAACGATGATTGGAGCAAAGAGCTCAAGCTCGACCCCTAATCATCCGAGACCATCATCTTTAGTCAAGAATATTGGAGTCAACTGAAGATGGTCTATTGGTTTATCAAAAAAGTATGATTTAACTCTGTAGACCAGATGGTGCGGATGCATGTATTTCGAATATATTTATAACATAGTTTTTTTTCTGGAATCAGTTCAGGAGACAGTACTGATTTAGAAAATCCATGTTACCAGATGTAACCTGCTCTGATATTGTTTAAAACAATTTTGTTTATAATAAAAGGTTTTATAGACTCAGAAACAGAAAACTCAGAAGTAGAATAGGAAAGAAGATGATCACAGACAGAAACTAAGAAGAAGCATATCACAAAAACCTGAAAGTAAAAAATCAATCAATCAATGTAACAACTTCAGAATTTTCCAGAGAATGGGGTATTTTCTTTAAATTAAACCATCATAAGACCTTTTTATAGGACTCCAAGTGACCCTATGGAGCCATCTTTAAGACTCCATAGAAGGGTGTTGTGGAGGATAAATTTAAAAAAGAAATATAAATTCGTATTTTCAGGAAAATTCTAAGATACAACTTCTGTGAGATTTTTATTTTATTACATTTTCACGACTCTATCGCAGATATATAAAAAGATGCCCTTTTCCCATAAGAAATACGTGAGAAATTTAATCTCCCCTGAGGCACTTGTTAATATCAACTTATTTGCTCATATTTTGAGATAATTTTTTTGTGATTTGGAACAAATTTGGGGGGTGAGACAAAAGAAATACAAAAAGTATTTTGAGACACCCTAGTCTACTTTTTTATCCATTTTTAATCTATATTTCTTACATTCATAATAACAAGTAAAATTTGTATGAATGTATTTTTGTTTCAGGTATAAATTTGGAACAGTTGCTGCAGAAAAACATGTCGAACTCTCTAATGTATCAAAGAATTGTGGTGAAACACAATACAATTGCTAATAGAACGTTAACGCAGTAAGTGTCACGTGTTTTTACCACCTAGTAAATACCCTAAACCGTAAGTTCGAAAACTATAACAAAGAAAACACTAACACCTATATAATAACCTATGAACTAATTACAATATTTATTACTTCACTTATATACCGTTAAGTAGATAGTGCTACCGGTATGGTAGCACAGCAGGCTACAGCATCCTAGTGGCGAGCACACTTATTCGCACTGTGTGTCGTGTACTGGGTTCGATTCCTAGCTCTGACACTGGCTATTTCGGTGGGTAGTGGATGTTGTCTGCTTTTTTAAAACACGTTACCCCTTTCCGAACAGCCTATTTGCATTTGCATTTGCATTTGGTAGTTGTCTACTATGCATGATGTAATGTTAAATTTAGATCCTTTGGTAATTTACTACTCTGATCACTTTCTTTCAGTTCACTGTTATCAGTTCCCGTCAGAACTGGCTTGGCGCCGATCCCCTTGTCTTTATATACCCACAGATAACTTCTCTCGAATGATTCAAAACCAGCCTATTCTCAAAGTAGTATAGTGGCGCCATCCCTTGAATTATTTTAGAAGTACCTATAGCTTACTTAAGCTTTGTAGTCTGCCACTGAATGACATGATATATTATTACCTACCTCATTTTTAGTGATGCCAATACCATGGTTGACTGTGTTCCATTTTCAAATCTGGGGAAAATACAGCCATTTTTGGTGTCGTTATCTACAAATGCAGCCCTACTTATGGATTTCCATTGCCACTTAACCAAATCTGAAGTATCTGGGTACTTAGCAGGATATTGGGATGTAAATGCTCATAGTAAGTATAAGGACACCTTTTTCTTGTATTGATTTATTGTTTAACTATGTTCGATGCTTGGTGTTAATCCTGACAATTCCCTTCTTAATTTTGTTTTTCAGATTTACAGATAACTCATGCATTTCCATGTCGCAGTACTAAAGCTGACAGAGAAAATGCACCTCATGTAGAAGCTGAAATATCTAAGGCTATAGATAGAGAAAAATTAATATTAGTTGGGTGGTATCATTCACATCCTTTTGCTGCTGCTGCACCTACTTTGAGGGATGTGGATGCACAACTTGACTACCAAATAAAAATGAAAGGGAATCTTGATAACAACTATACGCCATGCATTGGGATAATAATTTGTAAGTACTACAATAAAAAACTACTTTTTTTAAATTGTTTAAGACAATATTTTAAAAAGTAACAGTACAGTGACAGATCATAAATGTGAACAGTACAGAAAACATTGAGATGTGTGTCTAAAGAAACAAAAACCTTATGACATATCGAGGAATATTTTAAATTATTCTATACGTTAAAATAAATAAAAGTCATAAATTTTTTACATATTTTTTTTTATGTTTTGTAATTAAACTAAAAATGTCTAAAACTAATATTATTTACAAAAAACTACGAAGAGTATCCTATAGAATGTGCAACAGTCGTATAAAATGTGCGGTAAATCGGCGATTAGCTTGTTGTTATTCTTATTATGAATTCTTAATCCAATATAGAACTTATCTGAACTTTGTGGCCAACCCTCTCCTTTATATACAGAAAGTCTTTCTCGAATATTTCGGCCTTTTCTAAAATCTAATGCCATCTCTGAAATGAGTGCTGAACTGCCACAGGACAAGCTTCTAATGTCGTCATCTCTTGTACTAGTTCAGAAGTATCAAAGTGCTCTGCTCGCCACAGAATTTCAAACATATTTTTTCTTAATTTAAAGTCAATTTCGCCCTCAAAAAGTTTATTTTATTCTGAGACAAGATTTAGATAAGATTTACGACATTGAATTCTTTAAGGTCAGGATCGAAATGTCATAAAGTGTATATGTGGTTGCCTAATAATCATTAAAATTCCGTCAAATCGACACTTGGTATTTCATAAATAACTTTTTTATAAGTAATTCAAACGAAGTTTTAAAGTGGGCAGTATTATAACAGAAGTCGGCCAAAGACAACTGACCTGTTTGTTTCTTTTTTAAGTGCACGATAAATTCGGAATAAATTTTTAAAATTGCCTTATTATCAGACGATACATTTGTAGCTATATTAGATAATCAGAGTTATTTAGGTACATTTAATTAGGTCGTTTTGATGCGTATTACAGTCATTATCTCATATCTGTGTAAAAAATTGCATAAAATTGCTTTTGTACATTTTAATGTATGAAACTGATTTTTAACACAAATCGATGAGTCATCAGAATAATTGTAAAGAATATTTAGAATAAGTTCATCATGTAACTAGAAGATGGCGCCAATATCCTTATGAATGAAAAGGGGTAATGATTTTGATTTATGAATGAAATCAAAAGTGGCAAATTTAAATTTGTTAAATAAACTAAACAATGAAAGTAGTATTAAATGGTCAACAGCTTGCAACTGTATTCAAGCACTAAAATGGCACTATATTCCAAGTATACAATATATACAATAAATTCTGTTCATTTTTGTCAAAAAATTAGGTGAATTTTCAATGAATGTAAATATATAAATTATGTTTGAACCCTGAATATGGTTCATGGCATTGGTGTTTTAATCAACTGTCCATAACTTTATCTCGTTTATGCTTCCACAGAAAAGAGTATCTTATATTTCATTGTGTGACTGCTTCACCGAGAGGAAACAACGTGTAACCTAAACCCTGAAGTTACGGGTTCAATCAGCCAGTTTTGGCAAATTTTTATTGTGTAAGAATGATTAACCCAATATACTTACTCGGATATTGGTTATGTTCTTTTCTTAGATATGTGCAAAAGTATGTTAATTTTTTTGGAAAAAAGGATAATGATACACTATATCTAGAGGTCAGGCAAAGATTAGAGACCTAATAAGATAGTACAGTCTGACAGTCTGACGGAAAAGACGAAATAGACGAAGACAGTTGTGCACTCCAATTTAAAGGGACGCGACATCCAGCGGAAGCGGTCTCGGGATTTGTCGGTTATGCATTAAACGAATTTGACCAAGCTTACTAAAAGATAGGTTGGCTCATCGAAATCGACAAGTGCTACGTCACTTATAGACCTCGATGACAGCCGTGTGTGGCTGTTTTTTCCTCATTTTATAGAAAAAAGTTTCAAAATTATTCTTTCGATGTACAATTCTATCCTAACCAAATAGATACCTTACATATAAACATAGAAATACTTCGTGTGACATATATTACTAAGCAACCTGTTTTTTAGTGACCTTGGCTACTGACAGTCAGCTGTGTTCGGTCGTTCTATCAGGAGACAGTGTTGTCCAATTTTCATTATTGGCGCGAAAACTCCAATTTAAATGTCGACGTCAATGGCGCTATTGCTAAAAGATACAAGGTTTTCCGTTGGCTGTCCTATCTTGTTAATTCCTTAATCTTTGCCGAAAGTCCGGAGCTTCGAGCATGCGCATTACCTTGTAAATGTGTAATAAATTCTACAAATCGAGAAATTGTCGAAATTGAAGTATTTCGTGTTATTTTGTGAAAACAAGGCGGGGGACACCGCCGCACCCCCCATTCCTTTATCAGCGACGATTATACTGCCTGCGTTGCTAATAATTATTATTATAACAATTAGATATCAGAATAAAAACCTACTAATCTAACCTAAAGAAATCACACAAAATAATGAAATTGTTTTAAGCAGAATAAAAACCTCTAACCTAACGTAAAGAAATCATAGAAAAGAATTAGTGAAAAAATATATTAATCATTATACAATTAAAGAAAAAAAATCAGCGGACGTAGGAGTTTGAACCAGGGACCTTCCATGGTTTCATCTACGCGCTAGCCACTAGGCTGACGTTGAATGCTAGAACAAGGAACGCTTCTCACACATACTACGTTCAAGGACATATTTACAACTGTTAGGTAGAATAAAAATTAGATGATGCACAGTTGCCAAATTTAAATACATATTGTCTTTGCCATTTGCAATAATTAAAACTTTGATATGTTCCCATAATTTGGATAAAAGGTTCTTGCTGTTTAATTCGAAATTAATAATGTGGTTAAATAATTCATTTTAAAATTTAAACAATATCCCTATATGATATTAGTTGTACATGGCATAAATTATGCACACCTACATTTTAGAATTTACCTTGAGGGGACGGTAGCTCAGTGGTTTAGCGCGTCTAGCTTGCATACTGGGCATACCTAGCGAAGCAGGTTCAATCCCTGCTCACCGCGAAATAATTTTAATTATAAAATTATCCCCAAGATGTGGTTCGGACTCCACTATAAACTGTAGGGCCTCGTTTCTCTTTACCTTACACAAAATCATTCTGGATTTTCAAGGAGTTACCTCGGTGACTTGAGAAGCGGTTAAGAAAACATTATAAGAAAACATTATAAAACCTAACCAGATACTACCTATTTTACGACTATTTATGTAATTGGGTATTATTTATAATTATAATTTGTAACATTTATTATATCTTATACTAAAGAAATTTTTGTACATGTGGCAATGCGGACAACATTCCGACAAATATTGAAACTTGCCAATAAAATAAAATAAGATACACACTGTGCCATCTAGGATTAACATAAGTACTAGCTTACGAGTTTTTGACATTTCGATCCTGTCCTTAAAGAATGAATCTGACTTGAGATGCTCTATTTTCGAATAAGGCATTTCTTTTAAGGCAATAGGCATTAAGAATACCCCAAATTTTCCTATGTGTACACATTTATGTCTTTCTGTACACATGAGATTTTTCATTTTTATTGGTGCATTTTTCACTAAGAAAAACATTTCTTTTAGCTCCGTACAATTACGAAAACAGTTCACTGGAGTCCAGCATTATTGCTTACTGGGTCATTCCTCCACCAGAGGCCAAGCCAAACGAATACGGCAGACCAATGCTCATGTCCTACAGCGTCATTCAAGATTCCATCCTTACACTAAACATCAAAGAAGAAATGAAAAAGTGCATCGATTACTACAGGAAAGAGAGCGACTTTATCAATTTTAATGAACGTTATTTAGGCAACACGTGTTACATAGATAAATTAAAGAGCACTTTAATTTCCAAGTTTCCAAGAGACGAAAGTGAGACATCGTTGTGGCGGTTTATTAGAGAAAATCTTGGAATATCTTCTGAAGAAAAGGAAACGTTGCTCTCCATCCCCAATGTTAGCAAATCTAGCCTCCTACCTAATTTAAACACCCCTGTTAGCTTGAGTTCTAACCTTATGCTTCCTACAGATATTTCCAGTATATTATTCAATTCCGGAAAGTTTCCTAGTGCCAGTAGTTTATTAGGTCTACCTGATCCAATGGCACATAGTACGTTAGCTGCAAATAATATGTTCTTGCAAACGAATTTGTTTAAAATGCAGGAACTACTAAAACCATTGTCAACAAGTAGTCCTATCACAGGTAAATCTAAAAGCGACCATAAATCACACTCTTCTTCTACTTCTTTGAAAATACCGACTGACATTAAGACTCCAAAACAATCTGACTATACCATGGATATGCTTGGGTTGAAAAGTAAAATGGATTTTCATATGCCGGATTTAACTCTGTCCAAAATGAGTAAAGATTATTCGGTTGCAGATTATATATCTAATTTGAGTAAGTTGAGTAGTAGCAAACAAGAATTTTCCATACCCGATCTAAGCATTAGTAAATCTAGTCTTGGAGATTATAGTATAAATAGTTTGAATCTTAGCAAACAGAGTGAACTAGTGGAGAAGTTAACGAAGGTCCCTAAAATGGACTATTCAAACTCAATGTTAGATTTAAGTGTTTCTAAGACTAATTCTGTTACGGACTCGATTTCTGATGCACCAACCGATTTGAGTGTTGGAGTAGCAGATGTCACCTCCTTCATTTATAGTAATGAATTACCCGATGATAAACCTTTGAATCTTGCAGGAGAATAGGGAGAGAGTTCGTTGAGGAGATTTAGAATTCTTTTAAATCGGTTTCGGTTTATAAAAGGTAAGAGCGTTAGTGTTATGGAACCTTATTTAAGTCATACATTTAGTATATAGTGAGTATATTATTCTTTGTTGCATTTTGGCAGGTTATTAGGTTTTATTTGAAACTTCTTCCATGTTTGCTAAATGCTGAAGAAGGATAAGATGTGACGCTGCAGAGAAAAGTACGTTTTGAGGACAAACATGTACATTAAAGAGACATCGTTCAGGTCTGGATTAAAAGAATTATGCTTACTAATTACATATAATTACAATGCATGCATTGCATTGCCAATTAATTACCCCATATTTTGTAGAAAATGTTATGAATCTGCAATTTCAAACATTAGTTTAACTCAAGGGGTCAACCACCATCGGCAGTCGCTGTGCAAATTTTAGTCAGCCTGTTTTTTTTTTCAATTAATATAAGAAGCCATAGGAGTCAGAGAAAAAGATAATGAGAGTAAGGGAGACGACGTTAACAAAATATGATACGAAAAACATGTTGGGACTAGATGAAATAAAAGCTGCTCAAATTTACTCGATGCATGACGGTCAGTTGTTCAACAGTCATGTAGCGGAGTCTAGGTCTACTATCCTGTCTGTCTGTAGTGTTTTCGCACATATAATCCTTGTAAAATAGGCTGAGAAAGAGCATAACTACAAAAGTTCTGGGACCAGAATGCATGACATTCCCCTCCTCATTTTCGAGGGCGGGGAACATGATGGTGATAGTGTCAATCACTTTCTACTCTTCCTCAACTACCCCTAAATCGAGAAAGCCACCTCTTTTATCGATTTTACGGTACTAGACGTGCGCAGGCTTGTCGGATCGGATTTTTTTTTACGAATTTCAATAAATTGAGTAAAGATTGACCAGTGGAGACTCAAGCAATCCCAGGGGATTGATACTATCCCCTCCCTCAATACCGAAATACCATGAGAATACCACCAGGCATGCGAGGGCTTGTCTGATCGGATTTTGATGAATTTAAATGAAGTATAGACTGATCAGGGGAGACTCAAGCAACCTCTGGGAGTTGAAACTACCCCCTTCATCAATACTAAAATACCTCGAAGACGATGAAAATTGTTCGCTCCCCATCTTCGAGGGTCTTAATTATAATAATAATAATAATAATAAAAAATATATGATAAAAGCAAAGATCAAGGTTGACAAAGAAAAGTATTAGTGTTAACTATGACAATGGCTGGGGTACATTGAAAGTAACAGCCACTGTTGATGCAATGAAATTTTTGAAGTGACATTAAATTGAAAATGAGCACATAATTCCTGAATCTATTAATTTGTGAGAGCAGACCTTTCAAGTTTCAAGGAAAGTTCATGTCGACATTCAAAATGCTAAAGTAGTATAAAGAAGTATCCATTTTGTATTAAAATATTGATTTCAACTTTAAGCATTTAATAAAGATTTCGTTTCATCCTAATAATTCATTGTTTCACTGATTATTTTTATGAATCAACTCCTTTGGGTAACTATGTATAAGTCAGGGTGGCATAGCTGACAGGCGTGGTAGTCTAATTGACAGTTTTTTCAGTATTTGAAGAGTGATGTCGGTCAGTATACCAATTTTTACAGGTGGTTGATCCCTTGGATTAATTATCGCAACATGTACGACAGAATGATGGTGCCTATTTAACATGTAAGTATATTAGGGTATTTGATGCATTATTCTTTGTAAGTTATAGCCACATTCGCTCCTTATTTATAAGAAACTTTATATGTATGTGATATTTTATTTATACAATTCCTTTAAGTCTACTTTTTTAAGGTTTTTTTTCGAAATAGGTTAATCAACTATTTTAACTGCCTGGTATATAATTACTCAGTGACAAATCAGTTCTGAGTTGTTACTGGAATGTAATATAATTAGGGAATGGTTTGTCTGTAAAAGTGGAGTAGTGTGTCTGTTATTGTCAAATGTTATACATCATTTGAATGAAAGAAAAGTATAGGTATATATTTTCTGGACTGAACTTTGTTAAATATGAGGGCAGCTCAACTGTAATTAGTTAAGTATGGAAAACAATATGGGTTTTTCTTTTACTAGCTGCTTTTCAATATACCAAATGATTTCAAATTGCAAAACTATTCTGCTTACATTAAATCCCAATATCATCTCCTTTTTGGAGATGAGAGCATTGTATAGGAATTTAAGATTTTTATACCCATATACTATTGAAATTTCTGTCATAGGTATTAAATAAAGTGTGATAGTCTCTAGGTACAGAACTAAAAGAATTGGTTTGAAACATTGCTATTTTTTTAATGGCTGGTTTAAGCATTTTTCAAAAACTGCATCCTCACTAGTAGTAGTTTAGTAATTTGACGATTATAGAATACCAAACCAAAATTTTAAATTAATGGAACATATCCTAAGTTACTACTAGGAATATATTTATAGTTAGGCATGCATATTATAATATGTATCAACTGAATTTTACATCGATTAAACATTTTGTATGTAAGCTGTTTGTTTTAATCTACCTCCCCACATAAAATTAATTTATTTGTATATTCTTATTGTTGGTGAACTTGAACCTTACGCATATAATGTACAATAACTGATTTTTACCATTAATTTTGTTTGAATACCATGATGCATCTTAAACTGCTCACCGAGGTTACGTATTCATGTACTGTTAATATTGTTTATATATACAGATAGCTCAGTGGTTAGAGCATGTCTAGCTAGCACTGTGGGCGTACCTAGACAAAGTTGGTTCGAGACCCTTGTAGAGCAAAATAAGTTTTCATTCTAAATAATTCCCAAGACGTGGTTCGGATTCCACTATAAACTGTGGGTCCCATCTTCTTTACTCAGATAGATCTAGACATAAGAGGGTCTTTAAAAGCAATCTGAAATGTAGTTAAAAAACACAACCGCCGACCGAAATACTGAAACTATTTGGAAAAGAATAGTAATTAAAGCTCATTATATTACAAATCCTATAAGAACATATAGTCCGCCATAAAAGTGAGCTCACCAATGTAAATATAATAGAAAGAGATTGCTAATAAATTGACTAATATATGTCTCAATTTGTTCGGTGCACATAAAAAGGCCATAAATACCGGCTATCAAAATATATCAAAGTTGGCACAATTACTACTGACAAGAGTACTACAGAGCCATACTTCAAATTTTTGCATATTGGAATGAACAAAATAATACTAGAGATTTAAAAATTGTGGTTTCGACAAAAATGACATTTCTGGTAATTTGAAAACGTTGCTCTGTTTTGCGTGAAGATAGGAATATTTTAGGCATTAGTGGACGCACTACCCGTCCCTTCGTGACGTTGATAGATAAATTCAAAATATGGTTCTGTTTATCTGTTTCATGGGTATGGCGTTCCAGTTAGGGGTCATGTGCGTAACTATATATCACAAGAGTTAGAAATTTTAATTAAAAGAGTTGTGTTTCCATTTATGTATCTTAATCATGCCAGCAGATACACTTTACATAAGAGTAATGATGTTTATTCCATTAATTAATACAATATATTTATTATAGGTATATAATAAAATGCAGGGAAATAAAGCATGCCCCGGTCTCCCCTTATTTTACTTTGGTCGGCAGGTTTGAGTTTTTATGTCCCTTATAAATGTGTCACCTTTACCTACAAGTTTACATTACAGCAGAAGAGTATTTAAACCTCAGTAAATTAAGAAAGAAATATAGATGAATAATTCTGGTTTCGTGTCACATACTAATTCGTTTATTGTTTACATTAATATATAGTTGTCATGACTTGGGAACAACATAGGTAATTATTAAAAGTAAAGTATCAATGAGTACCTATACCTACTCCTCTTGTGTTAACTGATTATACAAATTTTTTTAATAATCTTACATTTGTTGATGAATATGGGCCACGGTAGGCCCGAAGCAATAAGTTTTAACTCAAAGTATCTCTCTCTCAGTCTCATTTTTTTTTCATATTTTTGGATGTGGGTTGAGCTCATTATTTCCACGAAAATTAAAATCGCTTATTGCAGAATTTTTTTTAAACGTAATTTACCGTAATTCTTTTGTTTCATTAATTAAAACTAGCAAAATTGAGGTAAATTAAAATAAGAACAAAATGTATTTTTAGATAATTTGGCGAAAAATAACTTTTTGCGAAAATGCATATTTTTCGAGATATATATATATATGCAGCGGCTCGAATTTTTCCAAAAAGGAGGAGGAATAGAAAGCGTCGAGAGAAAATTCAGAAAAATTCTGGTAAATGTATTATTAAAATATAATCCTTTTTTTCCTCTATGACTTTTTTCTAAAGTGCACTCCTGTCGCAAGTTTTTCCAATAAAACACGAAAAAAGACCCTTATCGGAAAAAGGAAAATTTCGTAAACTAGGAAATTTAAAAAATTGGAAAAAATCAGACGTATAGGCTAAACTAATCTATAAAATTTTAGTCTCTTGTCATTTTTTTCTAAGGTGCATATTTTCTGAGTTCTTAACAGTTTTCCACGCATTTTTTCGAAAATTTTACAAAAGTAAAAAGTTGTTATTTTTCGTCAATTTATCTAAAAATATATTTTGTTTTTTTCTAATTTACCTCGATGAAACAAAGAAAATTTTTAAAAAATCTGCGATGGGCGATTTTACTTTTCGTAGAAATTGTAACGAGACAAATTTTGTCTTGCAATTTGCACCTAAGTTATTATTCCGTCCTAGTATGTAAGAGGTTTTGTACTTATATTGTAATGCACAGTTGGGGTACATTGCGTAAATAATTGTTATATTATAATAATAAGTCCGTTAGATAGTTTTATTATTGTATATAATTATCAAAAGCTAGGTAAATATGTAGAGATACACCAGTTAGGCCTCCCCACCTGACCGGCGGCACAGAGAGAGAGGGAATTAACTTTCCTATGCAAGCGAGACACTCTCACAGTTCAGTTGTGTCCGGACGTATTTTATCTATGGTCCGGACCGTTGTAACAACCAGAAGTGTGGTGCAGAACCTGGAGACCGTGCGCGCCGAAGTAATAGGCCTAAAACACACTAGTCGGTTTTCGCCGATTCGGCCGCCGAATCGGCAGCCGCCTGTACAAAACACACGAAGCGGTGTACCAATTGTCGCAGGAAGGCAACGTTGTCACGTTGTCAGTAGTGCTGATGATAGTACAGGAACAAACATGGATTCGTCTGACTCAGAGGAAGAACTAATTTTCCTAGGTTTATTATACTGTCAATCGAAAAAAAAAAGAAATAGGCGTATATGGGAACATCCTATTGTTAAACAACGCAAAAAAAAAAGTTTATTTAATACAATATTTAATGAAATTAAAAGTGATGATGCGAAATTTTTCAATTTCATGAGAATGTCTAAAACATCATTTTACGAACTCCTACATCTTTTGGAAAATGATTTAATAAAGAAAAATACCCAAATGAGAAACAGTATTCCACCGGAGGAGAAGCTTGTTATAACACTTAGGTAAGAAATATAGGTATATTTATTAATAATATATAAACATAATATGTTCTTATAAAAGTAAGTGATTAAAATAGGCTCACTTCTGAATCTTCTGCAGAAAAATTCGTCACATAGCTCTGTATTGATTCTGTTGGTGATAGAACAGGACTTAGACTTTGCAGTTGGCTTTGTGGTGAATGTTGATGCTGAATCTCATGCTCCATAAAAAAATGAGATTGCATTTCATGAGGCTGACGCTGCGATTCAAGTTTCGCTTGAGAATTTCCAGTGAATTGCTTAGTTATAAGAGGTGTGGTTTGTGATTGGGGTTGCATTTGTTGTTGTACAGGTATCTGCAACTGGGCGCTGTTAGTTGGTTGATGACTTGTGGATGGAATAAATTGGTGATATTGTACATTTGAAGGAGGTACTATAGTTGTAGAATGAAATAAATACTTGTGAATGCATTGCATGATGTCCATTCTTGCGTATAATTTAAAATGGGGAGGAATTGATTTCAACGATGGCAGTAGTGATAGCAAGAAAAGCTTATCATCATCATCATCTAATTTGTCTCTTTTTTCACGTTGCGCAGCTTTTCTATCTAAGGCCTCAACTAATTTCGTTTCTACTAGATTTAGTTTTCTTTTTTTCCCTATATTTGTACTTGGTGTCTCAGTCGATAGGTTTTGACGTAATGACGAAGGAGTAGACAGGTTATTATGAGGATCTTCTGCTTCTTGCGATTCTTCTTCATTGTTGTCTATTGAATTGCTCGTGTGACGATTTTTTATTGTATCTTCAAGAAATGACAGTTGCTGAGCATATACATATGGAGCTTTTTTTCTAACTCCTTGTCCAGATTTGCCCTTCCTTTGCTGAATCTCTCTTGAATATCGATCCCTCAGGTTTTTCCATTTTTTTTGGAGTAAAGTTCCTGAAAAAAAAGAAACGGTTAAACACGTTTACCTACAGTCACGCATACGCCACTGTAATTAAATGTTTTTGTTTTAGGTATCTGGCTAGTGGATGCTCTTTCGCCGACTTGCATTACACTTTCCGCATAGGTAAATCAACAGCTAGCGGGATTATTAACGATGTTTGCACAGCAATTTGGACTCGTGTTGCATCTCTTGTAATAACTGAATTTTCCGAAGAAAGATGGACAGAAATTGCGGAAGGATTCGAAAAAAAAGCTAATTTTCCACATTGCATAGGTGCAATTGACGGCAAACATATAAGAATTATTTGCCCTCCCAACAGCGGCTCAATGTATTTCAACTATAAAAACTACTTTTCAATGGTGCTGTTTGCAATGTGTGATAGCAACTATATGTTTACATTTGTTGACGTTGGATCTTATGGAAAATCAAGTGATTCTGGAATTTTTAAAAATTCAAAACTATATGGAAAGCTTATTAATCATTCACTAAACATTCCTTCACCGAGATCAATAGGAGTTGCAACGACGAAATATCCATACGTCATAGTTGGGGATGAAGCCTTCGGACTTTCAGAAAACTTACTGAGACCATATGGGGGTAAAAATTTGTCGTATGAAAAAAAAATTTTTAACTACAGACTGTCGAGGGCCCGAAGATATATTGAATGTTGTTTTGGTATATTAGCTAACAAATGGCGAATACTTCACAGACCATTGAATGTTGATATTGATTTAGCAGAAAAAATAATAAAAGCACTTTGTGTACTCCATAACTTCGTAAGACAAAGAGATGGACTTTCCGACGAAGATCTTACATCAATTTGCAATATAGAAACTGTGAGAAGAGATGCAACAAGCAGAGGAAATCCACGTGCTCTTAATTCCAGAGAAAAATTTACACAATACTTCGTTAATATTGCCCCCTTGCCTTGGCAAGATAAATATTTGTAAACACATTTATCTACAGTTCGCATATAGTGCAGTAAAAAAAGGCGAAATAAATGGTAAGATATCATAATCTTGTAACAGTAATATTATGATTTCATACCTTCTGGGGTATCACCAGGAGTATATTATATCTGAGTGTTGAAGCTCCAAAGCCTATGGCGTTTTTTTATGAACAATTTTGTTTTTTGAAAAGAGGTCCGAAAATCTGCGTTCGTTTTGTGTCATTTGAGTACGTACATAACATACAAAATGGAATAAACTGGATAAAAAGCGATTTTTTTTCTTTTTTACGCCCAGGGACGCCAAAAGTTCCGATCGGCTTCACACTTTCAGAAAATATGCCTTTTGTTGAAAACAAAATATCCTAAAATTTTGGTGCCCAAATATTGACCCTAGTGAGCACAAAAGAATTTGTTATCTGAAATTTGAACTGCCCGCCATTTTGTGCCATATCTCGAGTTCAGATGGACGAAAATTCACCCTTTTTTTTAAATTAAAGTTCTCGCAATTCTCTTTCTTTACTGATAAAAATTTTTCAAAAATGTTTTCAAAATGGCCGAGAAATTTTTTTGTTGTCATTCGGTTTATAAATAAATGCCAAAAAAATTGCTAAAATGACTATAAAACAATTTTTTTAATGCCATCGGAAATGTGGCGTCCAGAACTACATTTTGAAAAAAAATGATGCATTTTGGACTCAATGGCACAAAATAGCGGGCAATTCAAATATCAGATAACAAATTCATTTGTGTCCATAAGGTTCAATATTTGGGCACCAAAATTTCAGGATGTTTTGTTTTCAACAAAAGGTATATTTTCTGAAAATGTGAAGCCGATCGGAACTCTTGATGTTCTTGGGCGTTAAAATGGAAAAAAAAACGCTTTTTATATAGTCCATTCCATTTTGTATGTTATGTACGTACTCAAATGACCCAAAAGTAACGCAGACTTATTGGAATTTTAATTGCGAAGGTTTTTGGTTTTTACTTTGTCTCGATCGGACCTCTAGAACCGGAGATATTCACCTTTTTACCTATAAAACACTTTTCAAATAAGAAAATTGCCCCCCAAAAAAATCGCAATAGGCTTTGGAACTTCAAAACTCAGATATATATACTCCTGGGGATACCCCAGAAGGTATAAAATCATAATATTGCTGTTACAAGACTATACACATCAAAGTCCTTTTTTTACTCCACTAATATCGTATTTATAGATCACAATTATATGCATCTCGGCATGGCACACCCTGTGTGCGTATTTATTTTATATTATAATTTGAAATAACTTACCGAGATTTTTTTTCTCTTCTTCTGTACAATTCTCCTTAGCAAATATAATAACTACTTCTTCCCAGCTGCGCTTTTTTTTTATTCTGTCACCATAGTCTTTATTTCTCATATCCCATATAGCAGGTCGTTCTTGAATTGCATTTATTAGTAGTTCATTGTCAATAACGGGATCCATTTTAGAGGCAAATACAATATTTTTATGCAACTTGGCTTCTATGCAAAGCTAAACCGCTCGACAAATAAGTGAATGTGTGAACAGACCCATTGGTTTACATTGCAGCATGCGCCGCTCAAAGCAATAAAAACGCTTCGGCACATCAATCGCCCGACGGTACGCGCGGTGTTGGATTCTGCTTTCTCGCAGCGCGTCATAGTGTGAATAGCTCCATTTGTTTCTATTACAGCATGTGTCGAGTCGGCTGCCGATTCGGCGAAAACCGCCTAGTGTGTTTTAGGCCATAGAGGTGAGGTAAATTAAATTTTGTCTAAGTCCGTATCCGAAGCGCCATTTAATCGCGCAGATCCCCACTTTGGCCATTCTGTATTATTACCATTGCAGCTTGCCAAAACCGTCAGTCCGACCAGACCGCCAGTCCGTAGGAGAAGTGCACCGCAAGAGAGGAAGTAAGTAATCATACATATTGGAGTTTGGTAAGCAACTTGGCTGGTGTTAAGTGCCGTGTTGATTAATTATACTTTGTTTAGTTTTTCAGCTGAGACGCCCGCCACCTTGCGACGTCCCCGAACGGCGTAGTTTTTCCGCTTGCTGAGGGGGAGTTGAGAGTGGCAACTTTCTGTGGTCCCAACTGGTCTTCCGTAGTTTTTCTGGAAACCAGGAGAGGACTTGTATCACCGGATTAAAATCCGGGAGGTAGCCGAAGGCGTCAGGGGGAAGACTGTCATAGGTTCGTGTACGCTTGCGGGATTTCAGCCAAATTCTGGTCGGGAGTAGGCCTCGTGAGTGTACTGGGGTAGTTTTTCCCCCAGTATCACGCTGTCATAAAGGCCCCCTACCGTCCGGCATACTGTCTGAAATTCCTGACAGGAGCGTTCCGCAGCCACCTGGACGCCGAATTTAGCTTCAGTGTTAAATAAGGCTAAAAGGTGAAATCGAACCAGGGGAGGACAGTTTGTTATTGTAGTTGGTATCTTTTGCTGGGATGTCTTGGGCAGGAACAGACCTCGTGAGTATGCTGGGGTAGTTTTTCCCCCAGTAACACGCTGTCATGAAGGCCTGTTAACACCTAAAATATTCCCAGTGAGGCTTTACGTGAGCTTATTGACCTTAATTTATCCCAAGGGATAAATTGAGGCAACGAGCCGGGACCGTAACCGTTTATTCTTGGTTTATTGTGTAGGCATATATGTGATTTAGGCGCTGCGCATTAGCCAAGTTGTATTCATATTTTCTTGTATAATTTGTGCTACGTACATTTTTGCTTCCTCCCGCCTGGTGACCGACCGTACCGACCGATCATACCGCACTACCCCCCCCCACTCGCTCACCGCTTCAGTGCTTTCATTAACCGCTTAACCGTAACCACCGTCTGGCTAAACTCCGTTGATTGCCGCCTAGCTTTAACCGCTTAACTCTTGGTTGTTGTTGTTTACCGTATAGTGTTAAGTACTAGTATTGTAAATAGTAGGTAAAGAGACAATAAATATTTTATAGATTTTCTAAAAAGGGTCTTTTACTGTGTGTGTGTGAAGTCTACTATCCCTAGACCTCTGGACGTACCGTTTCTTCACTGTAGCTATCCCAGCCCTACTGCAACAGGCTGCGTTAGGAGGCTAGTGTGGGACCTTTACACCACGTAAAAAACTGTAAAGGTGGCGCCCGAGCTTACCGCCGTTTGAAAGCTCGAGTGTCAGGGTGTGACGGGTAAATAAAACGTCACAAAATATGCTCCCACACATTCAAATATATGAAAAAAAAAAAAGAAAATCTCGAGTGACAGACACTTTGAGTTAAACTCGTTTTGGGCTCACCGACAGGCACATTGGGGTAGCATTTCGGGAGAAATGTATTAAATAAATACATTTGGTAATGAGGCGTAAAATAACTATGTCCAGATGACCAACGCGCCGATATTCTTGAGTAAAGATGACCGTCTCGGATGATTAGGGGTCGAGCTTGAGCTCTTATTTGCCCCATTCATTGTTGTAGACCTAGACCGGCCTCGTAAGGAGAATGGGCTTGCTTTGGGTTTGGGTGTGGTATATACCGAGTGGTTTAGCCAATAAAGGACACTCTTGTAACTTTTGATTGGGTCGATGGATTATTTTCAACTCGGTGCGTAGTAATATGTAAAAATGTGATGTAAAAAATCCGAAATTGCCGACTTCCGATTACGATGTAATTTACATGAAAATCCGATTTTCAAATGGAATAACCTGTATATCTTCGTATATTTCGATCCTGCCAGCCAAAATACATATAATCCAACCTTCAGATGTTAGACTAACCGATTACTTTTAGCCCGTTGCAGCGACAAGGCAGGTCAGTTGTGCAACGTGCAGTTGTTACTTGTTGATGATGCTCGTTGCGAGTAACCGGTTATTTTGGTATTTCGTAGCGCGACGGTACGTTACCTAAAAATACCGCGACAAAACAACGTTACAGAAATAACGACCCGTCTCTAACAGAAATTCGAAAGCTTCGAGCATGCGCATTACCTTGTAAATGTGTAATAAATTCCACATGTGGACTGTGGAGAAATTGAAATATTTCCTGTTATTTTGTGAAAAAAGGCGGGGTGACACCCCCGCACCACTCTCTTTTTTTTGCCAGCGACGCTAATATACTGCCCGCGGTGCTAATAATTATTAACAATTAGATATCAGAATAAATATGTACTAACCTAACCTAAAGAAATCTCACGAAAGAATGAAATTATTGTAAGCAGAATGAAAACCTACTATGTAATAACCTAAAGAAATCACAAAAGAATTTGTGAAAAAGTATATTAATAATCGTTACAAAATTAGAGAAAGAGAATTCAGCGGACGTAAAAGAGTATGAACCTGAGACCTTTCGCATCGTAAACCAGAAAATTGCCTATGCGCCAACCATCAGGCTGACGATATAAACACTAGAGCAAGGAATAAAACAGTCAGACAAATGATATCACACGTTTTGCGTATGGTGAAAGTGTTCGAATTTGGGTGCACCAAGACTCTTTAGGTCACTAATGCTTTCGCTGGAACTGCAGGGGCGAACTGGCAACAGTTTAGCGGCGCTGGATCTTAGAACTCTGCATCTACCAGATAGACTATACGAAAGGAAAAGGTAAAAATCAACAATTTTAAGAGGATCCGGCAGCCAACAACAGGGGCCACAATCCTCAAGGGCTCTTTAAGAAAAAAATTTGAAATCGTTAGTATAACTTCCTTGGATGTTATAAAGAAAAAAAAATTGGGTACCAAAGAGCATGAAAAACTTGGTCCAAGAATTTTTTCAAGCGATTGCGGACACCGATGGTAACAGTTTGGTTTGACACTGTATATCTTTATAAAAAACAAGCTAACGGCGAAGAGTATCTTCGCCGCTTTACTGCACTTTTTATATAATTGTTGCACATTCTACAGAATACTCTACACAGTTTTTTATTTGTATATAATATTAGTTTTAGATATTTTTAGTTTAATTACAAAATAAAAATAAAAATATGTACAAAAAAATTGTTTTATTTAAAAAATGTATAGCTTTTTATTTGTTGATCGATTTTTTTTAAAAACAATAAGGTTCTCTAACTAACACTAACTTACTGTCCAAATTTCAATACAATCGGACTTTTCGTTCTTAAGTTTTCGTGCTTACAAGAAACGCGACGGACGGACGGACATTTTGAAAGTTGTTCAGAATTCGATCACCAACACAGTGATATGAATTTTTTTTCTCAACGAGCAATATTGCCGGTTTTGGAAATGTTCCGATCGAATGCAATATACTTTTCGTTTTGTATTTGCGAAGAGTATAATAATTCATAAAGGTAGAGTAACTTTAGGCTAAGCTTCGTCCATATTCACTTGTACTACTATGTGCAACACTTTTTTAATAAAGTCGTTTTATCAATATTAGTAAAATTTAGACGAGATAATTTAAAAAAATAAATGTGAAGTTCGAATTTATCGACAGAACTCGGTACGTAGGGTTAAATTATTAATAATATAAAAACCAATTTTTTAAAACCGTTTTGCTGTAACTGTCTCGAAACAAAATATTAAAATTTCAGGTTTCTCTTAATCATAGTAGGCCAATTTTTCAAACTAAATTTCCAATAGATTCGTCTAGTCCAGTCGAGTGAGAAATACACCAGAAGTTCTCAAAAAATGTTATCTGAGATTTTCCTTCCGTGACTGTTAGTGCGAGGATAAACATCACAAAACCACAAAAATCAGTTCTGGGGGTGCCGCGCAACTTCCCAAAAACACCACGCCTTCAGTGAAAAAAAGCCTTATTTTACTGATAACTCGTTAACCGTTGAAGATATAAAAAAATTGCTCATTAGACAAAAGAAAGCTTGAGTAATTGCGTAAAAAAAAATTCCTCTTGTAATTTTCTTGTATATGCCATGGTTTTCGAGAAAATATTGACAAAAATTGCAAAATTTGTATTTTTAATGCGCGCGAATTTTCGTTTAGAGCGACACGTTGGTGGCGGTGGAGACCTCAAACGGGGCATGATTTTCGTTGGCCAAGTTTACCATTATTTTTTAAAAAATTTAATGAAACAAGCATGTGAAAATTAGAACTTTAGCTATCACTTTTCACCATGTCCGTAGAGCGACATGTTGGTGGCGGTGGAGACCCCGAACGCGGCATGATTTTCGGTGACCGAATTTACCATCATTTAAAAAAAAATTTAATGAAACAATTCTGTGAAAATTACAACTTTATATAGCTATCACTTTTTAACATGTCCGTAGAGCGACGTGTTTGACATGTCAAAAAAAAAACGCAGCAGCTACAAAATATCAGTGGACATGTCATAATGAAGCGATTCCATAAGGAAAGAAAACTTTAGTAATCAGCTTTCCACAAGACCGATGTACTGGGGACTAATACATTCTACTTGACTAAAGTTTTCGTAATCAAAAAGAATATTGCAAAAAAATGTAAATTTTCTACTTCCTTGCACAAAAAAACAATTTTGCAACTTAAAAAAAATGTAAATATCTCGGTGGAATTTGCACACAATTTGGTCATATCGTAGAACAAACTTTTTTAAAATTTGTGTTTTTGATGACGATTAAAATGCCGTTGGTTGCAATAAATTTTATGCAAAATCTACCGAGATATTTACATTTATTTAAGTTGCAAAACTGTTTTTTGTGTAAAAAAGTCCAAAATTAATTTCTTCTTTGATTATGAAAATATACGTCAGAATGTATGAACCCAAGTAGAATAGGAAAATATTAATTTGATCTTTTGTTATAACAGTCTCAGTTTAACGAACCAAAAATTAATTGCAAAAAAAGTAATTAGTATTTTGCAACGGAACAAAGCGCATTTCTTTAGGGGTAAAGAGATGTGCCATTTCTTGTAATATCGTTAACATACAGATTTTTCATTTGCTTCTACATTACTTTAGAGTTCGATGATCGAGAAATTACATTTTTTCAGTTATTTGCCATAAAATGTTATTAACAATTGAAACTTTGTTCATTACGTAGATATACCTTATAGGGGAGTTCAAGATGAAGAGATTGACGGGTCAAACATCTTTCTATAACCTTTACAAGCGAAAATATAAGCAAAAAAGTAAGTTGCAAAATGAATTTAAAAAAACAAAGTTAAATAACAATTGAAGCCGCGATTTTGAGTGGTCAACACTATTTCCTTCGGATTCCTGAAGAAATTCTGTAGGGGATAGACCAATTTTTAGCTAGTCCCAATATCTCTGAGTGCATCCATGTTAAGTGAAACACACTATATATATTGAGAGTTATGGCCAAAAATAATATATATTTACCTACCTAATATCTCTCTCTCGATATGGCCGCTAAATACAACTTCAGGAGTCGCGATTTTGGTGGATGCGCCGGTCACAAACGGAAATATTACTCGTATTTACATTGCGGCATTAGACAGTGTTTGAAAACTACCTACACCTCGTCCTCATTTTGTCAGATTCTGGAAATCAAGATTTTATAGAAATGCATTCTTTTAGTTTTTTATTGAATAAGTTAATCTAAGTTAAGTTAATCCGGTGGTCAGCATTTGCCGTCAAGCAATCCGTGTTTTCCCATATTCCTGTAGAAATATCAGATGATTTTCAAAGGATTACAAATAGCACAGGCAAATTAACAATTTAGGGCAAAAAAAAATAATAAAAGGATCATCTCTGGGATTTAAGTAGGCAATAACCTGGAGAATGAGATGATGCATTCTTTGCACTTCCAAATTCCGGGAAAATTCAAAAAAATTTGGAAAAACTTTTTGATTTTCGTTTTTTTTGCTCTAGCGGTCAAAATAATGAAAATTGAGAAAGAAGTTCCCAACAAAAGTTGTAGCTCCTCTTTTTCTCTACAATAAAGGTCTTTACAAATTTTTGTCTTACTTAAGCCGTCTAGAAGATAAATCGAGTTTTCCACTTATAGTTTTAAGCCGCTTCGAAATGCGCGAAAAATGAGAATTCTCCAGGAGTTTCGGACGACCGGGCTCATCGATCGATAATTCTTACTATTCAGAGCCCCTAAACAAAATGAAAATAACAAAAAATGTAGAGAAAAGTCTCAGCTTTAACGTGGAACTAATCATAAAATTCATAAAAAATTTTATCAAGGAGAGAAAGTGTCAGAAGATGGCTTAGTGAACTTTGTACAGTTGATCCACATATTTATTCATATCTCTGCCGGGAGTCGTTAAAATGATAATTTATTTTGCTTGTATATTCTTATATAATGATATATTAATCCAATTATCATTTTATTGCAATTACTTTTGTTGGAAAAATATGCCTTGCGATCAAAGTAGAGGGTATATTTCTCATCGTACAATCACCTCCAAATTTTGGAGTTCAATTCGCTATATCTTAAGTAATAATAATAGCACAGTCTTAATTTTTGGAATGTAAGTACAATAAAACATATTCTTTCGACTGAATGAGTTTTTTAAATGCGTGCAGTACTTTTTGAATTTGTCTACATTATTCATACACGTTCAGAAAATGCACAATTATACAGTAAAACATATACAACTTATTTGTTTCTTAACATTCTTCAATGAAGTTTTCACGAAATATAGATGAAAGTGCGTGAAATCGAATCCATGCAGTGAAAAAGCACCCATTGTTACGGGAGAAATAGGCAGGATGCATAAAACTCAAAGATGTGAATAAATCAACCATATAAAGTTTACTAAGCCATCTTCTAACACTTTTTTCTCTATGATAAAAATTTGTATGAATTTTGTGATTCATTTCACATTAAAGCTGAGACTTTTCTCTACATTTACGTTGCTTTCATTTTTTTTAGCGGCTCCGAATAGTGATAATTATCGATCGATATGTCCGGTCGTACGAAACTCCCAGAGAATTCTCATTTTCCGTGCATTTCGGAGCGGTTCAAAACTGTAAGTGGAAAACTGGATTTATCGCCTAAACGGCTGAAGTGAGATAAAAATTGGTGAAGACCTATTTTGTAGAGAAAGAGACGAGCTACAAACATTGCTGAAAACTTTTTTCTGTGTTTTCATTATTTTAGCCGTTAAAGCAAAAAACCCGAAAATCAAAAAGTTGTTCCAAATTTATTTTTAATTTTACCGGAACTTGAAAGTGCAAAGAATGCATCATTCCATTCTACATGTTATTAACTACTTAAATCCCAAAGATGATTCTTTTATTAATTTTTGCGAGGTTTTTACAACATTTTGCCTTCATTGCCTGTACTGAAAAAAATTTAAAAATAATACTTTTATGCCTCTAATAAGTATCTAATTTTCTATTCCAAATTATTAAAATCTAACAAAAATGATCACTATTTAATGTTTTATTGAAACTAAAGTTAAGTAAGTATGATCTTGGGAAACAGTTTGATAATCCATATATGTACCAAATACTCTGAATTCCTGAAAACCATGAAAATAAAGGTGTGTAAGGTAAGCGCAAGCGTTTACATGCGCCGTGTCCAAACGACAAAGTTCGATTAAAATTTGAGTTCGCCACTCTCTGCTTCGCGTTGCTATATCATCGCGCAAGAACATAGTGTGCTTTGGATCGCGGTAGAGGTGGCGTCCGTTGCTTTGAGGACTGGTTATCGTAACATGTGTTAATGTTTTGATTGGCAATTTGTAATCATTACGCAACAGTGAAGTACTTTTTCTCCTTTATTTGCTTTGTTGACTAGATTTTTTCAGTGATTTGGTTATTTTGATTTATTTCAGTGGTTATCGTGATATGTTTTGGTTATAGTTTTGTGTTTGTTGTGATTTTTGTTTGTTTCTTGTTTTTAATTGGATTTCTACGCCGCACCGGCTGAATTTTATAATAAGGTGAGTAATATGCTTTTCACAGGAGAAAATCCGTAAATTTTAAGGATTTTACCGCTTGTCTCATTTAAATATAATAAGATAACGAAAGTGAAATAAAACAGATGGTCGTTTTATTATGCAACTTCTAGCTTGCAATGGCATATAATTACACCTAGTAAATTTCTAGATACAGTTAATAGATATGTTGTAGGTAATTTCAATTTAAAGTGGGACGGTACGTACTTAATTGAGAGGTTATGGTGAACAATTCCTAAGATCAGTTGGGAAGGGGGTAAAAGCGACAAATTAACAGATATCTCCCTAATAATCAAATTTTAACTAAAAATATTCTTCAACAATAGTGTAGTATTTATTTATGTACAACTTACACTTATTTTCAAATAAATAACATCACCCAGTTTGCAAAAAACAGCTCATTGTGAATCATAATTTTAGTACAACTGTACTATAAGCTGTTTTTGTAAATTGGGTGATGATGCTATTTGACTGAAAATAAGTACACACTTGTAGGTACAAAAATAAATACTACAGAATTGTTGAAGAATATTTTTGGCTGAAATTTGATTATTAGGGAGATATCTCTTCATTTGGCGATTTTATTCCCTTCTCCACTGACCTTAGGAATTGCTTGTTCACCGCGTTGCAACATGATGTAGGTACAAATAATTGTGAAGTGCCTTGGAAAAAAAAGCAAAAACACCATATAAATTAGAAATATAGGTAGTAATTGATGCCTAGGTACAGGGCCGTTAAGAGAAAATCGGGGCCCGGGGGTAGTAACTTAAGACCCCCTCCGATCTTCAATATGATTTATGATTTCGAAGAGCGGAGGGTGGCATCCTTACGTTCCACATTTTGAAGAGCGGGGGGTGCAATTCCTTAAAATAGAATATTTATCTCGGTAAAAATTTCGAAGAGCGGGAGAGGAGCTATTCTTAAGAATATGACATTAATTTGCATCTCCAACTTCAGGTGGAACTCGGGCCCCCTCAAAAACACCGGGCCCCCTCAAAAACACCGGCCCCATTTGAAATTTAGGGTGCATAAACTACCTGTAAAAATGGATCTTTGGACATGAAAAATGTTATGAGACCATTTCCGGTTTACCTGGAAATGACCGCAACTTTCGAATTTAAATGGAACACCCTGTATATTTTTACATATTTGGATTCAAGACAGCATTCTGAGTATACCATGAGAATTTCGCGATTTTCAGTTGTTTTAAGCATTTTAAGACATTCGTCTAAAGTGCTTTGGAATACCAAAATTTGTTCTACGGCATGTAAAGTCCAAGGAAAGAATATAATTTTTCATTTAATTTCATTAATAACCATATACGAAGCCTCCAAAGTTGAACATATCACTTTTTTATCGAAAACTTTTTTTTTTCAATGGGAAGGTGGTGGCTCATTGTGTTCAATAAATTATAGATTTTTTTCTGAATTCATTGATATCCATTTCAAATCTATGCTATTTGTTTTTCTATTTTATTTAATTTGTTTAAAAATAAAAAATCTACACAAAGTAGTGGCTCACCCGTATAACTTTTTTATTTTTGAACATATCAAAATGAAATTAGGGGGCCGAGGGTCATACAGAAAATTGCATTATTTGACATATGAAGTAATTTAATACCACTTCCGGTTTCGCAGGAAATAACCCTAACTTCTGATTTTCAAATGGAACACCCTGTATATTATATTACATTTTTGGATTCAGAATGAATGGCAAGTTGTTATTTTCTATATCAATTATAAATTTTAATCTAGACTGCTATGAAATAAAAAAATAAGTACTTTGTCATTTTAGATTGTACAGAAAAAAATATTTATATATACATAGTTACTATTATTAACCATCTTGTAGGCATTTTAATGCAAGTAATTTACTTTTTTTGAAATAACTCTTTTTTTCAAATGGGACGGTGGTGGCTCCTTATATTCATTAAGTTGCCCTTTTCTACGAATCCGTTGATATCACTATGCTTGAGTTTTTATTAACTTTTATTTAAAAAACTGTAAAAACAGATTGTACTTGTAGTATTTTAAATCTACAGTTATTATTATACGGCTATCAAGAAATTTCACATCAAGTTACCTTTGCATTTTAAAAGAGAAACAAAATAAACGAAATGACAGTTCTCTAACTGAAACTTTTAGTTAACTATTGCAATTTCGCATCAAGTTACCCTTGCATTTTAAAAGAGAAACAAAATAAATGAAATGACAGTTCTCTAATTGAAACTTTTAGTTAAGTATTGCAATAATGGTGTATACAAATAATGAAAAAGTTGACATGCTTCTTATTTACCGGGAATATCGTAAAAATGGAAAGCGTGCACACGAAATTTATAATGAAAGATTTCCAGAAAGAACATGTCTATCCCGACATTATTTTAAGAAGTTGGAAAGGAAAATGCGGCGGGAGCCAAGGGTACGCAACCCAACGTTCGTAGTAAGTGAGGAAATGGAAATTAATGTGCTAGCCATAGTAAACTATGATCAAACTGCTTCTACGAGACAAATCGCAGAGGAATTGGGTTCAAATAAGGAAACTGTAAGACGCATGTTAAAAAAACACAATAATAATTTTTTTAAATATCTACAACTTACACCAGCATCTTTATGAAGTTGATAATGAGCGAAGGGTACAATACTGTGAGTGGTTACTTAATAAATGTGAACAAGATAACAGATTTTTAGAAAATGTGTTATTCTCAGATGAATCTAGATTCACAAATAATGGAATGTTTAATCGACACAACACTAGATACTGGTCTCAAGAAAATCAACATTTAGTCAGAACCAATAATTTTCAAGAACGTTTTGGCATAAATGTATGGACTGGAATTTATGGATACCGCATAGTAGGGCCTATTTTGTTTCAAGGAACATTATCGTGTGAAAGATACCTCGAGTTTCTACACAATGAGATATGGGATGAAGTTGCAGAGCTGCCATTAGCCTAACTAATACTTTCAACAAGATGGTGCTCCTCCGCACAATAGCAGAATTGTTTTAAATCATCTCACTGAGACGTATGGTGAACAAGATAGCAACTCATGGTCCAGTACGGTGGCCTGCCAGGTCTCCGAACTTAACCTGTTTGGATTTTTATTTATGGGGATATCTCAAGGATAAAGTGTACGGGATACCAGTTTTGACATTAGAAAATCTAGAAAATAGAATAAGAGCTGCATTCACTACTATAACACCTGAAATATTGGAAAACGTCATTCAAGAGACAGAACATCGAGCAAGAGAGTGTATAGCTCGTGGGGGAGGCCACTTTGAACAATACTTGTAATTTTTGTTAATTGTAAATATTTTAATTTTGATTCAGTTTTCTTACAATGTGTTGTTATTTAAAAATTTTGATTTAGAATTTTAAATAATAATAAACATACGTTTTTTTTTCTTTAAAATGCAAAGGTAACTTGATGCGAAATTTTTTGATAGCCGTATACCTAATAATAACTGTAGATTTAAAATACCACTAGTACAATCTGTTTTTACAGTTTTTTAAATAAATGTTAAAAAAAACCCAAGCACAGTGATATCAATGGATTCGTAGAAAAGGGCAATTTAATGGATGTAAGGAGCCACCACCGTCCCATTGGAAAAAAGAGGTATTTCAAAAAAACGAAATTACTTACATTAAAATGCCTACAAAATGGTTAATAATAGTAACTATGTATAAATATTTTTTTCTGTACAATCCTCGGTACAATCTAAAATGACAAAGTAGTTATTTTTTTAATGAGGTAATTTTTAAATTGATCATTTTTAGAGTACATTGCAAAAGGTATTGTTCCTGAACTTCAAAATACTTCAGCACCTTTCTCATCTAAACGCACTGGTCTATAACAATATTTTATATTTGTGTACTTTGTGTACTTCAATGTTTCACGTCAATTTTTCAGAAGTGACAAAAATGAACCATGCAATCGTATAAACGTTAATATTCAGTGGAATTCGTCATTCCACGAGTTGTTCAATTCAATGACATACCCCATTCAAGCGATTCAAGCAAATTGGTAGTTTTCAGTGTTGCGCCTGGTCACATTCAAACGTATGCAATTTTTCAAGAGTGCAATTTCAAGAGGCTTGTTATTTACCAACTCGATGTTTCCCCCTGTCTTATCGCGGCGACTTTTTGCAAAATCTTTATTATATGCAGAGACGCGAATGCAGCTGAATTTCCTCTCCCACATTTGAATATATTACATAGAAAATACACAAAAGCTGTCTTTTTCTTTGTAGGCAACTTGTTTGAAAACTTTCGACATTTTGCTATGAGAAGGATATTAAATGAAATATGTAACAATGCCAACTGTATAAAGTCGGTCTTGCCTTCTAAGTTCTAGATTTTCTTTGAATATTGTTATCTAATCAAATCGAAATATAGTGTGGAACAGCCAAATGTAATAAATTCAGTATCTCAATTATTATTGTGTATATTCATAAATAATCCCGAGACACGTCGATTTTGGATTCCGAAATGACATCCTGCAACGTACAAATTTCGTCCCTAAATTCAACCCCCTTCGGGTGGCAGTTGCAACCCCTAAATTTTGAAATGCGAAGTAGGGGCTTGTGATACCTCATTTGAAAGGTCTTTTCATTCTCTATTCAATAATGCTATGGTTTTAATATTTACTGCAAAAATCAACAGTAAAACATCAACAGTTAGTACATGTACTTAACGTAATTCGCTACCGCAAGCTAAAAAAACTTAATTTCAATGTAGGAGATGTTCAAACTGAATTCCTTGAACGTCTTGGCAGCATCCTAATTGTAAATAGAAATGTCTTCTAACGTTGTCCAACATCTGTGGCGTGACCGATCTAACCACATCCGTTATTCTTCTTCTTAAATCAGCTATATCGCGTGGCTTTGTATACCATACTTTTCACATATCACCACGGAAGGAAATCTAAGGGTGTAAGATCAGGAGAACGTGCTGGCCTTTCTAGCGATCCTGGTCTCCCGATCCACCGATTTGGAAGTGTTACGCCGAAGTATTGCCGGACATCGAGTATGCAATGTGGTGTTGCTCCATCCTGCTGGAACCATATTACATCCGATGAAACTTGTGGGTTTGCTTGAGCAGGATATAAGTTTGCCAAAGTTGGCACATTATTTTGGAGTAGAGCTAAATAATTATCTCCATTCAAATTTCCATCAATGAAGAAGGGACCAATGACATGTTTTCCAATTATCCCCGCCCAAACATTAACCTTTTCAGGATTTTGCGTATGTAATTCTCTCATCCAGTGAGGATTTTCATGAGCCCAATAGCGACAGTTTTGACGATTAACATGGCCACGAAGAGTAAAAGTGGATTTATCCGAAAACAAAATATGTTTTAGTTGGATAACGTTGTTATCTAACTCGTTATCTAACCTTTGCATCATTTGTTCACAAAAATACGTTCTTCATCAAAATCGTCTTCGCTAAGCTCCTGAGAAGTAAGTCCCATCTTTCTGATATCGATTCACGTGCAAAAATTAGGCACTGTAGCGCAAAGGGTTCCTGATATATTGAATAAAATTTTGGGTGCTCCTTCAGTGGTCCGCAGACCCATGTTTATATGAACTTTTTTCATATTCTTTTATGTAGAATCACCCCTAGAAATTAGTGACCGCATACCTGAAACAACCTCTATATATAATATATTTATTTCCCATAAAACCCCGATCCAACGAGTCCCCACATGCACAGTAGCAAAAAGTATTACGAGGGGGTGGTTCAGTGAAGGGTGAGGGAGAAACAAGGGGAGAAAATTATGTTGCCATCCTGATGAGCACCTTCGAAAACGGTGATTAACAGTTTTCACAAAACTCCGGGGTGATTGTATATCTCGGCACTCAACTTGCGAAATCTTGTCAAAATCTCGATCCAGCGATCGCCCACACATCCAGTGGCCAGAAATGTAAAAAGGGGGCGGTTTCGGGGATTTGAGGATGGTTAGAGGAGGGTAGGGGAGAAATGTATGTTGCTATCGTATTGAACATTCTTGAAAACGAATAAAAACAAATTTTTATCAATTTTGAAAATTTTGGGGAGTTTTTAGTGCCGGGGGAGGGGGTAGTTTCATACCCGGGGGTTCATAATATGGTGGATGGTCAAAATCCATATGGCCTACCCGAAATACTCGATCCGACTAGCCGGATGCCTAGAAAGAAACAAACACGAAAAGGGGGTGGTTTTTCGCATTTAGGGGTAGTTCCTGAGGGGTGGGAGGCCTGGAAATACCACCATCGTGTTCATCGTCCCCGGAAACGGGGAGTAGGAAATGATCGGAAGGGGTAGAAAACACCCCTTTTATCGAGGGTTCTATAACTTCTAGAAGTAGGTCAAAAATGAAAAATGCTTATTTTTCGAGATATGGCCATTCGAAAATTCGTAAAAGTGGTGGAAGGGAAATGTAAAAATTGAAAAAAGAATCTGAAAAAATTCGGGTGAATGTATCTTCGAAATACAAGACTTTTTTTTATTTGCAACTTTCCTGTAAAGTGCGTTTTCACTGAGCTTTTCCGGAAAAACGTGAAAAACTACCCCTTTATTTGAAATTGTAGCGCTTTAAAAATATGTGATTTAAAATTTCAAAAAATTCAGACGTATGCATTGAAGCCTTCTAAAGATTTATTGTCTCTTGGAATTTTTTTGTAACTTGCTAATTTTCCGAGTTACAGGCAACTCTTCACGATAAATTTTAATAATATTTTTTGCGCATTTTCAATTTAAAAATTATATTGAACCTTTAAAAATGGTATAACTATATTAGGTTTGATATATTTTTTATAACAATACGTATATAAATCGTGCTCTTTATTTGAATTTTCATGTATTTTTTAATTGAAAATTTGCAAAAAATGTAGTACATTATTCATCGTGAAAAACGGTCTGTAACTCGGAGAATTAGCAAGTTACAAGAAAACTCCAAGAGACAAGAAATATTTAAGTATATGGCCTCAATGCATACGTCTGAATTTTTTCAAATTTTTAATTTACATGTTCAATTTTTCGAATTTATGTTATGCCTTAAAAACGTCTTGGTTAATGCAGAGGATGTGAATAGAAAAAACAATTGAATGTAATTGTAGTCATCCATTCACCTCAATAAATGGTTATTTACTTTTATGTTGATTGTTGTTCGTATGGGCTTGTATTTTTGCTCTATTTAGTTTCGAACAATGCTGGAGTTTATCCGGTCTTTATGTTTTTTAAAGCTTAAATGGACAATAATATAATTAGATGTTATAAAAACTGATTTTTATCCCGAGTAAAGAAAGCTCCAAGGAAGTTGTTTTAAAATTTAGGCTACGCAGGACTAGCCTGTTTTTCTTGTAAGAATACTTACGCATTAAAATAAATGTTTAAATTAAGGTTGCCCAATTAATTTAAACAATTTTTTTCGAGGCGTGTGACAATAGTGTGCAATGATTATACCTAATCACTTTTATAATTTTGGTAATTATGATAAATAAGAGTAATGATAGTAGTATCTCAAATAAAAAGTAATTATTGTGTAATTGGGCAGCAATCATCAAATACGTTCGCAAAAATAGTCTATTCTTGACCCCCTCCTCCCATTTGTAAC
This sequence comes from Stenurella melanura, assembly GCA_963583905.1. Classification (NCBI taxonomy): domain Eukaryota; kingdom Metazoa; phylum Arthropoda; class Insecta; order Coleoptera; family Cerambycidae; genus Stenurella; species Stenurella melanura. The sequence continues at coordinate 17,534,314 of OY757311.1, read as the reverse complement.
ATTTATTAGCCCCCCTTACGCGAGAAAAATGTTTGCACTTCTCTCTACATTTAAGGACAAAAACTTACACTTTCTTAAAAATATATTCTGTTGGCTATATGAGAATAAATACTTTTTATGCATCCCCTTCCCTCCCCATCGTTCACTTTGTCACATTTTCAGTGACCCCCTCCCATTTGTTGAATGGCCCCTTAGTAATTGAAAATAATAAATTGTAATAAAAAGTAATGGAGTTGGCTTAGTGGTGTAGTGCTAAAGTGTTTGGCTTGCGACCACGAAGTCCCGGTTTCGAATCCTGGCCAGGGTATGGATATGTATTACGATCACAACTTAATTTGTGTTCAGTAGATAACCTGCCAATTTTCCCCAATTCATAAAGTATGAATAATCTTTTTTAAAAATGTACAGAATTCGCCACCAAGCAAACATCTAACACGTTGGAAATAAACGTTATCATGTAGAAAATTCACATGTTTCCATCCTTACCCCCAAAATACCAAACAATTCTGAAAGCCGCCCAACCACATACCCCTTAGCCACATGTTAATACTACTCGTTATGATCTACGGGGTGATTCAAAAGAAAGTACATTAAATTCAACTGTAGATTGGGGTTACAGCCCATTAATGTGGGTGCTTGACAAGTTTTCTCCTAATAACCTTCAAGCGGATTGACGTACGATGATCCAATTGTGGATCCGGCTCTTTATTTTTGATGGGCTACACGCTCATTAGAGCGAGTTCATACTGATATGCAAAACGTGTCCTATACATGGTGGTCCGGTAAAATTCAAGGTCAAATATTTGTCGTCTTGTGTCAAATTATGAATTTTGATTAGTTATTGAATATCTTATTAAATTTAGAAACTTTTTAACTGTGGTGATTTTTCATCCAATTGGGCCGGTTTCAAGCAAATGGAAAAAACCAGAGGCATGCTGAAGCAGTTTTAATGACAATTTTATTTAAAAACAAATGCAACGTTTGTCAGATTCTGAGTTGACAAATGTTGAGTTGTCTAATCAAAGTAGTGCAATTTTTTGAGAATTATTGATCTGAAAATGGCGCGCTATACTGCCGAAGATTATACCAATATGCTTTTTATCTTGACATCATGCTAAGAGAATGCAGCAGGTGGAGTAAGGGAGTATCAGATTGGCGAGGTCCCAGTTGTAGACCCAACCTTCGGGTGCTAATTTCGGGGTCTTCCTCAACTACCTCCTTCAACGTGTGGGACTCGGACATTCCTTGGCCTTTCTAGTCTAGGCGTCGTTATTAATTAATCAAAATTATTAATTTGACACAAAACAAAAAATATTTGACCTTGAGCTTTACTGGATTGCCCCGTATAGGACACATTTTGCATATCAATACGGACTTGCTCTAATGAGCATAGTAGTATAGCTATAGGCGTACGGGACCAAAATCCCATGTTATTTCTTATGTAGGTTCATTCTGGTTTTCAAGGTCACTTCTTCGCTGGCTCCACCTACCTGCAGCTAACTTCGCGAGGTCAACGGGCGAACGTAGCTAACTTGACAAGGTCGATGGAGAGCGTGGCTAACTTCACGACTTGCGCCATCAGAGGGCGTCACAGTGGTGGAAATTTCAAATGGCGGCGACCGGAAATTCAAGATGGCGGGAAATTCAAACCTGTCTACCAGCGGCTTGTAAGCACAGCTTATTTTATTAGACACCATTTTCAAACAGGATCTGAACAGCTGTTAAACAGTGTCTGTTTTGTTAAACAGTGTCTGTTTACAGATCCTGTTTAAAAGCTGTACAAACCTGTTTAAAAGTTGTTCAAACCTGTTTGAAAATCGTACAGATCTGTATACAGACACTGTTTAAAAGCTGTTCAGATCGTGTTTGAAAATGGTGTCTAATGAAATAAGCTGTGCTTACAAACCGCTGGTAGACAGGTTTGAATTTCCCGCCATCTTGAATTTCCGGTCGCGCCATTTGAATTTCCCGCCACTGTGACGCCCTCTGTTGGTGCAAGTTGTGAAGTTAGCCACGCTCTCCATCGACCTCGTGAAGTTAGCTACGTTCACCCGTTGACCTCGTGAAGTTAGCTGCAGGTAGGCGGAGCCAGCGAAGAAGTGACCTTGAAAACCAGAATGAACCTACATAAGAAATAACATGGGATTTTGGTCCCGTACGCCTATAGCTATACTACTGAGCATGCAGCCCATCATTATAAAGAGCCGAATCCGCAATTGGATCATAGTACGTCAATCCGCTTGTAGGTTATTAGGAGAAAATTGATTGTCAGGCACTCGCCCCCTTTAAGGGGCTAAACTCGGTTAAAAGGCGCGGTAGAAAAAGGAATTGTTAGGAAAATCTTTTGATTCACCCTGTGTATAGTCATTTTCATATGTTCCTTTTTTCTCACGTTTGAAAACCATATACCTATTGACTTGCCACCCCTACACACGAAATTACTTCTTCCCTAAGTGTCTCGGAAAACTGACTTTTCACGCTGAGTTCACTTATAGTGCACTTAAACATCGAGTTTTATAAAAATAGTCAGAATATAGGGTTCCAACACTCCGCCCCCCATTGCCACCCCCGTAATCGCGGAACTTCTGGACCACCTTCATGTGACTCGGAAAAGTAAAACCTAGACAATTATACCAAATACATTCCTATCGAACTTTACCTGCGTCCAGCGGTCACGACTGAACATTTGCTACACTTTAAACGTTTATACCTCTCTATACAGCTGACTCATATACCATATAATGATATCGCTTCTACGGTTCCCTACTAGATTCCACATTTCCCTAACATCTAGTGTTATACTACCGATTCCTTGAATTTCCAATGTTGAAATATAAAGATTAGTATCGAAACTAGGGTAGAAGGAGCGTCACTCAACTTGAGATCGCTCAAAATTGAACTGGAACGTGCACAGTTTACACACACCCGCAAAAAGGCCATTAAGCAGACGCCCGAACATTTTAGGCCTACCCAGATCGATTCTGCACAAAAATTTAAGGAACTCCCTTTGTGGTCCTACAGGCTGCAGCTGTAGTGCTGGACAGCCGTAACCCCTTTTATGGTGGAAGCTTGCGGTTTGTTCAATTTATTTTTCGAGTTGCCAACTGAATGATTCATGAGCCGACAATATTACGAACGTAGTACGCACATGATAGTAGCGTATACACATGGATTTTATTGTTTATCGAGTTTGTTCTAATTTTTATATTGGTATAAAGATTAATGTTTATAATATATCGACCTACATGTGCTTTGTTATCAGTAATTGGTTTATCATTACAAAATTAGGTTGTTTTAATGAGTTCTTTCAATGGGTAAATCTCGGTAAAAAATGAAACTGGATTTATGAAAAAGCCACATCTCCATATACAGGGTACCCAAATTGTGTAGGCTAAACTATACCAAGTAATAGAACTTTTCAAAATAAGACAAATGGGGAAGTGCTTAGTTTACAAGATAGATACAATATTTTCGAATCATTTGAATGGATGTAATTTTTTGTAATTTTGCCCCAACTTGAAAATTTCAAGTTTTTTACACAAAGCGGTCTGTTACGTCTTTATGTGATGTTGTCAGTTTAAGAGTAAAACTTATTTGAACTGTATGCGTAGTGGAAGTATAGTAATCGTAAAGAAACGCTACCTAACGAATCACTACTTCCACATCCAGATTTTCCAGCCAAGTTTCTTTAAAGGAAAACATCTTTACCATATTTGCACTCTAGTATGTGAAAATAATTGGTCATAGAATTTTAATGATATAATATTTGAGGCAGATATCATAAAAAAATTTGAGGTGTTAGCTTCTCGCATATACTTCAAAAATTAAGTTACTCTTATTAACTGGACGCTTATTAGCTTTCTTCACTGACTTTTCCCTATTTACCTCCCCCACCCTTCAATGGAATAATCTCATCAGATGTCGTTACAATACATACGTGTACCAAATTTCAAGTGAATATCTCAATTTTATTTTATAGACCTCCATAATAGTGGAATGGAGGTGGTGGGAGGTTGAAAATATTATAAAGAAGTCTGAGGCCTTGGCTTCTAGTATATACACCAAATCCCAAGTTTCTGTACCCTTACCAGCTTACTTTAGTTATTTTCTCCTATTTACCCCTACTTACCCTCACCCCTACAACGGAAGCTCCTTTAAAAATGGAGTGGGGGTGGTTGAGGAGTTGAAAAATGTTTAAAAAAAAATCTGAGGTCTTAGCTTCTATTAGATACACCAAATCCTAAGTTTATGTATTCTTACCAGCATGCTTTACTTTATTTTCCCCCATTTACACCTATTTAACCCCAACCCTTCAACTGAATCGTCTCAAAATATAATTTTGTTCCAGATGTCGTTATAATACATACGTGTACCAAATTTGAAGTGAATGTCTCAATTCTATTTTATTAATCTTTTTAATAATGGAGTGGGGGTGGGAAGGGTGTTGAAAAATGTTATAAAAAAATCTGGTGCCTTGGCTTCTAGTATATACACCAAATCCCAAGTTTCTGTACTATTAGTAGCTTGCTTTACTTATTTCCTCCTATTTAACTCCCAACACTTTCTTTACAACTCCTCCAACTTCGAGGAGGGGGTTGTAAATTGGGGAAAGTAGTTTGAGCAAACTAATAAGAGTCCAGAGACTTCGTGTTTGGAACATATGCTAGAGACCAACGCCTCAAATTTTTTATGACATCTGTCTCAAATATTATTAAAATTCTATGACCAATTATTTCTTCATACTAGAGTGCAAATATAGTCAAGACGTTTTCCTTTAAAGAGACTTTGATGGAAAATCTGGATGTGAAAGTACACAGTGATTCTTTAGGCATCGGTTTTTATGAATATTTTCGCAAGACAGACAAAATAATGACAGTAAAATTATTTTTTAGCGGACAAAAATGAATTTAAAGGTAAATTTAAAATCACAACAGTTTTCCGGCAGTGGGAGGGAAGCGCCTGAGCTGCCGCGATTCTCTCTCTGTGGATGGTTTTCTTCTATCAATAGGAACCCTATGACCAACTTTCAGCGCGGCGGCTCAATGCCAAGTCAAGTTTTTCGCGGAAAAGGGACTTTTCCGGCCGTGGAAAGGGAGGGCCACGAGGTGCCGCGATTTTCTCTCTGTGGATTATTTTCTTTTAGCAATAGGTACAATTTGACCTATTTTCAGCGCGGCAGGCCAACGCCCCGTCGGTTTTTTCGCGGTAAAAAAAGTTTTCCGACCGTGGAAGGGAAGGGCCAAGAGCTGCCGCGAAGTTCTCTCTGTGGATGCTTTTCTTTTACCAATGGGAACCCTATGAATCACTATCAGCGTGGCAGCTCAATGCCAAGTCGAGTTTTTCGCGGGAAAAAGAGTTTTGTGGCCGTGGAAGGAAAGGGCTAAGAGTTGCCGCGAATTTCTCTCTGTGGATGCTTTTCTTTTATAAATGGGAACCCTATGACCCACTTTGAGCGCGGCAGCTCAATGCCACGTCGAGTTTTTCGCGGGAAAAAGTGTTTTCCGATCGTGGAATTTTTCCTAATTGGACATCAGATTCATTATCAGCGATAACGAAACCCCCGAGTTCCCACTTTCAGCCCAAAAAAGAAAAGAATACGAGTTATTCTGGAGAAATTTACTGATCTTCCCGTCCGTTATTTTGAATTTCGTAAATCTAGCGAACTCAAAAAACCCCCGAGTACACATTTACAGCCGAAAAACGAACAAAAAACACGAATTTTTCCTGAGAAATTGACTCTACTTCCGGTCCGTCATTTTGAATTTACCAAATTAGGCTTCGAATTCGTAATCGGCGACCTCAAAAACCGCCGAGTACAGATTTTCAAGGCCAAGATATTCATTCTCATTTTTTCTGGAAAATGACCCGATTTTCGATCCGCCATTTTATTATGAATAAATCATGCATTATAAATAAATAATTTACAACATGCCTATCAATTAATATAAAGTAGTAAAACAATATTTACAATAATTAAAAAGTGATCCTAAAAATTGTCGGTCGATGTTCATGACATCGCTTGGTCTTTTTGTGACTTTAGATAAACTATACCTATGTGCTTTTGAAACGTTTTGTCTAGACCTAATTTTCTTACGCAGTTTTTACAATTACATTATATTCTATCAGAGAAATTTCATGTTTCCCAAGTGGCACGAAAGATAAAAATTTGTATACTGTCCAATAGACCGACAAATCTAACAAAAAATCAAAGGGAATATGCCCCAGCAAAAAAAGGATCTTTTCGTTTTAGCTCTAGTAAAATATAGTAATTCTCTAATACGTGAAGAAAATTTGATTACCCGTCCAATGGGTAAAATAGGCTGCCTTTAAAGGAGCTCTACTTTTTCTGTCGTGGAACGTATAATGTCTGCTCACTAGCTGCGACTTTTAAAGAGTTGCTTTGAAAATACTGATCAAAAGAATAGAGATAAGTAGGAAGCATAAAAAATAGTAAGGGATGCTTCAAAGGCATCCACAAAGGATTCCCTGTATTGATATTTAACGTATCTAAAATGCAATCACGGTTCAGATAGGCAAAGAACTACTGAAAGAGAAACAAAACAAACATGAAATGTTTTAGATACATTCAGTTTTATTTCAGTGCGATAGTCACTTTGTTATTATTTGTAATGTCTAAGAATATTCTCGATTTGTTTGTAGGGAAGATGTTGTAACTTAAAATATTTTTTGTATTGCGATAATGAATTTGCTAAGATGTTGAAAATAAGCTATGTCGTATTTTCAATTGTTTTCAACATGTTTATTTAGGGTTTCTGGTGGACTTTGAGACATGAACAAATAATTATAATAGTAAGGCTGATTCAAGCCAACAAGCCTGATATCCTTGACCATCAAAACAAGGTGATGTTTGTGATCGAGTTCTCGGCACCTGCTGATCTAAATATCGCTCTGAAAGAGGAGGAAAAAACGGAGCAAATACCGCGATCTCCAGTACGACCTTCAAGTGCTGTATCCAGGCTACTCGGTCAAGATGGTCGTCCTAATAATCGGTGTACTCGGAGGTATGAAGCCTACGCTGTTCTCAGAACTGAAGACTATGCCGACCTGTCAGAAATCAGCCGAATGGCTGGCAAGCCAAATGCAGAAGGCGGTTATCTTGGGGTCCCTTCGACTACTTAAGGCACACGATTCAGGAATTTACCGTCACTAATCCCACGGGTAGTGGGGGCCTTCAATACGGCATGGAAGCACTACCTGGATCAAATAATGGAGCAAAAGAACATCAGTAGAACGCTAAGAAAAATATGTATGAGTTTCTTAGAAGGGATGAAAGTAAAAAGCGGAAGAACAAACAAGATGGAAAGAGGTTGACCAAAAGGCTACAGCCTGGGACCATCCCTCTGAATACTATTGATGGAGGGGTGGTTCGATAGGATCGAATGGGCCAATACGAAAGAAAAAGAAAATTACAATACAGGAAAGTAGGACACAGATTTAGGACTTTTTCAAGCTTACGCAGACGATCAGGCCGTGGTAATCAGCGGAACATCATTAATAGAGATAGAGAGAAAATGGAAAATCATATGGAAAGAATGCGAACAATGGGAAAAAGAGAGTAAAGCAGAATATGACCAAACGAAAACAGAGGTAATGTTTATAGAGGCAAAAAGCAGAGGAAGGGAGCCAAGGATCAGGATAGGCGATAAAACGTTAGACAGAAAGAATCCATAAAATATCTAGGAATACACATAGACAAAAAAATGAACTTCACGGAACATTTAAAGGATGTACAGAAAAAACAGGGGCAGTAATCTCTAGAATATCAGGCATAATAAGAAACAAATGGGGCTTAGACAGAGAACATCTGAAGATTATATATGATCGAGTATTCAAGATAGCCATCCTTTATGGCGCAGATATTTTGGAGGAACGAACTCAAGACTCAAATAACAAGCGAATATTGGACGCCACTCAGAGGAAAATTATGCTCGGCAAGGGCGTATAAAACTACGCCTACCACAACTCTACAGGTATTAACAGGGGCACCACCTCTGGACATCGAGGCAGCCGAAATAAACAAATGATGGATGGTAAATAGAGAATCGCTGGAAAAACAAATAGTAAAAATAAACGGAAGACCAGACATGCACGATAGGGAAACGGAAGAGGAAAAGTTAGCAAATGACAATAAACGCGCCGAGAAGGAAATCTACATGGATGCCAACATCCAGGACGGAAAAGTAGGCACGGGATGGGCAACCAGAGAGGAGCAAGGATGGATCGCCGCCAAAAATCGGATATACAACGGAATCAGCATTAATAATGCGGAATGAATAGCTGTGTTAATAGCATGCGAGAAAATTGAGATAAGAAAGGAAAACACCTGGAAAATAATTACTGATAGCCAAATTGCAAAAAAACAATAGACAATACTAGGACTGATAATGGAATCGCCGTAGACATTCAAAAGAGAATCAGCCAAATGAAAAAACACGGGAAGGCAGTAAGGATTGTATAGAAAAATAAAAAAAGCAACGACGGCGGAAACATAGCGGATAGACTTGCCAAAGAAGCAGCGGAATTAGAAGAAACAAATATAGAAGGAGACTGGGCAAACAGTAAGAAAGGTACCAGGCTAAAATGAAAGAGGAAATCAAACGGAAGTGGCAACGGAGATGGGAGATAATATCCCACCAAGGAGAACAGTCTGCGAGGAAGTAACAAACATAAGAATCGGACTTACCTTTAAAACAACGCAGATGATCACTGGACACGTAAACTTTAAAACATATTTAGCAAGAAATGGGAAAATTGACACAGCTATTATTGTGACTGCAACCTTGGCAACACATTATGTACTATAGGCTCACGACGACCGACTCTCTCCTCTAGTTCTTGGAGAGTGGAAACTGAAGGGGTTCCCTTGACGGGGTCTTGCTAGACATAGGGAAATAAGAGCCTGGAAGCCGCGAGGCCGTGATCTCCAGCACGACCTTCAAGTGCTGTATCCAGGCTACTCGGTCAAGATGGTCGTCCTAATAATCGGTATACTCGGAGGTATGAAGCCTACGCTGTTCTCAGAACTGAAGACATGCCGACCTGTCAGAAATCAGCCGAATTGCTGGCAAGCCAAATGCAGAAGGCGGTTATCTTGGGGTCCCTTCGACTACTTAGGGCACACGATTCAGGAATTTACCGTCACTAATCCCACGGGTAGTGGGGGCCTTCAACACGGCATGGAAGCACTACCTGGATCGAATAATGGAGCAAAAGAACATCAGTAGAACGCTAAGAAAAATATGCATGAGTTTCTTAGAAGGGAGGAAAGTAAAAAGCGGAAGAACAAAGAAGATGGAAAGAGGTTGTCCAAAAGGCTCCAGCCTGGGACCATCCCTCTGAATACTATTGATGGAGGGGTGGTTCGATAGGATCGAATGGGCCAATACAAAAGAAAAAGAAAATTACAATACAAGAAAGCAGGACACAGAGTTAGGACTTTTTCAAGCTTACGCAGACGATCAGGCCAAGGTAATCAGCGGAACATCATTAATAGAGATAGAGAGAAAATGGAAAATCATATGGAAAGAATGCGAACAATGGGAAAAAGAGAGTACCTAAATATAACCAAACGAAAACAGAGGTAATGTGTATAGAGGCAAAAAGCGGAGGAAGGGAGCCAAGGATCAGGATAGGCGATAAAACGTTAGACAGAAAGAATCCATAAAATATCTAGGAATACACATAGACAAAAAAATGAACTTCACGGAACATTTAAAGAATGTACAGAAAAAACAGGGGCAGTAATCTCTAGAATATCAGGCATAATAAGAAACAAATGGGGCTTAGACAGAGAACATCTGAAGATTATATATGATCGAGTATTCAAGATAGCCATCCTTTATGGCGCAGATATTTTGGAGGAACGAACTCAAGACTCAAATAACAAGCGAATATTGGACGCCACTCAGAGGAAAATTATGCTCGGCAAGGGCGTATAAAACTACGCCTACCACAACTCTACAGGTATTAACAGGGGCACCACCTCTGGACATCGAGGCAGCCGAAATAAACAAATGATGGATGGTAAATAGAGAATCGCCGGAAAAACAAATAGTAAAAATAAACGGAAGACCAGACATGCACGATAGGGAAACGGAAGAGGAAAAGTTAGCAAATGACAATAAACGCGCCGAGAAGGAAATCTACATGGATGCCAACATCCAGGACGGAAAAGTAGGCACGGGATGGGCAACCAGAGAGGAGCAAGGATGGATCGCCGCCAAAAATCGGATATACAACGGAATCAGCATTAATAATGCGGAATGAATAGCTGTGTTAATAGCATGCGAGAAAATTGAGATAAGAAAGGAAAACACCTGGAAAATAATTACTGATAGCCAAATTGCAAAAAAACAATAGACAATACTAGGACTGATAATGGAATCGCCGTAGACATTCAAAAGAGAATCAGCCAAATGAAAAAACACGGGAAGGCAGTAAGGATTGTATAGAAAAATAAAAAAAGCAACGACGGCGGAAACATAGCGGATAGACTTGCCAAAGAAGCAGCGGAATTAGAAGAAACAAATATAGAAGGAGACTGGGCAAACAGTAAGAAAGGTACCAGGCTAAAATGAAAGAGGAAATCAAACGGAAGTGGCAACGGAGATGGGAGATAATATCCCACCAAGGAGAACAGTCTGCGAGGAAGTAACAAACATAAGAATCGGACTTACCTTTAAAACAACGCAGATGATCACTGGACACGTAAACTTTAAAACATATTTAGCAAGAAATGGGAAAATTGACACAGCTATTATTGTGACTGCAACCTTGGCAACACATTATGTACTATAGGCTCACGACGACCGACTCTCTCCTCTAGTTCTTGGAGAGTGGAAACTGAAGGGGTTCCCTTGACGGGGTCTTGCTAGACATAGGGAAATAAGAGCCTGGAAGCCGCGAGGCTTTTTAACCAGTTCATTTCATTTTGTGCATTATGTACGTACTCAAATGACCCAAAACCAACGCAGATTTTTGTTGGAATTTTAATTGCCAAGGTTTTTTGTTTGTCCCGATCGAACCTCTACAACCGTAGATATTCACCTTTTTACCTAAAAATACGCTGTTCAAAAAACAAAATTGTTCATAAAAAAAACTCTAGAGGCTCAAAACTCAGAAATATATTCTCCTGGTGAAATCCTAGAAGGTATGAAATCACAATATTGCTGTTATAAGACTATGCATATCTCATCGTTTATTTGGTGCTTTTTACTGTGCTATAATGAGCACGGCTGCCAATCGGCCATTTAGATGAGCTAGTCATAATTAAGCATTCTGTCTAGCATTCGAAAACAATAAAAATAAGCTCGATAAGTACCATATGGTTAGATCGTGAGTTGTGTTCAGACATGATGTTTTGTTTTGCGCTTTTTGCCAACAGGTCACGAACTAGGCGTAGGTGCATACTCATTTACCTCTCGTCATTAAATATATTAAACCGTTAGATGTACAAATATAACAGAAAATATAAATATAATAGGTGGTTTGGTGCGAGGGAAATAATTAAAATTCAGTTGTACTTTGTATACCTACTGATTGTCTTTACACAAAAAGCAAAAATTGATATTTAATTACTTAGAGACATTAATTCTAAAACAACGAAAAAACTATCCACAACCTATGAGACTTGCCAAAAATTATATACAATTTAATAATCTCTTAAAATTCAATTTCAGTTATGATCAGTCGTAAAAGTTCTAGAAGGACCCATCCTATGGAACTGTGCCCAACAGAACTTTTACCTATTTAATAAATTGATACCTATATACCTTATTTAGAAACACGCTTAGGCCATTTTAGCGGACCTTCTATAAACTATGTTATATTATAATTTTAGAACATAATGTTACTAAGGTTTTTGATTAAACACACTAAAATACGAAAATATACAAGATATCAAAACTATATAATATACAGAGCGTTTCCCAGGCTCGATTAAGCACGACATATTGAAATTGCAATATACAGTGAGTCTCTCAGATTCGAAGGAATGTTACGTGGAATAGTTCAGGTATTAGTTTTATTTTAGGAAACCACCCTTTAAAATCGGTGTGTTCAAAATTGCAACAAGAGATAAACACTCACGCACTTTATTTAATAACTAACTGGAAACTTAACAATACTTTCTTTAACTAACACTTTTACTGACTAAAATAACCTTCAACAATACTAATTAGTTAATATTCACACTCTACTGTTCACTTTGTATCACTTCAGATTTTCTAACCTTAATTCATTTAAGGACTTCCTTCCCGCGTGTTTACATCGGCTTATATATTCTATAAAATGCATTTATAAATCTTCCATCTATTTCTAGTAAAGTATCGAACCTTCGCGTGTGGCAGTCCAGAACAATGTAGAAATCTCGATCCTCTTCTATAAGTTTGTAGCTTCTAGAAAACGTACTACTAATATCTCAGAGATGGCCTGCATGAATTAAGGTGTTGAGACATGGTATTGCAGTTGGTACTTAATTCCGGCCAGTACTCATGAGCGCTATCAGCCCAGCCCACAGGGGGCGCAAACTCGTAACAGTGTTTTTAATGACTATTATGAATCAATTAAGAGTTACAGTTGATCGTGATCGACTGCAACTTCTGCTAGTTATTGTTATTTTTGCTTGGACTGTTTGGGTATTATTGAATAGTAGCCCATTTGTGGCTAGCTAGTTCCAGTAATAACACCTTACACCCGAGCTATTATTTTTCTTTAGAGAAAAAGCTGTTTTTATTGGCCAGTAAGTCGTTCGGTTTTTTAAAACAAGTTTCATTTGCATCAATTATTTCGTTAAAAAATTGGATACCTACTTTAAAACTTTTATATATTTATTTTGAGTGTCATAAAAATAAATGATTTATTTAGTAATAAATACGTGTCAGTGTGTGGAGAACTGAAAAATTATCGAGTAAACTTGTAGTTTTGGTGATATGAGCCAGTCTAACCAATGAAATGGTATTAAAAACAACTTTTAAATGTAATACAAATATAATTATTTTATAATTAAAATTGTTTACGAAAAAAAATGACTAGTCAAGAGGTCATTTACAGTATACAGTTAATTAAATATTTGGGTTAACATCGGAAACAGACATGTCTATTATTAATCAAATATTCCTAATATATGTCTTATGTTTATTATCTCTAATTAAATTTAGAGCAAATATTAAAAGTTCTAATCGTAATTTAATTGATTCATAAATTTGAGATTAACGCCTTATGGTAAAAATATAATTTTGAAATCAAATACACAATCACCGTTTCATTATAAATGAAACCACCTAAATAAAATGAGTATGATAATAAGGACAGCAGTTATTTTTTAGTTGTTTACAACTCTCAATACCTTAATTTGTTTATTCTTCCAAAAAAATAAACAAGATTGATTAAATGTGTTTCTGGAATTCAATTAAGTTCCTGAAAAAATCAAAGTTCGTATCCAGGATTGATGTATACCATAAAAGGCTAAGGATTAGATATTCATAAGTATGAATTCTGATATTTTGAAAATTAAACAAAATGTTATTATTGGACATAGATTTAAAAGTGAGCAAGGTGGCAAAATCAGTGGGGAACGGGGGGTAACGCACCAAGTGAAGAGGGATCTCCCTAACAAGCGATTTGGAATAAACTGGATTGGTAATTAAGAGCCTGTTAAGTGGCCTGTTCGGTCACCTGATATGTTACCCCTCGATTTTTTCTTAAGGGATCATTTAAAGCAAGTTTTATACACTGAGAAACCAAATAATCTTAATGATTTAAAGAATAGGATAACTCATGCTTGCCGCCCAATAATCCCAGAAATTATAAGGAATTTTTGTACACGAGAATTTTCAAGGAGGTATGTGCCGTCTCGTGTGCCGTGTCAAATAGAATATGGGTAACAATTTGAGCATCTTTTATAATAATCATAATAGTTAGGTACTCACGGTTTTTTGTATTATTATTCCTTATGATTTAACTCCTAACATCTCAACAATAGTTAATGATAGGTATAGAACATGGTTAATAAAATTTGTTCGAAAATAAAAGGAAAATCAAAAAATATGAAATTATACAGGGTGTTCTATTTGAAAAAGTAAAGTTGCGTAACTTGCCGCCTTTTTAAGGTATCTTGTACATTTGGAAGTATAATTATTAAATGTACCTGTTTAAACAAAATAACTTTTCTGTTTAACATTTCTTTCTGTGTCTCACCATTTTCCAAATAATGCTTGTCTAAATAGAGCTGGGACATCCTTGAATATATAGTGCGAGTCACTAGTGCGCAACCATTTAAAATCTGAAAAGTCGTCTCAAATGAAAATTGTGGGCATGTTCTAAAACTATGTCCAAATGTACAGGGTGTTTCAGATAGTAGTGGCGGGCTAATATTTCGATTTTCTAAGTGAAACTCAACTTTTTTTATATATTTATATTGAACTCTTAATTCTCTATCCAGGCACATACTGTTTTTGGACATACACTAAAACCTAATTTAACAGGACGCTCTCTACATCATTGAAATTTTTACATTTTTGAACTCTCATAATTCAATTCTTACTTCCCTCGCATACCGAAGGCAAGTATTGTATTCGAGAAAAAATCACTCCGAGATTTCTTCGAATTTTCACGTTTCAGATCATGTAGATTACGAAAATATAGGTTTTTCAATTCCGCCAGTTTGTCTGCCTGCCTGCCTGCCTGCCTGTCTGTCTGTCTGTCTGTCTGTCTGTTGGTGCATTAACTAAAAAACTACTTGACGGAGAACAGTCAAATTTGGTTGGTAGCTGACGCTACTGTCAGCGAAGAAATGGTTAGTTAAACATTCACTGGAAAATATACCGTCTAAAGGGAATACATAATGAAAAAAAGTTTTTTGCTCAAATAAAAAATTTACACGACATTTCCGTGACATTCTAAACCTATTTCAGAAATAAAAATTTTTGTTACCAACATTTTTTACCACTAAAATATATGGAATTTTTTTTTGCTCAAATTTAAAATCTCCATGCCATGAAACATCATGGCATTAAAAAAAAAATGTTTTTGGAGAAATCTGTAGTCTTTTTTTTACCACTACTATAGAATAGATGGAAACATTTTTTTCTCAAATTTAAAATTTCCATGTTTCATGACATTCTAAGCCTATTTCAGAAAAAAAAATTAGACATTTTTTTACCAACATTATTGGACATTTTTTTACCACTAGATGAAAAAATTTTTTTCGCTCAGATTTAAAATTTACATGTTTCATTACATTCCAAGCCCATTCCAAAAACTTTTGAAAATAAAGAAAAATAAAAATTTCCCACTACGAAATACAAAATAGGTAATGGAAAAAATTTATTTTTGCTCAAATTTAAAATTTCCACGTTTCAGGACATTCTAAACCTATTTCAAGAAAATATTTTCACCACTACTATAGAATAGATGAAAAAATTTTTTACCACTAGAATACACGAAAAAAATGTTTGTTCCAATTTAAAATTTCCATGTTTCATAAGATTCTAAACCTACGTGAATGTGGAATTGAAAATGTGACTGGTGGCAATAATATTTGGTATATGCACCTACGTTTGCACCTATTATAGTTTTATTGAAAAATGTACGGAGTGGTCGTCCCAAGAAATAATTCAACCATGGTGGGTATTTGTAACGGTATTTGCGCAAGCCTTCCATATTTGGCACCTGTTATTTAGTATTAAATTTTTGCTGTCGGATGACTACTCTGTATATTTTTTTGACCAAAAGTTATCAGGTTTTCTTTGTATTAATAGTGATAACTATATTCCGATTATTATTCTCAATATCATTTCGTAATTAATAATTTTTTAGAGTGACCGCCATGCACAAACAAAAAGGGAAGTTCTGTGTAAATATCTTTACCGATTTTTTTTTCAAATGGAACACCTTGTATATTTTTCCCTAAATTGTTTTAGCAATCAATTACCTATGTCCATAATGGCTTCTTTTTTTCTATCCTATACTTCAAAAACCTCGAAAGAAAGTAGGCACTATGAGATATTGACGTATAGGTAATTGATCATTGAAATATTTTAATTAATAACATCTTCCATTTCAATAAATTGAGTTATTTCAGTTTAAAAACGTAAAAATTTGAAACATCGTCGAGTATATTATGTACAATTATGTTCGAATTTGAAAATTCTTGGAATTAGTACCTATTCTTGACTAACATATAAAATGCAAAGTGAAACTATGACCTTTGTGAAAATACGTTTTATTGCAACTTTTACGCTTGACCGCGGGAAATGCATTTGTTATCGGAAAAAAGTAGAATAACGTATCAACGCCGCTATACAAAATTGAAAATAGTGTATGAATAGATAAATAATTAAAAGTCAATATTGCTATATAAAAAATTATTGGGTCCTCGATTTAAGAAAGCCAAGTATTACTTTGTTAGCTCTGGTGGGAAACTCCCTGTAAATTTAAAAATAATTTTAAAATACCTATCCCACTATAGATCCCCTGCAATTTTTATCCGAGACATGTTTTCAAATTCAAACACCTGTATCCAAGGACAAATAAACTCAGTATCAGAAATATCCTTCAAGACAAAATTAAGGACATGTCCATTCAAAGCCAACTTAAAGAAACTGTATAAAAATTAGACGTCTCAATCTAATAACTTTTATATCTTTCCCCAATCTAAGTAAGTTCGAGGCAGCAGGAAGCTAGCCCAGTTCAAAGTTGAAATCTGGATGAAATATCTCTGGCGTCAAATCAATAATCCCTTTATTGGTGGTAGCTCTTGCACCACAAAGACCTGCCTGCAATAAAAACAAAAGTTCCTGCAACAGTAGTAAAAGAAAACCAAAACGATTAGAAGGCGGAATATTGTTTCATTTTATTTCTCAAAAGAAAGAACACGTCTCTCTTTACCAAATCGTGTAAATCACTCGAAAATTCTATTGTGGAATAAGTGGATTAATTTATGTCCGTTTAAAATTCAAGTGTTTATGATATAACATAAATATTATTCATTTTAGATAGGTCTATAAATATAATTTAAGTAGTGTTATAATTATGGAATTATAAAAAGTACAAGAGCCATAAGCAAAATTAAAAAAGGTACACAAAATAAGATAAAAGAAAAAGTTCATCGTTTATTTTGATATGTCGCAAATAGTCTAGTCAACAAGTGCCATTTTGGTGCCATTTTGCTGAAAACCTGTAGCCTGTACCGAAAATTATGATTTAGGGCTCATTCGATTCGGACATCTAGAATCTTTTTAGGAAATTGAGTCTGTAAAAATTACAAAAGTTATAAACATTTTAGTAAAGAATAAAGAGGGGGTTTGGTTTTTTGCAAATATCTCGGAAATTATTAAAGATATCCGAAATCAAAAAAAAAGATCCTTACAGAGCCGGAATTATCGTAAAAAAGTCCTGCCTCCAGGAACTCTACCACCAATATTTATAATTTTAATTTAGAGGTGAAAATAGGACTAAAATGGGTAATGTGACTTCCGCGCGCGCCGACCAATTCGGACATTTTAACAATAAAAATTATTTAAACCCATTAAATATGAATATTACGAAATAGAAAAATTCACATACCTTTTGCACACTTGAATAAACAAAAATCCATTGAAAAAACATTTTTCCCGTAATTTTTTTATTAGATATGCTTTTGTTAATTAACTTATTTCTGCAAGTTTTAAATTAACATAAAAACCCTCATAATTGTCAAACTAAAAACCTCAGATTTTTTTCAGTTCTTGTAGTTATTCTTGAAAGGCTCTAGAAAAGATTCCCGTTGAAAAAATGGAAAATTTTTGATTTTCCACTTTGTTATGAACAATCGAAGGCATTAAAAAATGAAAAACGTAAATAAAGCAATGAAAAAAAAATTTTTTTCAAATACTTCGATTACTTAGTTCGTTTTCGTATTATTGAAGGCTACATATAAATGATTTTTTATAATTTTTTTACTCCTATTGTTTAAATAATTGCTATAAACAAATGCATTGTTTATAAGATAATCCAAAGATTGTTTTTGAGTCTAATCATCAATAAATATAATGATTTTTAATAAAATAATCGTTTCTTAAAACAATTCTTTTATTGCTCAGAAGCGCATTTGTTAATTAACAATTTTTTTTTGTTGCTAAATATTAATATTGAGGAACCATTTCCTTTTAAAATCATCATTTTCTATTGCTCTTCCATATTCTGAAAAAATAAAAATGTTTTGTTAATGTTTTATATGTTTATTTAATAAACAATTTGTTATAAACGAATTCATTTTCGCGTTATAAGGTCCTTTAATGCTACAAAAAATAATAAAAACAACCGTGTGTCGTATATTATGTGAACATTTTTTTTTCTGTTTTTGTATAATTTTAAGCATTTTTGTGTTTATATGTTTGTCACTTTCTTTCGATTTTTCATCATTGTTATTAGAATAACTTATAAACTATTGGTGATAGGACAAAGACCCTTCAAGTCTTTTTTACCCTCCGTTAAACAATAAACAAATTGAGCTTTTAACCGAAGCTCTAACTGAATCATTTATTAACTTTTTTGAAATTATTTATAAAAATATCTCTCACATTTTTTTTTCGTAATTGGTAGTACTCATCGCGTGTCGTAATAATGGTCATCATTGTAACATTTTAATAATGTCTCAAGTAATACATATCTTCATTTACATTTATTTGTTAATTTTTTTCAATATTTTCACTTCTTAGACTTTGTGCTGCTATGTCTTGCACCATGTACACTATGTCTAATGTTTATGGTCTTGTAAAATTAATCTTCCTAGAGATCTGTAGTATTTATTTCTATATTTTATTATGTCCTAACATATAATATCTCTGACATATATTTGAATATTCATCATTTTTAATGGAAACAAAAATACGGAAAAGAAATATGCAGGGCGCTATTTAAAGCTATTGATTTTTATAATTTTAAAGGAAAATAATAAATATCAAACGTCAGTGTTTCAACAGTACAGGTTGCTGTTATAAACCACAAGCTCACTATGTAAAGAGAATAATGTTTTATTATGTTCATCGCATTCGAAGTTGTACTTTGCATTTCAAATGTTACCTACTTAAATTGATCTAATTCCATTAAGAAAACCTATTAATAACATTTCATACATAATGCATTTGTTGCACGAAAGGAAGAAAAGGACGTGGCATAAGATAATTCCGTAACATCGTTTTAAATAAAAATGTTAAACTAATATGATAAAAATTAAGTATTTTTACATGTTTTTATGGGGCGCCTATACAAGTGTGCTAGGTGTGCATTTAAACATTCCCTATATATATTTAGCACCAAGGCCCCTTCCATTGGTGAAAATACTTTTAAAAACCATGCTTTTATAAACGTAGGTACCAAAAAGAGAAATATATTTTTCTTCTGATCTTATAAAAATTAAGAAAAAAATAAGTGTAAATTATTAAAACTAATAGCTTTGAGTGTAACAGTTGAGTAATATATGTATATGTTTTATGTACGTCCAAACCTATAGTTATTATACACATTTTTCAATGAGATTTAAAAAAAAACAATTTGTAGGTAATTAAAAATATACTTACCATAATGTATTTTATCTACGATCGTGTAAAAAGTAACACTTTTTACATCATTTCCAGTGTAAAAAGTGGCCTTTTATAAGAAATTGCAATAAAAAATTTTATTGCACGCTTTTGTTGCACGATTTCTAAAAAATTATCAGATAGAGACAAGAGTATTTTATTCATGTTAACTTAGAACACTGTTTAAGATCGATGTCCTTTTAGCTTTCACCATTGAATGAATATTCCGACCAAAGAATTGAAGGTTTTATATGCTTTGCTCTTTCTGAAAAATACGCCAGTTTATTTTTAATATCGTTTCCTTGGTTACTATCACCACAGATTTTCAGTCACGACCATTAGTACAGGCAAATTAACAATTTAGGGTAACAAAAATTAATAAAAGGATCATCTCTGGGATTTAAATAGGTAATAACCTGGAGAATGAGATGATGCATTCTTTGCACTTCCAAGTTCCGGAAAAATTCAACAAAATTTGGAAAAACTCTTTGATTTTCGTTTTTTTTGCTCTAGCGGCCAAAATAATGGAAATACAACAAAAGTTGTAGCTCGTCTTTTTCTCTACAAAAAAGGCATATACAAATTTTTGTCTTACTTAAGCCGTTTAGAAGATAAATCGAGTTTTCCACTTATAGTTTTAAGCCGCTTCGAAATGCGCGAATAATGAGTATTTTCCAGGAGTTTCGTACGACCGGGCTCATCGATCGATAATTCTTAGTATTCACAGCCCCTAAAAAAATGAAAATAACATAAAATGTAGAGGAAAATCTCAGTTTTAATGTGGAACTAATCACAAAATTCATAAAAAAAATTATCAAAGAGAGAAAGTGTCAGAAGATGGCTTAGTGAACTTTGTACAGTTGATCCACAGATTTATTCATATCTTTGCTGGGAGTCGTTAGAATATATAAGCAAACAATTAACATTCTATTGCAATTACTTTTGTTGGAAAAATATGCCTTGCGATCAAAGTAGAGGGTATATTTCTCATCGATCAATCACCTCCAAATTTTGGAGTTCAATTCGCTATATCTTAAGTAATAATAATAGCATAGTCTTAATTTTTGGAATATAAGTACAATAAAACATATTCTTTCGAATGACCTTAGAGTTTTTTAAATGCACGCAATACTTTTGAATTTGTCTACATTATTCATACACGTTCAGAAAATGCACAATTATACAGTAAAACATATACAACTTATATGTTTCTTAACATTCTTCAATGAAATTTTCACGAAATATAGATTAAAGTGCGTGGAATCACATCCATACAGTGAAAAAGCACCCATTGTTACGGGAGAAAGAGGCAGGATGCATAAAACTCAAAGATATGAATAAATCATCTGTATAAAGTTTACTAATCCATCTTCTAACACTTTTTTCTCTATGATAAAAATTTATATGAATTTTGTGATTAGTTCCACATTAAAGCTGGGACTTTTTTCTACATTTTATGTCGTTTTCATTTTTTTAGCGGCTCTGAATAGTAATAATTATCGATCGATATGTCCGGTCGTACGAAACTCCCAGATAATTCTCATTTTCCGCGCATTTCGGAGCGGTTCAAAGCTATAAGTGGAAAACTGCATTTATCTCCTAAACCGCTTAAGTAAGACAAAAATCTGTAAAGACATTTTGTAGAGAAAGAGACGAGCTACAAATTTTGTTGAAAACTCTGTATTTTCATTATTTTAGCCGTTAGAGCAAAAAAACCGAAAATCAAATAGTTTTTCCAAATTTTTTTGAATTTTCCCGGAACTTGGAAGTGCAAAGAATGCATCATTTCATTCTACAGGTTATTAGCTACTTAAATCCCAGAGATGATTCTTTTATTAATTTTTGCGAGGTTTTTACAACATTTTGCCTTCATTGCCTGTACTACATGAAGTAACATAGTCAGAATGGCGACTTGAACTACAACTCGAATAATACTAACCGTCAAAGTGACATTCGCAAAAGGTTGATACAGTCTTACAAATATTCATGAAAAATTGCCAATTTCTTACAATAATTGGCACCATCGAAGATTAAACGTTGTAAGACACACTTGTAGAAAGCCTCTTTATTGCACTCATGGCTTTTAAAAACACTCGCTTCGCTCGTATTTTTAATCTAGCCATCCGTGCAATAAAGAATGGCTTTTTACACTTGTACCTTAAATAGCTATTAAATGTTCACACTTATATCAGGGTTCTGTATTACTTCCACATCCACGTAATGGAATAAAAGTGTAGTAATTTAAAAAAATTTTTTAATTGAAATAGGCTTAAAATGTAATAAAAAACTTTAAATTTGAGAGGAACAAATTTCTGTCTGTCTGTCGGTCTGTAATTTTTTTTTTGAACGCACGTTTTCTCAGGAACAGTTTAAGATACTGACTTGAAATTTGGTACACATGTGTATCATGACTGGATCTGGAACTGAATTATAGTTGCGCTAATTCCGGTGAAAGGTTGGGGGTTCAATAGGGGTAAATAAGGGATAATAAGTAAAACAAACTGGTAATAGTACAGAAACTTGAGATTTGCTGTATATACCAGAAACAAAGGCCTCAGATCTTTTTATAATATTTGTCAACCCCTCCCACCACCCCCCTCTCCATTATTAAAGGGGTTGATAAAATAAAATTGAAATATTTACTTGAAATTTGGTACGCGTATGTATTATAACGACATTTGGATCGATATTGTATTTTGAGATGATTCCGTTAATGGGTGGGCGGTAAGTAGGTAAATAGGGGAAAGTAAGTAAATCAAGCTGGTAACAGCAAAGAAACTTGGGATTTGATGTATATGCTGGAAGTCAAGGTCGCAGATTTCTTTATTATACTTTCCGACCCCCCCAACACCTCCAGTCCATTATTGAAGGGGTTGATAAAATAAAATTTTTATATTTATTTGAAATTTGGTACACGCATGTGTTGTACTGGCATCTGATTGAGATGATACCGTTGAAAGGGTGGTAAATTGGGGAAAATAGGGGAAAATAAATAAAGCGAGCTAATAAGAGTCCAGAAATATCACTTTTGGCGAATGTGCGAGAAGCCAACACCTCAGTTTTTTTTATATCTGCCTCAAATATATTATTAAAATTTTATGACCAATTATTTTCATATAATGCAGATATATTCAAGATGTTTTCCTTTAAAGATACTTGAATAGTTAATCTGGATGTGGAAGTAGTGATTCCTTAGGCAGCGGTTTTTTAATGTAATTATTTTATCCATTTTATATATGTTTTATATTTCATTGTGTTAATTCTTTATAACTTGCGCATTATAATGTTCTGTTAATATACTATTATTGTTCTAGACATGTCCCATATCATTATTGGTATGATCTTATGGACAATAAATTGTTATTATTATTATTATTATTATTATTAATAATAAAATACTTTATTGCCAAATAGAGCAAGGGGCTATTGACCGAAGTCCTTCAGCCTGTATTAATTATATCATATACAACCCGTATATTTTCGCTGAACGCTTTTACTTTTAATAATCTATATAAATTTTTCAAAAATTTTGGTAAAATCAGAAAAAAAATTGTTTTATTTTTGGTACATTTATGAAAGCGTAGTTTTTTAAAGTTTATTTTTTAATATAATTTTTAT
This sequence comes from Stenurella melanura, assembly GCA_963583905.1. Classification (NCBI taxonomy): domain Eukaryota; kingdom Metazoa; phylum Arthropoda; class Insecta; order Coleoptera; family Cerambycidae; genus Stenurella; species Stenurella melanura. Next base: position 17,511,116 of record OY757311.1, on the reverse strand, counting down.
ACAATTACATTCCACTATACCACGTGGATGTGGAAGTAATACGAGTTTTAAATATTGTTCGGAATAGTTTTCTAAAGGCATTAGCGTTCAAATTATATACAATCTTGCCAGAACTAAATTTCAACCACGTTAGATATCTTAGAAATCTCCAAGGGATAATAGAAATAGATAGCAACTAACTAAATTGAATTTGTAAATACCTGTATATGTATAATAGATATTGAAATTAATATGCAAATTGCGTTATATTCCATTGTATGATAGAGTAGTATAAATCTGATTATCTGGTATAACTGCGACATGTTCTAGATCTGCTTAAAATAAAACTGAAAGTTGTCAATAATTAACAAAATATAGTTATAGTTTTTATTCTGCTGTTAGCCTTCTTTCAGATGTATCAGTTATAAGTGCGGTGGATCTGGTTGTTGGAAAAACTACTTTATCTTATTCTAATTTACAGCGTCTTGATAAATGTTCTATGATCCATAACTAACTAGTGCAACTGCCTTCTCTTTGTCATATATCACGCCTCACACCAGGCGCCATCTGCCGTGGTTGTCTGCTAGGCCTACGGTCTTATCAAAACCCTTTCTTATCAATTTTGTTACTACACAACAAAACTAAACAAGAAAATAAATAAGTGATTTAGAAAAATTTAAAAAAAACACTTTTAAGGACCAACTGAATCTGTATCAAAATGCACTAAAGAGAAGAAAATAGTATTAATAATAATTATTATTGTTATTATGTGTATAATAATAATAATGATGATGAGCATAGGTACTCCTGAAAAAGTTGTTAGCACTTATATAGTTGCGTCATTTTGGCATTTTACTTCTGAAAAAATAAATAATAGTTTAAAAAAGCGAAAAAACACGCTTTATTAGCAAACCGAACTAAAAAGTGAAAAATAATTTTTAATTATTAACAAAAAAATTGGTTTCATTGTAAAAAAAAGCGTGGCATCGTCTAATTTAACATGCTTTTATTAGCTTCACCTGTATCTATCAATGAAACGGAATCTTTCAACGTAATTTTCACTCACTTCTAATTGTTGTATCATCATGAAATTTGGCAATTGTGTGTGGCTCCGCTGACAATATAACATAGTATTATAATATTTTGAAAATGGCCGCCGCCCCAAAATGGCGGATTATCATTTTCTTTACAACCTCCTTGATCTGGGTATCAAGAGACAGGTAGAAAACAAATATGTCATCAAAACTTAAAAATTCAACCCTTTTTTACAATTAAATAAATTTTTTTGTTAATAATTTAACATTATTTTTCACTTTTTTAGTTCGCTTTGCTATTAAAGCGTGTTTTTTTAGTTTTTTTAAACTATTGTCTTTTTATTCTTTAGTCTTAAAACGAACTTGAATGTAACAGTTACCAGAAGACTGGATTTTTTGGTGCTTGATCCGCCATTTTGACGCAACCATTTTGAATTGGTAAATTTGGACCAGATAATTCTAATCTGCAACCTCGATAATCCACAGATACCGATTTTCAGTCGAATCCGACGATAATTGATAAAACCTATCCGCCATGTCGACGCCGCCATTTTGAATTTTTATGTTTTGATGACATATTTATTTTCTACTTGTCTCTTGATACCCAGATCAAGGAGGTTGTAAAGAAAATGATAATCCGCCATCTTGGGGCGGCGGCCATTTTCAAAATATTATAATACTATGTTATATTGTCATCGAAGCCACACACAATTGCCAAATTTCATGATGATACAACAATTAGAAGTGAGTGAAAATTACGTTAAAAGATACTTTACATTGATAGATACAGGGGAAGCTAATAAAAGTATGTTAAATTAGACGAAAATGGTTACTCGGGGGTTTTTGGGGTCGCTGATCACGAATCTGAAGATTTGGGCAATTCAAAATGGCGGACCGGAAATCGAGCCATTTTCCAGAAAATGACGCGACTAATATGGCACTTACCTATTATAACCGACAGGGAAATTCACGCGAATCGATCCTGTTAATTTTTTAAAATCATTTATTTATTGTGAATAATTTTGTCGTGAATAATTTTATAATTTGATTGAATATTAAATACCGGTTATAAGAGACCTTGACTAATTGTTAATAAGTTTTTTCATTTTATTTTCCTACACACTTAAAATAGTTATTTTCGTTATACTCCGCTACGCCTGAACTATTAACATGAATTTTAACCTTGTGGTAAAAAAACAGATAATAAACATAAATGAAAAAGAGGTGTTTGATAGGTGTTTATAAATTTTGATAAGCTTTATAAAAGGTCCCCAGTCTTGTCATCGACTGCCATCGTTTTTTATATTTATTTTATAGAGATAAATTATAAACGATGTTTTATATATGTGTGCAATATATTGAATACTTACTTAGATACCTTTTAGCATTGATTAACTACTTAATCAATGCTTTTAGCTTAGGTTTAGAAATGTAAAAATATAGGGAATAAATGTTTAAATGGAAAACGGTTATAAGAGAAATTCTTCGAATACCAATCACCAAACATCTACTACTACTACTCTACTTGATTCTATTCTTGTTGCAGTAAAGACGCAATTGTGAAATCTGATACGAACGCTTGCTGCCGATCTCATTTTTAATCTTTTGCATTATTGTGAATCGTAAAGTGTCTAAATTTAAACTCGAGACCTTTAAATTTTGTAGTAATAAAGACTCTAAATACAAACTGTAAACCAATTTAACGATGCTTTAGAACAACTGTCCTGGTTTGATACCGTTCAAAATTGTATTGATAATAAAATCGACGTGTTTAAATTGCGAATTCTTAGATTATTATTTAAGAGCCCTCCAGTCTCTAGACATCCATCTAACATTTAATGAAGTTCTCGCTTATAAATCTTCTAAATATAAACTAATGAAGTAACAGGAATTTCACTATTTACAACTTTAGAGTGATGTGGTTAGTTCAAAGGAAAACTTTTATTTTATACTAGTATACCGGGCGCTCATGGGGCCAGGAGGATGAAATCAGGGACCTGGACCGGTTCCGTAAGGGTTCCGCGAGGGTTCTGTTTATTTTATTGTGTATTAGCTTCACGAATCGAATAGGAATAATTTTACTCATAAAATAGGATATTATTAGAATTATTTGAAACCTTGGAATCGAGAAACACTTTGAATCTGGACTCAAATAGGAGCTGACAAACCATGTTAGGCGAATCTCCCATAACTGGAACGTCATACCCAGGGAACAGATAAACAGAACCGTACTTTGAATATATCTGTTAATGTCGCGAAGGACGGGCAGTGCGTTCGCCAATGCGTAAGATATTCCTATCTTGACGCAAAACAGAGTAAGGTTTTTTAATTTACCGAAAAGTCATTAAGTTTCCACCGAAAACACGAGTTTTTAAATCTCTAGTATTATTTTGTTCTAATACACAAAAACTTGAGATGCAGCTCTGTAGTACCTTTTCGGCAGGTGACCGCGCAATCTTTGATATTTTGATGGCTGATTTTTATGGCCTTTTTATGTGCTCTAAACAAACGGAGACAACTAGACTCAAATAGTATTTATTCTACTAAATTCTCAAAAAAACAAACTTTTGATTAATATTATTGAAAATCAGTCTGGATTTAGTAATCACCATTTGTGCGAGTCGTCTATTCAGCTAGTAATTTCGAAACGGAAAGCATTAATAATAATAATAATAAAAGTTTTTTATTGGTTAAAAAATAAATAAATAACCAAAAGGCCATCGACCTTCCTTCAGCCTGATGGAAAGCATTATTAGATCAAAATAAAGTGATTGTAACAGTGTTTCTGGATGGATTTTAAACGTGCATTTAATTAAGATGATAAATAGAGACTTACTAATCAGAATGTTATAAGATAGTAGATAAAGCAAATAACTGGTTTAAAAATTACTTATCGGACAGATATCAATAAACTAGAATTGGAGAAGTTATCCCAAATAAGGTAAAGGTGAAATTTGGTGATCCACAGGGTTCAGTGTTGAGCCCATTGCTTTTCATAACTTATGTTAATGGCATTGTTCAGTGTTTTGAAAACGATGCCATAATTAAATTATTTGCTGATGACATTTGTATATGGTGATAATGTACAGGAGGTGCTGGATTAGTATTATTTTATCAATGTACTCTAGGATAACAATGTACAAGACAATAATAGCACCCCACTTTGAATATTGTTCCTCGTATTATTGTAATGAAAGTAAAAAACAAGCATTACAAAGACTGCCAAATAGAGTAATGAGAATCATTCTGAAAGTATCTGTATAATAAGTATGTTGGAATGTTGAAATTCATGAGTATAAATCAAAGATTAGTATTTAATAATATATTATTTATTTATAATGTTATTCACAATTATAATACTGGAACACATGATAGTATATACATCAATACAAAGAAGAAAAAACACATAATTCGCTGATATTCTATGATGATTGGCCTGTACACATTAAATTAATTAATAAACATTTCAGGAAATCTGTACCTATGTGAATATATGCTATTAAATTTTAATTAAGAAATTTTAATGACAGTTTTATATACAACATATGCACCCCTAGTGTTGATTTATTTATTGTTTTTTTTGTTGGTCTATTCATTCATTTGTTATATATCCACCTATGTATTTATTGCTCTAGCAGAAGTTGCTAATAAGGAATTGCCTAGGCCCTTTGAATTTTTCTATAACATTTAAATTTAGTTGTTTTAATCAAGATCGTCTGATGAGAAAAACGCAAGAGACCGTTTTCATGTAGAATTGATCAGGCTAATCAGAAAAAATATCTGCATGGAAAAATGTCAGTGGCGTGCCACTTTTTTGGTAAAAAATATCAGAAGACATGTTTGCAGAGGCGCCACTGGTTTTATATCCTATTAACATATACCAAAATTGAAGAATACTGAAAGTACTTTCTGAGATATTAAAAAACAACGATTTAAAAAAGAAAAATTCAACACCTTGCACAGTGGGTCAATTTCAGGTATTTCTGGCCTAAACGCAAATCAACCGATTTTAACAGATTTCCGAGAAGTGGGTAATAAACAGGCTTCTTGGTAAGGGTGAGTGTTATACTTAGGGGAACAGAAGACCTCGAGCCCAATACCTGCTTCATTTGCGTTCTACGGCTCGAGAACGAAACATGCGTTATGTGTTAAATTTGCGCAGTGAATATTTAGTGTTTTGTTTCTTTGTCTTCAATTGAATGAATCGGAAATGTCTGATACAGAACAAGGTAAGAGCGTTATTGTAAGCAGTTAGTTGATTTTGTTTGCCACTTGGTACCTAAATTATAGCCTTTTATCGAGTAAGCGGTTTTGATGAAAATGAAACTTTACGCTTCTGTTAAGCTTTACTTCCCTAAGCTTCCGCATTGTAGCATCTCTATGATATTGAATGCAGTGTCCAATACATGTCTTGTGAATTGCAACTGCCTATAGCTGCCACTTTTTGAGTTAAGGCATTTTGAATACGTTGATACAGGCGAAAAATATTAAATTTCAAATACAGGAGTAATTATTATTGATATTGAAGTCGCTGATTTCATTTAATTTGTTCACTAATCACTACTTCAAAGTAAAAGTTACTCTTAATACACAACATCTCTAACGTATATCATCCTATACTTTCAACGACTATATTAGATAAGTAAGCAGTAAAAATTGGCAAACATTATAATACCTCCTCTTTTGCGTTTCTTTCAGATCCTAGTGCCCATCTTATAAACCCAAGCGACTTAATTTATTCAAGATTTGGAGAGAAAATCTGAAAATTCCAAAGAATTGTGACCATCGAGGATTTGTTGCGTATACTTTTTTGGTTGCACCGGATCATTCTATAAATATAGAAATGGAAATCTCAGCTGATTGTGAAGAGTCACATACGTCTCAAAGACAAAATAGTTTAAGTGAACCACAAAGTAACTACAACAGTGACTATTGATCAACGATTAAATTTATTTTTAAGATTGCAATCCTTTGATTTTGTAAAATAATACATTATAAACAGTTTTTTTTAGGTGGAATTCTATTATTTTCCTAAGTTTCCACATTGTATCAATAAGCTTCGATTTCCACAACCATAAACCAAGCCCTATTTTTGAATAAAAGTTTTTTACAGTTTTTCAATTTAGAGATAATATTCTCTTCGAATCCTAAATTTCACAATTTCTACAATTATTTCAATGTCCACCCCCTGAAACCCACCATCACCATTTATCGATGGATTTTTTAAATTATTTATCCCGCAATTGCCAGCTGATATTGGGACGTTTCCATGAGTTTCAGAATTGTGGTCAAATTTCTTAAAATCTGACCCTCTGTAGCTGTGCGAAAGAGACGGCGAGTCTATTTGTCACCGATGGTATTATATGCCGGCATCTGCGCACAAATCTTCATACATGGAGCTGAAATTGTTGAGTCTGCGATGTTACCAATCGGTTAACTCTCGGAAGAAGCTCGGGAGTCAAGGAGTAAAGACAGTACAGGCAAAGCCACATTCGCCTAGACAACTAACGGACGAGGATCATCTTCATTGCCTGTTAATTTCATCCGACCCGTTCATCACCGTACTTAGAAAATTGCCCCAAAAGAGGTCAACAACATTACCTTCAGAAGTATTAAGTCTACTAGCAATACCAAAAGTACCCAAACCTTCAGCGACTTTGATGACATAAACACCATAGGAAAACACCTCCGAAACCAGTAGTGGACAGGACAGTAGTGATTAGGTAGACAAGTGTTCCTTTCGACGAAATCGGAGCACATGATGCCAATTGGCACCCTGGGCTTCAGACTAGTCAACACCCCCAAATCCCTTTCAAACTCCGAGAGAGCTCGGTAACAGCCGTTCCCTCTCACGACAGACGAAAGACGCTCCCGAGAGCCTATATATGCCAGCGAAGAAAGAAGACCAAGACAGAAGAGCACCAGAAGAAACGACCCAGCTGACAGTTTCCAACAGCCAGCACCAGAGGAGGTTTGCTAACATCGCCAGTACCGTCCGCATTTGCGGGGGGGGGGGGGATATGCGAAAAAGCAGGCCCACCCCTTACGAGGCCGGTCCAGGTCTACAGCGAAGAGCTCAAGCTCGACCCCTAATCATCCGAGAACGTCTTCTTTAAGAATATTGGCGGTAGACAAGTGTGTTTTTTTGATAGGTCTTACTTTATTTATTATTTCTGTTCAAAAATCTATAATACATTTATCTTTTGAACGTCTATTGTCTATTTTTATTCCACAATGTTAACAGTATACAATTTTTTTGAATCATTTTCTAAAAATACTGGTTAAACAATTTTTTGAACTCTTACATATCACTCCCAGGACGAGAAGGTATTTTAAACATATTTTACTTCCACATCCACGTAGTGGATTGGAAGTATAGTAATCGCAAAAAAAATTTCAAAAATTTTTATTCGTGAAATACGTTTAGAATGTCATGAAACGTCGAGATTTTAAATTTGAGCAAAAAAAATTTTTCTGTCTGTCTGTCGGTCTGTCGGTCTGTCTGTCGGTCTGTCAGTCTGTCTGTCTGTAACTTTTTTTCTCCGCACGCTTTCTCCGGAACGGTTTAAGATATTGACCTGAAATTTTGTACACGTATATATTATAACGAGATCTGGAACTGGATTGTTTTTTGAGGAAATCCGGTGAAGGGTTGGGGGTTAAATAGGGGTAAATAGGGGGAAATAAGTAAAGCAAGCTTGTAAGAGTACAGAAACTTGAAATTCGGTGTATGTACTAGAAGTTAAGGCCTCAGATTTTTTTATAATATTTTTCAACCCCCCACCACCCCTACCCCATTAATGGGGTTGATAAAATAAAGTTGAGATATTCATTTGAAATTTCGTACACGTATGTATTATAACGATGTCTAGAATTAGATTATATTTTGGGATGATTCCGTTGAAGGGTTGGGGGTTAATTTGGGGTAAATAGAGGAATATAAGTAAAACAAATTGGTAAGAGTACAGAAACTTGAAATTCGGTGTATGTACTAGAAGCCAAAGCGTCAGATTTTTTAATAATATTTTTCAACCCCCACCACCCCTACTCCAATTTGAAAAGGGTTGGTAAAATAAAATTGAGATATTCATTTGAAATTTTCTACACGTATGTATTATAACGACATCTGGAACTAGATTATATTTTGAGATAATTCCGTTGAAGGGTTGGTGGTTAAATAGGAGTAAATAGGGGAAAATAAGTAAAGCAAGCTGGTAAGACTACAGAAACTTGAAATTCGGTGTATGTACTAGAAGCCAAGGTCTCAGATTATTTATAATATTTTTCAACCCCCACCACCCCTACTTCATTATTAAAAGGGTTGATAAAATAAAATCGAGATATTCATTTGAAATTTGGTACACGTATGAATTATAACGACATCTGGAACTAGATTATACTTTGAGATGATTCCGTTGAAGGGTTGGGGGTTATTTAGGGGTCAATAGGGAGAAATAACTAAAGCAAGCTGGTATGAGTACAGAAACTTGAAATTCGGTGTATGTACAAGAAGTTAAGGCCTCAGATTTTTTTATAATATTTTTCAACCCCCGCACCACCCCTACCCCATTAATGGGGGTTGACAAAATAAAGTTGAGATATTTATTTGAAATTTCGTACACGTATGTATTATAACGACGTCTGGAATTAGTTTATATTTTGAGATGATTCCGCTGAAGGGTTGGGGGTTAATTTGGGGTAAATAGAGGAATATACCAACGTTTTAGGTAAGACTACAGAAACTTGAAATTCGGTGTATGTACTAGAAGCCACAGCGTCAGATTTTCTTATAATATTTTTCAACCCAACCACCCCTACTCCAATATGAAAAGGGTTGATAAAATAAAATTGAGATATTCATTTGAAATTTGGTACACGTATGTATTATAACGACGTCTGAAACTAGATCATAATTTGAGATGATGCCGTTGAAGGGTTGGGGGTTAAATAGGGGAAAATAAGTAAAGCAAGCTGGTAAGACTACAGAAATTTGGGATTCGGTGTATATACTAGAAACCAAGGCCTCAGATTTCTTTCTAATATTTTTCAAACTCTACCATCTCCGCTTCATTATTAATGGGATTGATAACATCAAATTGAGATATTCACTTGAAAGTTAGTACACGTATGTATTGTAGTGACATCTGATTGAGATGACTCCATTGAGGTGGTAGGTTGTAAATAGTGGAAAATAAGTACGGTAAACTAGAAACTTCATTTTTAACGTATATGGTAGAAACCAACTCCTCAAACTTTTCTATGACATCTACCCCAAATATTATTAAAATTCTATGACCAATAATTTCCACATACTAGAGTGCAAATATAGTCAAGATGTTTCCTTTAAAGTGACTTGGACGAATAATCTGGATGTGGAAGTAGTGATTCCTTAGGCAGCGGTTTTTTCATAAATACCTAAGCGCAATTAGCACGCATGCCAAGTTTGAAAAATCGTGCATTATTTATATTTTCAACCCTTATAACTCACCCCCAGGGGTTGTTAACTTTTCCCCTTATTTTTGTCATAGAAATTTAGGTATCAAAAGTACGTAAACTGCGTTTCAAAAATATTGAAGATTGCTTATATTTTCAACCCCTAGATCTCACCCCCAGACGGAGTCAATTTTTTTTACTATTTTTTTCCTTAATGACCTATGCACACTAAGTACATTTACGGAGTTTCAGAATTTTGGCCAGAAATTTTAGATTCTGACCCACAAGCCGTTGCGGACATATGTCCATATAAACTTTTCTTCATAAAATAACCTAAGGAATCACACCCTGAAATATTAGCATGTCATTAAGGAACACCCTGTATAACAAACTTTTTTTTTAAAGTTTCGTCAATATCGATTCTGTTCATGTGGGTTGCGAAGTAAAAACCGTCATTAACTGGACTACTAAACCGTTTGAATAATTCGCACTTATTCAATTTGAGCTTAAACTTACGGTTTAAAAAATGATTTATTTGGCATTATTCGGCCCATTATTTATCGGTTTACTATTCAAAATAATAAATGCGAATTCCAAACTGTAGGGAAGTTAATTCGCTTTTGTTTAGCTTGCACTTGACAACCGTTGTTGAAATATAACTCTACAATCTACCGAACAAAAAACCCAATTTTATATAATTTTCAGGTGTGATTATCTCTAGCGTTTCTTTTGTAGACTACTGTTCAAAGAACTGTATCATTTCCTTTCCCGTAAATCTCGAGGAAAGTTGTAAAAAGAATTTATAGGTCCTCGGAGATTTCCTGTCAACGCTTTTCATGCAAAGGTTATGAGGATGCAAAATGTGCGCGCTCTCCAGATAAAACTTTACTTTTACTTTTTATTATACAGTTTTCCCAAAGTTTGTTTCTTTTCACGTAAACACATTGCTTTGTGTTCCCTTATCTAAATTTAATTACCATTTAAAATTCTATTCATAAATTTTGTGGAAATAGATATAAATTTTTAATTTGTCATACCCTTTTCTGATTTTTTCTGTCATAATACGACAGTTAACTATGAGTACCTTTAGAGTAATTGTTCAGTTACCAAGAATGAAAAAATTGCTCCAACCCCGGAAAAAAAACCAGAGCTACTGAAATTCGGCACAGTTATTCTCAAGGTATATTACTTAAGGAGGTTGAGGCGTTACAGTCCCAACCAAAAGTAAGTCGAATTCTAACTCGGAACTTTTTCATAATAGATTATTACAAAAGGTTATAAGTCGATGATACCAAATTATTGTCATAAAGGCATAAATAAATCATTTTTTATTATTAATTAATTCACAGGCCCACAAAAAAAAGTCCTGATACAGAAAGGTGAAGTACCTTCTGGTACGTTTCTCGGTGTGCTAAAAACGAATCTCAGGTCAGAACTGACCAATCATCCGTAGATTTCACCCCAGCACACCCTAGCAACCCCCAAATGGTCACATCATATAAAAATTCAAAATAAATATCTCATTCTACGTTTTTCGGTGTGCTAAGAACGAATCTGAGGTCATAATTTACCCATCACCCATAGATTTCGCCCCATCACCCCCCAGAACCCCCCAAAGGGTGAAAATGTTAGTTTATATAAAAATTGAAAATAAGTATCTCATTCTACGTTTTCGGTGTGCTAAGAACGAATGTGGGGTCATGATTTACCTATCACCCTTAGATTTCGCCCCAGCACCCCGTAGCACCGTTCCAAATGGTCAAATTTTTTCATTATCATATAAAAATTCAAAAGGTATTTATTTTGAATTTTTATATGATGTGAAAATTTGACCATTTGGGGGGGGGGGGGTGCTAGGGTGTGCTGAGGTGAAATCTAAGGGTGATGGGTCAGTTCTGACCTTGAGATTCATTTTTAGCACACCGAAAAACGAACCAGAAGGTACTTCACCTTTCTGTATCAGGACTTTTTTTGTGGGCCTGTGTTATTTAAGTGGATTTAATTATTTTACTTAATGAACTAACTTTTGGATGTTTTGTCCAAACTTATTAAAAAATAAATAAATTTATGTAAATATCTGTGTATTTTGTTTCAGTAAATAATAAAAAAAATGAGAAGCAGTAAAAATTAAAATTAAATCATTCAATAATTAAAAAATCAGTGAAAAATCATTAACGAAAAGAGAAATTTGGCAGTTTACAAACGTTTAATAATTTTTTTTATTTATTGAAAGTCTCCTAATTAAATTGGAAATATTATTAAAATATGAAAAAATAAGACATCAATGCTTTACATCGTTAGTTTTCGAAACTGCCGACATTATTTGGTTATTTGCTATAAATTAAAATGTACCGTATACATGCTGGGTTGACATATTTTCCATGAGACTACATGTAAAAGTTTTAAAAAAATTTTAACTTTAGGAGTTTCCGAATGACTGGATTTTTTAGAGAAACTTGTCATATAAAAATCTATTAAACAAAACTCCATTTCAGATATTTTTCATTATTTTCGTCTAACGCTTCAACCTCCTTAAGAAACCAAAAGTTTACAGCTCTGTAGGGGGTGCCTCAGTAAAAATAATGAGAATGAACTTTAAAAATTCCGTCTTTCTTAAGAGGGAGCAAGGTGAGCTAAATTCTGGGCCTAGATAGCGCTAGCGACTGCTGTGGTTGTCTAGTTTGTAGTTCGTACTTCCTTTGCACTGCGGTACACGTCTGAAATTCACTAAACGTCAAAAAATGCAATTTACGATGTGCCGAAAACGCTAATTTCGATCTTTCGATCGCGATATAATATGGTCTTCCAGGTCGTGTATTCCGGTCGATTAAAAAATTCGTGTTTTCAGCTATTTGTCGTCTTATTTTAAATTATAAATTGTATACAGGGTGTTTCATGAAGATCTGTACATACTTCCAGGGGCGGTAGAGTACCACTTGGGTATTCAGAAACGGCCATTGAAATTTTAATGTCGTTCTTAATTTTTGAGATAGAGGGTGATAAACTGATTTTGGTCTAAATTTATTTTGGCCAGAACGTCCTTACTGTTGATCGAATATTGTTTAAATTTTAGACACTTTATACACTTATCCACAGTTGATAGACTAGGTACTATTATATATATTTTTTAAATTCCATTGCCTGACTTTGATTTTTCGGATTCCTGTAAAAAAGATCACCTGTAATATTTTTTTTACCATTCAGGTGCCAATTATAAAAGTCCATACTCACTTAACATAAACATGTAATTAGATTTTTTGTCGCACCTTTCTTGATTTTTTTTTACAAGCAATTGAATATGGCAATATGGGGATTTTGAAGAAAAACAACTTTATTTGCTTACATTAATTGTTAAAATAATTAAAAATGGTCACATTAATTATTTACAAAAATTATTTAAAATTATTACAAATACTTACAGCAAATATTCGAAATGAGAACCTCCAGCTTCCATACATTTTTGTTTGCGTTTATTTAAATTGCCAATAGATGTTCTAATTTGCGCAGGATTACTTCTAATTTGGTCACTACAGAGGAAAATTCACTGAAGTAACTCTCTAGTATTTATTGGGACACTGTAGACTTCAGTTTTGAGATATCCCCATAGAAAATAATCGATGGGGTTGAAATCTGGTGATCTAGCCGGCCAAGAATGAGGTCCCCACGCCCAATCCATCTGTTTGGATACTCTTTATCCAAATGCCTTCTAACCTCAATACCGAAATGAGGAGGAGCTTCGTCATGCTGGAAGTATTGTCCTCTTACATCAATACCTTGTATTAAACCAGGTAAATTATTTTGTAGGAAATCTAAATAAGCCTTTGTAGTTAGTCTTGCCGGAAGAATATGTGGGCCAATTGGGTTGTTGTTAAACATACCACACCAAACATTTGCCGAGAACTTATGTTGAGAATGGGCTTCATCATCCCGTGTAAATTGGGCCACGTTTGTGAATATAGTTTGATATGTAGTCGGTCTGTGATCAATAACCCACCGGCAAAATTTTAACCTATGGAAAACTGCGGTGCTCCCTTGCCTAGCGATACACAGTTGAAAATGTCTGATGATTTGGTGTTCTTCTGTTAGGAAAACGAATATTGTATTCCTTTGCGCCTTGTCTACCATTACCATCACAAAATCCGTAAGCAAAAATAATATCGGCAGATTCCTCATTTGTAAATTTATAAGGCATGATTATTTGCAGACTAAGTTAACCAAGTACATCAGTTCCTCTGTTTATGACAACAAACAAGAAATGTCAAACTCTCTGAGCCTACTAATAATTATCTGATAATAAAAAGAAAACTGTTTAATATAGGAATCCTATTATAAAATGTACCTAGCTACATTTTCTTTGGATTTTAAAAAATCTTTGGTTTCAAATGTTTTATCAATATTTACCGAGTTTAAATTGACCATTTTTAATTATTTGGACAATTAATGTAAGCAAATACAGCTGTTTTTCTTCAAATTCCCCATTTTGCCAAATTCAAACGCTTGTAAAAAAATCAACAAAGGTGCGACAATAAATCGAATTACATGTTTATGTTTAGTGATGTATAAACTTGGCACCTGTATGTTAAAATAATATTACAGGGTGATCTTTTTTTATAGGAATCAGAAAAATCAAATTAAAAAAATCCGGCACTTGAATTCGAAAAAAAATTATAATAGCAATCTATCAACTGTGATAAGTGCATAAAGTGTCTAAAATTTAAACAAAACCCTATCAATATTAAGAACGTTCTGACCAAAATCAGTTTATCACCCCGTATCTCAGAAATTAAGAGCGACAGAGGAATTTCAGTGGCTGTTCCTGAATACCCAGGTGGTCCCCTACCGCCCCTGGAAGTATGTACAGTAGGGTGGAGCGAAAATGGCGAAACAATTTTTTTTTTCGAATTTGATTTCTCCTATATGTGGAAAAGTGGCTACATGTAGGGTGAATTTACTGTGAGAAAACTGAGCCTCATACGATTACGTTTTCCGGTGCTCCAGGCTCTTTAAATTTATGACATTTTTCTAAATAAGTGAAACCATTAAAACTTATGATTTATGCAGATCTTCGCTTGTTTTAATATAAAACAACCCAGAACTCATCACATGGATGTGGCTGCATGGCCAAATCCTCCGATATGTTACCCTTCGATATAGACAAACTCATGGTATACAAATATTTTTGGTCTGTGCTTAACATTTGTAAGTCAATTTCGGGAAGTTCTGTGGTAATCTTTTGAAACTCTGTGACTGGTATGGATTTGCAAGATTGTAATGCTTTTCCGATTTCGCCAGAAAACCCAGAAGGGCCAGTAGTTTCCCTATCTAAATGTTTTGTTAAATGACGCAAAGGTAATTCATTTGCGTGTAACATACAAATGAACCACTGTAGTGGCCTTCCAATATGCATTTCTAGCTTTCTATTTACACCACTATGAATTCCCGTATTGACAGCGGTCCGATCACATCCAATAGCCACTAAGTTCGTCAAATCCATATGTTGCTGCAGAAACTGTATCAAATTTTCGGAAATTGTCTCTGCTGTGCCACATGGAACAGTGATATGTCCAAAATATTTAGATCCGGGTTCTGAAACAATCACAATATGTTCCTCGCTGATTGTACTTCTGTGATTTTTATTACCAATCGAATGCTGAACGAGGGTATTATCTTTTCGTCCATCGAAATAAATAGCTTGTAAAAAATCCTTGTCTTGCTTGATTCTTAAAATATTTCGTCTTCTCTTTCTCTCTCTTATCTTATTTCTATCAATTATTTTACAAGTTTCTTCTTTGGTTACCAGTCAAATATCTTTTAATGCAGCAGACGCGATAATAGCAGCGGATCTATCAGAAACACCTGTGCGATCGCACGCTTGTCCGAGACTTGGTAAGTTAATACTATCGTTGGCGTTGTAATTTTTGGCCAGCCTCCTGCTTTGCATTAGAACTGCCATCAATATCATCTGTCTCTTCACCATCTGACAGTTCCATATCCAACACATTGGAAGTAGAAGTTGAAGGTAGCGATCTGGTTTCCAAGACTCTCCGATGTAAGGATCGCTGAATGTTTCGCGTAGTTACTGGATCAATTGTGCCAATAAACATTTTTCTCTCAGTTTTCTGGTCTACTAGAAATTCTCTTTCTCTAATTGGCACTTAAGTTCGCGCACTTGCAGGACGAAATATCGAAAAGTTTTGTTTCTGCAATTTCTCTAAATTTTTTCACATTTTGTCTAAGAGCATCATTCAATCGGGATTTTAGAGGTTTCTTAAGGTTTCTCAATTTTTCGTGATATTGTCTTATCATATGTAAAATTTGTTGATCTGTCACCACGAGAATAGACGCATTAGACCAAACAAGTTTCAGCTCTGCAATCAAAATCTCTGCAATATTACTTAAGGTCGGTTCTGCTTTATTTTGAGCTGAATTAATTAAGGTTTGACGTACATATGCATAGTTTTTCATCACATCCGCATATGTAGGTAACGTATTTTTCCTAAACACGGACGGAGCCCCAAATACAGGCAGTCAATATCTTTTCTAGTTTTTGGCATATTTCACAAAAAGATTCGAATATCAAAATTCACTAAATAACAACCAAAGCAACCGAGATACAATTATGCGGTTGTAAAGCTATTTTCGAATGAGTATCGGCAGCTTAAACGCACACTCACTTAACGACAGTCGCTGGAGAAATAATTAAATCGGCTTTGTTTCTGGCAGTCGGCGACAAATTTTGAAAGTGGTGGGGGCACCGCTATACGTCATCCAATCGACTCCAAGTTTTGCAGGGAATTAATATTACTTAGCCCATCACTTTTCCACATATAGGCGTTCAGAAACTAAAATGTCAGATTTTTCACTCCACCCTAATGTACAGTTCCTCATGTAGAAGTGGTTTCATTCACTAAAACAGCATTGTATTAAAATTATGATTAACAGTAAGCTGTTTTTGGCAAATTGGATGACGTTATTAAACTGAATACTAAACTAAATATGTGTAAGTTGTATATACATAATATATACTACAGGATTGTTGAAGAATATTTTTGGCTAAAATTGGCTTATTAGGGAGATCTCTCTTCACTTGGTGCGTTACCCCTTGTTCCCCCCTGATATTACCGCCTTACTCCCTCTTAAATATCTCAAGAAAGAAATATTGATCTAGAGAAAATACATTTTTTTTTGAAGGAGAGGAAATTCAAAAGAAAAAACGTCCCATGATATTTTTTGTGATAAAATATTTTGTTTTTTATGCCATGTAACTAAGTAAATTCCTAGTTTCAATTGGAGAAAATACTGTCACGTGATATATGAATTATATTCTCATTAGGATACTTCAAAGTGGTACACACACAAATTTGTAAATTCACATACTAGGTCTTATCGCCTCATTGTAGGTCGGCACACTGGTAACACATGGTTACCATATAAATATTCAGCAGTTGTGTCCTTTTTTCCGTTTATCACAGCATCCCATCTGCGCGCCAATTCGATCCCTTATAAATTGTGCAACTGCAGCCCCAAACACGCGTTTTATTTGTTTTATATCCAAGAATTGACCGTAAATCTGTATAGGCCTGGTTACATCCAAGAGGGGCCCCATTTTATCTGTTTTCCAATTTTCTTTCCGTTTCATTAACTTGAGTGGCCCGAATGGAATCATAACGCATAAGAATGTAAGAAAATGCTTAGGCGTGCGGTCAAGTTTTGACAAAGTTGACAATATGCCAGGAAGAGGGAAAATGTATGAGAAATGAAAGAAGCCCCAATAACAATGAAATAAAAAATAATTTTCCACTTTATGTTAGTTCGACTATATTTAGAGTGCTTATATGCTGACCCTCTTTTTGTATACGAAAATAAATAATCTCAGATGCGATTATTGTTAATGAGAATAACAAATACTTGTGGACTAAAATGACTCGAATCTTAATGAAAAACTCAAGATAATACTGTGGAGGGTTGCCTTATCGGTTGGCAAATTATCTAGTCTTAATTTTCTACCACATTTGGTAGTTATACGAATATCTTATCCGGAGCTTACTTTGTATAATATTTTCAAGACAAGATAAGATAAAGATGCCCATTGTAATAATTAACATTTTTATAGAAGGATGTACATAAAAGATTGCCCCAGAGTTAGTGGTTTATTTCAGTAAACCTCAGTACTTTTTAATAGTTTGGAGCTTGTATGTAAAAATCAATCTTTGCAATTTTTCGATAAATAAAAATAATTCAACAATTATTCAGTCTTTTATATATCACTGATTAATACACCAGTAATGGACACTAAATATAGTCGAGGAAATGAAGTAGGAAAAGACGAGACTCCGCCCCATGTATAGAACAAAGTCATGTTCATGGGAACTGGTGCTTTTTTGATTTCCGGTCACCAAAAATTTCTTCTAAGTTGAAAAAAAAAACATTGGATTTTATATTTTGAACAATTCTAAGCATTTTTTGACGCTTGCCATTTTTTACCTAACCTCACAAAAAAGTGTATTTAGGCTTTTTTTTTTTAAACTAGTAATTTACGATTATTTCCGGGCATTTATAATGAATTAAAACATGTGAACTTTATATTTGGGACAAATCTAAGCATTTTTGTCTCGACATTTTGACAAAAAAAGCTTAAATACACGTTTTTCTTTTTTTAACGTTTAGGTATATCTCCAGAAAGGCAAGGTTAGGTAAAAATTGTCAAAAGTAATCGTAAATACTAGTTTTTTGAAAAAAATAGCCTAAATAAGTACACGTTTTTCTTTAAACGTTTATACCTCGATAAGAGTGCGGTTAGGTAAAAAATGTCAAGAGTCAAAAATTGCTTAGAGTTGTCTAAAATATAAAATTCAGTCTTCTCCAACTTAAAAAAACTTTAAAAAAAATTGTAGGTGACCGTAAATAGCGGACCGGAAATCGAATAAACACCAGTTCCCCTTACCCTGACTTTGCTCTATACTTCTTTGGGAACATTTTGCACCGTCTCACATAAAAATCAGATGGGGCGGAATCTCATGTTGGGGTTAAATGCTTCATTTGCTCGACCTTAAAGACTTAAGTAAATATTTACATAAACAGTATAGGCTTGAACTTCATAAAGCTAAAAGAAATTATTATAAAAACATCCGAAGAGGTGTTTTAAAACCTCATGAGCTGTGACCTTCATATGCGCAGATACATAATCCGTCCTGTTGACTCAGTTACACTTCTTAAAAATATTTTATTTATTGTTTACAATTTATCCCGAGCTCTTGTTTATGTATACAGCAAGGCAGCCTCCAGTGTCTTCAAAAACATACTTATAACTCAGATTAAACTTTGCCTTTTGCGCATTTCGCGGCTCATGAGATTCTGAAACACCTCTAATTCATATAATAAATCAAAGGCTATGTGGAGCATTATTAAAAAAATTCAAGATAAGAATAGGAATATATCGGATATAACTATGAGTGTTAATGGGGTAAAAGTAGACGATGAAGAAGTAGCCAACGGTTTTAACTTGCATTTTACTACCCTTCCCAACAATAACAATTAATCGAATGACTACAATTTTCTTATGTCGAATGTTCCTTTTTCTACAAAAACATGCTTTATACCTCCTGAAAGTGATGTTGTTTCCCTAATCAATAAGCTTAAATTTATTTATTTATTTATTTATTTAACAATACACTACCCAACAGAAAATTCCAATTACAGGGTAGGAAATAGTAAGTATTTACAAACATATAACGTATAAGTGTAGATTACAAAGTAAACAAATAAAAACAAAGATAAAACAAAACAAAAAAAAATTAAATTATGCAGCTAATCTTTTTATCGCAGCTACATTGCAGTGGAATATATCAAACTGATCTTGTAGTTTATTATAATTTTCACACATTTTGTATAGCGGCGAAAATTTCTGGACGTTGGTTCGGGGAGTTGGTAAATAGAACAATGAATTATGCCTAGAGCCAGGTCTAGGAGTTCGAAAATTTAGTAAGTTTAAGATAGCGCTGCAATCAGTTATATTATGTATTATTTTAAAAAGGAAAATTTGCTGTGGAATAGTTCTACGAGCCTCCAGACTCGAGAGTGAGAATCTATTTAACAGTTCAGTCTGAGGAAAGCCAATAGCAGGATAGACACCATCTTCCTTATGACTCAAAGTCTTTAAAAAACGCCTCTGAATTCTCTCTATGCTCTGTATATGTGTGTTATAATGGGGCGACCAAATAATTGACGAATATTCCAATTTGGATCGAACAAACGATTGATATAGTAGTTTCAGTGTGTTAATGTCGTCAAAATCGCGAGAACATCGTATTATGAATCCCAGCGTTCTGAAATTTTCATTAGTGATGGTATTTATATGACAATTAAATGATAGTTTGGTGTCAAATGTTACACCTAGGTCGCGGAATGTTGATGGACGTGTAAGCACTGAATCTTCTATACGGTAATTAAATTCTACATATTGGTGTTTATTAGTAAAAGTTAGGACATTACACTTTCTTATACTCAACTGTAATTTGTTTAAATCACACCATTCAGTAATTTTATCAAGGGCACTTTGTAATACCACACAGTCACTTACATCATTTATTTTATTGTATAACTTCATATCATCTGCATATAAAAGACAATTGACACCCAATTCCTCTGCAATGTCATTGATGAAAATGTTGAAGAATAATGGGCCCAAAACAGAGCCTTGAGGTACACCAGCGGTTTTGATAATATTTCTAATAATCTCCTAAAAAAATCTAGATACTTACTCTGTAGTCCGTTAGCCCATCTTATTAATCTCTGTATTGGGGAAGGAATTTTTCCAAGAATGTTAAAATTAGCATTAGTTCAACCGATGTTTAAAAAAGGAGATGCAAATATGTATGAAAATTACAGAGCAATAGGTCTTCTCTCTAGTGTGTCAAAACTTACTGAATTAGCCATTAAGGAACCTCTCACGTCTTCTTTATATAGTAACGACCTGCTATCCAAATCACAACATGGCTTCACTAGTAATAAAAGCACCGAGACAGCATTATGTGTCTTCCATGATAAAATAATTAATGCACTAGATAACAAAAAGTTCGTGTTAGGGCTTTTTATAGATTTCTCTCGAGCTTTCGACTGTGTTGACCATCAGCTACTAAAAGCTAAACTTTGTAGATATGGAATAAGAGGCTCTCCTTTAAATTTACTGTCCTCATACCTAAAGGACAGGAGACAAATTGCACAAATTCCCAATGGTGCATCCAGTAATAGTCTAGAGGTAAAACAGGGAGTTCCACAGGGATCTATACTTGGGCCCTTACTCTTTATACTCTTTGCGAACGATTTAATTCTATGCCTAAATAAAATACCTAATGTTCTTACCATGTGTTATGCTGATGACACTAACATCCTTGTAGTTGAGGATAATTTAGCTAGTTTAAAACTTACCACTGAAAAAGTATATAATGCAATATCTAACTGGGCAGACAAAAATAAATTGTGCTTAAACAAAAATAAGACCATTTCAATAGTATTTAGCTTAAAGAGAAACCCTGAGAAATTGCATTTTTCTAACAATTTTCAAATATTTCCTACAGAATCCATTAAAATGTTCGGCATTACTGTAGATATGCATCTACAGTGGAATCAACATATAGAAATGCTATGTGGGAAACTAAAAAGCAGTTGTTTTGGACTAAAATTTATGTCCAATCATTGCAGTGCGGAAATTCTACTAACTCTTTATTATGCCAACTTTCATTCAAGATTAAAATATGGCATAATTAATTGGGGAAATAGTTCTCAAGTAAATAGGGTTTTTATATTACAGAAATATGCAGTGGCATAATTGCGGGATTAAAAAGTTTCGAGACATACAGAAACGCCTTCAAAAATCTTAAAATTTTGACCTCAGCGGGTACTTATATATTGGAGAACTTGTACGTACGTTTTCAAAAACAAGACTATGTACTTAAATACTCAAATAAGACACGGGTATGAAACGCGGCATAAAGAGCAAATGCATACTATTTCCCTTCGAACAACAATGTACCAAAAAAGTTTTATATATAATGGCTGTAAATGTTTCAATTTTTTAACCGATGAAATTAGATCATCTTCAAATATTAAGATTTTTAGAGTAAAACTCAAACATTTATTAGTAAATAAAGTGTGCTATACCCTGGATGAGTTTTTTGTTTAATACAGATATATTTAAATCTTTTTACTGTCTATACGTTTTATATAAATAATTATTTTTTTTTGTGTGTGTTTAATTTTGCTTTGTTAACTATTGTAATATTTTTTATGTTTATATTTGCACTCTAGTATAAGGACTGACGTACTCTACATTTTGTTGTATACTTATATTTTAAATGTGGAAATAAAGTATTATTATTATTTATTATTATTTAAATAATAAACATGTTAAGATTCAAATGTCAATTTTTTTTGGAAAGACGTGTTTTTAGTTTGAAGTTAACATACATCGTTTACATGACCCAGCCTTACAAACATAGCCAGTGACTTAAAGAAGTGCAAAATGTGTCAAATAGTCCACATTAAAAAAATGGCCGTTTAAACTGTAAATATCCAACTAGAAACAAGCTTTTCTTATTAAAGGCATTTTTAAAGAATGGAAATATTAGAATTGTCTGGTTTTGACAATATGAAAGAGGGCATGAATATAGAGCAAATTTAGGTTTTCCAAAGAAGATTGAATAAGCCTTAAAATCATTCCACTATGTAATATGTTTATTAGATTCCTTTAGAGATATAAATGACTATTAGGTAATTATAGGTCTTCATTCATAGTTTAAAAAAGGCTGCTTTAGATGAGTATATTTTATTTTGGTACAGGATTATTCCTTTAATAATTAAATTAGAGGCTACATAATATTCATTATAAAAGGTAATCCAAAAAATGTTTGCAGAAACGTAAAGTGCAGTGCAAAAAAATAACTCAGAAATTTGTACCAATTATGTGCGTTGTGCCTTCTTGGCGATGTGTAGGAAGAGTATCTTGTATGGATTTGTCCATAGATTGGGCACTAAATTAATAGTTGATCCAAATTGGTATTTCTATGTAAACGTTATATGAGTTATGTGGATTTAACAGGTTTACTGTTTTTAGAAAATGGTATTTTATGTTTTTGTGAAATTCTCTTTCTTGTATTTTATGCTCCACGCGAGAAGTCAGTGGCACCATTATGGTCGCGCTGCCCTCTCTAGGGCACAAGTAGGACGCTGTGTTCATAAAAAAAAATGCAACTGATTTTATTTCTATATAAAAAGTTTCAATATATTCGCCAATTTAAGATGAACGTGAAAATGCTTATATATTGAAAATATAATTATTTAAATCATTCGTGTTGCGGAAGAAAATATATTTCATAACACTATAAGACTGTAATGTTACTTTAAAATTTACGTTTTTTATAATAACACCACTAGACGTGCACTATATGCAGTACCAAATATTTATTGGCAATACGAGCGAGGTGGTACTTTTATTATTTTGTTGTGATTCTTGTTTTCGCATTTTAGCTTCCTTAAAAGTATCTTCCTTAAGGTGGCCATTCCCTAGAAAGAGACCTCCAATAGGGAAATATTTATTATTTTTGGCCATAACTTTTTTTTCTTACTACGTGTATTTATTAAAATTATAAGAGTACCTAAGTAGCACCATAACAAGACTGTTACTATGAATTTTCACTCAATAATTTCAGCGGTTTGCAAAATAGCTAGATTTAAATTTAAGAATCATATCAATCTTTCTATTTCGTAGTTTTAAATCTAGCTATTTTGCAAACCACTGAAATTATTGAGTGAAAATTCATGGTAATAGTCTTGTTATAGTTTCACTTAGGTACTCTTATAGTTTTTTAAAACATATGTACTAAGTTAGAGCAAAAATAATAGATATATCCCTACCGGATATCTCTTTCTAGGGAATGGCCACCTTAAAAGTAACCATAGATCATCGTGCCTGCCGCCCACATTCGATCTCAGCGCCCCAAAATACATATGGAAATGGTGGTGGTCAGCTCATTCAAGCCTTTTGTTTACTATTTTATTTACTTGTTTGAAATTCTTTCGAAAACTCTCATTATATGGCATTAATGGTACTTTTCTGCAGTGGATAAAATCATACCTAATTGACAGAACTCAAATTGTAAAAATAGGGCAAAGTAAATCAAGAAATATCAATGTTACTTCCGGAATTCCACAAGGAAGTCATCTTTCTCCGATTTTCTTTTCACTTTTTATTAATGACGTGCAGTACAATTTTAATTTTGCAAAAATTCTAATGTTCCCCGATGATTTGAAGTTGTTTGCAGTTGTTAATACCGTAAGTGATGCTGAAAAGTTGCAGTGTGATATTGACAGCTTTTGTGATTGGAATTTAAAAAATTGTCTTGAAATCAATATAAATAAATGTAAAATAATAACATCCTCTAAGAAGAAAACTAATATTCTGTTTGATTATTCTGTAAATACAAAAAAACTTCTCAGAGTAGATTCTATTTGTGATCTGGGCATTACTTTGGATGCCTGGTTAAGATATCACTTGCATATTGAGAATGTTTTAAAACGAGCAAACCGTCTGCGTCTGTGTGGTTTTATTAAACGACAATTCACTGATATTGCTTGTATCTTAAATATATTTAATTCACTTATTAGAACAATATTAGAATATTGCTGTATTATCTGGGAACCATGCTATCAATCTGACATCAATAGACTCGAAAGTGTGCAAAAGAAAACAGTAAATTTCATTTTATTTAAGTTGCATATTGATAAAACCAATTATTCGTATGAAGAAAGACTTTAGTTGCTGGGTATTACATCTCCTAAGGAAAGGCGTCTTAAAATGATACAAAAATTTGATTTTAATATTGTCAAAAATAAAAGTTTCTAGATTTAATTTATACGAGAAATAATTATTTGTTCTATGCTGATAACTTTGATAACTACAGTAGTCATTGCCTTGTTGCAAGAGTCATATCGGCTATTAATAATTTACCAGCAAATAATGTTTACTTTTGTTCATTTACAAAATTTTTAAATTGTATCTCTGTTAGTAATAATTTAGCTTAGTTTGTTTTTACTTTTTGTCTTTAGTCTTTAATTTATATATGTATGTCTGATCCGTTTTATGCAGAGGTTTTTTCATTAAAATTTTTAAATATTTTTCAGTGGCAAAATACCCAACAAAAAGTAAGAAAATTATATGTGTACTATTTTGTAATACACACTGCCAATTTTTTGTCTCTGTACAATATGGCATTATATTGTTTTAATATCATTTGGGATTCTATCCTGTAGATATTTTGAGTAAATAAATAAATAAAATTTTCGGGCATTCTGACGGTGTTTTTAAAGGTTATTGAAAATGCAAAAGCCAATCGGGCAAAGCGGACATCGGACTCGTGTTCAGTAAGTCAAAATTCAAGGGAATACATAGGTCTGCGTACGCGTACTCGATTTTTTTTTGTGTACCTGTATAATTATTCATGTTCTATATAGTAATTTCGCTTATTTGTCACCTGCGTAACAGAATTTTCGAAGCATGCCAATCATTTAGAAAGATTAATCAACGCAAGAGCGCTTGCCAACGGAATAAGTGATCCTGTTAATATTTAATTTAAAAAAAATCTCATCGATGGTTATAAACTTCTATGATTGATAAATATATTCGCTCTGATTAAATGGTGACATTTAAGTGTTAAATAGAGTAATTCTATCTTAAGCCTTCATCGATTCAGTCGAATAAACGCATTTATCATCTTTTCGTGCTCCTTTTTTAAAAGGTTTAAGATACAGTTTACTTTCAAAGTTGTAAATGCCGTTTTCGTGATCAGAATCGCTCACAACTTGCCTCAGTTGCACACGACTTAGGTATGTCTGTGAATTAAGGCAATCATAGATAAATGTTATTTTACAACGGGATGAAATATGCAAAACTTCCATTTATTTACTCTTTAGTGAGTGTATAAGAACTGGTTCCCATGCAAGTCTAGTTTAAAATGACCGATGTATGAATTAATATTGCGCATACGTTTTAAATATCTCCTGCACACATACTTAAAGCAATAGCCTAAGGACATTGTCAATGTATGCCTACCAAGATTCTTTTCCTCTTGTTTTGAGACGGAAATATGAAATGTACACTGAGGAGTGAGAAACATAGTCATAAGCTCAGCGATTCTCAAACTCTGTGATCTGACGACGAATATTATTTATTTCCGTGAACTAAAACCATTCTAAATATGAAACACGTCTTTATATGAAATATTTATGTTATTTTTAGTGGTAAATAGTGGATATTCATCCGTCAAACGAACAATGTCAAACCACTAAGTCTTAAAATTGTCTAATACGTGCATATTACACGATTTAGAATAAAATCGAGCACCAATAAATGTAAATGGGGTGGTTGCGCGTTCGATCCTCACTTCCACTTTTCTTTTATTTGATTAAGTTCTATTAAAAGTTAATAATTTTCCTTCTAAAATTATTATTTTATTAAACCGCGCTGCGAGTTTTGTTAAAACTTTATTTTGCAAAAAAGGTGTCTTTTATTACTACTAGCGTGTGTTTATCTCTAATAATAATATACGAAAGGTGAAACGTGCGTCGAGTAAATAAATTGTTCCAAGTGTAGAGTTGCATTGTTTATGAAAACGTGTCGTAAATTGTTCAAGTGTAGTGTTCAAGTGTTTTAGTGTTTATGAAAACGTGTCAATGCGTTGTTCTTTCAGAAGTATTGTAATTTATTTGTTTCAAAATTATTGTTAACTTTTTAAATATTTATTTTGTCAACCAGAATTTTTATTTTCCCCTATAAATACTACGATCCTATCCTTTCCTGGCAAGAAATGCCCATACCTCCCCGTGGTTCTTGCTGGACTGTAACATTTGTAGCAATATTAGTCTTTGATTTCTTTTTTGATAACTCATTGTTATTGACTGAATTGGGCAATTGAGCCTATATACTTACAGTGTCCGCCATAAAGTTGGTTAAATATCAGAGAAATTTGTATTATTGAGTTTTCTAAAAAATATTGTATTGAAAGTTCCTTTCTTTTTTTTACATACAAATAGCTTTATTTAACTAAAATACATACAGTTTTTGTCGAAACTAATCAAATATTTGTGAAATAGACACAAGAATTTATGATTTTTCATATAGTAATTAATGGTAGGGGTAAAATTTGCACTTTTTTAATTTCCTCATATCTGCTTTAAAATTGATATATGGGGTCCTTGTTGTATTTTGTGCACTTTTTCTTAATAAAATTTTTCGATATCTAACAATTTGACGCATTCTTCGGTACCACCGTCAACTATTTACTACAGTCCTGCCAAACCGGTGATCACATGACATGTGTCAAAATGTAATTTTTTGTTGTCGGACATGCATAAACGAACCCCCAATAGAGTTTTTAGAAATATCAATAATACAATTTTTTCCCATATGTAGACAACTTTATATAATCTGTACATTTTCTGATAACACCTTACTATTTTTTTATAATTATTTAGCGGCAGACGTCATTGCTGTTACAGGAGAGAACTGTTTGAGAAATACTGGCATTTATTATGCATCAAATAAAATCTTAGTTCAGACGTTTTAGCGGCCATGACACAAGTCAGCTTAAACTGTACCCGACTTTAGAATCGCAAAGTCAGTCCTACGCATAATTAAGGTCTCACCCATATTGCTCCTCCATTGCATTTCTTGTCGGTGCGCGATCGACATTCCTGTGATAAAACAACTGCAACTGCTGAGATTGTGACTGTAACTTTTCATTTCGTTCGTGAAAATCTTTAACCACATCATTTTCAGTGAAATTTCATAATTAAACATGTTTAAGAATAATCATTAAAGTGAAGAAGTTGTATAGTGTCACAAATTTTTCGTCTTTGAAGACGAGAAATTCATTAATAAATGTACCACATAATACTTGTCAACGTCATTTAAAATATGAAATATTTGGTTCGTACAGTACGGCTAAAGAGTAGCTTTATTCTTAATACACGCAAATGATTCATATACACAAAACTGCATAACATGAAGACCTCTTTTATGCAGGCGTTGTGTGCCGTCGGTAAGGCGACGGCAATTGTAAATCACAGGGATCAAATGGGTCCATTTATGCACTGCCGTCCGCAATATGCGTCCGTAAAAACAACCGGCCGCATATTGCGGTCACGACACGGGCGGCACAAACCGCCTGCATAAAAGGGATCGAAACGATTAAGCGATTTTTTTCAAAGTCATAATTCATGAAATCACAGTGTACTTTTTCACACGGCATGTTGACAATCATCGCGCCTAGTAATAAAAAAGGCCTCATTTGCATAAATAGCTATTTTCATAATTTTCTTAAAACAATTATTTAGGTCCAAATAACCGGGTTTTTCATGTCGCTCGAAAGTTAAAGGACTTTTAATCTTCTGATATATGCAAGTCACCATTCGGGCTATATACAACTCAAAGTAGTTTACTGGCTGTTGAAATGGCAAAATAATGATGATAACAACATCGCTAACTTAAATGAATTGTTCCCGCAAGACATTCCACAACTTTTTGTCTAACAAAGTTCCACTGGACGAACTAATTATATGCAAAACATAATTGCCCACGAATGCCTTCGAAAGTTTTTGCTGGTTCATGTGAAATTAGAACCATTTTAGAATTATCTCCATCCACTGTGGTATTTCACATCGAAGCGTCTATTACTGCCACATCCACGTGTGGATTGGAAGTACAGTAATCGTAAAAAAATTTAAATATTTTTTGTTTCTTCAAATAGTTTTAGAATGTCGTGAAACGTCGAGATTTTAAATTTGAGCGAAAAAAAATTTTTCCTCTGTCTGTCGGTAACTTTCTTTTGTCCGCACGTTTTCTCCGGAACGGTTTAAGATATTGACTTGAAATTTTGTACACATAAATATTATAACGAGATCTGCAACTGGATTTTTTAACATATCCGGTTAAGGGTTGGGGGGGGGGTGATGGGTAAATAGGGGGAATGAGTAAAGCAAGCTGGTGGGAGTACAGAAACTTGAAATTTGGTGTATGTACTAGAAACCAAGGTCTCGAAATTTTTTATAATATTTTCCATCCCCCCACCACCCCACTCCATTATTAAAGGGGTTGATAAAATAAAATTAAGATATTCAGTTGAAATTTGGTATACGTATATATTATAATGACATCAGGAACTAGATTATATCTTGGGATTATTCCGTTGGAGGGTTGGGGGTTAAATATTGATAAATATTTAACCTTGAAAATGTTTAACAAATCGAAGATGTAACGGTAATACGGGGGTCCAGTAGCGATTTGTGTAACGCTTGGAAATTCGGCTGTTTTCTTGAACACGAAAGCGTTCGGTGCTGTTACATCACATACTTTTTGAAAGATCCAAATTTGATTTTGAATTTGATAAATTTGGATACCTAGAATCATATTCTTGCATTTTTACGTCTCAACGCCGACCGACGGCTAGGGTCGTTTTTGTAGAACTTTTGTATTTAATAAATTTTGATACCTAGATTCCTATTCTTGCATTTTTACGTCTTGGCGCTGACCAACGCCTAGCGTCGTTTCAGTAAAACTCTGTATTTGATAAATTTTGATTCCTAATTCATATTCACGACGCCGACCGACGCATAGCGTCGTTTTTGTAAAACTTGTGTATTTGACCAATTTTGATACCTAAATTAATGTTCTTGCACTTTTACGTCTCGAGGCCGACCGACGCCTAGCGTCGATTTTGTAAATCTTGTGTATTTGATACATTTTGATACCTGGATTCATATTCTTGTAGTTTTACGTCTCGACGACGATCGACGCCTTGCATCGTTTCTGTAAAACTTGTATCTGATTAATTTAGATATCTAAATTCATGTTCTTGCATTTTTACTTCTCGACCCAGACCGACGCCTAACATCGTTTTTGTGAAACTAGTATGTTTGATAAATTTTGATACCTGGAATCATATTCTTGCGATTTTACGTCTCGACGCCGATCGACGCCTAACGTCGTTTTTGTAAAACTTGTGTATTAGATGAATTTGGATACCTAAATACACAGTTCACACTTCCTTCCGACGAAATCGGAGCACATGATGCCAATTGGCACCCTGGGCTTCCGACTAGTCAACACCCCCAAATCCCTTTCAAACTCCGAGAGGGCTCGGTAACAGCCGTTCCCTCTCACGACAGACGAAAGTCGCTCCCGGAAGCCTATACATGCCAGCGAAGAAAGAAAACTAAGACAGAAGAGCGCCAGAAGAAACGACCCAGCTGGCAGGATCCAACAGCCAGGGCCAGGGGAGGTTTGCTAACATCGCCAATACCGTCCGCATTTGCGGGGGGGGGGAGGCGAAAAAGCAGGCCCACCCCTTACGAGGCCGATCCAGGTCTACAGCGATGGTTGGGGCAGAGTTCAAGCTCGACCCCTAATCATCCGAGACCGTCATGTTTAGTCAAGGGTATATCTAAATTCATGTTCTTACATTTTTACGTCTCTACGCCGACCGACGCCTGGCGTCGTTTCTTTAAAACTTATGAATTTGATAAATTTTGATACCTAGATTCATATTCTTCCATTTTGTCGTTTCGACGTCGGCCAACGCCTAGCCTCCATTTTGTAAAACTTGTTTATTTGATCAATTTTGATATCTCAATTTATGTTGCAATTTTGCGTCTCGACGCCGACCGACGCCTACCATCGTTTTCGTAAAACTGTGTATTTGATAAATTGTGATATCTAGATTCATGTTCTCGCATTTTTACGAAACCCATTTTTTTGTGGAATATTAATGTAAAGCCTATTACAATGGGCCCGTTCGGCATTTTTTTAAATTTTAGAAATCGATAGTAGAACACTTTTTAAGACAATTTTCAAATTATTAGGTTTTTATTCGAACGTTTAAGCCCTTATATAAATTACGAAAGTTGGATCGCACGAAAACAGGGCGAAGCTTTCCGCGACGTCACTGTACATATGCTGATCGAGTGAAAGTCCAGTATGTATGGAAACGGCGTTTGATTGTTAAATCGTATCTTGGAAACAAACACTTTTTATTCAAACGTCAGATTAACTCATTTCATGACATTAAAGTTTGACAGATTATAGTGGACTACTCACTATTTATAGCAAATTCAAACCCTTTCGCCGCCGCCGTAGCATTTATGCAGTATGACATCACGAGTCGGTGAAGCGCTTTGTACTGAAACCCAATTTTTAACATTGAATATATAAGGATTGGATATAGTTATGAAGTTGAAATTTTAACAGCTTGTCTGGGTCATCAAATACTATTGAATATCATGAAAAAATAACGAAAAATAAATTATCGGTAACAAGTCCATTACTCTGAGTTATGTAACTTTTTTAATTTTTATCTGAAGCTTAATAAGTTTGAAAATTTCTAAAAATTTTCTTTATTTCTATCCCCTGTACATTTTGCAGATTTTGTAGATATCAGTCAGGCTTGATAGTTAGCCAAGTTCATTTTCAATGTCTCTCTTGCCAAATTGCAACATTTTTTATGACATCTGCCCCAAATATTATTAAAATTAAAATTCTATGACCAATTATTTCCGCATACTAAAGTGCAAATATAGTCAAGAGTTTGTCATTAAAGAGATTTGGAAGAAAAATCTGGATGTGGAAGTAGTGATTCCTAGGCAGCGGTTTTTTTATTAATAATATTGAAATGTGAATCATGTATTTGTTTTTCAAAGCGATTAAAGAAATTATAACTGAAATTGTTAACACCTGTTACTACTTATAATTGCAGTAACTGGAAATAACTACTACTGTGTATTTTATCGAAGGTATAATGGACTGCAATCCTCTTTCGTAGTATCACCAGTTAGTTTCATTTGTTTGTTTAATGCTAAATTTTAAAAACAGGTTTTTAAAACATCCTAAATAATAGTGATTTTAGCAAAGCTCTTAAAATTGCCATTAATCTTTTACGATAAAAATTGAATGGGACGATTTATCATACGTAAAGAGCTTCCTAAAGTTAGCGTAAAACATCACATTTTGCAACAATTTTAAATGCAAATAAAATGGATTTCCAACACATTAAAAATATAATTAATTGACTAGAAACGCTAGACGGAGAGAAACCTCTCTTTTATACAGGCCATATTAAATCGACCACCTAGAAATTTGAATTTTGGATAAGAAATTCATGTTGAGAGAATAAGTTTTGCTTTAAGTCAGGTGTAAACATGAAGAAATTCCAGAAGTGTTGAAAATTTTTTATTTTATTTTATGACACAGCAAGAAAATACCATGACATTGCTAAGGCAAGACGGCATTTTTTTAATTAAAAAGCAAAGATAACTGAAATCTATACCTATACCTTCTTCAAAAGAAGCCCTAGTATCCATGGCGTGCAGCATTTCAGAAATATTTTGTCTAAGGCCAGTGTTGGGTTTCAAATCCACTTATTTTAGATCCTGAATCCTGAGAATAGCAGTTGAAAAATGGATTTTACAAGCCGTTTTGAACCATATCTCATCAAGCTTCCTTGGTATGTCATGGAACTTATCCTGCAAATTCTGTAGCAGCAAATGTTAAATATATCAGCTTATACTTATGCAATGTAAGTGCTTGAAGATGACAGAGATTGAGCCCTTCCTGGTCTTTAGTTCACTGTTGCGCTCAGTGGCGTAGTGCTAAGGTTTTTGGCTCGCGACCACGGAGCCCCGGTAGACAGCAATATCGCAGAGAATGGTCGTTGTGTTGATGGCTATGTATACGTGTCCTGGTTAGTGGTGGAATAGCAATAGATAAACTCCGCCAGGACGTTAATATAAATAAGAAGATTAAATAAATAAATAAAAATAATAAATTTAATGCTTCTTAAACATACGTGTTCTTGTATGAACTATAACAGCATGTAATATAACTTTTTTAATTATAAAAATTTGTATGTGGTTATCAAGATATTTGCTAAAAACTACATAGGACGCCATCTTTTCAAGATGTCGACTAATCAAAATCTCTACCACTTTGCCAAATCTCATGTTAATATCACAGAAAGGACGATTACTGTAAAAAAGAATAGCTGAACAACTCCATGATATGGTATGGGTAAACTTTCAACTATTTTGCATTTAAAACATCTCGAAAGGTTTCATTTATTGTGAAGTAACACACTTTTGAGGTATAATTATTGTAATCCCCTTCTGTGAAAATGTGATATTAATTATTGATTGAATATTTTAAATTCAGAATATAAGATGACATCATCTCACAAGATCGGAAACAACAAAAATTTTTATTCTTGAGGAACTGTTTATACTTCCAGTCAGCCATAATCGATCTGTGTTATTATGAAGAAAGTTGAGCTATAAAACTTTCTTATTAGTGCCAATCGCGGATTTTTCCATCACAGGTCTCGGGATTATATTGTTACTGCTCCAGCGTATGTTGATAATTTGTTAGCTACTTGATAAATTTAGACAGGAAATTGAATCCATTTCAAAGTTAACTTTGTAATACTGCTACATGTATCACTGTTTAAAGTATACTTTGCAGAATCCAAATTCCAAAAGTTGAAGTTATATTTTTCTATCAAGCTTTGTTATTATTCTGCACCACAAGTTTATCATTTGATTGTATGATTAAAAAAATAAAATAAAAAAAGAAATAAAAAAATTTATTGTCATAGAGGTATAAATATGTTACTTATACATAAAAAATAATTTTTAGTGATTAAAATAAATGTAGCAACCCTAATGTAACATTACTTATTTGTAGGCAGGTTTTAAGTGTATTAATCAACTTGAGAGGAATTGTATCCCTACATTCTAACGTTCAGATTTTCTTCATTCTTCTTCATGGTTCTGAGACATGGATGTTAGGACAGTAGACATACAACGTATTTATGCTTGCAAATTGTGGGACTACGTTTGTTACGAGTTCCCTGGACATCCTATCGTACCAACAGCTCGATCCTCGAAGTATTATGTCCTCCAGAGCGACTCTCCCGAATCATCTCATTTCTTTAACCAGATCAATCGAAGTAAAGACAAAATTGAACGATTATTAGTCGAGGGAAAGAGCTTTGGGGAAACAGTGCATTTCAGATAGCAGCGATATATGACATATGACTATTGCACATGTTATACAGCAAGGGGGGGGGGGGCAATTGGAACATTGCATGAGTTACCAAGCGTCTGCCACGATGTTAGTAAAAACAAGAAAAAGCTACGTAAAGTTTTTCAAATCTGAGAGACACAGTGTATGTTACATTTTTGATACTTCGTACATCGCGTATTTTTGTTATTATTTATTAAAAATATTAGTAACACTGCTCTAGAACTATAATAAAACATAGTTGATGTAAATCATAACAGTGTATCCTCCGGCAATCACCGTGTATGACGGATACGACCTAATTTCATATATGCCATACTGGTACAGCCAATTTAGGAAAAAACGCGAGAAACCACCCCCTTTTCGCGTTCCTTCTATTCTAGACAGGCGAGGGCTTGTCGAATCGGATTTTTCGGATAGGCCGTATGAACTTTGATCATGCAACATATTATCAACCCCCGGGGTTGAAAGTACCCCCTCCCCTGATACCAAAATCTCCCCAAGAATTTCAAAATTGTTAAAAATTTGTTTCTATTTGTTTGCAAGGGTGCTCAACATGATAGCAACATACATTTCTCCCGTACGCTCCACCAACCGTCCCCAAATTCCCGAAACCACCCCTTTTTACATTTCAGGCTACTGGGGAATTGTTGGATCGAGGTTTTTTTGCAAGATTTCGGTATTGTAAAGCAAGTTGAGTGTCGAGACATGCAGTCACCCCCGGGGTTAAAAACTACCCCCTCCCCCAATACTAAAATCTTCCCAAAAATTAAAACTTTGCGAAAACTTTTTATCCCCGCTTTCGAGTGTGCTTAACACAATGGCAACAAAATTTCCTCCCCTACCCTGCACTGAACCACCCTCAAATCCCCAAAACCACCCCCTCGTAATATTTTTCATAAATACCCGATTGATCGAGCCCCCACATGCCCAGTAGCAAGAAATATTACGAGGGGGCGGTTTGGGGGATTGAGGGTCGTTCAGTGATAGGTGGGGGAGGAAAGTATGTTGCCATCGTGTTGAGCACCCTCGAATACGGGGATAAACAGTTTTCATAATGTTATAATTTTTGGGACGATTTTAGTTTTAGGGGAGGGGGTAATTTTTAACCTCGGGGGTGACTGCATGTCTCGGCACTCAAATGCTTTATAATACCGAAATTTTGTCAAAAACCTCAATCGAACGATTCCCCACTTGTACAGTAGCCAGAAATGTAAAAAGGGGGCGGTTTCGGGGATTTGAGGGAGGTTGCTATCGTGTTGAGCACCCTTGCAAACAAATAGAAACAAATTTTTATCAATTTTTGGAGAGATTTTAGCATCAGGTTGTTTCAACCTGATGATAATATGTTGGATGGTGAAAGTCCATACGGTCTACCCGAAGAACACGATCCGACAAGCCCTCGCGTGCCTGGAAAGGAAGAAACGCGAAAAGGGGGTGGTTTTTCGCGTTTAGGGCTAGTTCCCAAGGGGTTGGAGGTTTAAAAATATCACCATTGTATTCAGCACCTTCCAGAACGGGGGGGGGGGAGTACCCAGGTCTCGTCCCTGTCACGCCACTTTTGATTTCTTCGCCCTTTTTTGCAACTTTTTCATGGACTATTACCCAAGTGTCTCGGAAAATCAAGTTTTCATGCTAAGTTGACTTATAACGTACTTAAACATCGACAGACTCGTATAAAAAAATACTAAAAATGTAGGGTTCAACATTTTCCTCCCTCATTGCCACCCCCATAATTGTAGATTTTCCAGACCACTTTTATGCGACGTAGAAAGGTCCAACCTACACAATGATATATCACTCCTCACAAAACACTCCGATCGGACTACATCTGCTCACAGCGGTCGCGACCGAACATTTGTTACACTTTAAACATTTGTACCTCTCTCGTATTCACAGGACCCATGAGTAAGAATTGCAAATTAACAGAAGCTATCATATTTACAACAAACTGTCTACGCACACGCGTTCAATCAAACATACAATTATTGTATCCGATATTTAAGTTCAGCGTGTTAGGTAAAGAATTTCTGTACAAAATTTTGTTTCCTACTTGAATATAAAAGTTTTGTTCGATTATTGTAACTATTGGATTTAATTAGATAATATAATGATTGGGAAAATTCTGGCATTCTTAGCTTTCTTGAATGAACGAAGTAAATTAAAATCATTAAAATCAATGTTTTTGTCGATTTAAAAATATTTCTTATATCCAATTAACTAGTTGCTGAAGATGGATTACTCATTCCAACGAAATCAATTTTTTGCATATTTTTTGTTTTGAAGAACATGAATGTTGTTACATTTATAAATATTCTAAATTGTTTATCATGATCGAGTTAAATGAAAGACTTCTCAATACGAAAATCTCATCGGATGTAAATTAAACTTGGTCAACTTCAAAACAATAAAAGTAAATTAACCTTGCAAATGCAATATAACAAAGTAGGCGTGTAATTGAGAAGTCAATGACCGCCATGGCCTGAATAGGGCGTTTGAGTTCATGCAAACTGAAAACTGCATAAAGGGCCCTTTTACTCGTACTACTCTTCTTTGGTTTTTAAAGTTGACGGAGATTAAAAACCTCATTCACGTCTAGAAAAATACGAAGTGATGTTGCTTCAGAACATCTATTTAATAGACAGTCGGATTTGATAAAATTATTTTTTTTATAATTAATAAGAATTTTTTGAGGTTTACGTATACTTAGTACAATATAGTAGGATACATATAGCAGAATATAAAGAATAGAAATAATAGTAATTTATGATACAAGTGTTAAAAATGATTTTTCATTTTGTGAGTGGAAAAGTTTGCGAAACGAGTGAAAGCGAGTGGAGCAACTCCACGAACAAAATAAAGTCATTTTTAACACGTGTATCATACAATGTTTTTTCTACAAACATCATTAAAAGAACAATAAAGTTTCTTTAAAAAGATTTCAAATCCTTTTAATGGTTACCTCATAATTCTAGTAGTTTGTAGGATTTATGAAATAAATAAATCAAGTTTGCCCGTTGTTTGACACATGCTTGTCAAATGTGAAAAACTATTGCAATATGATGAGTTCCAATACAATTTCTTCTTGGGAAGTAGCTTCCTCACAAGGGATAAATATTACTAATTGCTCCAGTTGTACAATTAATATAAATATTTCTAAATAACACACATCATCGGATCATTCTTTCTTAAGAGAAAATTTAAACTTTATCTATTTACACCGTTTGTGCATACAAACTGTTCCAGCATTAAATCGTTTATTTCCAAACCAGGTAAATCCTGAACGACTCTCAGATGAAATTTGGTATCAGCAAAATGGAGCTCCTCCTCATTATGGAGTTGACGTGCGTCATTACCTACATGAATTATTTCCACAGAGATGGGCAGATCGAGGAGGACATATCGAATGAGCACCGCAATTGCCAGGTTTAAGTCATTTAGACTATTTTCTTGGGGGTCGTTTAAAATCCGTCGTCTGTATGACCAAACCTCAGTCGTTAGAAGAGTTGGAAGAGCGAATTAGGATAGCTGCTCAAGAAATATCATAGCCTGCTATTCAAAACTCGTTAAGAGCCTTCGTTGATCGATTAATTTTTAACCTCTGCCATCCTCCACTGCCACAACCCCCACTGCGTTATTAAAGGAGTTAACAACATAAAATTAAGATATTCATTTGATATTTGGTACATGTATGTATTGTAACGACATCTAGAACTAAATTATGTTTTGAGATGATTCCATTAAGAGTTGAGGGGTAAATAGAGGAAAATAATTAAAGCAAGCTAGTAAGAGTCCAAAAACTTGGGATTTGTTGTATTTACTAGAAGTCAAGGTCTCAATTTTCTTTATGACATCTGCCACCTTCACCACTACCTTCAACTTCTCCACTCCATTATTAGAGGGGTTATCAAAATAAAATTGTATTTTAGCGTATGAGAACAAAAGTTCGGAAAATTTTTCGGCATTACCACCTCGGGGCACACGATTTCAAGTATTATATTATTAAAGTTCTATGAGCAATTATTTTCACTCACTGGAGTGCAAATATAGTATCAAGATGTTTTCATTTAAAGAGACTTGAATTAGAAATTTAAATGTGGAAGTAGTGATTCGCTACCGGCACGGTAGCTAACGTGTACTGGGTTCGATCCCCAGCACTGACAATGTTGGTGGGTAATGGAAGTTGTCTGCGTTTTTTCAAATGTGTAATCTTCTTCCGGGCAGCCTATGACAGGCTTTGGATTTGGGAGTTGTTTACTATGTGTGGTGTTTATGATTATGTTTATATTGTCTTTACTTAATTGTCATTCCGATCCTGTAAGTGGTCTTTGACTCTTGGATAGTTGTAATTAAATAAATAAAAATAACAATAGCTACAAATATTTGACGCATTCTTGTCAAAGTCCTTGTCTACGCCACTGCTTGAGATTGCTTTTTATTCACTTCTTGTAATTAAAATTGGCTGAAGTATTCATGTATACAGTGATTCATTATTCAATTAAACTTTTTCCGGGTAGATCTATATTCTCGCAAGTACTTAGACACACTGCCAACTTTTTTACCATAAAGTTTCCCGACAAAGTGGCGGAAACGGTCTAAGTTGATGTAATATAACTTATCCGATAAATTTATTTCTAGAAATTATGCTCATTTCGTTTGTAACTATATAGTATGCCTAGTTAACTTAGCGCTGTTTTTCAGCCGTTTCAGCGTCAGATTTAAAATGAGGCTTTCTAACGTTGTTTGTTAAACTTTGTTTACTGAACTTAAATTATGAAAAAGTGGGTCGCAATAATAAACTCCATGTTGTTCCTGTGACTGGAAATGTAAATATTCCTGCTTTTTGAATTTATTACGCGGAAAAAAATCATTGGATTTAAATTGAACAGCAAATCATGAATAACGTGTTAATAAATTAGCAGAAACCCGTTGGATTTTGTTTCCCTCGCCAATTCAACGCAGAAGAATATATGTGCAGAAACAATTTCAAGCCAGTTCTATTTTGTTTGCTGTCTGTAAGTACAATTATTATTAGTACAGGCAATGAAGGCAAAATGTTGTAAAAACCTCGCAAAAATTAATAAAAAATCATCTCTGGGATTTAAGTAGTTAATAACGTGTAGAATGGAATGATGCATTCTTTGCACTTCCAAGTTCCGGGAAAATTCAAAAAAATTTGGAAAAACTTTTTGATTTTCGGTTCTAAATTTTTGTCTTACTTAAGTTTAGGAGATAAATCCAATTTTCCACTTACAGTTTTGAGCCGCTCCGAAATGCGCGGAAAATGAGAATTCTCTGGGAGTTTCGTACGACCGGACATATATCGATCGATAATGAATGGTAATACTATTCAGAGCCGCTAAAAAATGAAAACAACGTAACATGAAGAGAAAAGTCTCAGCTTTAATGTGGGACAAATCACAAAATTCATACACATTTTTATCATAGAGAAAGAAGTGTTAGAAGATGGCTTAGTAAACTTTATACAGTTGATTTATTCACATCTTTGAGTTTTATGCATCCTGCCTATTTCTCCCGTAACGATGGGTGCTTTTTCACTGCATGGGTTGAATTCCACGCACTTTAATCTATATTTCGTGAAAATTTCATTGAAGAATGTTAAGAAACAAATAAGTTGTACATGTTTTACTGTATAATTGTGCATTTTCTGAAGGTGTATGAATAATGTAGACAAATTCAAAAAGTACTGCGCGCATTTAAAAAACCCTAAAGTCATTCGAAAGAATATGGTTTATTGTACGTATAATCCAAAAATTAAGACTGTGCTATTATTATTACTTAGGATATAGCGAATTGAACTCCAAAATTTGGAGGTGATTGATCGATGAGAAATATACCATGTACTTTGATCGCAAGGCATATTTTTCCAACAAAAGGAATTGCAATAAAATGTTAATTGGATTAATATATCATTATATAAGAATATACAAGCAAAATGAATTATCATTCTAACGACTCCCGGCAAAGATATGAATAAATCTGTGGATCAACTGTACAAAGTTCACTAAACCATCTTCTGATACTTTCTCTCTTTGATACAATTTTTTATGAATGTTGTGATTAGTTCCACATTAAAGCCGATACTTTTCTCTACATTTCATGTCATTTTCATTTTTTTTAGGGGCTCTGTAAGTGGAAAACTCGATTTATCTTCTAAACGGCGCACAGTGGGGCCGAAAGCAACATTTTTTGGAAAAAATTCAGAAAATTCTGAATCCGGCCCAAAATAGCCTCGTGAGTACAGGAAAATTAATATAAAAAATAAGACTTAAATTGGGGTGGTTTTCAGGGGGTAGAAATCGAAATAACTCAGTAATATTTTGAAACTTCAGGAATTTATAGAATTCTACCTCTGAATTAATGAAAAAATAGTGAAAAAAATCTCTTTTATAAGGAAAGGTAGTTTTTGGGGGTTGAAATCAAAATAACTGTAATAATCCGAAAATTTGGGATTTATATAGAATTTGACTTGCAAATTAAATGAAACTGATTTTGATGACATACGTTAGCGTTAGTTCTTATCCGGGGGATGTAACTAACGTAAATACATTTAAAAAAAATAAAATAAAAAAGCTAGGGCCAAACATATGAATATATTCTATCAGTGTAATAAAAATAAAATACATTTATAATTTAGTAAAATTTAATAAAAATATATCTAATTATTCACTTTCTAACGAGGTTCCTCAACTTTCGGAATCGTCAGTACTGATAATGGTAGAAACAGTCGAAACATTCGAAGTAATACTAACATTTGACGGCATCAACAGGTCCAAAACATAGCATTCCTCCATTGGACACTTTGTACGTTCATCGACAAATTTCTTCATTTCAGACACTTGATCTTCTAATTTAACGTACCCAGATTGTCTCATCTTATTAAATAATGTTTGTCTAGTTAAATATATACCCATAGAACCAGATCCTGCAGTAAAAATAAATTAAATATATTAAGTATAAGAAAGAGGGTGATTTTTCGATTTTAACTTTAATTTATTTAGAAACTTATAAAACAAAATGGCGCAAATATGCTCATGATTTTCTTTATTTTTCGGCAAGATCAACCTATTAATGAGCAAATAAATTCAAAATTACAGACATGATATTCTATGATATCAACTAAAACTCTACCAACAAAAATTGTTAACATAGATTCTTAAGAATTTTTAAACTGTTTTTGTTAATCAAGATTAAACATTATTAATTAACATAATTTAACAACTATAATTATAAAATGATTAACTTACCTGTAGGTAATGACGCCATGTTAAAAACAGTAAAATATTTGTAAACACTAAAATAAGATTTCAAAAAGAACACGTCTCTTATCTCAGCTAAATCACAATAAGCTCTGTTAGTCGCGAGGAAGGACAAATTTCGACTGCCATGATAAGAATACATTCGTGTTTTCTGTTCTTCCTACTACAGTATAGTACTTAGTAGGCATTTAACTTTCGAATTGAGGCATTTATGCTGGTCTCTTATTATTTTTTTATTTGGAGTTTTTTCTTGGCCCCACTGTGCGGCGTAAGTAAGACAAAAATTTGTAAAGACCTTTTTTGTAGAGAAAAAGACGAGCTACAACTTTTGTGCAGAACTTCTATCTCTATTTTCATTATTTTGGCCGCTAGAGCAAAAAAAAAACGGAAATCAAAAAGTATTTCCAAATTTTCTTGAATTTTCCCGGAACTTGGAAATACAAAGAATGCATCATCTCATTCTCCAGGTTATTACCTACTTAAATCCCAGAGATGATCCTTTTATTAATTTTTGTTGCCCTAAATTGTTAATTTGCCTATACTATTATACCTATCTGCGTTATTTATTTAATTAAATTACGGCATTCAGTGTAACACAATGTAACACCATACTGAATGGGTATACAATGCAGATTTACGATAGTTTAATAATATTCAATAATATAAGAATACATTTAAATTAATACTGTAGCGACCCTAGTACCCCGGCCGCACACCAGACTAGCACCAACTCAGCTACTCACCCCCACGCACTCCTAGCCTTACAGCGCATCCCCGACTTAGGCTGAAACTGTATAAATTAACTACCACCACCCAGGAACAGGCAGTTCGATCCTTCGCTTCGATTAGCAGATCCCTTGGGGATGAATTTTTGTTTTTATACAGGAAAATTAAAAAAATAAGCATAATCTATACATATTGTTATAAGAAAATATGAGACCTAATACAGTTATACCATTTTTAAAGGTTCAATATAATTTTTTAATTGAAAATGTGCAAAAAATGTAGTACATTATTTATCGTGAAAAACTGCCTGTAACTCGGAAAATTAGCAAATTACAAAAAAATTCCAACAGACAAAAAATGTTTAGAAGGCCTCAATGCATACGTCTGAATTTTTTAAAATTTTTAAATTACATGTTTTTAAAGCGCTACAATTTCAATGAGTTAGTTTTTCATGTTTTTCCATAAAACTCGGTGAAAACGCCCTTTACATAAAAGTTGCAAATAAAAAAAGGCCTTGTACTTCTATGACATATTCACCCAATTTTTTTCAGATTCCTTTTTAAACTTTTACATTTCCCTTTCTCCACTTGTAGGAATTTTCGAATGGCCAATCTCGAAAACTAAGCATTTCTTTAAAAAATTCACCAGAATAGAAACAATTTATTTTGGGCCAAAAAAGGTACTTAAACATATTGTTTTTCTTTTTCATTTTTTATCTAATTCTACAAACCCGTGATAAAGAGGGTGTTTTCTACCCCTTCCGATCATTTCCTACTCTAATCTTTTGTTCAACTTTTTTATTAACTTCATTACAAATACGTTGCACAAGATTTCATCGAAATCCATTCACTAGCACTCAAGTTAGAGATTTTAGTCATTTTAGCGCCCCATTGACTGGACTGTTATAATAGAAACACAGAAATAATGAACGTTTGTTTACATTATATTAAGTTATCAATACATTTCATTTAATAGTTTCAAGTCTGTCGGATACGCTGCTACCTCTGGAGTCCCCCAAGGGTCTATTCTTGGTCCGTTATTCCTTATTATATTTGTTAATGATATTGTAAATTATTTACACAAATTCGATAAATGTGATGACCTAAAGCTATTTTGTAGGATGAGTAGCATAGAGTATTCACTTACAAGAGAACATGGAGAAAATTAATGATATGTGCATTATGTATAAACTTGGACTAAGTTTTGAAAAATTCTGTTATGTCCTACACGAGCTTTTCTTCAATATCATTATCATATCATATTGTATTGCGTAGGTCTGAAACGCTACAAGGCTTCTTTGTTATCTTCGATGAGTCTCTTTCATTTAAGTTTCATATTAACCCCATTGTGTGTGTAGCAGATTATATGAATTTATAGGTAAAAATGTGTGTAACGTTTAAAATATTGACACATTTAGGGCCATTACTTTTGGTCTGCCTTAAACATAAACCGCGGGTCAAACTGATGCAGTTACCATGGAAACAATTTGGCAGAAGGTTAAAGTTTAATGGAGACCGAAAGTAATGGACCTAACGATGCTTTAACATTGTTGTATCATCAGATTGAAGCTTAAATACACTTTTGTTGTTTGGTACACTTTGGGCCGCACCTTGAATCCTGTGCACTAAACAGCCGCAGAAGGTGCCAACTGAAAGGCACCAAACAGGGAAAGTATTTTTTAATTTTATTTGTTTTGTAATAAAAATAGTTCAATTAATTATTAAAGTTGAAACTTTGTTTAGTATTCATCCATAGTTATAATATCGCCGTTGGACGTTAATGCTTTTGGGAAAACTGCTACTACAGGGAAATTAGCCAAAAAAAGGAGGACACCTGGACAAAATGAGTAAAAATCTGAATTTTGCACAGACGTGTGCACAGGTGTCCTAAACTCAAACCCACAAACATCACAAAAAACCCGACATCACCCAAGATATTGAAGGTAAAAGTTTTTTGCGTCCTATGCATCGGATGTCCCCCCCTTTCGAGATATTCAAGGTGAAAGTTTCGAAATCACGGTTTGTCGCGAATATCTCGCGCCAAAAAAATGAGAC
The DNA here is from genome assembly GCA_963583905.1 of Stenurella melanura. Lineage (NCBI taxonomy): Eukaryota > Metazoa > Arthropoda > Insecta > Coleoptera > Cerambycidae > Stenurella > Stenurella melanura. The sequence continues at coordinate 17,467,492 of OY757311.1, read as the reverse complement.
AGCAGTTAAGATGAAAGTTGTAGAGAATTCAATTATCTTCAAGATTGGTATTTGGCATTTTTTCTTATAACCTCATTCTTTTCGAGATATTCCAAGTTTAAAAAACGTTTTTTGCAAATATCTTGCTTCCTATGCATCGGACGGATATTTGCAAAAACTGTCTTTTTAAACTTCAAATTCTGAACGACTTTCAAAATGTTCGTCCGCCTGTCTGTCTATCCGCCCGTCACGTTTCTTGTAGGCACGATAACTTAAGAACGAAAATTATGATTGTAGCGAAATTCGGACAGTAAGTTGGTGTTAGCTAGAGGAAGAATCTAATTGAATTTTTGAACAAAATCGAACAATAAATAAACAAGTTACTAATTATTTAAATACTTACTTTACAATATATTATTATTATATAATATTGTTACATTGCAAAACCAGCTAATTAGGCAATAGTCCCTAATGCTTATCAAGTTAACAACAATAAATTTGTCATAAATGCGATAAGATTATGAACCAAGCTTTGGCGGTATTCATTCATCTCGCAGTTAGACAAGGCCGACAATCGCTAATACAAACTAACATTATACTATTCGCAAATATTTTTCTATTTACGATAAAAATGTGGACAATTTTCTGCAGAATGTGCAACAATTATATAAAAAGTGCACTAAATCGGCGGAGTATAATGGTTAGCTTGTTATCTCTTATTCTAGTGATTTTTTCTGTAATAATTAATTTACACTTGTAACAAAAAGATTAAACCAAATATTACTTAATTAATGTCAAATACAATTTTATGAAAGTATCAAAATCTTACTTTGGGATTTTGTAAATCAAGAGATGACTTAATCTAAACGTTAGCGAATGAACTGAGGTGAATTAGTTTTTTGAAAAAAAAAAAATCATTATTTGAGCATATAGATAATGGACTATATTCAAGTTTTGCTTCAAGTACAAAATTTTAATATAAATCCGGGAATATATAATTACTTTTCTCAATTAGCCAAGATACTCTAAAGTGTCATTTAATCTCGCTCCACCAATATCCAACTAATAACTTTTCCATGATTTCACCATTTACTTTTTATATTTCGATGTAGCGTATTATCTCTATATGCACAGCACGATACAGGGAAACGACGTTTTATCAAACTAGCAATTTAATTTTGCAGATATCATTTACAAAAGTGCATTGTCGCAGTCTCAACAATAGCAGCACAGTGTGCTTTGGTAAATGAGCTCTGTAGTTTCGAAAGCATTTTGTGCAAATCCTATGTGGATGTATATATGAGGCTTCCTCAGTACGCGGACGGAATGTATATTTAGCGGTGTAAGAGTATGCTGCACTAGAAATTATATATTGTCTAAAGTTAAATACTTAATTGTTTAATTGTTTGAAATATTAAAAAATATATTTTCTTCTTCAAATCTGAATGTATAGTTGTCTCCAAATATTTAATGCAAATAAAGAAAGCCATAAAAACGACCGTATATTACTGCCTCGTTAGTTCCCACAGAGCCGTACTCAAAATTTTTGTGCGTAATAACTTAAAAATACTTAATTGGTGCAGCGATTTGTCGAGCATTGACGAATTAGTAAGGGGTCCAAAGCTTTAAAAATTGAAAAAACCTATTCCAACAAGGTAAATAATTTTTGGGACCGAATTCAGAAAGAGGGTTCTTATAGGGACATCAGAAAAGGTTTGTTGAACTTTTGTTGGCGGTTGCACAACTTCTCCACAAGAGAAAGATGGCAGATGGCGAATTTCAAAAATTCGTGTTTTTAAACGTATGCCTCTCGTTAGAAAACTAACTACGTGCGATATTTATCTGATTTGTTATATGTATATACTACTGGATATGTGTGCTCAAACATTATTTATCTATCTCGAATGGGTTACTTGGCGATTTTGACGGCTTTCGAAGACTAGTTAGTAAATTAGATATTCCATGATGTACACGATGCACTGACGATATTAAGTTAGTCTCCGTCCCAGTTAGAGTTTACATGCCTGCTGTTAGCCGTTATAGTTTATCTCAGACTTATTGTGGGTATAAAAAATGTCGGCGCCTTTGATAGTGCGGTAAAGAACAAAGATACCGATATTTTTTTTACCGACAATAAGTTTGGGATAAAGTACACCTCATAATAGTATATTCTACAAGTTCTGGAATGGCACATATTCCACAAGAGCGAAAAGTTTGTAGTCCGAGCGGAAGGCGAGGACTACGGTTCGCGAATGTGGGATATGCCGTTCCAAACATTTTGTAGACTATACTTTAACAAAATTTTAGAAATTATACAGAAAACTTCAAAACGGTTTAAAGCGTCAAATGCGAAGCTAGACGTAACCATAGCAACCGAACCAACTAGTGTTTCTTAACGGCTTTTGATTTGTCGAAAGCCATGCGGTATTATACCATAACAGTGTGTTGGAATGATTCTTGTTCCGACACATATTTTAGTTGTAGAATCTGTAATTTCCGAAATAGTGTTAGAGAAAATATTTTCCGTAGGAGCGAGTCGGGCGAATATTTCAAACTTATTTGACTATAAAATTGAAACCTTAATTTCTTATTTTAATCATTCCAGAACATACTTTATATGAGAATAATGATGTTCTATGTATTAAGGTGGCCATTCCCTAGAACAAGATATTCGGTAGGAAATATTTATTATTCTTGGCCATAACTTTTTTTTCTTAGTGCGCATATTTAAGAAGAAGAAGAAGAATTGAGGCATCAAAAAAATTTTTTATTGTTGAATTCGATTTCAGCACGTCAAAATGCATTCTGGGTCACAACATTTTTTAAGCTCATGTTATCTACACTCTCGGTATCAGTAAACAACCTTAAGGTAGACATTGTCATGTCTGTAGACATGTAGACTACATTTCTGTAGGCTGTTCGTTTATATTAAAAACTTGCATTATTTATTATTTTCACCCGACTTTTAACCATGCTGTTGTGTTCACTCTGTATATTACAAGCGAAAGGCAGACAAATTCTACTATCACTTCTATCGAACATATCTATGTATGAATGTTCTTTTCCCTGATGGACAAGACTTTTAGTTTATTTTTGCCTGTGTAGCGAATATGTAGAGATAAAATTAAATTGGTGTTGATAAGACAGAGGCAATTAAATTCCAACTGGGTCAAACTGAAACAATGTGTTGTATGGCCGACTGGAGGGGCATATGGTAATGTACATTGAAATCCACCGTTGGGTTGTATTTGGTGAACCAACCAGTAATGCGCAGTTTTATGAATGAGTTTCAACTGCATGGAACATTCGGTTCACATAACTCAACAGATGTGATTTAACTGAAGAACGAATATCGATTTTGCACAAACGCCTGTATTTAGGTATTTATTATTAAGTGGCTGAAAATAATAGTCCAGTCAATCTATGCACGAAAATCGGCTGATAAATACAAATTGAGATGCTTTCCACCCTCTGGAACCTCCCTTAAACCGTCTATTCGAAAATTGTAACACGAGATAACCAGTCACACTATTTATTACATAACTTACTCTAAACACTGTAACTAACATAACCTTAAACAATGCTTGTTATTTGATATTGTAACGCGTTACGCCCGCTAGAGGCTAGCACATGAGTAGAAGTCGAAATTAGGTATCGGTGGTGATAGGAAACTGCATATCGGTAATGTACTACATATGCACGCCATATCTGAGACACTGGTAGTACGTTTTCTAGAAAGTTATAGAAGAGTATCTATATTTTTACATTATTCTGGATTGCCGCGGAAGGTTTTGGTCTGTGCTGGATGGTTCTAGAGGCAATTGGTAGAGTATATAAGAGATGTAAACAGGCGGAAAGGAAGTTTTTAATGAAAGGTAAATTTAGAGAATCCAAAATGCATCTAGAAAATTCCAGCAAGCTCTATAACTTTCTAGTGCAGGTATCTAGAACAATGTAGCAAAATCTCGATCTGTCATTTTCTAGAACGTCGTATTACTAGTGCCTCAGAGATGGCGCATAGTGGACATGCTAATAATGAATACAGTTACCTGCTATGTTATATAGAATAGCTCTCTAAAACAAAATCCGTGTCAGTCTGGTAAGAATGGCGGCCCCTAATCTCGCCAGTCAGTTTTCATGTGCAAAAATTCGATTTTCTTGGAATATCTCGTTTTTGATTAATCTTGCGGTGGCAATAGTCATCAATCTTGTACAATGTAACATTTTCTACAACTTTTGTCTAATTCAGTTTATTAGTATAGTGTATACTCTACGAGTTACAGACCGCCATATTGGTTTGACAATTTATTTGACGTTTTTTTGTAGAAGAATGCAAGATGGCGTTTCCGATTTTACTAAAAATTGGTATCTGGAGATTTTTGAGGCTGCAGATTATAAATATGTGATCAAAATGCAAAAATTCAATATGGCGGATTCAATATGACGAAGAAGTTTTGTCATTTATAGGTAGGGAATTTTATTAAGTGCAACGTCGGATCTATGAAATTGATCTGTGGTAGTGCTTTCGAATCGAACCATCATTCTAGTCCAATTGGGACAAAGCTATAGACAAGAAAATAAATAAATAATATAAAGAGATAAAAACAAGCTTTTAAAAACCAACTAAAACTGTTAAAGATATGCATTAAAAAGAAGAAAATAATGTGTATTTCGTTCTAAGTTCTAAGAGGAAAGCTTTCTGTTACTGTAAGAAGTGATAATCGAGAGACTAAGTTTGATAATCTGATTAATCTTATTTAGATTCATTATGAATAATCTTTGCTTCGATGACTTGTTAGGTATAACTTTTATTAATTTTCCTGCAAGTTTCGAGACGTGTAATTTAGACGTTTAAAACCCTCTCTAATCGCTGTCTTTCTCGTTTTATTTCATTCAGAAAACTGTATAAAAAGTACATATTAAATTGAAACAGATTCTTTATACGATTTTGCAAACAGAAAAAATAACTATCTATGAGAACTAAAAGAAAAACTATGTGTAAAAATATTAATAAAATCTTTGCATTCTCTTGACAACCTGAATTCTGGCTGTGCTAGCAAATTAAAATCCTAAAATGAATTTCTTTAATTTCTTATTTGAAAATTCTTATTCAGCAACTAGCATCCACACAGTCCCCTACGGCCATGCAGATTAAACTTTTAGTTCTCATAGATAGTTATTTTTTCTGCTGTTTGCAAAATTCTATAAAGAATATGTTTCAATAGAATTATAAGCAAACAAATAATAATTCACTTTTAAAAAGTACATATTAAATTTAAGAAATTTCATCATTGATATTTTTTTAAAGTTAGTGACATTAAAAATAAAAAATAGTCAAACAATTTAACTATATACAGTGTATAATGTGTATATAGTATAATCAAGTCATGAAAACTCAAAATTCTTGTGCAGAGAATGAAATGACTTTTAAAGACTATGTAAAATTATTTTAACAAACCAGGAGTGTCGTCTTTGTTACCAAGGAATTAAAACCATCCTTAAATGCAAATAAAAATAAGAAAAATATTAGTCACTGACACTGCCTATACTTATGTTTTTGAGGTCGTTGATTACGAATCCAAAGATATGTAAAAAATCAGATTTAATAAGGCGCCATGAAAGTACAGAAATATGCCCTGCAAGCAATGTGGCAAGAATTGAAATAATATTTTATAGATAAGGTGAAATTAAAAATTGAAGTTATTGGTATTATCATTATCATTTTGCTCATTAATGTCATTAGCTTTAATAGGTGTAGTTTTCATACAACTGCTTCTATTGCATACCAAACAAGCTGAAGTTCAATACAATCTGTTTGACAAGCCGGTCAGAAACCTGTTTTACAGATGCAAATTTTTTTTCTTCAACAATACTAATAGTCAAAATGAGATACTAATAAATTGCGAGCAAAAATTTATATATTTCTCTTTGTAATATCGAATTATAGTTAATCAAAGAAATTACGACTCGATGAAAGTGGCGCAGCAGGTAGTGTTGAATTATGTCTACCATTTGATGAACTAGAATGAGACGCAGCATTGTTAATTTATGTTTTCAAGTGTTAATATAAAAATAGTTTTGTCAATATTAACATTGACAAAACTAGTTTTTACAATTAACGATGCTCCTGTCTTACTTTTTTGAGATAAAAATGTTGTTTATACAGTTTATCTTATAGGCAAATGTAATTTAAGTTATAGTGTTAACAAGTTTACTATTTAAATAGTTCTAATACAATTTTAATTTGTAGCGCTGAAGAAGTTTATGCCTAATAGTGAAACGTAGTTTTATTGTCCTGAACCCACTATTTTTTTTCCACAATTATGCCTTTGAAGAACACAATTTCTAATTAACAATAGACAGTATATATTAAGTTTACTGCACTAAGTGCAGTTTATACCCTGACTTTTATAATTTTTACGGTGGTAATAGAACACATTTCATTTCGAGTTATTCATGTTTCCAGTACCTACTAGAAGTTGAATGACAAAAATATTTCTCTCTCCCAAAGTAGCTACTTTATTACAAACTCTGAAAAAAAAAGAAACAACGTTCATCCTACTAAATACAGAGTTATTTCATTTAATTGCCTAGATTTTTCATGTACATAATACGCGCTTTATGCTAATTACAAATTGTGTTCAGCAGAATTATATTTAAAACTTATTTATGTACCTACCATTTAACATATATTGTACAGTAGCTTCATTAGTTCATTGCATAAATTGGGGAACAAAGTAACTTGGCAATCTATTTATTAAGTTTACTTTTGGTTGGCAGGACACCGCGTGTCTCGTTATTCGTGCAGGATTCCACTAGACAGGATTCGAAACTTTACCTTCATGTAAACTCGTTTAGGTGTTATAACTACGAACTCCGGCTGGTGTCACTTGTTTTGTTAGCTTATCTCAGGTTGATTTTGCTGCAAGTCGGTACCTGAATAAATATTGAGACCCCTTTATGGTCGAAATCAATGTACTATAAAGCATTTGCGCGTTTGGATATTTTATTTCTTATGCACAGAGAGATCGAGAGTGACTTGTTTGACTTATTCTATTAAATATTTTCGTTGTTTGTTGTAGTAATAATCCTAGAGACGGTAAGTAGGGAGTTTGCATTAGGTATTTTCTACAACTGTGCACTGCACTAGATAATCAAGTGAGAATCATCAGCAAATAAAACCCTAACTGTCTAACGTAAATTCTTAGTATTTATATTGATAATATACGTTGCGATTCATGGATTCTCATGAGCATTAGGAAAAGTAGCTGCTGTTTTTTTGTTTATTCTTCTTATTAACAATATCTTGTGATTCCAGAATTATAATTCTCCTCCTTTTGGTGTATAGCATGTCGGACAGCCTCATGCCATCTGTTGCGGCTGCCTTTAAGACGCAAAGCCCCATGAAAGCTCTTTCCCATCAGCTCTTTGGTAATATTAGTCCAACATTTTGAAGAACGTTCTTGCCGTTGGTTTCGTTTGGAAAATATTCCGTCTTGAATACGATGGCGCTCAAAAATTTATGTTTTTTGACAATCAAACAAATAGCAAAAAATATTCAATTGCTCGAACCTCGATCCAAGCGCAAAGCTAAGGTGGTTGCTACAGTCTCGATCGCCTTTCTTGTTCAGCCGCCACCTGAAAGCAAGGGAGTTTTATAAAATTGGCGCCCAACGTGGGGCCCTGTAAGTTGGATGTGGATCGAGTATATGATAGTTCAGGTGCTGTAGTGACAATCTATGCAATAGGACAAACGTTTCGTTACATTCTAGCATGTCAACCGTTCTTAATTGCCCTCTTTCCGGTTGATATGGCTAAATAATGAGAGGTTTTGGGAGCATACGGTGCTAGAGAGTAGCTTTGGGAAATGTGACTTAAGAGTGATCGTGATTTTTTTAATGCCCGTTACTATGATTTAAGTACCAGCACTACATAATTTTTTAAAAATAATTTTTTACACCTGTAAATCACGTTCGGCTTACGTTACAGGAAAAACTGTTTATATTATACTCCATCTTATTCGGTATGTAATGGAAGCAGTTATATGAACACTTCACCTGTTCAATGATGAGGATAATGATAATGATTTTAGGTAAAAAAAAATTAATAAGCTTTTTCATATTAATAAATTTGAATCATCCATTATCTTTACATAACTTAGGACTTCATATTCGTAATGAGTTAGCTAAAAATGTAAGTATAGACAATTTCAGCAACTAATTCTCAATATATTATATATTATTTGTTTAGTTTTAACACCTCGGATACAAAAGCCGACATTCTTTGTTAATTCTACATAGTCTTTAAAAGCGATTAAAGACGGTTTCAGGTCAACTCATTCACTGTGACAAGAACTCCGAGGTTTTACCGTCTTTACGGCTTCGTTGACTGAAGTAAATCTATTACAATGTAAATAAAGCTTATTCTTGTGTATTACTATTACTTAAAAACCTATGAGAGGTGAAAGCTCTTATTTCTTTAAGTTAGTATTGTTAGAAGATAAGCTTGTCCAATTTTTCTGATTCAGTAACATCGATATAGAGATTGAATAGAAAGGCTCTTTAATTTAATATCGTTTTTAATGCGATGTTTATTTGTTGAAAACGGAAAGTGTTTTCCATTTTCTAACAAAATGCTTTAGGGAATTGGTGTTTCACTTTAGGGTCCATTCTCTTCAGTAAATTGCAATAATTCCCTGGTCGACGTCAACTCTTACCTTTCTGCTTTACAACGGACAGTCCTTTACTTCTTATCCGGCAAAAATCGGAAAAGGTTTTGCCACTTCAGAGCTCAATTTCGGAGACTGAAAACGTACTAAAACTAAATGGAAACGGAACATTATAATATTGTCTGAAAAAGCAACGAATAAGTGACTTTTTGTACGTTCATCTTAACGGTGCTTGATGATGCCTCGTCTTATACTAGGGAGTATTAGGCTGAGCAGTCGAATATATGATTGCATGTACTTCTACAAATAGAGTGATTGTATCAAATCTTTTTTCGGATAAGTATATTAAATCTGATGGTGATCATATCTCATCTTTCACCGATGTTATGAAGATTTCTGGAGTGTATGCTGCCACGGATGCTTGTCCCGTTCCATCAGCGGAGCCGGATCACAAATTTATAAAAAGCTAACCATTATATTCCTCGATGATTTACTGCACTTTTTATATAATTGTTGCACATTCTATAGAATACTCTTCGCAGTTTTTTTTTGTAAATAATGTTAGTTTTAGAAATTTTTAGTTTAATTACAAAACATTAAAAGACATTCTTTTGTTTGAAGAATTATTAACTTTTTTATTTATTAATTGATTTTGTTCAAAAACAATAAGGTTCTTCCTCTAGCTAGCAGTAACATACTGTCCAAATTTCAATACACTTGGTTGGACCTTTCGTTCTTAAGTTATCGTGCTTACAAGAAACGTGACGGACGAACAGACAGACAGACGACTAGACGGACGGGTGGACATTTTGAAAGTTGTTCAGAATTCGATCACCAACCCAGTGATATGAAATTTTTATAGTTACAGGGTGTAATTAGTCTCATGTCATTAGAAATAACTGGTAATAGGGACCGACTAGACAAACAAAAAACCCGTAAGACTCTTTCCCTAGGGGCACTTTGAACCTAGGTTTAAAAATTTAATATTAAGGTAGGAAACATTTGAGAACCACTGTTTTTCAGGGTCAATGGATGTTGTAGTTCCAAATATTAGACATATTAAAAAACTGTAATACCTGACTTGTGTTCCTACCGGAAGATGTGCGGCACTTTGATGGGATTACTTGTACCGAACTTTTTATATCACTAATTATGAAAATAAATAATTCCTTCTCTTTCGGCACAACGCAAGCAGAGCATGGCCCCAGGGGTTTAAATAGGATCTGTTTACATGTGTTTTTTAACTTGGAACGAAGTTGTTGTAGCTTTTATTGTCGTTTATAAGAATTTATAAAATTTAAAAGTGGTTTATTAACATTTGTAACATTGTGTTAAAATCTTAAAAAATTAGTAATTATTTTATGAAATAGGAAAACGAACAGTTAGACGTCCGATAGCAGAAAATAGTTGTGTATTTTAAGTTAGGAAAAAATCTGATTTTTTTTAACGAATTAAACGCATAATTTTTCCCAATCAGGTATCGAAAACTAAAAATCGAGTTTTTGGTCTCTATGAAAATCAATGTAAACAATAATAAACAGATCAAAACAAGGCAGCGAATAGTAATAATAATAATAATCATCATCATCATCATACCTTTAATGCTCAATAGGTAACACCCAATAACTGAACAATTCTTTTGAATTTTTCACAAAAATTGTTCGAAATGACCTCCATCTCCACATACACACATTTCGGCACGTCGAACTAAGGACATACGCACTCCGTTCAACACATTTGGTAAATAAGGATCATTTTTTTATGGTTTCTACGCACAAGGATGACGACGATTAAACGATAAAGCTCTTCCGCACCAGCTGCATTTCCACCACTTTCTCCATGCACCAAGTGCATATCCGCGAGCTCTGGATAAGTGTAATCTCCCATAATGTCCAAAATCTGCGTTTTAAAACACCACACTAAACTGTGAATTAACGTTATCAATAAAGAAAACAAAAAGAAAAACTTGGTTCAAAGTCAATAAAATAAATCTTAGCATAAGTGGCACAAAATTAAAAAAGAACAAAAGCAACAGACAAAACCATGGAACGGGTAGGTCGCGTCGTGTGTATGTTGTTTACGAAGTAAGGACACTAACTGAAATTATTACTTGAGAATATTACAAGGGAGAATATAGCACGCGTAATAAGATAATTTGGCCGCGGAGAAGCAAAAACATGGCGATGTCGTCTGTCGGTCGCTTTTAACTGCTTTGTCTGCATGCTTTTCTGCGACAAGACGCGAGGCAATAAATCCTACCCAATATGCCAGCAGTTCTCAAACTATGTTATTAAGTATTTTGTAAATTTTTGTTTATTTTTTTCCCCAAAACTATGAGCTTTAGACCCCATGTTATATAAAGTTTTTTTGTTTGTCTTGCCGTTCCCTACCACCAGTTTTTTTTAATGACATGAAACTATCATCTTGTATTTAAGGCGCATATAAGCTTTGCCACCTACGTATAGATGGGAGAGCGGGGCATGTTCTATTTTTGTAGAAAATGGCAAATCATAAATGTATCATAAACATTTTTCTCGTGTAAAGTATGTTCTGACATGATTAAAATAAGAAATTAACGGAAACACGCCTGTTTGAATTATAACTTCAAATTATTTTGATATAAGTACCCGACTCCCTCCTACCGAAATTATTTTAGGTTGTAAGGGTTTACAGCAGGTATGTAAACCCTACCCACGACACCAGCAAAACAGTAAAATTTTTTAATTTCTACTGTTATTGTGCATAATAATTTTAAATGCGGCTCTGTGGGATATCCCTTATGCTAAGGAGACAGTAATTTATGACAGGAGTTTCTTTTTTGGAATATTTTTCTGTACTCAAAATGTTTAAGTAAATATTCTCAATCTATAAAAAAAAATGTAACGATCACGTGCTATAACTGTTTTTTTAAAACTTTGACAGCTTTGTACCTAACGGGAGAAGTCGATTCTGCAAATCTTTATCATTCATACAACTTTGTTGCAAATACAATGTTGCGGTAAAACTGGTCCAGCACAACATACCAATAATAATCATTAAGGCCATTCCGTTTTATTTGAACGTTGTTTCCTGAATTTTAATTCGCTTATAACCAGTTAGGCTTGCCGAAAGCACGAATAAAAATGGGAAAAAAGACATTGAAGTATTGTCTCTACTATTACGTGCTCATAAAATTGCATACGTGACATCTTTGTCGGTGAATATATGTAGGCACTATCAGAATGCCTATGAACGGGACTAATAACTTTATAACACTAGATTTTATATCGTTATACGCATTTCTGTGTTCATTTCGGCACAGATGAGACCTAAAAGTATGCTTTTACAAAAGTGGTGCTGAAAGAACGCACGCTAATAAAAAACCACATATTTTGACAATGCTTATTGAAATAACTATACTTTCAGCAAATACGATAAGGAAGAGTATTTGGTCGGTATATTTATAAAATAGCAAATATCACTTAAAAAAAATTGTGAAATTCTGCAAACCCAAAAATACTTCATAGTGTGTTGATGAATGTTTCGCCAGTCGAGACGTCATCGTCTGGAGGTGGTTAAAATTTCAAGTAAAACAATTATATCTAAAAAATAACACATTTTCTCAAATTTATGAAGAATATTCAACAACCTCAAGGGCCGCACTTGTTACAAATGCCATCTTTGTAGATTCCTAATACAAGGCCCTGTAGTGCGACACCCAGAATGACATCCACCCCACTGTTTATAATGGTATATTCTACTTTTAATAAATATGTTTTCACACAGCTAATGTACGATTGAAATCTATTGACCCCTGATTTTAACCGCAAATATCTCAGAAACGGAGGAGCAGAAAAAATTGAAAAAATTATGTGTTCATTATGAGTCTATTCTAAATCAATCACTAAAATTTGAATAATGTATATTGAACACTTTTGAAGTTCTACTAAGTTATATTGAAAAATGTCCTACTTTTTAAGGAAATTTTGACCATATAAGTTTTAAATCCAATAAATCTTGAAAAATATGCCTATACTATGTATATAATATTTTAGACACCGATAAAAGCATTTTTTGTACGAGGAAATTTTTTCATAACTTTTTATTCTAAAATCTTGCAATGAGCAAAATGCATAATTTTTTTAAACATCACAGATGAATAGATCACTAAAAAACATTATTTTTCCAGTATTCTATTTTTGTTTTATGTTCTAATTAAAGGTTAAAAAAATTATTTACTGCAGCTGTCAATTTAACTGCGTTTAAACGGAGAAGTTTCCGCGCTACTTGTGTGTGACGTCATCGGGCACATCGCACCGACGGAAAACGTATTGTGATTGCGAATGTGTACACATTATTTATGTTGTGTTATGGAAAATACAAAGAAAAGTAGCTATAAATATTGTATTGTGCCCAAATGTACAAATACTACAATAAAAACTCCAGAAAAGTTATTTTTTAATGTGCCTAGACGCGATAAAGTTAGGAAGAAATAGTGCAGAGCTATGAGACGACCGAAATGCAGAATTATCGTCATCCTCAAGATTATATTGCTGCCAGGATCATTTTGATGTAAATGTACCCATTAAAACTAATTATTTTATAATAATATTCGACGAGACGAATACAAAAGTTTACTAACTTCTGTTAATAGGAACCTTGAATTAAAATGTATAAATGTATAAGAACGGTGGGAATAATGTAACTTCTCGACGTTCTACATATTATCCAGTTATATATTTATATATACCTATGTATGTCAACAGTTATTTTTACTATGAATGTACCTACCTACCTAAAAGTACGTACTTAGTAAGTGACGGGAGGTATTTATTATATAAAAAAGTAAAGCATTCTAAGAATTAATATAACATTAAAACATTGCCTTGTTTACCTATTTTGAGGTTAGGTACATAAATTATTTGTTATATTTAACTACAGTAAAAGGATAAAAATGGGCACAATTGAATTAATGTTTAGAATAATGAATGACACATACCTTGTTGCTTTAGTACCTCCAATTTCTGCACTAATAAAATCAGTATTAGTAGCAAAAAAGTTTGTCATCATAAACACATTAACAACGGGCAAATTGTCACTCTGGCCCCGTAAAAACCCACTGTCCGTCATTTTTACCACTTAATAATTAAAATAAATAAATAAATGAATGATTTCTTTTATGAAAATATCAATACACATTTACAAAACACAAAACAATTTACGATTTAACCCCTTGGCAGATAGACGACCATTAGACATTATGCCGAATGACGTCAGACCAATAGCGTGGTGTTTTCAGTCACGTGGATATGTTCCCATAAAATTTTGAATTTCAAAGTTGTTTCTTTAGGCTACACATTTTTTTTATACCTTTTCTTCATTACTTTCTCAACTTATATAACATATATAACGAAAAAATAATAAATTATTGCATTTCTAAAATTCATGCATGTTGCTCATTATTCTCAAAAACAGACGTCATGTTTATTCGGTTATTTATAAATGTATTTAAAAAATGTTTGTTAAAATAGTGCATTATGTAAAATGTAAGCATTTTCAGAAAAAAATAATTGGTATATATCAAACATTAATTTAATTATCAAACGTAAATGATAATATTAGTGCAAACTTGGAATGATTATTTTTTACGCTTGATAAATAAATTAATATTTGATATACACTAATTCTTTTTTCTGAAAATGCTTACATTTTGTATAATTAACTATTTTAACAATTTTTTTCAAAATACATTGATAAGTAACCGAATAAACATGACGTCACGTTTTTGAGAATAACTGCAAAATTTTAGAATAAAGAATTCTGAAAAAATTTCCCCCTACAAAAAATGCAGTACTTTATCGATGTCTAAAATATTATATACATAGTATGCATATTTTCCAAGATATAATGGATTAAAAACTGGTATGGTCAAAATTTCTTTAAAAAGTAGGACATTTTTCAATATAACTTAGCAGAACTTCAAAAGTGCCTGATGTACATTCTTCAAATTTCAGCGATTGATTTAGAATAGACTCATAATAAATACACATTATTTTCAATTTTTTCTGCTCCTCCGTTTCTGAGATATTGGCAGTTAAAGTGAGGGGTCAATACATTTGAATCGTATATTAGTTTGCGTTTATCAAATGAACTTAAATGAGTATTAGATCGAATACATGCAGAGAGAAACTAAGATATTACTTACAGTTTTGCCATATCCATGTTTCTGATAATGTGGAGGACAGCAAGCCCCTTCAGACATTCATCTTATATCCAACTTCGAAACCAATGGGTTTTAAAATACTTGTTGGGAAGAAATTTATAGTTTACCTTTAAGTGTACAGCGCTAACTGAAAGATCATTTAATTTTGACTTTACTGAACATTTTTATCAATAACTCGAAAAATAAAAATTGTATGAAAAAATTCTACTTAGATTAAATCGAGGATTAAATGGAAGATACGAAAATTTTCTACATTTTGATGTGATACAATTTTTTTTTATATTAAAAAGTTACGAAGTTCTTCTTTATATAATAGTTATTTAATATACTAATTTTTGACTTCTTCTTTCAGGTACTGCCAAAGTCATGGGATATTCGACTGTAACAAAGGTATTTATACTTATTAGAATTGTAAAAATGTATGTATATTTTTTATGTACACACAAAATAAATTAATCGGATTCGCCAACTAATAGTGGAAGTTATATTCTTCAAAATTCACTTCCTTACTAATTAATTACTTTTTTGGTATTTTGCATGGTTCACCTTTAAGCCATTTTATAGCAGAACAAAAATAGCGTCACGTTAAAAGGTCACCTGATAAGCTAACCTTTCCTCTTGACCTGGCGGTATTTCAATCTGAATCACCACCACTCCCGATCTTCTACAAACTGCATTTAAACTTCCGAAAACTAATTATACGAATTGAATGAATCGAAACTAAACATGAAAAGTAATCAATTCTCAGAAAATTACTCGCAGTTGGCTATTTATATGTAAGTTTACAGGTGAGGCGAGATTCATCCCTGATATTCATTATACAGTAAACGTTGCGATCAAATATTTACAGTTTTGATATTATGTTGTATTTCTTATTATTTACATTTTTATAGTTATTTATGCACCAAGTGCGTTGTATAGATTATAAAGCTCGGAGGGTAACATTATGCAGTCCGAGGGCATTTGGTCCGAGGGATGCATGTTGCCTGATGGGCGTTATAATCTAATAACGCTCGTGGTTCATACAATATTTTATTTTTCACGAAATAGTGTATTAAAGTATGAGTGGATATTAAGGTCTTTAAAACACGCGCGATTTTTCGAGCACGAGGGCGCAGCCGCAGTAACTGGAAGTTAAAAAATGGAAATAAGAATTAAGAATGTAAAATATTTGAATTCGTGATGTGACATCAGGATACCTGCCAGTGTCAAATGAGGAATGCAAAAATTAATTTGCAATCTGTCACATAGGATTAATTATTGTCACTACGGTTGTTACTGATTGTATATTGCTTTAAAATGAGTTCTAACATTGATTATTTAAATAGAAAAGCAGATTCGAGGTTAATACCGCAAAAATTCCTGTCAGATCAATAATTAAAAAGTTGACATTTTGACTCGGGTTGTAGTTGTTGCCATGGTAACCTTTAAAACACGCGCGTTTTTAAAAGTTCGATTTAAACACTCTAAGGCGTACTTTAAATAAGCAAAATAGGGTGCCAATAAAAAAAAATATATTTTTTTTAATGAAAAATTGACTTTTCATTTTTTAAATACATTTTTTTTAGTAGTCTATGACATTTGTTGATACTTTGACGTTTATTGATTGTATCTGTCAGTATGTTGTGTTCTTTCAAATTTAGTAACCCAGTTCAATGCTTTCTTTTTACCTTTTTGACCAAGTAGTCTATGACAGTTCTTGATATTTTGACGTTTGTTTGTTTATGTTGCTTTGCTTTGTACGAGGATAATACATTTAACAAAATAAAAGGAAAATTAATATGAAGATACCACAAAATATCCGAAACAATGCGGGGAAAGCCACAGAAAATGTACTGCCTGTCAAATCCAAAACATTATACGATAAGGAATATGAAACTTTTTTCTTTCTTTGTCTCTCTTATAACAGGGAGTTATGGCCATAGCTCCCTCTCATTATGCCCGTGGTCATTATGAGCGTCTTTATAGTAGCCGTATTCAAGGTATAATAAACAAATAATATGCGGGTGAAAAATAAAATGGTGGGTACAGTAGTGTAGATAATAAAACACAAAACACAACAAACTGGGAGGAGAAAAAACCCAAAACAAAAATTTGGGACTTGTAGCCGGGTAACAGTGTGATGTATAATATAACACACACAAGTAAATAATTCAAATCAAATTTTAAAAAATTGCACCAGGATATCAGACTATGGCAAGGGATACAGGAGGAGTGTCTAAATATTCCTTTACAGAAGAAAAGCAATTAGTTCGGCCGGGCTAACATTTGAGGCTGAAATAGGTATATCCATTTTTCTTGCCCTTTTTTCGTTATATTTTAAAATTTATACGGTCGAAAAAGTTTAGATTTGTTGAAAATGTATTGTTTTATTATTATTTAGACTCATCTTATCAGATCGTGTCATTTATAAATATTTAAAAGCCTTTTAGGGCTCAAAATTACATGCATAAGTGCATTCTATAGGTGCATAATAAATTAATACTGGAAAAAACAATTTAATATTTAACATTTCTTGGAAAAAATTTATAGCCGGGAGTTTTCAAGCTCGCTTATTACAAATCTGTTGTGGAAATTGGAAAATTCAAAATGGCTAATTCAACATGGTGCGAATTTCAAACTTGAAAATACAAGTTCTGACGTTATTTGCGATGTTAAATGATAAAATAAATGTGTTTTGTGTATAAATTTTCGTAAATTTTCAGTTTTTTATGTTTGCCCCCACCCTCATACCTCACCTCTCCGCTTACCTTGGTGGTTTCACTGTAACAACTCCCTTATGAATTTAAAAAGATTACATTTTATCAGATTTCAACAAATATTTATGTCAACCCATTCCCCGCCCTCTTTCGTATTTATTACTGTCTTACCTTATGCCTTATACTGAAGCTATTCTTTTCCTGAAAATTAAAAAAATATTAAATTTTATCAGTTTATTTTAATTGTGTGAGGTGTTTGGGGGTAAAAAAAATAATTGTAAATAAGCATGTATGTAAATTATACACAAAACACATTTTTTTCTCGTGGTTATCAATTAATATCGAAAATAACGTCAGAAATCGCATTTTCAAGTATAAAATTCGCGCCATTTCGAGTCAGCCATTTTGAATTTTTCAGTTTTCACAACAGACCTTGGAAACCGGTTTTTTCCAGTGTTAATTTATTATGCATCTATAACATAGAGCACTTATGCATGCAATTTTGGGCCCTAGAGGGCTAATAAATGCTTATAAATGACACTATCTGGTAATGGAAGTTTAAATAATAATAAAACAATGCATATGTAAACTTCTAGAACCGTATAAATTTTAAAACATAACGAAAACAAAGCAAAATCACGAAAAATGCGCGTATTTACATAAAGGTGCATATAAGTATATGTTCCACGACTTATCAAATATCCGCGTTAGTTGGATTTGCCTCTGTAGACCTCAAGCAACAACAAAAAATAAAAATTGGGTGGACCTAAAACTTCGTCTTACTATGGTTTTCTTTATTTGGACGGATGGAAGAATTTCTTTTCTTTAATTTTTTGGTATGTGAATATAAAAATAAACGTTCAGAGTATATTTTAAAGATTTTGCAAGTCTATATCTAGATGGTCTAATATCACTGTTAGACCTAGTACTATGGTTATAAAAATGGAAGTTTAAATTGAAAGTAGTTTTTGTGGAATATATTTCAATAAATATACACTGATAGCATAGACATGTTTCCAAAAATTTGCTGACAGTCATCAAGACCCACACAGATGGTATTCTTAATGTTGTTTTATGTAGTTTAAATTTTTTTATTGCATTTGAAGCAATATTGCATAAGATTATGCCGAACGAAAGGACAGGGCAAGTGAACAGATGATAAGAACTAATTAGATTTTCAACAGTAATAGATCTTTTTAAATGACGAAGCAAAAAACATTTGTTGATTATTTTGAGTATAAATGCTCAACGTGATTAGACCAGTTCAAATTACCATCAACAGTAATCACCAATAAAGTAACAGAATGCCCTGAAAATCTGCTACTGTTAGTAGAAAAGGGTTAAACGCTGAGTGTCCACTCTATCTAGTATTCAGTTCTTAGCTGTCAACCAAGAAGTTATAAATTGTTTAAGGTAGTTCGAGATTGTATGTCTTTGGATAAGAATACTACAGATTAACATTCTCTGTAAATAGCACGTTTCAATCAGAAAGAATGTAATAAAATAGGTTCTTGATAGAAACAATTAATAACAGCGGACCGAGCACCAACCTTTGGGTCACACCGTAGATAATTAATTTCGGTTCGGATTATGTCAAGAATATCTATTTTTGATCATATTGAATTCGCCACTTTGATTTTTAATATTTGACATCAGCTACTCTGAACATACTTAAAAGTTTATTTTTAACACGATTGTATATCCCTGGCGACTCCGCCAGATGTTCAAAATATTCTGGAATTTAATTTCTTTCCGTTTCTTGCTCACCTGACGTTCTATAATCACCAAGGCCATTGAAATGCCTCAAGAATTCTCTAAAACTTTCTCCATTTAAGCGACTTTTTATAATAATGGAGGTAGCAATATATGCAGTCTTAATTTGGAACGTATTGTAAAATAACGTAAATACAGAATAATACTTTAAAATATCGCCAATAGACGCATATTATGTACCCCGTGAATTTACATGCTTGTAAAATAAAACAGGGATTTTAAATGATCGTCAACTGCAGAGCAGAGTAAACGTATAAATAAATAAAATACCACTGCATTTATTTGTTTTTATGCCTGCATTATGACGCAGGCTCTTTATTAATTTGACCGGTACCTAATTACAAAGTACTATAATTATTATTAAAACTATAATTATTTACTCAGCTCGCTGTTTCATAAAAGGTACATGGTGATTCATTATAATTGTTCATATGTAAATATATACCTGAGTTATCAATAGAATCAAAACTGATGTTTCTCAATGAAGGTTTAAGGTTGCCCGTATAATTTACTTTAATGTTAATAAAACATTGTTTATAGGATTTGGCCAACAGCAAAAAAGTAAAAAATTATCTATAAAAATATTGATTTCCAATCTGCGTTCTGTCGAAAAGCCAAATTCTTAAAGAATTTATCTATTTCTTAATTGACAATTCTTATTGTAATACTAGTATCCAGATTCCCTTCTGACTATGAAGAGTAAGTTAAAATGAGAACAGAAAGCCTGGCTATTGAATAATTTAAAAAATTAAAATCTACTTAAATGATGAAATTTAACTTTGAATTTCTTTGACAACCAACATCTGATTGTGCTAGAAAATAGAACACCTCTAAATTGAATTTATTTATTTGTAAACAAAATATATAAAGAATATATTTTATTAGAATTATATGCAAAAAATTCACAGATTTCGCAATCCTTGCAATCATCGGGTCATTGGAAATGATAACACCATACAGAAAACATAAAGTTTTTCAACTTTTTCCGGACGAGGCGAAGCCGAGTCCGGAAATAGCACGATCCACTACACCGCTGTATTTCCACCTTAAATGAAAGCTGGTAACTTAACGCCCTGTGATATATGCACCCATATTACATTTGCGTATATCAGCCGTTGCATATGATAGTCTCAGTCGACCGCGACACATTACTTCGAAATAAAGAGATATTATTATTGTCACTCAATCTGTACAATAGACAACCTATATCAGTTAGTTGCAATTCTAACACATCATTTATTTGCAAGCAGGTACCTATTTGTAGCAAGCTGTACACTTTTGTGTTCTACCGTCAGCATCGCTGTACAAATTTGAGGTAATCTCCCGACACCGTAGGTAATGTAATTGGCAAGCGCAGCAGCCTAATCGATAGTAGCGCGGCCTTTTCGGCAGCCGTGTACAAATTTTTGCTTGAATAATATAAAGTCATACATTTTCAGTCTGTGACATCAGACGCGGATGTTATGTAATAAATTTAAGTAAAAGCAGGTCAAATTTTAATTCGCTACTTATTGATTAATCAGTAAACATTAAATTCAATCGCAAAATAAATCATCTGCCAAGGATATCTTCGAACAATAATAATTTAGTGTCATTGTAAGTGTTGGACAGTTTATTAGCATTTTCTAGCTTGAGCAGTGTATATGTAGATGAGCGTACAAATATCGGATGCGCAGTGAAATCATAAAAAATAAAATCGATTATAACAAATCTCAAGAGTAAGTGAGCCTACTGGTCTTCTCTCTACTGTGCCGCGACACCGCTGTCTTTTGATCTTGAACAAAAACTGGTAACTCTACCCCATATACGAAAACATAAACCAATGTTAAAAAAATATTCACTTTATTTAGTTTTAAGTTGATCCAATTCAAATTTTCGTAAACAAGATACTAGCATAGCTTCAATTATTGAAGCCAAACAGAGATATTTTCATGTCAAATTTTTACTAATTTCATAAATATATACTGTTAGTTTAATGCATGGTTCCATCTGTACGCAAAGAATGGACAGGAATTAGATTAGTGAGGTTTCAGCATCAATGCTGTGAAAAGCTTTTCGAAAGTAACCAACCCGAGGCAGAAGTTGACTGATAGCAAGATTACGAATGTGAACCTTCAGTACTAAAATCAGAAGTGGAGGCAACCAATCTTCGTGTCATTATATAAAAACCGCTGCCTAAGGAATCACTACTTCCACATACAGATTTTTCATCGAAGTCACTTTAAAGGAAACATCTTAACGCTATTTGCACTCTAGTATGTGGAACTTTATTGATCATAGAATTTTAATAATTTTTGGGGCAGATGTCATTAAAAAATTTGAGGCGTTGGTTTTTACCGTATACGTTAAAAATTAAGTTTCTAGCTTACTCTACTTATTTTCCCCTATTCACAACCTACCACCTCCCACCCCTTCAACGGAACCATTTCAATCAAATGTCATTACAATACATACATGTAGTAACTTTCAAGTGAATATCTCAATTTGATGTTATCAATCCCTTTAATAATGGAGAGAAATTGGTGGGGGTAGGGAAGTTGAAAAATATTAGAAAGAAATCTGAGGCTTTGGTTTCTAGTATATACACCAAATCCCAAGTTTCTGTACTCTTACCAGCTTGCTTAACTTATTTTTCCCTATTTACCTCTATTTACCCCCACTCCTTCAGCGGAATCATGTCAAAATATAATCTAGTTTCAGATGCCGTTAGAATACATACGTGTACCAAATTTTAAGTAAACATCATTATTTTATTTTATCAACCCCTTTAATAATGGAGTAGGGGTGGTGGGGGGTTGAAAAATATAAAAAAATGTGAGGCCTTGGCTTCCGAATTTCAAGTCTCTGTACTTTTACCAGCTTGCTTTACTTATTTTCCCCTATTTACCCCTATTAAACCCCAACCCTTCAACGGAATCTAGTTCCAGATGTTATAATTTATACGTATAGGTACCTTTCAAGTGAATATCTCAATTTTATTTTATCGACCCCTTTAATAATAGAGTGGGGGGTGGAAAATGTTATAAAAAATGTTGGGGCCTTGGCTTTTAGTACATACACCAAATTTCAAGTTTCTGTACTCTTACCAGCTTGATTTACTTATTTTCCCCTATTTACCCCCCAACCCTTCACCGAATATGTTCAAAGAACAATCCAGTTCCAGATCTCGTTATAATAATATATACATGTACAAAATTTCAAGTCAATAACCGTTCCGGAGAAAACGTGCGGACAAAAAAAACTTACAGACAGACCGACAGACAGAAATTTTTTCGCCCAAATTTAAAATCTCGGCGTTTCATGACATTCTAAACCCATTTCGAAAAAAAAAAAAAAATTTGAAATTGCAAATATAGTCAAGATGTTTCCTTCAAGAGACTTGGAGGGAAAATCTGAATGTGGAAGTAGTGATTCCTTAGGCAGCGGTTTTTAGTGCTTGCAGCCTGCTAGGACTAGTTACAGCCGCGAATGTCTAATCTAAAATAATTGGACTACTAAATAAGTATAGAAGCTTAACTGGAAATAACAAGTGATAAATAATTGACAAGACGGGCATGCTTAAAATAAGCACAAAATATTATAACAAAGCTACATGATTACGCGTGCTAGCTCAGTGTTGACGGTATTTATCTAGCATTCGTCTGGGAGCCATTTACGACACGTAATTACCGCGGAACAAATAATAAATTAGGGAAACGTGTACAATCGGTTGACAACTAAAGCATTGATTGTAAAAATAGTCGGTATATAGGCGAGGCGGAAGGACATGGGTGTGTTCTATGTGTTAAAATAACAGTCATTGTTTGATACATGATTTGTGGCTCTGATTTTGCGTTATGCGACGTTATCGACAATTAATAAACTATGTTTTTTAATTACGTGCAGCAAAATAGCAGCAATTATCTGTGCTTGGTCTGCGAGCCAGAGGCAGGTCTGTTGGTGATGTGAAATGTCTAGTGTTTTCTGATTTATATGAAACCATTTGAAGTCCCTTCTGCCTCGTCTAAAAATTTAGAGTACTTTTGTTTTGGATAAGAAAAAAGTCAAAAATGATATGTCTTGTCATGCTATGATGTGAGCGGGCTATTTGTGATCAGTAATTTCACTATAAGCAGTTTCTTTCCTATATTACTTAATATCAAATTAAACTTACGTTTTTGTGGTCAGGGCTTGTCTGCAAATCACTCGGAAGACATATTGCAGCCTCCTGCGCGCATTGTGCTCTTCCTATCCTGATTCACTCGGTCCATTCTAGTATCTCTGTACCACCAATCGGGTAACGCAGGTCTGAGACTGGGCAAGTAATAATAGAGAGATATTGCAGCCAGTGATACCCACTGAACTGTACCATATAAATGGAATGCCAATGTCTATTCCTATTTGTATGTAAAATTGAATCTCGCGCAAGTATGGCGACGGGAGGTCTCGGCGCAATCGCATTGTGTAATCCGCCAGGGCCGGCTCTATTTCTATTGCAAGTGTTTTTAATATGTCTTTTTTTCAGAAATCATCAAAAATACGCGTGTATAGATTGACATTTCTTATATAGTTAACCCTTGTCTTAATTTTTATTAAAGAACAAAAAAAGTGCCATTCCCAAAACATAATTATTTAATTCTTTCTAGTAAACGTTCTTGATAATGCACGATCATATTGACGAGAGTTGAGTATAGAGTCCACCAAAAAATGAAGGCATATTTTCTACCTCAGAGATCGAAATATAATTTAGAATAGAATAGAATAAAAATGTATTGTGTTACAAAGTTACACAAAAGATATGAGGGTTCAACATGCTTAGTTGATTTTCAATCCTACCGGCATGTAATAAAAGATTACAAAAAAGCTATTATGACGATAAATGTTTTTTCTAATTATTATTATGAATAATAAGTAATTAATTGTAACATAAATAATATTAATATACAAAATAATTATTAATATATGATGATATTATAAATACAAAATACACATAAGTACAAAAATAAGATTATGGCAATGAAAATAATACTAATAATGCAATAAGAATTACTGGGAGTTAAGGTCACATATAAGTATAAACACAAAGCAACAAGGACACAATATAGGTACAATTGCATATATTAAACATAACCTCTTATTTTGTTTTGAAATTGAAATTAGAGTAGATCAAGTCAACATCAGTAATGCAAATAATGTTGGATTGTTTAAAATTATTTAGGTAGATTCACAAATAGCAATGAACTTTAAAATTGGCAACGGAAAGTATGGAAAATAGGTGAGGTTAGAGAATTTTGTATCCTATATTTCCACTGAATTCTATATATTTATCATGTGTAGCGTTAAGTAGATATCTCGGAAAGTATATAGCTTATCGAAAAATTTTCAGGCAAAATTACCCACATTAAAAGAAAAGATTCCGAAACTCGGAATTGTCGTCGATATTTAGATAGTAGTATATTTTATAGAATAGGCAAGAACAAGGTACTTACTTAAAATATAACAAACCTTTGGCCCGATTCTTGCAAAACAGTATCTACAATACCATTCCGGACCATATTGTTTGATTAACTTATCACGAACTGTAAATACCTGCTAAATAAAACAATCGATAAAAACGAGAGAATTGTTTGAAGACGGCTCTGAAAGTCTGTACTAATCCAAGACCTCCCGCTATGGGAGACAAATCAAAGAATAATGGCGTCGGCGCATAATGTCTTCAAGAAGCATTCTGACTCAAGCACCAACATACTTTTAACATTAGATTTCCACTGCGGCGACGCATATGCCGCCGACCTTCAATCGCATGTAGGCCGTATTTTGTTCACGCGCATATATCTGTATTGGTCTTCCATTTATTATGTAGAGTTCAGTGGTGATACCGCACGACGCTCGCTAATTACGTTACGTTATTAACGCAAATAACTAAACTTCGTTTTAGACTTATTGCATTGCAGTTCCATTCGTGCGTAACTAGGTTATGTAAAACGTCACTTTTTATGTCATGTAGTCGTCAAATTTAGAAATATATTATTACTGTTGTCAAATATTACAAAATTATTAAAGGTACATTTTAAATGTGTGAATTTTAAAATTAAATTTGTCTTATTGTCTAAAAAGGGGGCTGCAATTTACTCAAAAAGGCCTTTCAATTTTTTTTTTTTGGAGTCGATTGTAAGCCAAAAAACCGCTGCCTAAGGAATCACTACTTCCACATCCAGATTCTTCATCCAAGTCACTTTAAAGGAAATATCTTGACTATATTTGCACTCTAGTATGTGGAAATTATTGGTCATAGAATTTTAATAATATTTGGGGCAGATGTCATAGAAAAGTTTGAGGGGTTGGTTTCTACCATATTCGTTAAAAATGAAGTTTCTAGTTTACCCTACTTATTTTCCACTATTCGCAATCTACCACCTCCCACCTCTTCAATGGAGTCATCTCAATCGGATGTCACTACAATACATACGTGTACTAACTTTCAAGTGAATATCTCAATTTGATGTTATCAATCCCATTAATAATGAAGCGGAGGTGGTGGTGTTTGAAAAATATTAGAAAGAAATCTGAGGCCTTGGTTTCTAGTATATACACCGAATCCCAAATTTCTGTACTCTTACCAGCTTGATTTACTTATTTTTCCCTACTCCTATTAACTCCAACCCTTCTACGGAATCATCCCAAAATATAATCTAGTCCCAGATGTCGTTATAATACATACGTCTACCAAATTACAAGAGAATATCTCAATTTTATTTTATCAACCCCTTTAATAATGTAGTAAGGGTGGTGGAAGTGTTAAAAAATAGTATGAAAAAATCTGAGGCCTTGGCATCTAGAACAAACACCTAATTTCAAGTTGCAGTACTCTTACCAGCTTACTTATTTTTCCCTATTTACCTCTACTTACTCCCACTCCTTCAACGCAATCATGTCAAAATATAATCTAGTTTCAGATATAGCTATAATACATAAATGTACCAAATTTCAAGTGAAAATTTAAATTTAATTTTATAAACTCTTTTAATAAGGGAGTGGGGGTGGTGGGGAGATGGAAAATACTAATAAAAAAACCTGAGACCTTCGCTACTAGTATATACACCAAATTCCAAATTTCTGCAGTCTTACCAGCTTGCTTTACTTATTTTCCCCTATTTACCCCTATTTAACCCCAACCCTTCAACGGAATCATCTCAAAATATAATCTAGTTCCAGATGTCGTTATAATACATACGTGTACCAAATTTCAAATGAATATCTCAATTTTAATTTATCAACCCTTTTCATATTGGAGTAGGGGTGGTGGGGGTTGAATAAAATTATAAAAAAATCTGACGCTTTGGCTTCTAGTACATACACCGAATTTCAAGTTTCTGTAGTCTTACCAGCTTGCTTTACTTATTTTCCCTTATTTACCCCTATTTAACCCCCAACCCTTCAACGGAATCATCTCAAATTATAATTTAGTTCCAGGTGTCGTTATAATACATACGTGTACCAAATTTCAAATGAATATCTCAATTTTATCTTATCAACCCTTTTCATATTGGAGTAGGGGTGGTGGGGATTGAAAAATATTATAAAAAAATCTGACGCTTTGGCTTCCAGTACATACACCGAATTTCATGTTTCTGTACGCTTACCAACTTGTTTCACTTATATTCCCCTATTTACCCCAAATTAACCCCCAACCCTTCAACGGAATCATCTCAAAATATAATCTAATTCCAGACGTCGTTATAATACATACGTGTATGAAATTTCAAATGAATATCTCAACTTTATTTTATCAACCCCATTAATGGGGTAGGGGTGGTGGGGGGTTGAAAAATATTATAAAAAAATCTGAGTCCTTAACTTCTAGTACATACGCCGAATTTCAAGTTTCGGTACTCTTACAAGCTTGCTTTACTTATTTTCCCATATTTACCCCTATTTAACCCCCAACCCTTCACCGGATATCCTCAAAACACAATCCAGTTCCAGATCTCATTATAATATATACGTGTACAAAATTTCAAGTCAATATCTTAAACCGTTCCGGAGAAAACGTGCGGACAAAAAAGTTACAGACAGACAGACCGACAGACAGAAAAAAATTTTTTTTTTTTTCGCTCAAATTTAAAATCTCGACGTTTCATGACATTCTAAACCTATTTCACGAATAAAAATTTTTGGAAATTTTTTTGCGATTACTATACTTCCAATCCACTACGTGGATGTGGAAGTAATAAAGATGAATTTCTGTATTTGATATGATATAATATTTATATAAATTTAGCCTTTAATGGAAGAAATGTTGGAAGCAGACATATTGGCTGGTGGTAATATAGAATTCATAAATACAGATCGGCTGATTTTGGTTGTTCCCGATTTTAACCGAGGTGAGGATAACGTCGTTTACTCGACGTTCGCTAAACGTACGGAAATTGCGCCAGGCGCGTTATTACCGCATGTCTTAAAGCAGATGAAATGTGCGCATGCTTAAATGTCAAATAACGCGATTCTGTAATAACGAATGCCGTTATGTGACAATGCAATATCTCTCTAGTGATTTCCTGAAACGTTCCTCCAGTGAGTTTTGTGTTTGCCTTTGCTCTAGGTCGCCTATCCCAGCAGTAGTTCTGAGCCAAAGATTATATTGGGCTGATCCATATGTAGCAAGTCCATCAGCTTTTTCAATGTCGTTTATTTTCGTTGGCATTCAGAGTAGTTTACCTCTGTTCCGCCCACCCAGAATATCAAACTTCATAGTAGTCTCGTACCAGTCGAGATGATACCTTATTACGGGCTAGTGCTACAATCTCTTGTACACATTCAAGCCAGAATTTCTGTCTGGTATACAGTGTATTGTTGTCCAAGGGTCTCTCTGACTTATGCCTTTGGTTTTTCTCCAGGTACTCCTGCTCAAGCCCCTGTAATCGCTCTAGACCTATCAGTGTAGCATGCTAGGCTTTTGTGTAATACTTTTTGAAATATTTAACATCTTACCGATCAATTTTTTCAAAAACAATGGCTAAAACTAACGTACTATCCTCATTTTACTAAGATCAAACTTTCCGTTCTTGAGTGGCTGCAAGAAACGTGGTGAACGCACGGTCAGACAGGTAGATGAACATTTTGAACGTTAGTTAGCATTTGTTGACTAAATTATTGAAAGTTTTCTCTCTACGGGCGATATTTTATTACTATTTGCCGACCAAGTGCAATATACCCTTCGCTTTTGTACTGACGAAAAGTGTAATAATAGGTTAACTGTAATTTTAGTTTATAAAAACGTTGTGTGTGTATGTAATAAAAGGAAATCATATACATTTTAAGTTGGCCTTTTAACTCATTAGTCTTCTCTCATTAAAACTAATATAGTTTCGCAAATAATATTTGCGGAGACACAAAAGGGAGATTTGTATATTCCGACCTCTAGAGCCAAGTTTATCTTGTTGATATTTTATGGTTCAAAGCAGCAGCTGTTATTGTGGAAAATATTTTAAACTTTATCTCCGCTAAAAGGGTTTCGAGACTGTTGGCTTGGCCTTACGGTCGACTTAAGCCTAAACTTGTGGAAAATATATAGAGAAAAATAAATAAATTCCTCTTTGTTTATCGAATAAGGGACCTTTTTCATAAAACAATAGCAGAGAAAACAACCGGAAGGTATATACCGTTACGAAGTGAAAAGTTGTAGGTGTAAAACACGAGTTGGTTATGTATTTTTAAATAATTGTTACCTGACACGCCTATTCCATCGCCTTTGTTTATTATTAGCAAGCAATATTGTATTGTTATTGGTTTTTTTTGTCTATGATCACTGACCTCTGGTCCGACATACTATTTAAAAAGAAAACAGAGTAGTTTGGAAATTATTATTCTAAGATGGCGAAAGAAAAACAACAGCAATGTTTCTGTTCGCTGTACAGTGTTATCAACTCAATATTCCATCACTTGTTATACTCTGCGTACACAAACAGTCTAGTCACATTTTAATCATTATTTTATGTAACTAAAACATAATTTTGTTTTACAGTGTGTTTCACAGGAGCTGTTACACGATGTATTTTACTGCTCGAATGCTCGCTTACATTAAAGGAACCAGTGATGCCAAGTCTTCAGATTTGTTACAGGAAACGCACTTAATCTTATCAAGGAAGCTTTTTCAAATATTTTTGGCTCAGAACAAAGCTACTTATCTGTCGTCTCTATCACCTTTTTTATGGACGGGAATAATAATAATAGAGGTTTTCAACTCGTATGGTAATTTACCTTCTTTAAACGATTTGTTCACTAAGTAGTTGATTGGTTCAATTATGTAGTCTATAGCATGTTCCAGCAATGAACACGGAATATCGTTATAAGCAGACGGATTTTGATTTGTTACTGGGAGAATTATATTTTTTATTTCTTTGTGAAAGAAGTGTTAAGAATACTGGTACTAGTACAAGAGCTCGATGGATCATCGTTTTATCTTCCACCATATTTTTATCGTTTTATGAATGTTAATTAGCCACAAAAAAAAAACGTTTCCAAATTGGGAAAAAAATTCTGATTTTATTTTGTAAATTTTAACTCACAACTCGTCATCGTTGACTTTCAACCGTATCTCATACATATGTGTTGTATTACCATTAATGGATAATTCTTATTTTTAATAATTTGGTATAAGTTTTTAGGACAAAACTTGACATCTTGACTTCTAGTGTATACACCAAATCCTAAGTTTCTGCACTCTTACTAGCTAGCTTCGTTTATTACACCCATTCACCCACCAACCCTTCATCGAAGTAAGTTCATAGTATAATCTAATTCAAGATCTCGGTAAAATACATACGTGTACCAAATTCAACATCTTAATTTTATTTTTTTAACTTCTTTAATAATGGAGTGGTGGTGGTGGTGGTCGGGGTGACAGATGTTATAAAAAAAAATTTGAGGCCTTGTTCTTCTCTTCTAGTATAGATTGCTTAATAAAGTCATTTATTATTATTATTATTATTATTGTACAAGTACAGTGATTTTCTTTGCAAATAAGCCAAAGGTCAATGTCAGACCACCCTGTATCTCTAAAAAAATTCGTGAACATATTTTGAAGGCAGAGGAGATGAATCTGTGGAAGCGAGACCAGATGTATTTCATCTAACAAGTATAATAAGGCGTGTAATTAACTTATTTGTAATTAAAATTGTTTGTAGTATCCCAATAAAGTGGTTTAATGGTTTCATAATTAAACCATAAAAGGTCTAATTTAATTAACTGTAGGATGCTAAGGACATGGCCTAGTTGGATAAAATGTTATTACTTTCAGTTTTAAGACACCTGGGACAAAATCGGAAAATACTTTAATTTTAATGAACAGCGAGCGAATTTTATCAGTGTCAAATAATAAAACCATTGTAATATATCTCAGAAGCAGCCCACCTACTAAAACTATTACTCTTTTTCCATTTTTAAAATTTGGTGGAAACATGGATATGCCTGTGTAAAAGCCATTGCATCACAAGAGGGACTCTAGATACTAAATCTTAATTTGTTTTCAGACCCTTCCCTGAAAAAAAATCCTAATCCAAAATGGCGTCCGAAACAAAATGGCGGATCATAGAGTTTAGACAGTCAATACATTTAAACTGAAATCTAGGTAACAAACTGACAGGAAAGAAACCTTGTAATAATAAGGCACTAAATGAACTAAATAGAATGAGAAATATTAATACTTCAAACGTTATAATAAGACACTATTAGTACTAATTTTAGCACTAATTAGTACCTCTTAGCTATGCAGTACATGGATTTGCTGGATGACCCTATTGCAATATTATTTTTAGTCTAGATAATTTTTCTACACAATAGACCACATTTTCTAGAAAATGACGTAATTAAAAAAATATGCGGCGAAGGTAAATTATAGAGCGTGTAACGAAGTAAACTTTGAAATTTTATGTTTTCCTCTTTGATGAGGTTTCCCATAGTTTAATTATAATATTTAATGCTAGGCTGCCGTACAAGTAATCCCTAATTATATTTTCGCCGCGCCAAACTGTGAAGCTCTACCAAACAACTGAAATTAGGTTTCGTCAAATTTTACAATAAAATTACTTTGGGCGTAAATAATACATAATAAAACTTCGAAAAGTTACTTTTATGACCAATAAAACAAGTATTTAATTTAATAATACGAGTGCCTGTGTAAAATTCGGCGATGAGGACTATTTATTCATCACACATTTCATTGTTATGCTACACACAACTCTTCATATAAATATAAGGACAGTCGGTATTTAGGCCACGTCATAGACTTAATCGCGGCTAGAAAAATTTTTTGTCGGTATGTTTCCCCGATCGTTAAATTATATGATTAAAGCGACACACGTTTGTTGAGTCTACTTTTTTTGTAAAAAATCCGCAATACGAGAGAGAGAGAGAGAGAGAGATAAACCCTGGATTCCCGTGTAAGTATTTTTCGAATTTGTGTTGCACTCGTTTCCACTCAAAGATTAGGGTGCCAGTATACTCAAAAGAAATATTCTATAAAAACAAATAACTGATATTCCTGTAACTTCGTTTAAGAGGACACAATCAAAGACAATTTCAAAACAAACAAATAATAACAATTGTAAACTTTACAAAATCTTTGCAATGATATTTGAATATTTAAAACTGAATATACAGATTCAGCAAATTTAGTTTTAGGTACCTAAACTTGTTTCTGCGCAGATAAACCACGCCTTGTCGTAGGACAATGCAGGGCATTGGCCATCGCTTGACCGCGACGAGTTGAAAACAGTGCGAGCGCACCCATTCTGCTTTTAATAGCGTACCTGTTTAGACGTGTGGGAATAAAATAAATTAATCTCAATTTCGTTATTAAAATGCCGTGTGTATACAACTGCAGAAAAAGTGCAAATTGTGAAGTGGTACTTCTGGGGCCATTCCACTGATGACACAATAAATTTATTTACTGTGTCATATCAAGACAGACCAATCCCCTCAGCTAGCATAATTTCATACATTATTAAAAAATTTGAGAATTTCGGGTGTGTCGTGAATTATTGTAAAAAATGCTGTCAACCCGAACCCTGTCATCAACAAATCAGCGAAGAACGTGAAATTTGCGAAACTAATGTCTGTGCACTTGTTGAAACTAATGAACCTTGTTCTAGCAGACAAATTGCTGGTGAAGTTGACATGAAGGAAAGAACTAAGAAATATTTTGAAAAGAAATGGGTACAGTTGTTTTAAAGTTCAAGCAACGCAAGAAATATTTCCCGAGGACAATTTCAAACGGATGGAATTTTCTGAAATCATGATAAATAAAGTGAATGAGAATGAAAACTTCTTAAAGAATATATTGTTTACAGACGAATCATCCTTTTCATTACATAGGAAACACGATCCATCCGAAGTACGATATTGGTCTCGAAAAAATAAACATTTGAGTGTTGCTGTGCGAACTCAGTATCCTCAAAAGTTGAACGTTTGGACGGGAATTTTAGACAATCATATTATAGGCCCACTGCTAATCGATGGCAATTTAAATGGCAATAAATATTTAGAGCTTTTACAAAACCAAATAATTCCTGCAGTTCAAAATCTTCCTGTCAACTTTGACGACATTTGGTTTCAACAAGACGGCTGCCCAACTCACAATACCTTAACTGTTATTAATTTTCTGGAAAGAACATTTCCCAATCGTTTAATAACTACTAGGGGAATGATAAAATACCACCCCATTGCACCTGATCTTGCACCCCATGATTTCTTTCTGTGGGGCTTTTTAAAGGAAATCGTGTACAAACATGCGTTGGAACGAGCCAATAATTTAGTTGAATTACGGGAAAAACTTATCCAACTTTGTGCAAGCATTACTCCAAATCAACTTAATGATATGAGAGGTTAATTGTATAATCGGTTTGGCTATTGTTTGGCACAAGAAGGTGGTTTGATTGAATCCTTACTTCATTAATTTATTGTTTTATAATTATTAGTTGATTTTAGTTTCTGAGGGTTATTTAATTTTATTTTAATGTTCAATTTTTGTAATTTAATAAGAATAATTTATTTTTTGATAATTATTAGTTGGTTTTAGTTTCCGAGTTATTTAATTTTATTTTAATGTTCTATTTTCATTTCGGTTTTATTAAGAATTATTATTTTATTCCCATAGCATTTACGGCTAAAAGAGAAACTGCAGAAATGCTTTCAATAGACGGAATTATTTGTCAAAATTGTATAGAAATTATTACCTACGTCCGCATCCATCCTTAGTTCATGCCGTACTAAATTCAATTCATTGTGTGTATCTGCTCTCACGATTTATGGAACTAGCGGGGGCGTGGTCAATTACATTCCTATACTCTAAACTGCATTTTCCGAATCTGTATAATATGATTTAATTTAGTGAATTGACTAGAATTAAAATTGAACTTGGCGGAGAGCGTGGAATTCCGACGTGGTCGGTTCCTGGAGTTGGCCACGAGCACTCGGAAATAAAGACATCAATGTTCGTGTCCTTGTCGACGAGGAGGTTCTAGGATGGCACTATGTCGGGAAGATGCCCACCTAGTTATGAATTCCAGCCACTATAAAATTCTATCTCGTCCCTCGATCCGGTGCTTGGTTGGTCCAGTTTTTTTTTTTTTTACAAGAAAACGGGGATAAATTAGGAACCAGTTGATGAGAAAAAAAAATTGAGTGACTACTAAAATATCAAGTAAATTAAAAAACTTTAATCAGAGAACTACAAAAATTATACCTAGCACATTTCACTGCCCAAAGTCATAACTACTAAATACCAAAAGAATGCAATTTAATAAAAAATTAGCACTTGCAAAACTTACGTTCTGAAAAGTAATAAAGATTACGGCAATTTGAAAAGAACCTCTATTAAATATAAGTTAGAACTTTAGAAAAACTTTAGCACTAAGACCCTTGATAAAAACTACTAATACTGATTTATTACCAAAAAAATGTTTATCCACAAAAAAACTACTCAAAAAGGAATATATAGAAAACTTATTATTTAATGGGAGGGAGGTCAAATGCGTTAATTTTACTTCCACATCCACGTAGTGGATTGGAAGTATAGTAATCGCAAAAAAATTTTCAAAAATTTTTATTCGTGAAATAGGTTTAGAATGTCATGAAACGTCGAGATTTTAAATTTGAGCGAAAAAAAAATTTCTGTCTGTCGGTCTGTCTGTCGGTCTGTCTGTAACTTTTTTTGTCCGCACGCTTTCTCCAGAACGGTTTAAGATATTGACCTGAAATTTTGTACACGTATATATTATAACGAGATCTGGAACTGGATTGTTTTTTGAGGAAATCCGGTGAAGGTTTGGGGGTTAAATAGGGGTAAATAGGGGGAAATAAGTAAAGCAAGCTTGTAAGAGTACAGAAACTTGAAATTCGGTGTATGTACTAGAAGTTAAGGCCTCAGATTTTTTTATAATATTTTTCAACCCCCCCCCCACCCCTACCCCATTAAAGGGGTTGATAAAATAAAGTTGAGATATTCATTTGAAATTTCGTACACGTATGTATTATAACGATGTCTAGAATTAGATTATATTTTGGGATGATTCCGTTGAAGGGTTGGGGGTTAATTTGGGGTAAATAGAGGAATATAAGTAAAACAAGTTGGTAAGAGTACAGAAACTTGAAATTCGGTGTATGTACTAGAAGCCAAAGCGTCAGATTTTTTAATAATATTTTTCAACCCCCACCACCCCTACTCCAATTAGAAAAGGGTTGATAAAATAAAATTGAGATATTCATTTGAAATTTTCTACACGTATGTATTATAACGACATCTGGAACTAGATTATATTTTGAGATAATTCCGTTGAAGGGTTGGGGGTTAAATATGGGTAAATAGGGGAAAATAAATAAAGCAAGCTGGTAAGACTACAGAAACTTGAAATTCGGTGTATGTACTAGAAGCCAAGGTCTCAGATTATTTATAATATTTTTCAACCCCCACCACCCCTACTTCATTATTAAAAGGGTTGATAAAATAAAATCGAGATATTCATTTGAAATTTGGTACACGTATGAATTATAACGACATCTGGAACTAGATTATACTTTGAGATGATTCCGTTGAAGGGTTGGGGGTTATTTAGGGGTCAATAGGGGGAAATAAGTAAAGCAAGCTGGTATGAGTACAGAAACTTGAAATTCGGTGTATGTACAAGAAGTTAAGGCCTCAGATTTTTTATATTTTTCAACCCCCCCCGCCCCCCTCCACCACCCCTACCCCATTAATGGGGTTGACAAAATAAAGTTGAGATATTCATTTGAAATTTCGTACACGTATGTATTATAACGACGTCTGGAATTAGTTTATATTTTGAGATGATTCCGTTGAAGGGTTGGGGGTTAATTTGGGATAAATAGAGGAATATAAGTAAAACGTTGGTAAGACTACAGAAACTTGAAATTCGGTGTATGTACTAGAAGCCACAGCGTCAGATTTTCTTATAATATTTTTCAACCCAACCACCCCTACTCCAATATGAAAAGGGTTGATAAAATAAAATTGAGACATTCATTTGAAATTTGGTACACGTATGTATTATAACGACGTCTGAAACTAGATCATAATTTGAGATGATGCCGTTGAAGGGTTGGGGGTTAAATAGGGGCATATAGGGGAAAATAAGTAAAGCAAGCTGGTAAGACTACAGAAATTTGGGATTCGGTGTATATACTAGAAACCAAGGCCTCAGATTTCTTTCTAATATTTTTCAAACTCTACCACCTCCGCTTCATTATTAATGGGATTGATAACATCAAATTGAGATATTCACTTGAAAGTTAGTACACGTATGTATTGTAGTGACATCTGATTGAGATGACTCCATTGAGGTGGTAGGTTGTAAATAGTGGAAAATAAGTACGGTAAACTAGAAACTTCATTTTTAACGTATATGGTAGAAACCAACTCCTCAAACTTTTCTATGACATCTACCCCAAATATTATTAAAATTCTATGACCAATAATTTCCACATACTAGAGTGCAAATATAGTCAAGGTGTTTCCTTTAAAGAGACTTGGACGAATAATCTGGATGTGGAAGTAGTGATTCCTTAGGCAGCGGTTTTTTTTAATTGAAATATAATCTTGCGTAGTTAGAGTTTTTTTTCTCCCTTATGTATATTTGCTGTTTTCTGTACAGTCTATAGAATGGATAAGTAGGCCTTTCCAGTTATCTGAACGAATATATTTCATATCCTATCTAGGATGGATATGAAATTGACCATTCACAGTTTGTGTATTAAGTACATAGCGAACTATTCGTTTTAAAAAATTCAAGTTAGTGCGTAAACTGTCAGAGTAATTCTCAGTGTGTGTGTCTAACAAATCTTTTAAAATTTTGTAGTTTTTTTCTTAAGTTGGTCGTAGAAAAAGTATACTGGTCAACTCGAGTGGATTATCCATATCGCACTCGAAATATTGAAACACTCCGCCTACGGCGTCGTGCTCAATCTTCTTTCTCGTGCGATATGGCTGCCATATCCACTCTTGTTGCACAAACTACTATCAACTGTAGAAATAAATAAATAAATGCGATGTAATTTAAGAATAAGCTATATCAGCCAAAAAGTTCCAAACAAATTCGGGGCGGGGGCGGACTTGAAATTTCAATTAGTCTCGTCGGAAAAGCAACACATGAAATTTTTAAATGTTTATAACTAAATAAATACATCAGCAGGAAGGCTTTCTAATATCGATATCGAAAGATGGAAATCGGCATTTTCACGGCATCGTTAATTGCGTGGGCGAAATCGAAAACTCGAGCCGATAGAAGTGAACGAAAAATAGCATTTTTTGACATTTCGCGAATTTGCTTTGTTTCTTATTCCATTAATACATTAATAATTGAAAACCCGGAAGAATATGGAGATTTTAAATATAAAAACAAAATTGCCAGAACTGTATCTTGACCAATGTAAAATTTTAATAATTTGAGCAATTTTCTTACAACTTTACCGTCTTCTGGCAACGTTTAATCTCCGACCCAGTCTTCTGGCAATAATTTTACGCAATTTCTACAGTTAAAAACTATAATTACACAAAATTAATGCGTTGACCGCCCGCCCACGTTTCCCTCCCGGGGATGCGATTCTTGCTGCAGAGCTACGTACTTCTCAGCTAGTAAGGAGGTAATTTTCACCGCACCATATCATTTTTAATTTCCGTAGCCAAATTTTTAGGCTGTTGTTATCTATTGTTACGTATTTCCGGCTCTTAGGAAACACCCTGTATGAATCCGTGGGTTCTAAATAATTTTAATAAGGGGTAAACCACAAACACTTTATTTGGTAATTTGCTGATTACACAATATTTCTTAATTAACCAAAATAACCTTTACACTTTGGTTACTTGATATTTAACCTCACTTTTTCACTACCAAACATCAATTTAATAAAACTTCCTCACTTTCCGCCGGTAATCGCGCCTTATATACTCTGAAATTGCCTCCAGAGTCGTCCAGAACAAAATCGAGAATCTCCCACCACACTCTAGAAAACTCTATCTCTTTCTACAAGTTTCCAGTCACTATTAGGCATAGGCGTATCATGGAGAACACTATATACTAATCGCGTTGATCTGCGCCCCTCTCAAATTGTGGATCGGATCTATCCAAAGGCTTTTCTTGGGGGCGGTTATTTGGGAGGCGGCCGGGGTATCATTCAATTCGATGATTAATTCTACATTATTTAGGATAAATTCAGAAGAATTCTTTTTAATGGTTTTTGAGTAATTAACGCGAAAAAGTCGGCTATCTCTCTCGCCTCTTAAATTAGGAGCGGGCAGTTGAGGGACTGTAGATGAATATGAGTTGGAGAAATGTTACCAAATGTAAAAAAAATGACGATTTGCCTTCGCTCCTGTCGGACCGAACATTCGATTTTGACCTTGCAATTTACGATGCCAATTCATCGCCCACCTTCTCCTTGCTATAGAGACCTAGAACGAGCTTCCAATCGCCGTATTTATTTAGTTATGATAGTTTGAAAATTCCATGTTTTTCGACGTTTTAGGTTAAATTTGTGAGGTCCTGGAAAGTCTTTTGTCTCGCCTGTGACGCGCCGAATTTTCGATTTATTCGGTACAACTTGGTATCACGAGAAAGCGTCGCTCTTCCTTTTTCCAGTATTTATTTAGCTATGAATTTTAGAATTACTTACGGTTTTCAATTTTTACGAAAATAGCCATTTTTATTTCGCACAGACCTAGCGAAAATTCCGATTTCCACTGTGATGCGATGTGGATAAAATGTCAATCTTCCTTTTTAAATAGAGACCAAAATCCATCCTCCACTACAAGAATTAACTTCGATATGTAATGAGCGTTTAAAGATTTTCTGTTTTCGAATTTTTTTCTCGCTCTTGCAGAGCCGAATTTCCGAATTTCCTTGTACGATTTGGTATCAGGAGAAAAAACCAATCCTGTTCTTTCCATAGAGACTTAGAACGGACGTCCATTCCACGTATTTACTTAGTAATGAATTTTTGAAAATTCGATGTTTTTCAAAGCCATCTTTCGTTCACCTGTGCCAAGCCGGATTTCGGGTTTTGCCCATTCACTTTGGTATCAGAACAAAACGCTACTCTTCTTCTTTAATGAGACACCTAAAACGGCGCTCAACTCCTCATATTTACTGACTACTGAACGGCTGTTAGTGGTTGCGGTATCTCGGTAGATCTCCGAGTTCAAAGTTGCGTATAGTGACGTCACAAACAGGCGCACTGTTTTTGTAACTATTACTAATTTCTACCTCTTATATCCCGAGAACAGAAAAAGTTAATAATATAAAATTTTAAGGGCATAATAAGAATATCGATTACTATGTAAAAACGTATAAAAGTCATATAAAGAGAATATCATGGAACAAGCCTGTTATATTATAAAAATCTGTGAAAAGTATAATGTTTACTCAATTCTTCTTGCAATCAATTCATATTAGCACGTTCAAATATCACAAAAAACTATAATGATCATACTTACGCGTGTTTAGATTATTGACTGTGCGAATGGCGAACGCATCCATATTTTCAACTAAATTTCTGGTCACGAAATCACGTATACGGTTCGTATAAAACATCTGCATGATGAAGCGTCGATAGATATCACGGCGCATATTATTCAATACATTCGTTTTCTCCTTTTCGTACAGTTCATTGAATAGTCTAGACTCTAGATGGCAGGGTGGATGAATATTTATAGTGATATAATTTGAACGCATTTCACGTTTTAATCTTGCCATATTCAAGAAGGAGAGAGAATTGAAGAAAATCAAATATTGTTTTTAATCATAACATTTTTACGTTCTTATGCTTATCTAATTTATTTACTTAAAAAGACCAATATGTACATATGCAGTGAGGTTCATAAGTAACGGATAAATTGATTATCTACGTAATCCAGAAATATAAGGTTTTTTGAATTTTGTGTATTTTGTGTTCTTCATCAAGAAAATTAAATTTGAACATTTTAAAATGTATTTGAAATGTGTCATGTCATAACATTCGATTGAAATGTATCGTTTTTTCTGATGCACAGGTGGCAAAATACGAAAATACCCAATAAAAAAAAAAGAAGTAAAAAGGGTTTCTTTTTACATATCAGAAAAAATTGTATTTTCTTTATATGCTACATCTGTGTAAACTTATGATTTTAGTTATTTATCGCCGATTGTCAAGTTGATCATTATTTTAAAAATGAGTCTTTCGGTTACCCAAAGAATTGATATTTTGATATTATTAGGATTTGGTGATAAAACAAGAACGCAGAAGCAGAGGAAAAGTGAGTTAACTGTCGTCGTGAATAGACGTGTTTTTAAGATGCTCGCTAAAAAGCTATAAAAAAGCGGTATAAATCCCGTTAAACTTGGAAAATTTTCAGCCACCGGTAGATTAAGAAATTCTGCATGAAATGAAGCGCCTCAATAGAAAAACAGAGTTCATATGGAATTAATAATTACAAGATTTTTTAACAATATTAAATCAAATGAAACAAACAAGCTCAAGTAAAGTGCAGTGTCCTTACATACACCCTAGACGACCCAACAAGATACTTTTTAAGTGGTTCATGGGCAATAAATAATAGCATAGTGTCTAAATGAGACACGTTTGTTTACAAAGCAATATAGCTGTGTTGTGAGTTAAAGTAATTGTATACAGTGGAAAGTTTTTAAATGGACAAAATCAACTCAGCCCAAGAAAGAAAAGGAAAGGAAATAAAATAAAACAGCAATCACAAAATGCTGCAGAAAGACAGATAAGCTATAAATTAATTTACTTTATTTCATCTGATTTAATTGATATTATTCTGTCCTATCTTTCTATCATATCTTTACCATCTTAATTTTTATCAGCTCAATTTATTGATTCAAAACATAGTATTTTATTTTTAATTTGAAGGCGTAAATTGAAATCGATTGTCTGAAAGGAACGACATACAGGGTGAGCAAACTGTGCCTTCGGACCTCTTTTTTCTTATAACGCGCAAAAAAAATTGTTACCGCGAGATAGGGCCCTTCCCAGCAACTCCACTGTAAATGGATATTTACCTGTGGAACGGTTAATAAATAAAAACAAAACAAAAATAAATTGAAAAAAATGAAAGCTGCCTGATTCAGAAACAGAAGTAACAGAAAACTTAGAAGAAGAAAAATAAGGAGTAGACGATAGATGGAAACTTAAAAGAAGCATGGAAACTGAAAAGAAGCATCTCGCAAACACCTGCACCCCCAACCGATGATGACAGATGGAAACTTAATAGAGGCATGGAAACTTAAAAGAAACATCTCACAAACACCTACACTTCCCATCCTATATTTCCACCCCATGCGCCATGCGGCTCTCGCTGCCGACAACAAGCATGTCCAATGTCCAACACGGCGTATGCAGCCGGCCCGGCGGTATATAAAACCGAAATTTGGTTCCGGCACGCGGTTAGGCCGTCCGTTGGGCGTGTTCGACGGACGACCAAGCTGCGTGTTGGAACCAACGTCCATGGATGCACGGAATCGACAGCAATGCCCACTTTACGCTGGCAAATCAATCAATCAATCAAAACATGAACGCAGAAGCAGGTATGCGAAATCTTCAATACTAAGTATCCTGACCGTCGAATTTCTTAGGCTACGGTTAGTAGAGTAGAAAACAAATTTCGTGAATTTGGAAATGCCTAAATCTGGGGAAATGTAGGGTTCTTCTTCTAGCTAACAGTAACTTACTGTCCAAATTTCAGTACAATCGGACTTTTCGTTCTTAAGTTATCGGACATACAAGAAACGTGACGGACGAACAGATAGACGGACGGATGGACATTTTGAAAGTTGTTCAGAATTCGATCACCAACACAGTGATATGAAATTTTTTCTCTACGTGCAACATTGCCGGTTTTAGAAATGTGCCGATCGAATGTAATATACTCTTCGTTTTGTATTTGCGAAGAGTATAATAAGAAAAATGTGGCTATTGGATTATTGAATTTTTCAACATAGAAATTAATGTATGTAGGAATGGTAAATCAATGAAGTCGAAACTTAAAGAGATTTCCGATGAAATCGGTAATAGCTCTACCATTTCTATAATTTTTAAAATAGAAACTTGGAACTTTCGCATATTACTCTTGAAGTAATATGTGAAAACGATCCGATGAGTGAGAAAAATCTAAAAAATGTTGTTTTCGAAGTTGTCCATTTAAGTTTCAAAATTTTGGGAATGTGATAAAATTTGATATGTGTAAATTTAACTACCTATTACTCTGGTTTAAATCGCGTTATTAGACTTCTGTACGATTTTTAAAACTTGAAATGTGTTCTTTAAGATGCTTCAAGGCGATTTACGTT
Source organism: Stenurella melanura (assembly GCA_963583905.1). Classification (NCBI taxonomy): domain Eukaryota; kingdom Metazoa; phylum Arthropoda; class Insecta; order Coleoptera; family Cerambycidae; genus Stenurella; species Stenurella melanura. Next base: position 17,425,336 of record OY757311.1, on the reverse strand, counting down.
AAGAATTAAATTAATCCTCTTTATTTTACGAAAATAAAAAAAGATATTTTTACTGCTTCAAATTTCGTGAAATTAAGGGTAAAATAAACGTTAATAACTTTTACACAAAATTTGTGTAGCATACCTATCCAGCATATATTTATAGAAGGACCTCAAAATAAGTAAGTCTGTAAGTCACTATTTATGGTTTTGGTGATATTGTATGCCACTTTTTAAGATGGTTTATTTGGTTTTAATGCTATTGATAAATTTTATCCAAAATCATGTGACATTATTCCATATCAATTCCTTTTTGTTACTTTTAAAAAATAATCTTCAAATTTCTCATTCTCTATTCCTATCTTGACCACCTTGCGGATCCGCTAAAATGAACAACTCTCATACTTACAAGATACTGTATAAAATCAAATATGTACCTATATTATGTAAAGTAGACAGCATCAGTCCCCGACGCAGTTATGATTTCCTTTTTTTCGAAAGATGATATAAATAATGTACCTACCTACTTAACTGAAAGTTATTAATCCACGATCCACAATTACAGAAAAAGAAATAGTGTTTCGATATGAATTATTATTTGTTCCTTCTCAAAGGTTTATTTTTTGGGTCGGAGGTTTTTACAATTGTTAATTTCACTTTTATTTTCAAATTTTCTGTATTCAAGGTTAATGTGGCCATTCCCTAGAAAGAGATATCCGATAGGGAAATATTTATTATTTTTGCCCATTAGTTTTTTTCTTAGTACGTATATTTAAAAAATATATAAGAATACCTAAGTAGAACCATAACAAGACTATTACTATAAATTTTTACTCAATAATGTCAGTGGTTTGCAAAATGGCTAGATTTAAAACTGCGAAAGAGGAAGATTAACATAATTGTTAATAAATTAAACACTGCTTTTAGATGAATCAATCAATATATTATAAATACTCTACATATGTTTCGGCTTATTAGGCCTTTATCAAGAGTATTACATGAGTATTACATGTAATACTCTTGATAAAGGCCTAATAAGCCGAAACATAATAATATGTAGAGTATTTATAATATATTGATTGATTCATCTAAAAGCAGTGTTTAATTTATTAACAATTATTTTCAAGATGTTTCACAAGGTACCTACCACAAGTTCAGTTCAGTGTATGGAAGATTAACATAATTTTTAAATTTAAATCTAGTTATTTTGCTAACCACTGAAATTATTAGGTGAAAATTCATAGTAATAGTCTTGTTATGGTTCTACTCTTGTAGTTTAAAAAAAAAAACGTACTAAGAAAAAAAGGTTTGGCCAAAAATAATAAATATTTCCTTATCGGATGTCTCTTTCTAGGGAATGGTCACCTTAACTTAAAAACCTATCACATTCAAGATGCTTTTTAAAACTGTTTAAAAACATTGAAAAATGTGTATTTAATATCATAAATGACACCGGATCCTATACGGTTTTGAATTTTAATCTCAATACATAACTCTATTCTCCATATATTGGACTGATCGAAAAAGAAAAAAACATTGTCAACATTTCTATAGGATAATCAATATTGTTTTAATATGTCGTTTAAACCGACTCATTTTAGTATCGGTATGTTCCTCTACATTTTTCTCTCTAACTGTTCTGGTTCGGTTTTTATTGCTAATAACTCATATCTAATTGGCCATTTACCCAGAATCCACATATTAAATGCCTAACAAAGTGCTCTTTATAAGTCCGGTCTATGTATTCTCAATGAATCTAGAAATAGCGATGCGATCTAATATGGAGACCGCATTAACCGATATTGACGTTTATTTGCCACATCAGTCAACAACCTGAAGCCTGAAATGGAGCAGCTAAAACCCATATAGTGGTAAAACGTCCACAATGCTTAATAGGATTCATTCATTACGTTTTTTATTATATTCCCTAATGAAATACATGTTTCTATGTGGAAACGTAGTTTGTACTATTATGACAAACGAGTAAAATTGACACTAGTTTAATTAAATGTCAATTAATTATGTGGATTATATGGATATGTATTAACATTTCAAATAGTGAATAAATCTATTTGTGTTGTCGATTAATAAATAATTACACAAATCTGCAACGTTCAGCTGTTGAAAGAATAGGAATTTTTTCTAGAGTAATTTTTCACGTTGAATAGGGTGTTTGCACTTTTTTTTAGAAAAAATCGAAAAACATAAAATACTCATGGTATATATTATAGCTGAAACAATTTTTCGGCAAAAAATTGTTTTAAATAATTTTAAAAGGCATTTATATTCAAATTAAATAAAAATGGATTAATGCCAATTAGCAAAACTAAACCTCCTGCACCGCAGGCTCTACCGTATGATACAAAAAGTAATATGTTTGATAGCTTCACAGGTTCAAATAAAGCAAAAGTTACCTACTACCAACACAATTAGGCTCGACTAGCCAGTTTCTCAGAAGGCCATGGGTTAGCGTCAATAATAGCCTAGATAATAAAGCCAAGAGTGATCTAAGTTATTAAAGAATTAAAAAGTTTTAAGTTAGATAATTTAATTTAGGTGTTTAAAACTTAAGTTTTGTATGCAAAAAAATATCCAAAAGTACCTTGGGCGCCAGAACCTAAAGGAGGATCAGGAAAAGGAAAAATACGTCACAGATAACATACAGAAAAACGACGGATAAAATCTAAATCGATTTAATATCGATTAAGAATATAAATTACGAATAATAATATTTATCACTTTATAGATTTTTCATATTTGCAATATCCAATATCAAGAATAAATGTACTAAGGCCCAAATATATTATATTCTCCATGCAGGGAAATATTTAAAAAGAGTTCAAAGTTGTTAGACGCCTACATTTTTTAGTATGTATTCCAAGTTGGATTATAAGATAAGTTTTAGGTGTTATATTTGACATATTTTTATATATTTATTAGTTTCAATCTGCTTTGATTTACAAAAGGTATCTATTAAAGTGGTTGAATAATAAATTAGTACCTTTATTATTTTCAAGAGGTGCTTCATTAATTTTATTTTCCTTTTTATTTGCTGACATATGTAGCTACACATATACTAAGATAATTAACATAATAACCTTGCTTTATTGATACTCAAAGGGCCATAAATACATCATGAATCCAATCAAATTCTTTTGTAACAGCGAACATGCAATAAAAGATACGATGACATCAATTGATTTGGTGTCGCCTGTAGGTTCAAGTACCGCTCGCTTTCGATTTCGAGAGCCAGATATATTTTTTAAAGTATTTCTCTAATTAATTTTTTCGCTCTCGACACTCTCGCTGGAACAGAAACTATATACATTATTTATTATATTTTATTATTATCTATAATTAATAATGGCATATTCTTATTTTCTTGGGTATCTTGCCAACTGCCAAAATATTAAAAAATTTATTGAAAGAAATCTATGCTTCAAATGGCAGACAGAGGTATATTTTTTTAAAAGGTACTCATTATTACAAAATATTTCACAAAAACTAATATAAAACTGTTAAATAAATTATTATATAGGTAATTTAAAATTAAAAGTTGTTTCTCTCTTTTCAAAACATTGAAGGCTTTTCAATACGTCAAATATGTTTAGTTTCAGAAAATTCAGCAATTTATTGGTTTGTCTTTCACACATGTCGATTTTGGAAAATGATGATAAAGTTAGCAGGTAAAATTCTGTCGAGATTTTATTATTATTCAATTCGCGGGACATGCTATCGACGGCAAATTTTGAGCCCAATCTGATGGTTCTATCATTTCCCCTTTCATAATTTCTTTGAGATTTGTCCTGCTAATTTGATAACAAATGAGGTGGAGTAAAAGTATAGTAATCGTAAAAAAATTGTCAATTTTTCTGTTGGATGTCATTAAACGTCGAAATTTTAAATCTGAACAAAAAAATTCTGTCTGTCGATTGGTCTGTCCGCCTGTAACTTCTTTTTGGGCGCTGGAACAATTTAAGGTATTGATTTAAAATTCTGTTCATATACAGTGTGACTCATTTAAAATGGAAACACCTTTATAACTTTTTTATTTTTTGTCCGACTTGAACCAAATTTGACCAAAATAAAGAACAAATTAGGATCTAGTTATGCTCAAAAAAACATTCTCCTCCTACAAATGCAAAGTCACCTACAGTACCAAAATTAATGGAAAAAATAAAGAAATCATATTGAGCATTTTTTTTCGGAAAACTTTATTAATGAATGTTGTTCAGAATTGTCCAAAAACCTATAGTCCAAAATTTCAGCAATATAAAAAAAATATTGAATTTTGTTTTTGAAGTCCAAAATTTCGCCAAAATTTAAAAAAATACAAATCACTTGACAATTGTCTGACAGCTTACGTTTAATTTCAAACAAAATTGTCATAGCACAATTTTCACTTATAATGTCACAAGAGCTTAAATTATTTCCGGAAATTTTCTTGAGGGCACGAATATTTTGAAAATTATCCCGACTCGCGAAGCCACGAGGGATAATTTTCTTAAAATATTCGTGCCCGAAAGAAAATTTCCAGGAATAATTTAAGCTTGCGTGGTATTCGGTAAGAAAATTTCACACCACTTAACACCATAATTTGAAAAAAAATTATTAATCCAACCTGACATTTTAAATTAATTTCACTGCTTGTCAAGTTGGCCAGGGTATTGTTGTTTTTGACATATGTTGATTTATCATTTTTGTTTAACCGGTTCTGTCACAAAGCTTAATAATTACTAGTTTAAAAGGTCTGTACGTTGAGTTTAATAAGTGTATAGCGAAATGTCGCGATTTGGTGTAAAGAAAATCAACAAGTAATTAGACAAGAAATTCAAAATATAACACCAGTTAACACCCGAAAATCAAAATCTAGTGTATGGAAACAGTTTGTTGAATTTTGTGAAGAAAGTTGTATAATATTCATGAGTGTATGAGTGTAGTACAGGTGGCTACTATACTGAAGGACTACGCATTTAATATGAAAAAGAAAAATTTTGAAGATTATAAGGAAAGTGTGGTCAAAGTGATGTGGAACTCTACTGCTAAGCAGTTACAAGAAATTTATTACGAAAATTATAAAATAAAATTTAATCCGTTTTCTGATGTGGAATTTGCGACCGGCAGAGCTGCACGCGATGCTAAGCGCAAAAAATTACAGAGACCCATTAAAAAGAAAAGTGAGTGCTTCGGCCATAACCAGCGACGAATACAAAAAAATTATTGAAATGTGGGATGAAAATACTCCTGATGGATTTCAGCGTAAATTTTTTCACATAGTTTCACATGAGCTGGCATGGAGAGGAGGGGAAGGATATTCTGCGTGTATCCAATACTTCAAAGAAGAAACTGATAATTTCGGAAACCCAAAAGGTCGGATACAATATAATCCAATATTCTCCAAAACCACACAATGTGGTTCTAAAAAAGTGTCGGATAGTAAATGGTTGATTACAAATTTCGGTAATCCACAAATGTGTCCGGTTCGTTTGTTTAAGAAGTTGATGGAAAAAAGGGGAAATCTTATTCAGACCGACAGATTATTCTTAACGCCAAACCCATACTGGAGTCAACCCAATTCGAAAGGACGGTACAAGAATAGCCCAGTTGGTAAGAACATTGTATCTTCATGGTTTAAATCAGCAGCCTCTGATATAGGAATTGACACTAAAAAAGTGAAAATAACTAATCATTCTGCAAGAGCAACAGCTGTTTCGAAATTGGCCAAGGAACGAGTTGGTGAACAACAGCTCATTAAAATTACTGGACACAGTAATAGTCAGTCAATCAAACCTTACTTACAATTGGACGTTGAACATCATCATCAGATGATTGAATCCATGAGGAGAATTTCATCAAGTACTAGCAAGTTTAATCATGATCAGAGCACAATGCAAAATAAAACAGAAAGTACCCAGATTCAACCCACCAATTCAAGCCAGCCCACAAACATTTATAATAATTGTGTTTTTAATATTAATAAAACCTGTAATAATTAAATTTATTTCGTTATTATTTTGCTTATTAGTCGATATCGTTAGAGATTTGCCAATGAAGATATTAGTTCAACATGAAATAAATTCTAAAAAAATCATGTAGATAGGTATATCCACCATATTTCGTTAAATAAAAAAAATTACCAACTTTAGTTACACCAAATGCTAAAACTCAGATGGGTATTAGTTCAGTCTATCGCCCTTTCATAATTTTAGGTTACTAAAGGTGGTAGAAATGTATTTTTTGTTAAAGTAATCCATAGCACTTCTAATTTAAAAAATATAATATTAACATGGTTTGTTGCAGTAGGTGGCCGTGATATAGGCGGCCATGCTTTTGACAGATGAGGCTTATATTGGTAAATTACATTAAGTTACTGTATAGTAAACCAGCAAACAAAGATATTTTTATGTAAAACATTTCTTGTAAGCATTTGCGTTAAACAATTTGAGAAAAATGGAATGCTTTGAAAAGTACAATTTATGTAAATACTGCAAAGAGTTGAGTCAAGTGCAAATATGTCATCCAAGATTAATGTATTTAACGAATTTAATGGAAGATTGCGATCAGGAAGCGTTAGAGTCGAATGGTTTGTTTACGAAAATCCAAGAAAGTCTGCTGCAGATGTCAAGTAAATATGGCCTTTTGCGTAAAAGAAATTTGAACAAAATTGTTTCAAAATATTACATATATGTCTTAAAACACAGACATCTAATTAATTCGTCACCTTCCTATTCACCATTAAGAAGAGAGGATGGGTTAGAATTCAAGCAACATTTAAATCTTACTATGTTTGTACATCCTACGTTTTTTGAATTATAAATTGTTAATGCATAATAATTTAACAAATTTGTGTTTTCTGTTTAATGAAACTTTATAGCGAATAATAAATAATAATGTTAATTCAGAAATTTTGCATTATTCACAGGTATATCTACATTATTTAATGGTTGTAGATCATATGTTTACCTTTTCAACTGTCAAAAAATTTTCACTTAAATATCGTGGCGCCTCGAAAAAATTTCCGGAAATTTTTTTAATTGCCATGGTAACTAGTCAAAATTAAGGTATCTTATTGGTTAAAAAGTAGAGGTGTGAAATTTTCTAAAGAAAAAAAAAACAATTAAAATGATATTTTCGGACTCTGCCATTGTTTTAAACAAAATTTCAATAATCTTTAATGTTGCTGAAATTTTGGACTCTAGGTTTTTGGACAATTCTGAACAACTTTCATTAATAAAGTTCTTCGATAAAAAAATGCCTAATATGATTTCTTTATTTTTTACATTCATTTTGATACCAGAAATTATTGAATATTATAATAGATTGTATATATTCTCTTATATTATTACAAGTGAGAACCAGCGAGGAACAGTTCTTTCAAAAAAATAATGAATTAAACATCGACCATTTTGGTTTTCTCATCGATGTTGTCCAAAATTGCTCGTTGTCGCTGATACGCTTTTGGCTCCTGAAGTGCATGTGTTTCCTGATATTCAGGAAGAATTTTGAAAACGCTCCGGTCACTCACACCTAAATTATGGATAATTAATATAGATAATAATAATAAACTCAAATATAAACTATAATAAATATACATTGTTAAACTAAGCATGCCTGGAGAGAAAGTACTTTGAGCATGCCTGTATGATACAAAGAAGAAAATTACCTGCTGCCTTTGCAGTAAACTCGACGTTTTGTGTCTTAAGGTTGTCTGGGTTCTCTGCAGCAAAAGCCTTGAAGATATTCACAATATTTTCCTTCTCTTTAACCGAAAAAGTCTGCTTTTTCGCTTTTTCGGCGGAGAAATGGCTTGAGCTTGATTCATAATTAATTTGGCAAGAATGAATTTTTAACCTAAAAAAGAAAAAAGAGATTGCGTGCCATGATTTACACAAATATGCACCACAGTATTGAAAAACACTGTTTTATTAGATGAATAGGAATAACAGCAAATGACAACAGTTATTTCTAAAAACCATACAGCAGATTTGAGGCTGAAAACGATTTGTCTCGGAGAACAAATACCTTATATTAATAGCGTTTTTGACATAGTTGGTTGCAATATGGGTTTTAAAAATTTAACCAATAGAAATATTATATTCAAATTTAGCGCACATTTGTGAGCTTAGCTGAATCTTTTGGGCGAACGGAGTATAGATAATATTTTGAACTTATTCCGTTGAAGGATTTGGAGGGGGGGGGTAAAGAGGGGTAAATAAGTAAAGCAAGCCAGTAGGAGTCCAGATGCTTAGGATTTGGCACATATATTGGAAGTCAAGGTTGCAAATTCCTTTATGACCTCGAATGTGGCCGCAGCTGGTGGCAGCAAATCCTATCGTATGCTGGCTAATCAATAAAAAAATTAATCAATTCTGAAAGGTACATTATGCCCTCTAATTCGTGTAGTCCACAAATAATTTACGGCAAGTTATCCAGTTTTTAGTTTTTCAATACGTAAAAGTTGTCATGACAACTTAAATAACGTAGACGTTGTTTCCTATTACCTGTTTGTTTTAATCAGACTGTACTAATATAGTATCATTAATTTCCAACATAAAACATGGAAATATGAGACGTATTAGTAACGACTGCTCTGCAGTGTTTGCCATAAAATGATTATTTTATACAAGAAGCGGGCTAAGTGTAGTACTCTAGTACGTATATTAGCTTAGTTATATTCAGAGGTATTTTGTGTTAATGTGGTCAATTAAATGCATTTTACCGCATTTAAATTACAGAGACTAGTGCTGATATTACGTGGGATTAATGCAGTTTCCCGGTTGGAAATAGAGATTAGGAACTGGTGTACCATTATGTTAGATTCGCTTCAAATTGAAATTAAACTTGCTTAATTACTATTATCCAAGAATTATGCAAGTTTTAATAGAAACTTCCGTGTGTTACATAAAAAACGAAAAATCAAATACGAGAATGCCTATATTTAAATGACATAAATTCATGTCTTAAGATACAACTCAAACAATAGTATTCTTTGAGTTGTTTTGTAATATTAGGAAATAATTTAGATTTAATGTAATGAGATTTAGCATTTACACCAGTAATCTCAACTGATTGTAAGAAAAACTAGAAAACGATTTCGCTTCAACATCGGTTTTTTGATAATTTGAAAATGGTGGGTTGTAGTCGTCCTTACTCGACCATCCAATGATCCGGGAGTAATCGAATTTTGATTTCCGAATGCGAAATGTCTTATGACAAATATTCCTGTTGATATAAATTTAATTTCACAATCTACCCAGCCTTCTTAAAAATATGTCTTTAGTGAGTGGTGATTTATTATGACTCTAATACTCCAGACACTTTAGACAAAAATTCACACTCTGTTTTTTGGAAATGCTTAGCCTTTGAAACGTTTTTCGCCCTTATTCTGAGCTCATCTGAAAGGCACAAAGCCACGCATACGATGTTCCATGTTTTTTTCTGCTGTTTGCAAAATCCTATAAAGAATATGTTAAATCTATGGTAATTCTTCTAACTTCATAGCAATGTTGAAGCCTTACATTTTTTCCTAGTTTGTACCTTAGTTGGAGTTTCAGTTCTACGAATATACGAATGCTTCATATTCTTACATTGCTAGGTTATCTAGTGGTCACTGGTCGCTACAATTTTGCAATAAAGGGCTCATTGCTAAATGACAAGATTAATATAAACTTTGTGACTGAAATCTTGTTTCTTGATTATTTCGCTAACTGAATTTCGTAGACTTAGATCACAAATCAAGTCGGATATTAAAATTGCATTTCAAATTATACAAATCGAATCGAAAATAATATCACATCTGAAGCCAATAAATTCTGGGCTTACATAAATGGAAAAAAGGGAAAACTAGCATACCTAAAGACATGATTTATAACAATGAACATCTAGAGACCCCTAATGATATCGTCGATGCATTTGCTAACTTTTTCGAGCAATCTTACTTCCTTAACATCTCAGACGCCCCTGTAACCGAGTCTAATAATCTTTCATTTGACTGTTTGGACATTAAACGCTTTTCCGAGGCTGAAGTTTGCATGGCGTTAGAAAGAATTAAACCTATATTTACTGCGGGCCCAGATGGAATTCCAGCATTTCTACTGAAAGACTGTGCCAGCATTTTTGCATATCTTCTCTGCATAATTTCTAATCATGTCATAGGAAATGCTATTTTCCTGATATTTGGAAATACTCCAAAGTATGCCCTGTGTATAAAAAAGGTGAAAGAAATGATGTTACCGATAACAATCATATGTAACTTTGGTAAAGCTTTCGAAATCCTACTGCATGATAACATTTATGCACATGTTCAACTGAAAATATCTACGCAACAACACGGTTTTATGAAAGGTCGCTCCACCGTAACGAACTTAATCTGCGCTACTCAGTACTTTGCTGAATCAATTGATTCTCAAATACAGGTAGACTCAGTCTATACTGTCTTTTCTAAGTAGTTTGACAAACTGAACCATAGGAAACTTCTCTGTAAACTTGACAAATTCGGATTATCTGACGGTTTACTTCAATTTCTTGAGAGTTACTTGACTGATAGAGTTCAATTCGTATCTTATAATGGATATAACTCTGTTGAATCCCGAGCCACGTCAGGAGTACCCCAGGGATCAATACTTGTACCCCTTTTCTTTAATATTTTTATTAACGACATCAGTGATCACTTAGACGTATATTTCTTAATATATTCCGATGACGTCAAGATGTTGCATAGGATTAATGATTTTAATGACTGCAAAAAACTTAGAAACAACTTAACTAAGTTATCGGCTTGGTGCGATGAAAATGATCTTCACCTAAATATTTGCAAGTGCAATGTAATGAGTTATACAACCAAGGAGTCCCCAATTATATATAATTATAATGTTAATGGCGACAAGCTGAACAGACCATCTACGTTCAAGGATCTAGGTGTAACTTTTGATAAAAAATTAACCTTCACTAACCATATTGATGCTGTAACTGGAGTATGCTTCACTTGTCTGGCAATCTGGGTATAATACGAATAATTAACTATAAAATAGAAATTCTAAATATAATTATCATTGTATGGTTGTATGTGCCTAGCCGTGTGAGTTTGTATAACCACTCATAATTTATATGTGCCTAGCCGTGTGGGTTTATATAACCATTCATAATTAAATATCTGGAAATGATAATAAAACACAGTTTCTTTTAGTCATATTCACCCTTCCCCATTTAGTGAAGTCACATCAAATGTTCTTATTACTCCAAAACTGTAATTTTGGAAGCAAACACACATTGTTGATTGGATTTGTGTTTTTTAATTTTTATGTATATGTGTACGTCTATATAATAACAGGTGCACGTATATATGTGTATGTTTGTATGTTCATTTATTTGTTTTGGTCCATGAAGTAGGCTTAGTAATCTTTAAATAATTAGTTTTATCCAAATGTTAGTTTGTATTTATATTTAATTGCATTAAATAATGTATGCATACTGCACATGTATGGTTTTCATATAGTATAATTTTAATTTTACGATGTACCTATCTATATATTAATGTATTACGTTCTCGAAACAAGTGTTTTATACACTTATTGAGTAACTTATTTATTTACTATGATTTTTATACTATTTTCAGTGTACTTTTGATACTTGTTGTTGCTGTAAATAAATATTATTATTATTATTATTATACCCATAATGATAAATTGAAAAATATTCAGCTCCACTTCCTGAAATTTTTAAACTGGAAAACTGAAGGTACATATCCACCAATTGGAGCTTCTCAACTTCTCGCTTAAAAAATTTGATATTACCAGTCTTTCCGAAAGGCATGAGTCCTTTGCTTTGCGTTTTCTAGATAAAATTATGCATAATAAAATAGATTGTAGTGAAATATTAAGCCAATTTAACTTTTATGTCCCACGGATTTATCCTCGTCATTCTCATAGCTTTTATTTATCCACTTCTAGATCTAACGTATTAAAGTTTTTTCCTCTGTTTAATATTTGTACTGGTTATGAAACTCATTGCAGTGAATTGGCCATATTTGCTTAGCAGCCAGAAATTTCGTATACTTCGTACAGTCTAATCGCCTTCATAATTTCTATTTGTATTTTTTAGCTAGGTTAGGTTAAGTTAGTTTAGATTTCCATCCTATAAATGGTTTTGTACTCTTGGATGATGTATGATTAAATAAATAAATAAATAAATACATAAAAATAAATTTAGTTACTTTTGTACTTTCTCATTTTGTTTATTTGTTTCTGTGGAAATAAATTTGTTGTTTTATTGCGTAATTTTGCTATAAAATATGCTAAAAATATACTTTTTGCCAAGCAGCATAAGCAATTAATTATTATTAAAGCGATGATTTGAAATTGTGTGATTATAATCGCATTCGTGTTTAATCAAATACAGCAACTAATTAAATTATAGAGCCACTTCTCCCATCTTATTTAGGTAGAAAGAAAAAATATTTAATTTAAGACCGTTCGAGAAATAAGGCTATTAAAATTCCTTTTGGCTTCAATGTATTTACAGAATTATTCAATTCCCCAAATTCCTCCCCCAATTTAATTTAGAACAATAGGTATCAATCAGACTCTTACATTGTCTTTGAATTTTTGGTAAGGAAAGATATTCCGCATTTCGGTTTCAACAGGAGAGTCTGTATAAAAGACACAGCGCTAAATAAGGAATAATGCAGCGTTTTAAATCACAGGATGAGGGCTGAGGGTGGTGTAAAGACAATAGCCTCAATGTGCTTACGTAGGGAGACGAGTTATAAATCTGTCGCCAGTTACGATGAAGTGCCTGCTCGAAGGGGCCAATCCCAAAGGGAGGGCATTTGTGATGTTCTGCCACTCTCGTAGTTGAAAGTAATTTATTATTTTAAATTTGATCGATATTATTACCGTTCATTTTGAGTCGGTCAAATATTCTACGCACCGACTCTCGAAGAATAATAATAATAATTCTTTAGAAATCTAATAGATTAAACAATAATTATATAGGACAGATTAAAAGTAAATCGATAATAGTACAGGGTGCCCCAAATTGCTTGATTTTGGCTGGTTTTCCTATTTTCAGACCAGGTAGAGAAAAACTGACGTATGAGTCTAGAGCTCGATTTTTGTGAAACGCCGATTGGTGAAAACCGCATTTCGATATCTCTAACCGTTTCCGAGATATCGGCAAAAATTGACATTTGGCAGATTCCGAAAAACTGTCATAACTTTTTTATATGTGAATATTTTTTCAAACGGTAAAAACTTTCTACAGGCACTTTTGACGTAGAATAAGATGCATTTGTCAAAAAAATATATCGCTTTTCATTTGTTCGATATCAAAGCTAACTTTGTTATTTCAAATAGAAACCATAGTTGGCTTTGACTTTGGAAAATAGGAAAAAAAAATAGCTTTCCAAAAATATATATGTCAAGATATGTCTAGTCATCCTTGCTGCCAGTATAACACATTTCTCTTTAAAAATGACATTTTAGCAGAGTTGGCCATGGAAAACAAGAGTTTCAGTTATTCAAATGAAAACAATAGTTTTTCTATTAAATTAATTTTATTAACCTACATTAAGTAGGAAACAAATCTTTAACGATTGAAGTAACACAAATAGTGTTCAAATTGTCTACCATTTTGGTCGATGCACAATTGACATCTCTTCTTTACTGATTTCTCGGCATTTAAGAGTTGTAAAGGTGTTATCCCAGCGATGGTATTTCTCACTTGCTGTTCTAAATCATGACGCGTTTCTGGTATGGTTTTAAATATCTGGTCTTTGACGAAACCCCAAATAAAAAAGTCCAAAGGACTTAGGTCCGGAGATCTTGCAGGCCATGGTATGGGCCGCCTTGTTCCCATCCACCGATCCTCGAACATTTGATTTAGTTTGTTCCTAGTAACCGCCGCGTTATGGGCTGGTGCGCCATCTTGTTAATAAAATTTTCGTACCAAATCGGCAAGGGGCAAGTCTTCTAAATATGGTTCAACAATGTTTTCCAAAATATTAACGTACCGCTGGGCGTTAAGGTTTTCGTCATAAATAAAAGGTCCAATCATTCGTTGCCCCACTATTCCAATCCAAATATTGAAACCAAATCGTCCTTGCATATTTCTAGGTTGAAAAACATGCTCATTATGCCGATTATGTCGATTAAATATTCCGTTGTTGGTTATTCTTGCTTCATCGGTCCAAATGACATTTCGGTGAAAATTTTCATTTTCATTGCATTTTCTGATGAACCAGTTGCAGAAATTAATCCTGCGTTTTTGATCACCAGGGAATATTTGATGAGTGAGCGTGATTTTATAAGGTATATATTTATATTTCTTGAGAATTCTTTGGCTACAGCTTTTGCTCACACCCTTAGTTACAGTTATTTCTCAGGTAGAAATTTCAGGATTTTCTAAAACCGGTCCAATTACTTCTGCCTCCACCTCGTCTCTACCTTCGCTAGCATACTGTTTAGGTCTGGGCTTGACAAATGATCCATAATTCATCAAAGCATTTTCCAATCTAGGAAATATTTGTTCGCTTGGCTGCTGGCGTTCAGGGTAACGTTCGAAATAGAGATTTAATGCATCTTCAGAATTTCGGCCTGATTCAATATAGCATATAAACATCTGGCATTTTTCAAAGTTTTCATACATTTTGGAATAATGCAGAGAGATTATAACAGATGTCAACTTTAACACTTATTTTGTTTACTGTCAAACTAACTTAGATATGCAAAGCAACTGTTTTTGTGTGGCCAACTGGGTTAAAATGTTAAATGTTAAAAAAATGTAATTTTTAAAGAGAAATGTGTTATATTGACAGCAAGGATAACTAGACATATTTTGACATATATGTTTTTGGAAAGCTTATTTTTTTTCCTATTTTCTAAAGTCAAAGCAAACTATGGTTTCCATTTGAAATAACAAAGTTAGCTTTGATATCGAACAACTGAATAACGATATATTTTTTTTGATAAATGCATCTTATTCTACGTCAAAAAGTGCATATAGAAAATTTTTACCGTTTGAAAAAATATTCAGAAATAAAAAAGTTATGACAGTTTTTCGGAATCTGCCAAATGTCAATTTTTGCCGATATCTCGGAAACGGTTAGAGATATCGAAATGCGGTTCTTACCAATCGGCGTTTCACAAAAATCGTGCTCTAGACTCATGCTAACTATTCTTGCGTATTTGGCGGCTAATGTGTATGAGAAACACATGTTTAAGTATTTTCAAACATATTTAACAAGTTGACCACATATATCAACCCTTCAAACCCACCTCCTGCATCAAACTACCCCTCGAAACGTTTTTCAAAATTTAGTCTTAGTTTTAATGAAATTTGTCGATGAATATTTTTCAATAAATTATTGATAACTGATGTTATTTCGGGATGTTATGAACCACTAGGCACTTCAAAACTGAATTTTGTTGAAATATTGCATAGAACTGGAATGTTCCGTTGGGTAGAATACTTGTTAAATAAATAAATGAATAACTACTAATTGAAATAATAACCCATAGATTTTAATGAAATGATGAAAAAGGGCCTCTAATTGAATTTAACCGTCATTCCCACTTTTGAATAAAAATATTCACTTATAATAAAAAATCCTGAAATTAATTCGTTAAGTGCATCAAATCGTAGGAGGATTTTTTGAATGTTTTTATAAGCGATGTACAAACACAATTAAAAAAATATATAAGGTGTTATGTTATATTTCGTATTTTAGTAATTTGTAAATAAATCAATGATGCAGTATGACTCGCTTAGGATTGCAACACACCTGCATACCCGTTAATAATTGAACCTTGATTACCTTCAAACTTTGGTGGTAAGAAAAGATCGATAAGGTGATTCTTTGGACTTCCAATACGTGATACATGTCAGCAGCGTGCGATTTTAAGGGGACTTGAAAAGTCGTTTTTCGAAAAAAAGTATTGGCGATTTTCTTCTTCAAATTTCTTTCTCATCATCATAAAGAATGCCATTGAAACCCCTAGGTATCAATTTTAAGAGAGATCACTTATCTGGTTACTGAGATGTAAGCCCCCAAAAATTCATTTGGCAACGTTTTCATTTTACGTTTTTACTTTCCTCTTACTTTCACTTCCACTTCCATATCCACATAGTGGAGTGGAAGTATAGCAATGTTAAAAAATTATTATTTTTTTGTTGAAATAGGTTTAGAATGTCACGAAACGTCGAGATATTAAATTTGAGCGAAAAAAAAAATTTTCTGTCGGTCTGTCTATCGCTTTGTTACTTTTCTTGTGCGCACGATGTCTCTGGAACGGTTTGAGATAGTGACTTGAAATTTTATACACGTATGTACTATAACTGGATTGTTTTTTGAACTTATCGGTGAATGCTTGGGGGGTAACTAGAGGTAAATAGGAGAAAATAAATAAAGCAAGGAGGTAAGAGTACAAAAATTTGAAATTTAGTGTATATGCTAGAAGAGGAGGCCTCAGATTTTTTAATAATATTTCTGTCCCCCCCGTACCACCCCCACTCCATTATTAAAGGGGTTGATAAATAAAATTGAGATATTCACTTGAAATTTGGTACACGTATATATTATAACGACAACTAGAACTGATTATAATTTGAGATGATTTCGTTGAAGGGTTGGGAGTTAAATAGGGGTAAATATTGGAGAATAAGTAAAGTAAGCTGATAAGAGTACAGAAACTTGGAATTAGGTGTGCATTCTAGAAGACAATGGCTCAGGTCTTTGTATAACATTTTTCAACTCCCCTACCACCTCCACTCCATTTTAAAGGGGTTGATAAAATAAAATTGAGATATTCACTTGAAATTTGGTACACGTACATATTATAATGACACCTGAAATTAGATTATATTTAGATATGATTCCGTTGAGGCGTTGGGGGTTTAATAGGGGTGAATATAGGAAAATAAGTAAAGCAAGCTGGTAAGAGCACAGAAACTTGGGGCTTATTGTATATACTGGAAGTCAAGGCCTCAGATTTTCTTATAATATGTTTTAATTCCTCCCACCACCCCCACTCCTTTATTAAGGGCTGACAAAATAAAATTGAGATTTTCACTTGAAATTTGATACATAATATGTATTATAACGACATCTGTATTTAGATTATATTTTGAAATGATTTCGTTGAAGGGTTAGGGTTAAATAGGGACAAATATGGGAAAATAAGTAAACCAAGCTGGTAAGAGTAGAGAAACTTCAGATTTGATGTACACTAGAAGTCAAGGCCTCAGATTTCTTATAACATATTTCAACCCCTCAACTACCCCCACTCCATTATTAAAGGGGTTAATAAAATATATTTGAGATATTCGCTTGAAATTTGGTACACGTATGTATTATAACGACATTTAGAACTAGATTATATTTTGAGACGATTCCATTGAAGGGGTGGGGGTAAGTAGAGGTAAATAAAATAAAATGAGTAAAGCAAGCTGAAAGTTGAAATTTGGTGTATAGTAGAGGCCAAGGCCTCACATAATACCTTTACTTTTTGAAATAGGTTCCCACCGATTTTGTTCGAATGTACAACACAATTATTGTTTCTACATGTAATATTATATCTGAACTTATAAACGTGCGAGTGCAATTTTTAAGCTGCCATAACTACTTTTAAAAGCCATCGTTCAGATATAAAGAATGAAACAGAATATTTGTTGTTTTTTTTTTTAACAAAATGTGGTGTACCACTTTTTCGTTAAATATGAGTTTTGAGTTTACGATTTTTAAATGTCTAGTATTATTTTGTTCATTCTAATACGCAAAAATTTGGTTTTTACATTCATTTTCATGTGCCTTTAACAAATGCAGACGACTATATCCTTTTTATTGTTTGTTCTGTTCCTTGTTTCCAATTCTATCACCATTCTCACAAATTTACAATTTTGTAAGTATTTTGGTTTTTTTGAAAATGCCTCATAGTTTATGTACAATATTATTCGCATTCGGTATCGCCCTAGAGTTGCCACATTTTGTTATTATAATATGATTGTCGAATAAAGTGTATGACTTTTTTATGCATATGATTAAACATCCATGTCACAATTTTATTGAGGCTTGAGACATCTTTACCTTTGTAGAATTTACGATGTGTCTGGGTCGTATCTTTGCGTCGCATCTCTACGATAAGCACGGAGGCGTCTATCGCTTTTAGCGGCGTCGTCTACAATGTAAACATATCAACTAGTAATGACGTAGGTAGTGTTCTATTATAGAATATTCTGAAACCAGTGCGAAAGACGCGCTTTGTAACACGACTTCAAGAACAGAGGTGCAGAAAAAAATTGAAAAAATAGGTAATTATGTCCATTGTAAGTTACTTTTCCAAATTTGAATAACTTACGTTAAATAGATTTGAAAATCTGCTAAATTATATTGAAAAATGTCCTACTTATTAAAGAGGTTTTCACCATACTAACTTTAACTCCGCTATACAGGGTGTAATTAATTTCATTTCATTAAAAAAACTAGTAATAGGGACCGACTAGGCAAACAAAAAATCTGTATGATTTTTTTCTCTAGGGGCACTTTGAAAAACTGACCTAGGTTTAGAATTTGAATGTTAAGGTAGGAAACATTAGAGAACCACTGTTTTTCAGGGTCAATGGATGTTATAGTTTCGAATATTAGAAATAATAAAAAACTGTAATTCCCGCCGGAAGAAGTGCGGCACTTTGATGGGATTACTTGTACCGAACTTTTTATACCACTAATTATGAAAATGTAAATAATTTCTTCTCTTTCGGCATAACGCAAGCATAGCATGGCCGCAGGGGTTTAAATAGATAGGATTTGTTTACATGTGTTTTTTAATTTGGAACAAAGTTAGTGTAGCTTTTATTGTCATTTATAAGAATTTATAAAATTTAAAAGTGGTTTATTAACATCATTGTGTTAAAAGCTTAAAAAATTAGTCATTATTTTATGAAATTGGAAAACGAACAATTAGACGTCCGAGATACGATAACAGAAAATAGTTGTGTATTTTAAGTTAGGAAAAAATGTGATTTTTTTAACGAATTGAGCGCATAATTTTTCCCAATCGGGTATCGAAAACTAAGAATCGAGTCTTTTGGTCTCTATGAAAATCAATGTAAACAATAATAAACAAATCAAAACAAGACAGCGAATACTAATAATAATAATAATAATCATACCTTTAGTGCTGAATAGGTAACACCCAATAACTGAACAATTATCTTGAATTTTTCACAAAATTGTTCGACATGACCTTCATCTCCACGTATACACATTTCGGCACGTCGAACTAAGGACATACGCACTCCATTCAACACATTTGGTAAATTAGGATCATTTTTTATGGTTTCTATGCACATTAAAATACGTTGTTGCAATTGTTCTAAAGTGTCACTTAGATCACGGTAAACGAGAGATTTAAAATGCCCCCAAAAATAAAAGTCCATCGAATTTAAGACGGGCGATCTAGATAGTCATGGTACTGGTCCGCCACGTCCAATCCATCGTCGATGAAACTTTCTGTTCAAAAAATTTCGAACAGCCAGACTAAAATGGACTGGCGCGCTATCGTGCAAATACCACATTCTTCTGTGCGTAGCCGAGGGTACATCTTCCAGCAAATTTGGCAATGTTTGTTGCAAAAAAATTAAGTATACATCACCATTTAATCTAGCGGGTAGTTGTATAGGTCCAATTATTTCATTACCGCAAATTCCTGAATACAAATTAACGCTGAACCGTCGTTGAAAATGCGCCCTTCTTATTACACGTGGATTATCGTCTGCCCAGTAGTACATATTTTTAAAATCAAACACTCCATTTTTGGTAAAACACGACTCATCGGTGAAACACAGAGCGTTTAAAGCTTGCGCTTTTTTATGACAATGTAAAAGTTGTATAATTGGGAACGACAAGTCCATTGACCAAGAAAAGCAGCGGTTCTCAATTGTTTTCTACATTAATATTAAAAATGTTGACCTAAGTCAGTTTTTTTCAAAGTGCCCCTAGAGGGAAAAGTCATAAAGGTTTTTTGTTTGTCTAGTCGGACCCCATTATCAGTTTTTTTAATGACATGAAACTGATTACACCCTCTATTTATGAAGAAATATAATGAAATCATATACTTAGTATGTCGGAATTTTTATTAATTCTTATCATTGTCGGCGGACCACTAGGGAAAATGATCTACCTCCCCAACTAAGAAATCGCCACTGTCTAAAATAATATATATACATTTTATAAACACAAAATAATAATAAATATGTGAAAGTACTCGCTTTTTACAACTCCAAGAGCATCTTCAAATTTCAAGAAATTCTGTCGGTGTACGTAAACCCCTGGTGAGATGGTGTGAGATGTCCTTTACTTACACAGGTCAAAAAAAAAAGTTTCGTTCCAAGGACTAAACCTATGATGATGCCTTAAGTATTTTTGGGTGCTGAAATTGAATTTTCAATTCAAAAAAATTTCTACGGCGTAGATTTCCCGTAAATCCCAGATTTTACTGTAAAGAACCGTCATTTTGGCACTAAAAACCTGGATTTACTCGAAGTCTACGCGGAAGAAAAATTTTTTAATAGAAAATTCGGTTTCAGCACATAAAAATAATTAAGGCATGGTAGGGTTAGTCTTTGGAACGGATTTTTTTTTATTGACCTGTGTTATTTAATTTGAAATTTTGTTCTATAAATTCATTCATTATAATTTTCCTTTATTATTTTTGGCATTCATAAATAATTTCACCTTGATGCAATACTTATTTCGCTTACATCGCCTACATCGCGACCATACATCGCATCGTGAAATGCGCATTTAGCACTTCGAAACGATTTTTTACTTGTTTCACCATTGCGCATTGTTCCAGCCGAACACAGAGCCGGTTGTCTAATTGCTGCTTTTAATCAAAATAATTTTGATACAAACTGGCACATTGTCCCTGACATGCACTGCCATTTAAATGAAGCTAAATGTTGTTTATGGTAGCAATGAACCGAGACGCATGTAAATAAAATGCATTTTTAAGTAGTTGCATACATTTTATGGTTAAAAAAGTGCTTTGCGTGTGTCGAGAAACTGCATGAAACGTACAGATAGCGTAGATAAGGAAGCAAATTGCATTTTTGAATGGAGTTTATGAGGCACGTGTTTCAAATTTTATGTACAAATAAGAAAACTTCGACATTAGATTTGCACTAGTAGATTAGGAATTACATGCAAGTAAGTTCCAAGCAAATAATTTACTACTGTATTTTGGCTAAAAAACTGGACAATGTTCTAAAGGAGATGTCTATGCGTCGTACATCTGATCTAGTACCGTCAATGAGGCCGCAAAAACGACTAAACTTCGGTGTCGTCAAAAAATGGTATCATTTGCGTACAAATGATGCAGACTGCCGTTAGGCGGTATCGCCTTAGTTGCGGATATCTCATTTGCGTACATAGTAAAAACTGGTATCATTTGCGTACTTTTATTTCCAATATTAATCTTCAGGTTAGTACTGTCAGTGAATTAATTTTTCTGTATTTAGCCGAACAAGTAAATAAATAAGCAAATGTTAATGTTATTATGGGGAGAGGACGATAAAGTCGGGTCCAGTTTAAAATGACCGATGTATGAATTAATGTCGCGCATACGTTTTCACTATCTCTTGCACACAAACTTAAATCAAAAGCCTAAAGACATTGTCAATGTATGTCTACCAAGATTCTTTTCCACTTCTTTTGAGACGAAAATATGAAATGTACACTGAGGAGTGAGAAATATAGTCATAAGCCCAGCGATTCTTAAACTGTGTGATTCGACAACGAATATTATTTATTCCCGTGAATTATCACCACTCTAAATATAAAAAACGTCTTTATATGAAATATTTAAGTTATTTTTAGTGGTAAATAGTGGATATTCATCCGTCAAACGAACAATATCAAACCACTAAGTCTTACAATTTTCTGGTATATGCATATTACACGTTTTAGAATATAATGAACATAGGATCGCGTAGCCCAATCGGTAAGATACTCGAGCAGCAATAAATGTAAATGGGGCGATTGCGAGTTCGATTCTCACTTCTACATTTTTACTTCCACATCCACATAGTGGATTGGAAGTATAGTAATCGTAAAAAAATCAGTTTTTATTTTTATTCGATTAAGCTCTATTAGAAATGAATAAATTTCTTTCTAAAATTTTTATTTTATTAAACCGCGCCGCGAGTTTAATTAAAACTTTACTTTACCCAAAAATGTGTCTTTTATTACTACTGGCGTGTGTTTATCTCTGATAAAATCGACTTTCTCGTTATATACTAATACACGAATGGTGAAACGTGCGTCGAGTAGATAGATTGTTCAAGTGTAGTGTTGTATTGTTTACGAAAACGTGTCGTAAATTGTTCAAGTGTAGTGTTCAAGTGTTTTAGTGTTTATGAAAACGTGCCAATGCGTTGTTCTTTCAAAATTGTTTTAATTTATTTGTTTTAAAATTATTGTTAATTTTTTTAATATATATTTTGTCAACCAGAATATTTATTTATTACCGCTAAAAGAAACATAATTTATTTTCGTTATTCTCATAGAGATTTCAGATTTTTTTTTATTATATGAAATATTTTATTTTTACTAACATCATTTCCCCTACTAATACTACGATCCTATCCTTTCCTGGCAAGAAGTGCCCATACCTCCCCGTGGTCCTTGCTGGACTGTAACAATATTATTCTATTTCTGATAACTCATTGTTATTGACGGAATTGGGAAATTCGTTTTTTGTTATCAGTTTCATTTGTGCCCGAGCCTGTATACCTAGTGTTAGCCATAAAGTTGGCTACATATAGGAAAATTTGTATTATTGAGATTTCTAAAGAATGTTATATTGGGGGTTCGTTTTTTTTACATGCAAATAAATACCTTTATTCAACTAAAATACATAAAGTTTTTGTCGAAACTAATCAAATACTTGTGAAATAGAGACAAGAATTTATGATTTTTCATATACTTAGTAATTAATGGTAGGGGTAAAATTTGCACTTTTTTATCTTCCTCATATCTGCTTCAAAGTTGATATCTGGGGTCCTTGTTGTATTCTATGCACTTTTCCTTAATAAAAATTTGCGATATCTTAACAATTTTTCGGTACCACCGTCAACTATTTTTTACAGTCCTGCCAAACCGGTGATCACATGACATGTGTCAAAATATGTACCTGAAGTTTCGAACGTTCACTTGAACGAATTTCAAATGAAAAGAAAAAATTAATATCAACTGCAAATCGACTTAAGAGTAATTTTTTATTATTATATCGATTGGTACCAATACTCATAATGCTCCCTCAAAGCCTCCCTTACGTCGAACGTATAGAGCACCCCTAAGCAACCCCTGACTTTAAAAAATCACTAAAAATGCAAAATGGCCTAGACGTAAAAAATTTCTTTCTACATCTGCTACAAATAATATCCTAAGCATATCCCAAAATCCTCGTTCGGGGATAAGTGGCAGAACACACCCTTAGCCAACCCCTAATCAAAAAAATAAACACCATAAATCCTATCTAGCTTAGACCTAAAATTTTCCTGACTACACTTGCTACAAATAATGCCCTAAATATACCTTCAAAGCCTCGTTCACCGCGAAGTGGCGGAACACCCCCTTAGCAACCCTTGTATATAAAAAATCAGCATTAAATGGAATCTGGGTTAAGTATAACATTTTGTTATCTACATTTACTATAATTACTACTTTAAACATATTCTCGATCTTCCAATCGCACACAGTGCACTTATGCACCCCCTGCTTCAACCCTTGATTTTAAAAAAATCGTAAAAAAGTCAATTTGACATAGACCTAAAAGTTTTTTCGTCCTTCTAGTTGCCAACAATACCCCTAACATTCCCTCAAAGCCTTGTTCTCGCTGAACCGGCGGAACACCCCCTTAGCAACCCTTGTATATAAAAAATTAGCATTAAATGAAATCTGGGTTAAGTATAACATTTTGTTAGCTACATTTACTATAAATACTACTTTAAACATATTCTCGATATTTCAATCGCACACAGTGCACTTATGCACCCCTTGCTTCAACCCTTGATTTAAAAAAAATCGTAAAAAAGTCAATCTGACATAGACCTAAAAGTTTTTTCGTCCTTCTAGTTGCCAACAATACCCCTAACATCCCCTCAAAGCCTTGTTCTCGCCGAACCGGCGGAACACCCCCTTAGCAACCCTTGTATATAAAAAGTCAGCATTAAATGTAATCTGGGTTAAGTATAACATTTTGTTAGCTACATTTACTATAAATACTACTTTAAACATATTCTCGATATTTCAATCGCACACAGTGCACTTATGCACCCCTTGCTTCAACCCTTGATTTAAAAAAAATCGTAAAAAAGTCAATCTGACATAGACCTAAAAGTTTTTTCGTCCTTCTAGTTGCCAACAATACCCCTAACATTCCCTCAAAGCCTTGTTCTCGCCGAACCGGCGGAACACCCCCTTAGCAACCCTTGTATATAAAAAGTCAGCATTAAATGTAATCTGGGTAAGTATAACGTTTTGTTAGCTACATTTACTATAAATACTACCTTAAAAATATTCTTCTCGATATTTCAATCGCACACAGTGCACTTATGCACCCCCTGCTTCAACCCTTGATTTTAAAAAAATCGTAAAAAAGTCAATCTGACATAGACCTAAAAGTTTTTTCGTCCTTCTAGTTGCCAACAATACCCCTAACATTCCCTCAAAGCCTTGTTCTCGCCGAACCGGCGGAACACCCCCTTAGCAACCCTTGTATATAAAAAATCAGCATTAAATGAAATCTGGGTTAAGTATAGTAAATTTAGCTTACAAAATGTTATACTTAACCCAGATTACATTTAATGCCGATTTTTTATATACAAGGGTTGATGAGGGGGTGTTCCGCCGGTTCGGCGAGAACAAGGCTTTGGAGGAATGTTAGGGGTATTGTTGGCAACTAGAAGGACGAAAAAACTTTTAGGTCTATGTCAGTTTGACTTTTTTACGAATTTTTTAAAATCAATGGTTGAATCAGGGGGTGCATAAGTACACTGTGTGCGATTGAAATATCGAGAATATGTTTAAAGTAGTATTTATAGTAAATGTAGCTAACAAAATGTTATACTTAACCCAGATTACATTTAATGCTGATTTTTTATATACAAGGGTTGCTAAGGGGGTGTTCCGCCACTTCGCGGTGAACGAGGCTTTGAAGGTATATTTAGGGCATTATTTGTAGCAAGTGTAGTCAGGAAAATTTTAGGTCTAAGCTAGATAGGATTTATGGTGTTTATTTTTTTGATTAGGGGTTGGCTAAGGGTGTGTTCTGCCACTTATCCCCGAACGAGGATTTTGGGATATGCTTAGGATATTATTTGTAGCAGATGTAGAAAGAAATTTTTTACGTCTAGGCCATTTTGCATTTTTAGTGATTTTTTAAAGTCAGGGGTTGTTTAGGGGTGCTCTATACGTTCGACGTAAGGGAGGCTTTGAGGGAGCATTATGAGTATTGGTACCAATCGATATAATAATAAAAAATTACTCTTAAGTCGATTTGCAGTTGATATTAATTTTTTCTTTTCATTTGAAATTCGTTCAAGTGAACGTTCGAAACTTCAGGTACATGTCAAAATGTAATTTTTTGTTGTCACCTTTATGGCGCACACCAAAATGACGTAGTTACTAAATTAATAATCTTAACATTTTATGATAACATCTTTCCTATTTTCATACTCTTCGTAAATACAAAACGAAGAGTATATTGCATTCGATCGGCACATTTCTAAAACCGGTAATATTGCTCGTAGAGAAAAAATTTTCACATCACAGTGTTGGTGATCACAACTTTCAAAATGTCCGTCCGTCCGTCTGCCTGTCTGTCCGTCTGTCTGTCCGTCAGTCACCTTTTTTTTTTGTAAGCACGATAAGTTCGATTGTATTGTAAATTTGGAAAGTAAGTTAGTGTTAGCTAGAGGACGAACCCTATTGTTTTTGAACAAAATCGATCAATAAATAAAAAAGTTATACATTTTTTAAATAAAAAAAAATGTTTACGGATTTTTTTATGTTTTGTAATTAAATAAAAAATGTCTAAAATTAATATTATTTACAAGAAAAACTGCGAAGAGTATCCTATAGAATGTGCATCAATTACATAAAAAGTGCAGAAAATCGGCGAAGATTATAACGGTTAACTTGTTTTATAATTATTTAGCGACATCATTTTTGTTACATGAGAAAACTGTTTGAAAACTACTGGCATTTCTTATGCATCGAATAAAATCTTAGTCCAGACGTTTTAGCGGCCATGACACAAGTCAGCTTAAATTGTACCCGACTCTATCTGCGGCATAGATGTTTGACACATGTAGTCGATAGGATTTTTTATGCACAAAAATAATCTTACTATATAGAATGGGGGTCCAGGTGTCGCCGACCCCAGGGGGGTCCAGGGACAAAGTCCCCTACGTAAAAATAAAATTCATAGTATAACATAAATATAATTCTCAATAGAATAAGATATTTTTTTCAGAATTATTTCAAAAATATATTTCTTTTTCTTCGGATTTCTACACATTTGAGAAACATTCTATTACTCAAGACCACTTAATAAACATATGTTTATAACATGTGTACATAACACTAGCTTTTGTTATGTACGCAAATGAGCCGTTCGCAAATAAGACACAATCATTACGACGCTAGTGCTCCTTGCCTTTCTCGCAATATTTGTACGCAAATGAGACATCCGCAAATAAGACTACCAAACTTCGAAATACTCCTTTTACAGATGTTTATACCTAAGTGTAGTTTTATTAAAAACACTAAATTAATTGCTGACTTCTGCTCCCTCCGAATTAGTTTTGCAAATATAAGTTCTGACCATACAGCTCGGTATTCTAATAGTCCTTGGTTATACTAGCTATTCCCCTCTGGCTCTAATAGCCAGTGTAACTGACAGTCCCTAAATAATAATTTGATGATGATAATTTGGTGCTGCATTGCTGATCGTTTTTTATTGTAACTGTTTTGAACAACGGGTTTTAAATTTATTTTTAATGTAAAATGCTGTTCCCGGAGTTTCAATTTCGAATTATATCCTATTTATGTGAAATTAGTTAGTAAACGGACGAAGTGAATATTTCTAAAAATTTACACCCAGTCTCGTAAAAAACCGTCATAATTTCTATAAAAAATGTCTGTAGAAACAAACCGTTTGAAAAAGAGTAGCTTTGCTGGACAATCAATTTGATTTATTTCCTATTTTTAAACTACATTTTAATACAAGGTGATTCTTTTAAAACGACCGTTAAAATATTTCCCACTTGCAAATAAGATAGACATTTGAGATTTAGTACCCTGCCATAGTCGACCATTACGAGTGGGAAAATAACAATTTCTAAATGGTGGCACTTCAGGAAATACTATCTTTGTTTTTCAAATGGACACACCCAATTTTTATATTTCTTTTGAACTCGACGTTAAATTCTGAGTATAAAGCGTCCAGGTTGTCGATACTTATCTGTAATAGTTTTTGACATGTCATTTTTTCCTTTAAATTAGTTTTTGTCAATCGATTCCTAAAGTTCAAGGTATCATTTAAGTGGGCACGATAGGCCCAACGAAATTTCTAATGGTTGCTGCGATTTTTTGGAAATGACAATCAAAAAATGTCAAAAACTCAATTTTCTCAAATGGCACGTGCCAAATTACTTCCACATCCACGTAGTGGATTGGAAGTATAGTAATCGCAAAAAATTTTCAAAAATTTTTATTCGTGAAATAGGTTTAGAATGTCATGAAACGTCGAGATTTTAAATTTGAGCGAAAATTTTTTTCTGTCTGTCTGTCGGTCTGTCTGTCTGTAACTTTTTTGTCCGCACGCTTTCTCCGGAACGGTTTAAGATATTGACCTGAAATTTTGTACACGTATATATTATAACGAGATCTGGAACTGGATTGTTTTTTGAGGAAATCCGGAGAAGGGTTGGGGGTTAAATAGGGGGAAATAAGTAAAGCAAGCTTGTAAGAGTACAGAAACTTGAAATTCGGTGTATGTACTAGAAGTTAAGGCCTCAGATTTTTTTATAATATTTTTCAACCCCCCACCACCCCTACCCCATTAAAGGGGTTGATAAAATAAAGTTGAGATATTCATTTGAAATTTCGTACACGTATGTATTATAACGATGTCTAGAATTAGATTATTGTTTGGGATGATTCAGTTGAAGGGTTGGGGGTTAATTTGGGGTAAATAGAGGAATATAAGTAAAACAAGTTGGTAAGAGTACAGAAACTTGAAATTCGGTGTATGTACTAGAAGCCAAAGCGTCAGATTTTTTAATAATATTTTTCAACCCCCACCACCCCTAGTCCAATTTGAAAAGGGTTGATAAAATAAAATTGAGATATTCATTTGAAATTTTCTACACGTATTATAACGACATCTGGAACTAGATTATATTTTGAGATAATTCCGTTGAAGGGTTGGGGGTTAAATAGGGGTAAATAGGGGAAAATAAATAAAGCAAGCTGGTAAGACTACAGAAACTTGAAATTCGGTGTATGTACTAGAAGCCAAGGTCTCAGATTATTTATAATATTTTTCAACCCCCACTTCATTATTAAAAGGGTTGATAAAATAAAATCGAGATATTCATTTGAAATTTGGTACACGTATGAATTATAACGACATCTGGAACTAGATTATACTTTGAGATGATTCCGTTGAAGGGTTGGGGGTTATTTAGGGGTCAATAGTGGGAAATAAGTAAAGCAAGCTGGTATGAGTACAGAAACTTGAAATTCGGTGTATGTACAAGAAGTTAAGGCCTCAGATTTTTTATAATATTTTTCAACCCCCCCACCACCCCTACCCCATTAATGGGGTTGACAAAATAAAGTTGAGATATTCATTTGAAATTTCGTACACGTATGTATTATAACGACGTCTGGAATTAGTTTATATTTTGAGATGATTCCGTTGAAGGGTTGGGGGTTATTTTGAGGTAAATAGAGGAATATAAGTAAAACGTTGGTAAGACTACAGAAACTTGAAATTCGGTGTATGTACTAGAAGCCACAGCGTCAGATTTTCTTATTATATTTTTCAACCCAACCACCCCTACTCCAATATGAAAAGGGTTGATAAAATAAAATTGAGATATTCATTTGAAATTTGGTACACGTATGTATTATAACGACGTCTAAAACTAGATCATAATTTGAGATGATGCCGTTGAAGGGTTGGGGGTTAAATAGGGGCAAATAGGGGAAAATAAGTAAAGCAAGCTGGTATGACTACAGAAATTTGGGATTCCGTGTATATACTAGAAACCAAGGCCTCAGATTTCTTTCTAATATTTTTCAAACTCCACCACCTCCGCTTCATTATTAATGGGATTGATAACATCAAATTGAGGTATTGACTTGAAAGTTAGTACACGTATGTATTGTAGTGACATCTGATTGAGATGACTCCATTGAGGTGGTAGGTTGTAAATAGTGGAAAATAAGTACGGTAAACTAGAAACTTCATTTTTAACGTATATGGTAGAAACCAACTCCTCAAACTTTTCTGACATCTACCCCAAATATTATTAAAATTCTATGACCAATAATTTCCACATACTAGAGTGCAAATATAGTCAAGATGTTTCCTTTGTTTAAAGTGACTTAAACGAATAATCTGGATGTGGAAGTAGTGATTCCTTAGGCAGCGGTTTTTATTGTGGCAATTGATATAGAATTAAATTTGAGATGGACTTATATCAGCATGTCCTATATCTAATACATGCAGGTACTTTTAAAATTATTCATAGTTTTTTGTTGAAAATTATAATTTGTCCAAAAAATTCGAATTTTGAAATATCAAAAATTATCTATTTTTTTTTGCTTAAATTGAGACGTACAAGAGGCATTTTCTTCGTATACTAACGCAATTCAATCCAAAGTGATGTTAGTAGAAATTGCTTATTATACTCTTCGTAAATACAAAACGAAGAGTATATTCCATTCGAACGACACATTTCTAAAACCGGTTATATTACACGTAGAGAAAAAAAAATCATATTGTGTTGGTGGTCAAATTCTGAACCACCTTTCAAAATGTCCGCCTGTCCCTCCGGCTGTCTGTCTGTCCGCCTGTCTGTCTGTCCGTCTGTCTCTCCGGCTGTCTGTCTGTCCGTGTGGCGGCCTGTCTGTCTGTCCGCCCGTCTTGTATGCATGATAACGTAAGAACGAAAAGTCCGATTTTATTAAAATTAGGACAGTATGTGACTGTTAGCTAAAGCTGTTGTTTTTGAACAAAATCTATCAATAAATAAAAAAGTTACTAATTTTTTAAATTAAAAAAGAAACATTTTTTTTAATGTTTTGTAATTAAACTAAAAATGTCCAAAACTACTATTATTCACAAAAAAGAAGCTGCGAAGATTATCCTATAGAATGTGTAACAATTATATAAAAAGTGCAGTAAATCAGCGAATAGTATAGTGGTTAACTTGTTTATTTATATGGCTTGCTAGTGAAAACAAAAAATTAGAACTAACGAGTGAACATTTTGGAAATTTCAAACTTCGAATTTTGTTTAGAAACTCGGTAGACATGGTTAAAATAAGATTCAGAACAACCTTTTCTAGTACTTTTTTTCGATAAGTGTCTTCAACGAGACGCAAGATATAAGGTTTGTTCCAACAACAATCACGAACTAGTTACAAACTACTTAGAGCCAATCAGCTCTTTATAATGTGGTCAGGTGATCAATCAGGGACTGTTTTCAACCAATCACATTACTTCTGATTAGTTCGGGATTCTTGTTGGAACAAACCTATTGAGAATCTGTCCTGTTCACGAAGTCGCAGTAAGCCGGGTTTACACCTGTCATTTGAGTTGAGTACTCTAAGAAATGCAGCTCACCGCGTTTGCGTTTTCGTTAATCGAGTTCAAAATTACCATACGAAATAATTGCGATATTTTGACCATACCGGGTGAGTCACGAATTGCGCTCGTCCCGATATTTCCTAAAATATTTGGAATAGAAAATTGAAATTTGGAGGCCTTATTACACGACTAAAATGCCATCTTTTCAATAAAAAATCAAGTTTGGTGCATATCCGGTTTGACCGTAAATGCCCAAAACTTTCGATTTTTTAAATGGAACACCCTATATATTTTTACATTTTTGGAATATAGAGGAAATTTTGAATACAAATCATCCATTTTGGTCACTTTTCGATAAACATTAAAAATTTTATTAAAAAATCTATTTCTGAATCCAGAGTGCTCTGGTGCCCAAAATTTATTTTAGTTTGTGTGCTACGTTACTATAAAAATAAAAAGAGCAATATGATTGCATTACTTAATTCTCTAGAGGCGTTTAAAATTTTTAAATGTGATTTTTACCCACTAACTCGGTTTTTTTAAATGGGAATTTAATCGTTCACCAACATTTTTAAATACCTCATTTTCATACGAATCTAATGATACCAAAATTTTGAAAATCCGCTCAGAAATATTTGAGATTTCAGCCAAAATACGATGCAACCAAGCTTTTAGAAACATGCGGCTAATAGATAATAGATTAGTGGGCTTTGGAAACTAAAATGGCACATTTCTGTGTAAATCTGGTAACCTAATAACATTGGAAAAATCATAGTAGCCATTGAATGTAATAAAACAATATTAGCTGTCAGACAGACTCGTGTAGTTATAGGCAATCTTGAGCTATCAAACATTTAATAATTATGAGCGCAAAGAACGTTACAATTAAGTTTAGCATAGGTATGTCGAGGTAAACACAATTACATCCACAAGGACATTTGCAATAGAATGCGACATCAGTTCGGTTTTCAGAGTTTCATTTAAATGAACATAAATATCGGGCCTATAAATAAATAAAAATCAATTCCGTTTGAACAATTAAACTTAAACTAGGTAACAGTAGGTATCTTTAAAATAATGAATATAATTAAACCATAAATTGACATTTATAGATATTGTTCAAAATGTCCATCATTTTTTTCTATACACAATTCGGCTCTGCGTACAGTTGCTTGAATGGCTCTACGCAATTCAGCCGGCGTTATTTCATTAAGAGCCCGTACAACTTTATTTTGCAGCTCTTCACGGGTATTTGAAGAAGTTTTATAAACTTTATTTTTGAGAGTGCCCCATACATAATAGTCGAGGGGTCTTAAGTCAGGTGACCTAGGAGGCCACCTGATATGACCTTGATTGGCGATAAGGCGTTCACCATGCAGGTTGTTTAAATATTCCATCACTCTTCTGGAATTATGTGGGGGAGCACCATCTTGTTGGAAAAACAGATTTTGTAAATAGGCAAGAGGAAGTAAGTCAAGAAATTCTGCTGTCTGGTTTTGTAAAAAGAACAAATGTCGTTCGCCAGTAAGTGTTCCATCAAAAAATATGGGTCCAATTATTCGATCTCCAAGTACTCCAAGCCAACAGTTAAACCCAAATCTTTCCTGAATATTCCCCCACCCTACCAACCTCAGATTTTCTTGAGCCCAGTACCTAGTATTATTTCTGTTAAACATACCTTGGTTCGTAAATCTACTTTCATCTGAATATAAAATATGAAAAGGAAAACCTTGGTTTTGTTGTACTGCATTTAAGAACCAGTTGCAATATACTAGCCTCCTGTCGTTATCATCTCCATAAAGATGTTGGTGTATTTGGTATTTATAAGACCGAAACTTATGTTTCTTTAAAATTCTGCAAACCGAAGACTGATTAATGTCGCATTCCATTGACAATTCCCTTGTTGATGTTGTTGGGTGTACCATCACAAACCATAATACATCAATTTCTCTGTCCTCACTTACAATAAATGTTTGATGGTCATCTTGTTGATTGGGTTCGTTTCTTAATTCTTGCTCCACTCTGGCAAACAAGTGTCTGCTTGGATGACGTCTGTTGGGATATCGTTGCTGATACAGTTCTGCAGCTGCAGTTGAATTTTTGAGACGCTCTCCATATATCAGTAACATATCGACCTTTTCATTTCTACTAAAATTATTCATTTTCTTTAATTTTTACTCAAAGAGATTTCCGCAACGCTTTATTTTGTATCTGTCTGACAGCTGATATTGTTTTATTACATTCAATGGCTACTATGATTTTTCCAATGTTATTAGGTTACCAGATTTACACAGAAATGTGCCATTTTAGTTTCCAAAGCCCACTAATCTATTATCTATTAGCCGCATGTTTCTAAAAGCTTGGTTGCATTGTATTTTGGCTGAAATCTCAAATATTTCTGAGCGGATTTTCAAAATTTTGGTATCATTAGATTCGTATGAAAATGAGGTATTTAAAAATGTTGGTGAACGATTAAATTCCCATTTAAAAAAACCGAGTTAGTGGGTAAAAATCACATTTAAAAATTTTAAGCGCCTCTAGAGAATTAAGTAATGCAATCATATTGCTCTTTTTATTTTTATAGTAACGTAGCACACAAACTAAAATATATTTTGGGCACCACAGCTCTCTGGATTCAGAAATAGATTTTTTAATAAAATTTTTAATGTTTATCGAAAAGTGACCAAAATGGATGTATTGTATTCAAAATTTCCTCTAGATTCCAAAAATGTAAAAATATAAAGGGCGTTCCATTTAAAAACCGAAAGTTGTGGGCATTTCCGGTCAAACCGGATGTGCACCAAACTTGATTTTTTATTGAAAAGAGGGCATTTTAGTCGTGTAATAAGGCCTCCAAATTTCAATTTTCTATTCCAAATATTTTAGGAAATATCGGGGCGAGCGCAATTCGTGACTCACCCGGTATAAATCGCAATTCTCAACTAAGCTGATAGTATTGTCGAAAGATGTCCCGAACAACCAATATCCAGTAATACAAAAGATTTGTCTTCTACTAAATATCACTGTAAGATGTTAAAAATCTACCAAAACAGATTTCTACCAAATGTAGGTACGCTGAATGTCAGTACAAGGTGGTGTTCGCCACGTATCGAAAATCGTCGTATCTCAAATCGACTCCGTCAGTGGGGACGAAAGTCAATTGGACATATCGCATCTGTTTTCGTATATGGTTGCCCCGATCTAAAAAAAAATCGTATGAAATAAAACAGTGGCTCGGTTCTTTAAGAAATACCTTCCCAAAAGTAAGTCTCCATCGTATTCTCCCGAATTCTCTCATTTTTTGGCCGCATCTACCGGAGAAAGGACACTATAGAACTGTTAACACTTAAGGAACACTTAAGGGAAAACCATATGGCAAGAGCCGAAGAAGGAGCCTTCCAAAACGTTGGACTGATGTCACCAAGGAGGTGATGGGAAAGAGCCGAGGGGTCAACCACTGGTGAATAAATGTACAAGTATTGTACAATGTTGCAAAAGTTACCTGTACTGTTGCTACTGTTGACAATATTGTTCGTATTGTAGAGTACTGTATGTACTGGTCAAGTACTTTACAGTACTGCCCAAGCACTGTATGATACTGTCCACGTAGTCTGCGGTACTGTTTAATAATGTATTTTACTGTATTGAATATAACTGTTTTACCGAGTGTTTTACATAATAATAATTAGTTAGCTGTTAAAATTTGGAAATTAAAATTTAAAAATCAACTTTAACTTCAAATTTTAATTTATAGAACCAATTTTAATTAAATATTATAATGGCACTATTCTAAAATAGGTATTTTTGTAAGCTTTTCCCTTGACTTTTAGATTAATAATGTACTTATAGGCATGATAAAAAAAAATTACAATATTTTTTAAATAACCTTATTTTATTAATAAACATACAAATGAACATAAAATTTACCTTCAAATTTAATACAATATACGAAAATAAAGAAAAAATTCAAATAATTGTCAATTAACTTAACCAAGGCAATTAACAATCTCTTAAATTAAAATTTAAAACGACGTTATAGAAGTAATAATAAGTAACAGTAATTCTATCAGTTTAATAATACATATGTAATATGTTCAGTAATAAGTAAATAAGTGATTGATTATAATAATAATACTTTATTCCTTGGCAGAACCTCGCCGCCGGCGTCGCACAGTGGGGCATTTTCCCCGAAAAGCTGGACAAAATTCAGAATATTCAGTACATACACTAAAATTAATACCCTTATATTTTTGGACTCGCTGATTACGAATCCGTTAGAATTTTCAAAAACAAAATGGCGGATTCAATATGGCGGACTGAAACCTTAAAATATTATCTAAAATAATTGAAAAAAAAAGTTCATTGCACTTCATCTCTTTAGTTAAGAATCTGATATTTTAATTTTTAGAAACGAAATGGCGGCTTCAATATGACGGACTGTATAGCAATCGAGATAGCAATTTAAAAAACAAACTCTACCATATTGAAGGCGCCATTTTATTCTTGAAAATTATAATATCAGATTGCTAACTAAAGAGATGAAGCTTTAGGAGCACTGACAGCTACTGGTGCTACTACCTTAGTTACGAAATTACAAGACCAAAATTATTTTTAGCATTTATTTCATACTGATATCTGTTGGCAAATGTTTCGTGTTATTGAGTGTTTTTTATTTACCAATCATCTCGTCAGTCACCAATCACAAATGTCGGTTACACAGCTTTAGTGAGAAGTTAAATAACTAAATGTAAACAATATACTCTTTGTTGGTTTATTGAAGGTTTTATATATTGTCCTAAATATTGTCAGCATTCTATTTTATACTCTTCGCATTTTTTTAAATTTTACTATTAGTCATCTCCCGATTATGGCGACTTGATTGGTGAAATGCTCGTCAGTATACTATGAATTATTTTTGTTTTTGTAGAATCTAAGGCTGCAAAACCCTCATCAGATACATTTTTTTATATTTAATAAGTCACTTTTATAATTACCGTGATAATTACTGATCTATTTTTTCTTAAAATAGTAAGCTTCTCCATTTAGCTAACACTAATTTGTTATCCAAATTTCAATACTATTGATTGTCCAGTTCTTAAGTTGTTGTGCTTAAAAGAAAACGTCACAAACTAAAGGACAGACATGTTGAACTTGTTTATAATTCGATGACTAACAGTTATATGAATGGTTTTTTAAATTTTTTTAATATTAGGAGTTAAAATCAAAGAACTTGAAGAGAAGATGACACAAGAGAAAATTAAATATAAAATGTGATAATAATGCAGAAGTAAAGAAAAGTACCGATCAAATTTAAAAGTGCACTTTAGAAAAATTATATACTTACCTAATCATCGCTAATCGCTAATCAAAAAATGAAAAGTCAGTAACTACGACCACCCTAGGTTATCTTGGAGATATGCTTTTGAAAACTGTATACAAATGAATACATACTTACCAAAATTAAACTGCACTCGATTCACTTCAATGCGTCACTCACTAGATTTCTGTCGAACTGGCTATTGGAACAAGATTCTACAAACCTGACTGGTACTGTTTAGCGCATTGTACACACACTGTTTAATACTGTACACGAAATGTGGTAATGTACAGGTACTGTCTGGTACTGTACGAGTACTGTCTGGTACTGTACGAGTACTGTTCAGGTATTGTACACGGTCTGTGGTAATGTACAGGTACTGTCTAGTACTGCGCGAGTACTGTTTAGATACTGTACACAAAAACATCCAAGTATTGTACACAGTGGTTGACCCCTCGGAAAGAGCTTTGATGAGATCGTGTGCCTAACAGTCACCCGCAACTGATATCGCTATGCTGCCAGACGTGCAATACAGTAAACCAAGGCCAACTAGATTAATGTGTGAATCACAAAACGCCTGATAAGATAGTAATAAGTATTATTACGATTATATAAATAATATTTCTATTTAAAGGAGTCATTGGTCCCTCGTAGTAATTTTACTACACGAATTTAGTAATTTACAGCAATGGGATTACATCGCGAGGCACTTAGTAACTATTTTATTAAGGATGTTCGTTAACAGCACTAATCAAGCCATTTCACACTAGAGGAACTCCATCGAAAAATTTTACAACTGATGGAATACTCGGCAAAAAATGCGATAAATTAATTCGAATTACGCACACTGCACAGATTCCACTACTAAAAAGTTCGATTCTGAAAACTTTTAATTTTCATTAGTTCACTTTACATTGTTATCACACATAGATCTGTCCGATGTAATTATAAGCATAATTTAATTATACTTTTTATCGATCATATGTTCTATGAATATTTTGGAGAGAAAATAAAATTGTATAATCAGATTCAGTTTGATATTTTCTAATTGTTACTTAATTTCTCTTCACTGTTGTGAAATATTTGATTTGTACAGAGACAACTGTGTTTCTTTCTGTATGTATTTACGTATTTACGCTTTTACAACATTTTTGTAAATATGCAAAACCATAATAATGATAAAAGAGGAAAATCAGCTCATTTTTCACTAGATGAGAAGTTGTTTCTGATAAATACAGCCACAAAATACAAGCATGTACTAGAAAATAAACAGACCAATAATGTAACATCCCAATAAAGGTAAAATATTTGGGTAAAAATAACTAAGGGGCCGTCCATAAAATACCTCACTCAGAATTTAACCTTTTTGGACCCCTCCCTCCCCCTTCGTCACACTAAGTCCCACTTTCAGCGACCCCCCTAACAAATATTATGTCACAAAAGCTAGCCTCACTCTTATAAACGATTTCTTGTGGTTAAAAATAGCATACAGATGAATAATTTAAAAAATTTCTTATGACCACATAAGTAAATAAATAAAATCTGAAACATTAATTTTTGACTATCCCTATGTTTATTTACAGACAGGGCCGTCGAGAGAAAATCGGAGCCTGGGGGGTAGTAACATACAACTCCCAGCAATTTTCAAAATTTCGGAGAGCGGGGGGTGGCAAGCATTTCTGATAATAAATTATTTATCTGAATAAAAATTTCGAACAGCGCAGCGGGGGGGATGATAGTCCCTAAGACTAGATATTTACCTCAATCGAAATTTTGAAGAACGGGGGGTGGTATTCCTTGAAATAAAATATTTTTTCCGGTTGCACTTCTGAAAAACGGGTGGACACCAATTTCATATTTAGTCATTCAAAACTCATTGTTATTTACATCAAACTAATCATTTAAGTATACCTATCTCATTTCGCCTAATGGGAAGGCTTCTCTGACTTCAAATGATACCCGGGCCCCTTAAAAACCACCGGGCTCGGTGGGAAATACACCGTCCCCCTCTCAAGGGGCCGGTTTACAGGCGTTTAGTACTTGGGAATGACTTTCTATCGTAATGAATTTTTTTTTTAAACTACCAAGTTAAGAGAAAAATTAAAATAAAATTGATTAATTGCGAACGTCACATTTCCTTAGACCACCGCCCCTCCCCCTTGTCACATCTCGTCACGCTAAGCAATACCCCTCCCTCCCCCGTATTTGCGAAAGTATTTTATGAACGGCCATTAAGAGTTATATCTAAGCCGTCATCGAAGATATTAACATTGTGGCTGGCTGTATGGCTAATGGCCTTGATGCCAAAAAAAAAAAGAAAGATATTAACATATGAGTAGGAATCCATCTTACGACTTGTAATAAACACACAGCACAGCATATAAATAAACAACCCTCTTTGACCAAGTTCCAAATAATGAAAATGTAGTATAGTAAAAACTGAGGTTATAATAATATCAGCGACTCCACAAAAATTACGATTAACTTTAAACGTACTTTAAGCGACCAACTTTGGGGGCTTAAATTAACGTTAGCTTAAGCCAATTTAGTCTAGTACTAAACAGCGGTGCATAGGCCAGTAGTGTAAAACCAAAAAATTAGACGAATCGAAAATAATTGCTACAAAAGGTTTCGTTGTTTTAATGGCTTCATTTGTTGCCCAATATGACTATCCTGGGTCCCCCCCCCCGACGGAATTGTGTTTAAGTGGTGGGGGGTAAATATGTAGCCCCAAAAGGGGTATTTTTGCCATTTTACAGTTATATCTCGTAAAGCACTCACAATATCGAAAACATTGTCCTGTTAAAAGTTGTAGAGCATTAAAATTTTGCATTGAATGAGACCAGACGCATATTGTTTGAACCACCCGTTTCCATACTAGTGCTCATCAAAGAAAAATTTTCGTTTTAACTTCTGCTTTGCCATGTACATCCTTTGTTTTGTGACTGTGTGGCTGACACACATGTCATGCTTGTTATTGGTTAGGTAAGTATTTTAGTTATTAATTTTTATTTATTAAATTGTAGCTGGCTGTATGGCTATAAGCCTTTATGCCAAGAAAAAAAAACTTCTGCTTTTTGGTAATATCATCTAAACCAACCCATCTATCAATAAAGTGGTCCATACAAGAGTTATAGAGAAATAAATTCTGCGTTCGATGAGAACTGAGTTTTTTAGACCACCCGTTTATGTAAAGTTCCACCTTAAAGAAGAAGGTGGTCAAGCTGTTGGTTGAAAATAAATGTCTTCTCGAAGAAATCAAACCTTTCTTCGAGCATGACACTCAAGCTGAAGTTATTGCCGAAGCTGGCCTACGATTTTTAACAACCCTCTATGGAGGTAGGACAGGAGATACTTTAGATAAATTGAGATTCGACCTGTTTTCCAAGGCCCTAGTGAAATCCAAATTCAACCTGACATCACTACCACCAACAATCGAAGCAGCCCGCCAACATTGCTTGAGAATTTACCTACAAGTACAAATGTAGTTAGGACACCAGATGGATCCGCTCCTTTCGGGATGGCAGGCTTCAAAGTTTGGCCTTGATCCCGTTCCTACCTCCAAGGAACCAGCTTTACAGTCACTTCTTTTCACAATTTTCTGCAAATGCAACAAGGGGCGTGCAGGTGGTTGTAGGTGTCGAAAGGCTGGGATTAATTGCTCATTGATTTGTGCCAACTGCAAGGGGAACTTCTGCACTAACACCCTCCAACCAGATGCAATTGACGAACCAGATGTTGATGAAGACCTGGACTGCATATATGGGGCGACAAAAATTACAGACTTTGCAGAGCCTAGTGATGGGATGACGAACTCAGTATCGAAAATTACAGACTTTGAGGAGCCGGGTGGCCCAACGAAAATCAAACATCGACGTCTGTAAAATTTGTGTACCTACCTAATTTTTTCCCCTTTTCATCTTCATACCTTTAACTACAATTTTTGTTATTATGAAATATAATCATCACTATTTGATTTCAAGAATTGTGTTTCTTATCCTGCCTTCATCTTTAATCAGTTGAATGGATCTCATCATATTCTGTATGAAACCATTTTTTAATATTATGTTTTTATATATTCCACAATTTTAATATTTTATATATTACAATGGAGTGCTGTAGTACTATGTTTAATATAGAGTAAATATAGTCCGGTCAAATTAGACCAAAAAATAGGAGTGAATGTACAAAAATTCACACCCAGCTGAAAGTTGGTAGGATTGTTCAAAACACCATTATAAATGAACTCAAAAAAGTCCTCATTGATCCGATACCTGGAAAAAAAAAATTTGCGCGGGGTCAAAGGTCACAGAAATGGGTTTTTCGCGATTTTCAGCAAAACGGTAAATTTTATCACAAAATTAGCTCAGACAAAAATTGTAGATCAGATAATTATCTATAAAAAATATTTCAATACTTCTTTGTAATCGTCATAATATGCACACGTTTCCACGCCACCTTTGAGGTAGTGTATTTAGCGCTTTTTTTTTAACGTGGTTTCCCCGGTAGGTCTATTCCACGGGTCTGTTGTGATTCTGTTTAATTTGAAACTATTGAATGATAAAAGATATTAGGGTTGAAAATGATAAAAGCGGTGTAAATTTTTAAAAATTAGGGAAATGTATTCGTCTGATTCATAATTCTCTAATACTTGTGCTTCCTCTTCTTCTTGTCCTTCTTCTTGTTCTTCTTCTTCATCCTGGGTGCAAGTAAATTGCCTCAATAGTGATGTATCGCATGTCTCCTCGTTGCTATCAAATGAATCCTCTACTGTTGCTGATTCAACATTGGAGCACGACCGAACTTGACAATTTGTACATGCTAGAGAACAAAACAGTCCAACTTTTTTGGAACCACATTTAGCACTACATCCTTTTTTACAGTTGCAAAAATTGTGTTTAGGCAGTTTTTCTGGCGCAGGTGGGAGTAAAGTCTGAACTTTTTCTAATGTATTGTTGACCAACTTCCAATCCGTCTTTTGCGTCTAGCTGATAACCAAGCCACACTTGAACTTGGTAATATACCCGAAAAATATGTTGATGAGCAGCCACTGAGGTTGGAGGAAGACAAGCTAAATTGCACTTATTTTTTATTTCGAGTATTTTTAACGAAACATGCATATCGAAACTTATCTAAGCAGGTAGTTTTTTTAGGAGCTCTGTACATAGAAAGAAGAAAGCGAATTCCGTTGGTAATAACTTCTTGTGGAGTTGAATTACTTTTTTTTAAAACTTCAGCACATTAAACTGAATACGTGGCGTACTTATACATATTATGACGATTACAACTCTTCCAACTTTTTGAATCGTCATATCTCAGAAATGGTGGCTCTTAAGAAAAAAAGAATTTAAACATTTTTTATAGATAATTATCTGGTCTACAATTTTCGTCTGAGCTAATTTTGTGATAAAACTTAACCTTTTGCTGAAAATCGCGAAAAACCCATTTTTGTGACCTTTGACCCTGCGTAAATTTTTTTCCAGGTATCGGATCGATGAGGACTTTTTTGAGTTCATTTATAATGGTGTTTTGAACAATCCTACCAACTTTCAGCTGTGTGTGAATTTTTGTACCTTCCGATGTCTAAATATACCGGACTAATAACACGTTTTTTATAAATATGTAAAATTTGTCCAAATTTGATGAGCACTAGTATGGGAACGGGTGGCCCAAAAAATATGCGCCTCATTCAATGCAGAGTTTAATGCCCTACAACTTTTAATAGGACAATGTTTTCTATATTGAGTCCTTTACGAGATATAACTGTATAACTGCAAAAATACCCCTTTTGGGGGTACATTTTTACCCCCCACCACTTAAACACGACTCCGCCGGGGGGGGGGGGAACCTAGGATAGTCATAGTAGGCAACAAATGAAGTCATTAAAATAATGAAACCTTCTGTAGCAATTATTTCCGAATTGAGTTTTAAGCCTACTGGCCTAGCAAGGGAAACTTGATATTTAAAAATTTAGTATTAATCATCTATTAAACAATACGGTGCAAATGGTTGTTAATGATTTAAATTAGTTCCAAATTTTTACCTGTTATATCAAAAACATGTAAAGTCGCCAATTTCCAAGTTGACACTTGAGTCCCAGTCTTAATGAATCATCCTGTGTATGAAATAGTTACGATTCCACAGACTGTGCTCAATTTTCATACGATTTACAAACAGCGGATTGTATTTACCTTGGACTTTGCGCCACC
This sequence comes from Stenurella melanura, assembly GCA_963583905.1. Taxonomy (NCBI): domain Eukaryota; kingdom Metazoa; phylum Arthropoda; class Insecta; order Coleoptera; family Cerambycidae; genus Stenurella; species Stenurella melanura. The sequence goes on along the minus strand of OY757311.1, from coordinate 17,382,951 downwards.
AGACTCCTCCGGGAAGTAATGTCAGCGCATATTTTATGTTAATATCCTCTGTTACCCCCGAATCTGAATAAAACTTTGTGTGCATTTATATATTCGTAGAGTTTCACAAAACTGTTTTCTGTGTAAAGACAGGTTGAGGGTTATTAACAACAACAACGAAATTGGGCTTTCATTACGATTCAGTTTGTAGAAGTTTAATAACGCTGAACTCCCCCATATCATGAGACAATAGGTCGCCCTCTAAGCGTCAGCTAGCGCGAGTTATTAAAAACAGACGAGACTGTACGAGTAAAAAGCTAGTTTTGAATAGGTGTTCGAACTCTCAATAACTCTTGTGTGATGTTTAGGGGTAGTGACGAGTGCAACAGCACCAGAACAATGGAAACACGACAGCATTTTTTCCATTCAGGCATGCAAGTACACCGTATGAATAAAACTTTAAAAAAGCTGCCGTTGCGATATTTTTCTTTCAGTGTGTGCTTTTTCGCTACTAGAACGTCAATATGTATGTTTTTATATGAAGCTTAAAGATTTGTTTAATATCAAGGGAATTACTTTTAAAATACCTCTATCAGTAGGTATTGTATTTATGATATGAGAAAGTACAAGAGTACTTTCCAACAAAGTAAAGATACTTTGTTTTCTGTTATTAATTTATTGCAACTGACCCGTTACTGCAGTTTTGGAATACAAACGTGCCATTTTCAAACGTTAATTCAAATGAATCAAATTATATTTATATTTTACTAGTGGAATACGCGTTCGTCGACCGCTCTAACGAAGTTGAGGTCTCTTTTTTATGCATTATGGTCCTAAACTCATTTTCTACACGTAATATCCAACCAGAAGTTTCGTCTTGAAATGTCCTACACATAATCCAAGCAAATTAACTAAATCCAAGAAAATTAGTCTTTACAAGTCGCCGTCATACAAAATTGAGTTGTTTTAGAGTACTTTTTACGCTTTTTCGTCAATATCGCGGCAAGAAACTATACGTACCTCTTCCTTGCAGGGCCATTCTGATTACCGTCTCGCCCACTATCTCACTATCTGCCCCAACGTGCCACTATCTTCCCCTCTTTTCCCACCACCTTATACTTTCCCACTGCATTCCTCCATCTTTCTCCCATCTCGTCCCACATTTCTCCGTCTTTCCACCATTTTCCTCATTTTCCCACTATCTTCACATATTCTATCTTCCCCATTTTACCATATTTTTCCTATCTTCCTACAAAATTTTCCGTTAGCTTCTCACCACTTTCCTTCACTTTGCCACAACATTCCCCACTTCTCCATCTTTCGACCACTTTCCACTGTTACAACACTTTATCAATTTGTTATCATATTCCATAATTCCCACTATCTGCCCTTGCTCTCCCTCCTTCCCATTACATTATCCCGCTGACATACCTCTTTGTCTACCTTCTCACCAGCTTCCTTAACTCCCTTGTCATTTTGCCAAATTTGTCCCCAAGACCCCACAACTTTTCCGTTTTTCCACTATCTGTCAACATTCTGTCTTCCCCAACCTCCTCACTACTTCATCATAATTTCTTACCTTCCCATTACTTCTCTCTACCTTCCCACTACGTTCTCCCATTTTCTCACTGTATTTCTTAATTTTTCACCATGATCCGTTACTGCTCCCCAGCTTTTCACCAGTTTTCTGCACTCTTCCACCACTTTAGAAATTCAATAATTCTCACGCAATTAATAATTTCCACTATTTCATCCTACTTTTTAAAAATTTATTATTACTTTTTTTATCGAAATGTTATATACACACACATATATATAAGGTGTCTGTACTGTATATTAAAAATTTGTTGTTCACTAGTTACTTCCCTGGCTTGCTGCATATATGTACAATGTGTACATATAGTGGTGAAATAAATACTATCTATTTATCTATCTATCTATCTATCAATCTACTTATTTATTTATCTATTTAGTATATGGCCGAAGGGAGCGATGGTTAACCAGTTTTTTCACCCGAGGATACCAAGAATTCCAGTGAAATAATTAATTCATTTAATTCGTTTCAATTATACTATGATAATGGTGTAAGCGTTTTTCATGTAAATGTCCAATGTTTGTCCACCAATTTAGGTTTATTGTCTTTATATCTCGAAAAACACAACCATGATATAATATGCCTATCCGAACATTGGCTTAATCAAAATAATATCGGCACTATTAATTTACCAGGTTACAATCTGGCTACTTTCTTCTGTAGGGAGTAAACGATTCATGGGGGTGTTGCAATATTCACCAACAATAAAATTAACTTTAAACCTGTCAATGTAAATATTTTACACGGAGAATTTTGTGCTATTGAGCTTACTAAAAGTAAAACAGTCATCATTACGTTGTATAGATCTACAAATGGTAGTATAGAAATTTTCTTCGATTTGTTGGAGAAATTGCTGATACACTGCTCTAACAAATTAAAGAATGTAATTATAATTGGTGACTATAATATTAATTTTCGCAAAATCTCGTCAAAATGAAATGAATTAGTATGTTTAATTACGTCTTTTGGTTTAGAAATAACGATTCTCGGATTATACGAAAGTTACGCCCCAGTCTTCGACTTGTCTCGATAATGTTTTAACTAATATGATGATAGTTATGAAATAGCTGTAGTAGAGGCTCTTATAGCCGATCATCGGGCACAAATAATGTTTCTTAAAAATGATATAAAATCTAACTATAAGATTTGGAAACGTAAAATAACAGATAATGGATCATACAACTAAGAAAATCAATTACTGAAATTGATTGGTCTATTTTTGAAAGTCCATCAACTAATTTTACTTTTCTTGCTGAATTTTTGACACAAACTTATACGGACCTAATAGTAAAATGTTTTCCGTTGAGATCCTGTAAGACTAATAATAATAAACCACCGGTCGGATGGTTTAATGACGACCTAAGAAAAATGAGGGACACATTGTCCTCTCTTAAAACTGTCTGTGACTGCTCAAAAAATCCGGGTCTTATTACATCATATAACATGCTTAAGAAAGAATATAAACAGAAAATTTTGTCTACTAAGAAAAGTCAATATGATGAATTTATTGCACAATTTGATAATAAGATTCGTGACAGTTGGCGTTTGGTTAATTTTGAAAGAAATAAACCACAATCTAATACAGTTGAACATGGAATTGAAGCCATTTTTTTTACTACTATAGCTGAAAAAAATTATTACTACTTTACCCAGTAATACTTCTCAAAGTAAAGAAGTTGACTATATGGACGGTGTGACTACTCCGAGTTTAACCTTTTTTATTCATCCAATTACAGACAGTGAAGTCATCGAGGCTCTGGAAAAATTGAAAAACTCGCGCTCTACGGGCATCTATGGCATGATTAGTAAAATTATCAAAGCAACTGCAGATATATTATTCATCCTTTAACAATATTATTTAATGCTTGTGTAAGTGAAGCAAATGATCCTGATGCTCGCGCAAGTGATACCGGTTTTTAAGAAAGGGAACATTTCGATAATAGAGAACTATCGCCCTATATCCATCATCCCCATTATTTCCAAGATTTTTGAAATAATATTAAAAATGCGGCTTGTGCATTTTTTCGAATCTAATAACGTACTAAACTGTTGTCAGTTTGGATTCAAAAGTAAATGTAGCACATCCCAAGCAGTTTTGAAGGTAGTCGGCGACATAGTCAGTGGTCTTGAGAGTGGCGAACTAGTATCAATTACATTATGTGACCTTTCAAGTGCTTTTGACTGTGTTTCGCACGATATTTTGTTAAACAGGTTATACTGTCATGAAGTTAGGGGTTCATTTCAAACATTCTTCAGATCATATTTATCAAATAGAAAACCCTATGTATAAAAAATAATTTTTCCGATTATAGGTCAGTCATACACGGAGTACCCCAAGGTTCAGTTTTGGGACCCCTGTTGTTTATTATATATGTCAAAGACTTATTCCATAACATGATCCCTAATACCTGTGTTGCATTTGCCGATGATACAACCATAATAAATTTAAGTCCAGACATGAATGATCTCATGCTAAAAAGTGCCGACACTGTTTTAGAAGCCAAACAATGATTTGCATCTAACAGTTTGAAACTCAATGAAGAAATGACTCAAAACCTAGTCTTTTCTACCAGTCATAATATAACCAAGAGAAAGCGCAAAACTGCCCGGTGTCACTATTGACGACAGACTAAATTGGTCATCCCACGTCGCACAACTGAGTCAGAAACTATCGAGATCGGTATTTGTTCTAAGTAATCTAACAAGCACGTTATCAATGGAAACTCTAAAAATGAGCTATTTTGCACTATTCCATTCACACATTAATTATGGTACATTGCTGTGGGGTAATTCTTCTTACGCAGATAAAATTTTCCGGCTACAAAAACGAGCAGTCAGAATAGTGGCCGGTGCTGGCTTCAGAGACCACTGCAAGCCTATTTTCAAAAATCTTAAAATAATGCCTCTTCCGTCTTTATATATTTATATCACGTTATTAGAAATTTATAAAAATAAGATTCAATTTGCAACAAATGCTGAAGTTCATACGCATGGTACTAGAAATAGAAATGATTTTAGAACACCTTCGCAACGCTTTCGACTTTCGAAAACAACAAAAAATTCTTTGAATTTTAATTTGTTTAATTACCTACCGAACTATTTCAAATTCTTGCCTAATCCAAATACATTTAAGGGGATAATCAAAAAGCATTTGCTTATACATTGTTTTTATTCAGTTGAGGAATATATGCAAACCCCCTTTGAAATTATATCCCCTATTAATTAATTAAATATTTATATATAATTATATACTAAGAAATGCTTACCGTCATCACACTTTTATAAATCGATAATTGTTTGAGTTTTTACAAATTGTTTGTAAATTGTTCTCGTAGTTACTTACTTTTGTACGTGTCTTTTCATATTTTAATGTGTTTACAACTGCATGCCTTCGCAGTATGCATTCGATAACTCTATATTGTTATACTTATTATATGGTTTTTTTTGACTTGCCAAAAATGTTATATTATGTAATTTGGTTAAATAAAATCTCTATCTATCTATCTACTTTTTCACCACCTCCTACTTTTCCACTACATTCAATTTCCTATCACTATTGTATCTTCTTCATATTCGCTCATCTTTATGAACCTTGTCACTACTTTCTCTTATTCTTTACCATTTTGTCGAATTCTTCTCGCTTACTCACATCTTTTTTCCACTTTTCGATTTTACTACATTATCACTTTTTTCTTACCTTCTCCATTACCTTTCATCACTTTCCACCGTTTTCCCATACTTCTTTCTACCTTTCTTTCACTTTTCCCACTATCTTCCCTCTATTGCTTTCACCTTTTCATCGTTTTTTCCAGTTTCCCCACATCTTCATATTTTCACTGTCTTCTCTTACCTTCCTACCACATGCTCTCACTTTTACACGATCTTAGAAATGATGGGAAGGTGACAAAGGGTGAGGCTTTGTCACCTCTCTTGCTTTCACCTTTTCATCGTTTTTTCCAGTTTCCCCACATTTTCATATTTTCACTGTCTTCTCTTACCTTCCTACCATATGTTCTCACTTTTCCACGATCTTGTAAATGATGGGAAGGTGACAAAGGGTGAGGCTTTGTCACCTCCGCGTCACTTATAACTCGATATCATAATGGTCTATTAGAAAGATGTCACCTATAGAAAGCTTTATCAAAATAAGTTTTCAGGTTATGATGGAACAAATAGGCAAACAGAGACTAACATAAAACTCAAAAAACACATTTTCTGGTTTTAGTATTACTACACGCACGTAACAAGCGTTAACAAACGTAAATATGCCAAATAATGGAGCTCACAGTTGCTACTAAAATACATTTATTTTCCAAAACTATATTTTAACCAGTATGTTACAAGTCAAAATACTTTACTAACATTATTGTACATTAACTATCAAATCAAATATAAAACTTAAAGATGAAGTTTTTATATATTAAAAAAATCTAAATCTGGTATATCAATAATCAATTCATCAGGCACGGGCGAGGGAACATGTCTATGCTCCTCCTCCATTCCAACTTCTTCTTCGTATTGCTTTTGAAGGTAATCCATTATATCTAGCAACGACTCTTCAGATTCATGAACGAGAACCGGTACTGGTTCCTGCGGGAGCAACTCGGTTTTGTATTCAGTGATAGACCTTGCTCTCCAAATTGGTACAATACCTCTCGGACTACTTCTGTCCTCAACATCTGGAGCTGTTTCTGGAATTAATTCCAATTCCTCCGCGCCCACGTAATCGAAAGCCGGATCTCTCATGTTTATGTAGTAACCATGAAGCATGTACTTAGCATCGAAAGTAAAACACCCTGGACCTTTCGGCAGATTTTTTGTGAACTTGCCATGGAAGCGATAATAAGGATAATTTAATACGCCAGGTCCTTCCATTCTGCCGTCTATCCAAGTTCCGTAATGGGTTACGTCGAATGCCTTATAAGTGTATGTTCCTAACCCGTGGCGGAATCCTTTATACCAACAACCTTCGTACGTGTCACCGTTCAAGTAATGGTATGTTCCTTGTCCCTGTTTCAGATCTTTCTTCCAGTCTCCGACATAGCGAGTACCATCTGGATACAGGAATTCTCCGCTGCCGGACTTCAAACCCTTTCTCCAGGAGCCATTATATCTTGCGCCATTTTTAAAGCAGTACATGCCTTTGCCATGTCTCTTTCCATGATAGTATTCGCCTTCGTAGATATCACCGTTAGGCAAGAGCGCGCTGCCAAATCCGTGCCTATCTAGTTGATCGTCTCTGCCACCTTCGTATTCTCCATAGGGATATATCTCTTTACCTTCTCCACCTCCCTCACCTGCACGCTTCTCTTCATCTTCGTCGGACGACATTTATTTGAATTCGTTTGACTTTAGTTGTCAAAAGTTTTAGGTGGTTGTCAACAAACAAAATAACATCATGCACGCACAAACATAAAATAAAGCAAATATAATATACAGTTAATTTACCGATAACAGTCGAAAAAAATCTTTAATAAAAGTTAACTTAGCAATGATGATTTTATTAAAGCCGTGTGAAGCATGGACGCTGTAACATATTTTGATACCTGAGTATTGAAACATGTTATTCCGGTGCGGACGGCAGCCGATTTTTGGTGGAGAGCATAGGGCCATGGGTTAGGATTGTGTGTGGACACTCAAAAGGGCGCCACCGGCTGTATATTACGTAATGTGACTTAAATAATTTTGCCAGCACGGAACAAAATTAAGTCACTAGCAACCATGCGATGGAATTCTCAAAATATCTCTATGATCTCAAAACTGTACTTTACTCAATGAAATCTCAAAATTTAAGCAAATATCAGGAGTACCAGTGCAAATAATAAGAACATGTAGACATTAGACATTTATTACAACACACGTGAGATATACAACAATAAAAAGAATAAAAAACTTTACCTAATTGTGGTTTATGCGTATTAAAAATATTCTGTGCCGTTGATAGATTTGAATTCAAGCTCAAATCTTTAACTGAGACTTTCTTGCAACTACGAGTTTACCAATATACAACAACTATGAGTTATAACTTACAACCACGAATTAAAGATTTACCATGAATTAAATATTATATGTGTGACATAATAGTAGGTGAATTAACATCTCACGGTACCATGGGTGTTTTACAGTAAAACTCTTAAATATATTATCATTCTATACACATAACTTAGAGCTTGATTTATAGTTGCAAGATTGTGTTATTACTTACTTCAACATATGAACTAAAACCACTGAATTAAACTATAATATTTTCTTTAAAATATTTGACTAAAATGAACAAAAAACCTGGTTAAGGCCTTGGCATTTCCTGTGACGACTGCAGTGTGACTTGTCACCATTTCTCTCGACGTTGGCTGCAACTGCAGTTCCGTGTTGCATCAAATTGCTACCTGAATCTCCGGGAGACTGCTACGAACGACTCTGCCAGTCCTAAACTTCTCAAAGTGTCAGCGGAACCCAAAACCAAATATCTGAGTAATAGACTTCCTCCTATTACTCCTCCAACTACTGGGCCCCCTTACACAACCAAAATTACAGCACCAAACCTGTGCTCATCCCAATTGTAAGCCTCTCCAAACATAACTTATTTTCAAGGGCCAGTCCCTCCAAACATATACTTGTACCAAACACTCTGTAATATTTACAATAAATAAGAACTAAATAAAACCTCAACTAAGTAAAATAAAAAGCCTACCTCTTATAGAGAGTATTACATAACCTCTGAAACACGTGGCGATCAGATTTATGGCAACCGACAAAACTCCTTCTTGGGAATTCACAAAATCTTCACAGCAAGGCGGTGAGGATCATTGGGTACATCAATCAAATCCCTTTTCAGTGCAAACGATGTAAAACCCAAAAATTCCACACAAAATCGGAACCGCCGCTGTTCACTCGTGGCTGTCTCAAAGATAAATCCTCGACAGAAAATCCGCTTGACAGTTTACCATGTTCTCAGTGTTGCCAACTTGAGCATCTAGAGAACTCTTTCTCTAGCTAATAAAAATGCGCCCACAAAAAGGGCTTGTAAAAGACTGAATTACACCATTGTGTAATATCCCAACAACAAGAATATGTGAGTAACACCTCCGACTCAAAAATAATACATAAAAGAAAACACGCTTTCTTTCCTTGTTGAGAATTTCAAATATATGCAACCAGCTATGCCCTTTGAAGTACGAGTGGTTGCCTATCAAACAAATGAACTAATGGGTCAATTTACTGTATTCAAACTGAAATTATTAATGTAGATTTTTCAAATGCTACAACGCTAGTGGTAAAATAAACTGTTTTTCGCATATCATGTTAGTCACTTATTGAGCGAGTTAATAATTAATGTTTTACTTAGCTAAGCAACGTTTTGTAAATGCGCGAGGTGAGTACTCTTATCTAGTCAATGTTTTCTTCGAAATTGTTGTACGAGGTTATTGATTATATTTTGATCCCCTCCCCTTTTGTTTGTTTATTATACTCGTCGCAAATACAAAACGAAGAGTATATTGCCTTAGATCGGCACATTTCTAAACTGGTAATATTGCACGTAACCGTTTTCTAGATATTGAAAAAAAAAACAGAGCAATTTTCCGACCTAACGCCGGTGAAATAGGTGATTGTGAGGGGTCACATTTGAAAACAATTACAGATATCGATTTCAAACAAAAAAACAGTCGATAGGTACGTTTAATAGCTTAACTTTGCATTTTATTTCATTCAAAAATTCTGAACCATTTTCCAGAAATTCGAAAAAAGCTGAGCGATTTTCATACCACACGCTGGTGTGATAGGTGCTTGTGAGTGGTCGCATTTGCAACCAATTATAGATATCGATTTCAAACAAAAAACAGTCGAAATATATGTTTATTGGCTTAACTTTTCATTTTATTTCATTCAAAAATTCTAAACCGTTTTCCAGAGAATTTCAAAAAAACAGAGTGATTTTCCGACCGTACGCTCGCGGAATAGATGCTTATTAGTAACGGCCTTTGAATACAATAACCGATTTGGATTCCAAACTAATAACATTTGAAACGCACGTTAAGCATGGTCATATTTAACATTTTGTTATATTAAAAAATTCGGTTTCTCTGAGAGTTATCATTTTTTTAGAATGGCAGATTCGGTGCCATATTCACCCCCTCTTTCCCGAACGTGCATTATATGCACGCTGGTTAGGACAACGGATGAAGAGGACATCAACGAAGAATTATTTGAAGTTTCATAGAAACTTAAGAAATCGTTGTACGACGCTTCTATTACAAGAAACGATATTTTTTTCAAAATTTTCAAAGGCGATAACCCTTTATTTATTCATGCTTCTTGCCATAAACCATACATCGACGCGTGCATTATCTGTACATTAACTGAGGCCAATCCTGATGATGATTTTGGCGAGGAACTATCCGTCGTTGAGGAAAAGGGTAAAAAATCTTTAAAAGGAGCTTCATTGAAGAGAGAAGATGGATTCCATCCTTTTTTTGCAATTAGCGGTTCTTTATTCGTTCATGCTTCCTGTCGAAGGTTGTACATAAAATTGGTACTGTAAAGTTTCTCATAAACAGAAAAGGAAAGTTGCGTACAAAGAATTTGGCAATCACCTGTCAAAAAAAATTACGTATGTCAAATGAACATCCCGATTTTGATTGGAAAAAGAATTGCTTCATATGCGCGAAGACTTGGAAGGAAAAAAACAAAAAAAAGGAAATAATAATCGTTGCACTCTTTGATATCAAATTCGTAATCAGCGACCTCTGAAACTCCCCCAAAAAAAGTTTCAGCCATTTTCAGTTATTTTTCTGGCAGTTATTCAATTGTTAGTTAAAAATATACGAGATAATTAATAACATATGCGCCATTTTGATTCCGCCATTTTGAATTTAAACTTTTTAATATTAAATTCGTAATTAGCGACCCCACCAACCCCCCCCACCCCTAAGTCATTTTGAATAGTTATTCAAGAAGTTCGTCAATTGTTAACTTAATTTGTTTATTTAACAATGTCGGAGGTTCGACCGACAAAAAAAAACTCTTAACTTTTCGATTTGTGGACCCAAGAAGATATTTCTAAAGTTTCAAAAAAATCGGTAAAGTATTGAACATTGTTTGGCGTTTTTTTAATTTCGATACAGCGACTCGACTATTAGCTTGTTTAGAATATGAGATATCCAAAAAGTGCAGAGCAAAAACAAGAAATAACGGCGTTTTTCAAAATACCTTAAAAAAGATGACTTTCATTTAGCGGAAAAAAGAAAGAATTGGTTATGTGATGTCCAGAATAAACTAAAAGAATCTCGCTACTATAAAACAATATCTTTATCAGGAATTTTTCTCTTATTTGTTTTCGCTATAGTCGATTTAAGCGCGTTCGAGATTTATGTCTCTTTATTCTGGCGGTGACAAATATTCAAGTTTGACCAACCTATATTTTACAAAACACTCTTACCATAGTGACTGCATTTATTTAAAAGATGCTTACACGTTCGACAATTGATTTCTGCAAAGTATACGCAGAATTTTATAATTAGAAAAATAAATTCTAGTATTAAACTTGTGCGCTAGCATACAAAACCACTTTTAATGCTGTTGTGTTTATATATTTCTAGTTTAGCGGTGAATAATTACGATTACCTTGATTAAAAGTTGAATGAATCGCAAACTGAAATAATTAAAAGGCATCTTGACTTGCATAAACAAGAAATAAACAATTGTTAATACAACGTATACATATAGAACTCAGTATAAACGATATTCATAACTAGGAAACCTTGTTCGGTGCAATTGCTTTGTGGAATTTAATAATGAGTTTTGCCAGAAACACTTCTGACTTATTCTAATTAAGAGAAGAAGGGATTCGTAATTAATGTATACTTTAATTATATTAAGACTATAACCTCATCTAAAACTAGACAAAGACCTAGGTGGTGAATATAAGTAACAATGCCAGAGTTTATATATATATATATAAAATGATGTCTCGAGAAATGTTTTACTATTTATAAATTACTTTGTTTTAATTAACTTGCTAAGATCGAACATTAGGGTTTCCTAACACCGATTTAAAAATATTTTGAATTGGGGGAGGTTTTCAGTTCGTCACGTGCGTATGTTTTTTATGCTTGTTCAATCACTTCTCTAGATAATCTTAAGCCATTTTTGTGAAATAATAGTAATAATAAAATTAATAAATTGCCTTATACCTAGGGCGAAGTCCTCCGTCCTAATCGAACATAGCCATTAACACTAACTACATAGATACGATATGACAGTAAATTTTAAAACGTGTTGGAAAATATTACAGAATATATATGATATAGTAACGCAAATAAGAAAAATATATACAGAGTGTGTCGCTACTGCGTGGACTTTCGATGTCTCCTCTACCGTTTGAAATTTAAAAAATTGTCTCGGATAAAATGGCATATTATAATATTATTTTCAAATAATACATACGTCTACCAAATTTCAAGTGAATATCTCAATTTGATTTTATCAACCCCCTTAATAATGGAGTAAGGGTGGTAGTGGGTTGAAAAATATTAAAAAATCCAAAGCCTTGGCTTCTAGGACATACACCGAATTCCAAGTTCTCTACTCTTACCAGCTTGCTTTACTTATTTTTCCCTATTTACCTCTGCTTACTCCCCACTTCTTCAACGCAATCATGTCAAAATATAATTAAGTTTCAGATATCGTTATAATACATACGTGTACCAAATTTCAAGTGAAAATCTAAATTTAATTTTATCAACTCTTAATAAAGGAGGGGGGTGGTGGAGGAATCGAAAATATTTAATACAAAACCTGAGGCCTTCGCATCTAGTATATACTCCAAATCCCAAGTATCTGTACTCTTACCAGCTTGCTTTACTTATTTTCCCCTATTTACCCCTATTTAACCCTCAACCCTTTACCAGAATCATCTTAAAATATAATCTAGTTCCAGATATCGTTATAATACACACGTGTACCCAATTTCAAGTGAGTGTCTCAATTTTATTTTATGAACCCCTTTAATAATTAGGTAGGGGTATTGGGGGGATGAAAAATATTATAAAAAATGTTAGGCCTTAGTTTCTAGTACTCACACCGAATTTGAAGTTTCTGTACTCTTACCAGCCTGCTTTACTTATTTCCCCCCATTTACCTCTATTTAACCCCCAACCCTCCAAGGGAATCATCTCAAAGTATAATCTACTTCCAGATGTCGCGTCGTTATGATACATGCGTGTACCAAATTTCAAGTGAATATCTCTATTTTATTTTATCAACCCCTTTAATAATGGAGTGGGGGGGTTGTGTTGGAGGAATGAAAAATATTATAAAAAATTTTGTGGCCTTGGCTTGTAGTACATACATTAAATTTCAAGTTTCTGTACTCATACCAGCTTGCCTTACTTATTTTGCCCTATTTACTTCTATTTAACCACCAACCTTCAACGGAATCATCTCAAAATATAATGTAGTTCCAGATGTCGTTATAATACGTAAGTGTACCAAATTTCAAATGAATGTCTCAATTTTATTTTATCAACCCCTTTAATAATGGAGTGGGAATGGTGGGGAGTTGAAAAATATTATAAACAAATTTGAGACTTTAGCTTCTGATACATACAGCGAATTTCGAATTCTGTACTCTTACCAACTTGCTTTACTTATATTCCCCTATTTACCCCTAAATAACCCCCAACCCTTCAACGGAATCATCTCAAAATATAATCTAGTTCCAGATGTTATAATACATACGTCTACCAAATTTGAAGTGAATAACTTAATTTTATTTTACCAACCCCTTCAGTAGTGGTGTAGGGGTGGTGGGGGACTAAAACATATTACAAAAAAATGTGAGGCCTTGGCTACTAGTACATACACCAAATTTCAAGTTTCTGTACTCTTATCAGCTTTCTTTACTAATTTTCCCTATTTAACGCCCAACCCTCCATCAGAATAAACCCAAAATATAATCTAATTCCGCATGTCATTATAATATATAAGTGTACCAAATTTCAAGCGAATATCTCAATTTTATTTTATCAACCTCTTTAATAATGGGTTGTGGTGGTGGGGGGGATGAAAAATATTATAAAAAATGTTGTGGCCTTCGCTTGTATACAAACATCAAATTTCAAGTTTCTGTGCTCTTACCAGCTGGCTCTACATATTTCCCCCTATTTACCCCCAACCGGATATCTTCAAAAAACAATGTTGTTCCAGATCTCGTTATAATATATACGTGTACAAAATTTCAAGTCAATATATTAAACCGTTCTGGAGAAAACGTGTGAACAAAAAAAGTTTCAGACAGACAGACAGAAAATTTTTTTTATCGCTCAAATTTAAAATCTCGACGTTTCATGACATTCTAAACCAATTTCGAGAAAAAAAAATTGAACATTTTTCTATGATTACTATACTTCCAATCGACTACGTGGATGTGGAAGTAAAATGAAAAGTGTCCATTTTCATTGTTTCACAATTCTCAAATCTGGAAACGACATCTTAACGAATTTTAAAATGTACAACTTTTGTCTAATTTACCAATCTTCTGGCTCTTGTGGTTTAGAGCCACCATTAAAATCTCGTTGAAAAAGTGAACATATTTCACGATAATAAGTTCTCTTGAATACATTGCTGTGTAACTGAAATTTTTTATCACCTCAATTGAATTTGAATTTAACATTTTTTTAATGCTGGGAATTAACTATTTACAAGAAATTAAATTAAACAAAACGTTAAGTGAACCCCAGTAACGCGAATTAGCAATGGAGAATACTTGGGAAATATTAATTAAAGAGAATCTTCTTAAATAACCATTTAATTTAGTGCTTCTTTTGCACTTTTACGACTCGATTAACCTATTTCACTTAGGAGAACTCTGGCGATGAATGTTAAAAAAAGTATAGAATTACTCAAACACGGTTTAATTAAATGTGCTTTTATTTTTAATGACGAGCTTAATAAATGTATGGAGTAAACATTCATTAAGGCAATCATTGTTTACAGACATTGCAGCGCATCTAAATAAAATTATTTTTGACTACGCATAAAAACTAATAATTAATTAGTTCCCAACAAGTTTGTACTATGCGTGGGTTTCGCTATTTAAGATGGTATCGTTGGGTGGAGATAAGAACAACGTGTCAGTTTCTTGGAACGTGGTCAAGGAGTTCCTTCGAGTTGTTTTCATATAGTGATACATTTTTAATGTACCCGTGGATTATTTTAGCATTACACGGCTATATCTCCAAAAATAACGAAGTCATGTGCGAAACAATGAGTGTTTTGAAAATTCTTTAACGAGAAGTTTAGGATTTTCAATCTGCCATGGAGAATAGAATGAATATTTTATAAGTCTGGATTGCTTTTTGTTAATATGCTTTATTACTAACATACTCGAATTTTTGATATTTTTTTGCATAAATTTGGACCTCCTATTCGTAATCAGCAGTCTCAACATTTACTTGTTATTAGTTTTTTCACAATTAAGAATAACTTTAACTTTTTGGGGACAAAAGCTAATATTCGTTGTTTTTTAACGTATTCCTTAAAGGCCATTTTCAAAGGTTTCAAGTTAATTTTTTCACAGGACAAGAATTCTGGGGTTTTGCTATTTTTACGGCTTTACTGACTATTAAATGGAATATTTTAATATTCATTCTATTCATCATATTATTTACAAAATTGCCTTCGCTTTAGTATGATCCCTGAGTACATTTCATAGTATTTTATTTATTTCATACGCAACCTATTGGAATGTATATTGAAATTACAAAATTGCCTTCGCTTTAGTATGATCCCTGAGTACATTTCATAGTATTTTATTTATTTCATACGCAACCTATTGGAATGTATATTGAAATTTTCTATTTGTGTGTTCATTATATTCATATTCAAATAGAGGAAAAGAATAAAACTATTCAGAAATTATGACGATATTGAATCAGAGGTTGTAGTTAATGCTGTAAAGTTACTATACTTGCAGTGGCAAAAGCCCTATCGAGATTTTTCAATTGAAATCCCTACACAAAGCCCCAGTAGGATTTATAAAAGCCGTTTGTTCAAAACTAACTACTAAAAGGATTGAAACTTCGTCGAAATTGGATGAAGGTGTTAATTGAATCAGTACTTTTCTCTCAAATTAAGGGCACTCCTGATAGACGTGTTTAGAACAATGATGTTAGATACGGGTCGTCGTCATATGCGGTTCTTGCAGTAAATAAAATATTACAGGTACGTTTTATCGTTTTTTAATAGCTGTGGAAAAAGTATGTTGTAAATATTGATATTAATTCAAAAACAACGTATTCTTGTTAAAATAATAATATTTATAACCTTTATCACCTTTATAAGATACACAGTTTATAAATTGTCAGTCAATTGGTTTCCAAATACTTGTTACACGTAATTAATTATGTACGTATGTATGTATCTTATACCTAATTTTTAAACAGTGCACCACAAACAGAGATGTTCGCCCCAACATTTTTGCTCCTATTCAAAACGAATTTTTTTTATGCCGAAAGAATTAGGTACAGAGCTCTACTACATATTGAAAGTTTGTACATTTATATTTACTTTTCTAGAGTTATGATACTTTAAATTATTCATACGGGTCAGACGAACTATATGGAAAAACACCGTTTCCTGAATCACGCGTTTCTAAATATTTTCTGATGATGTAAGACATATTTAGTAAAATATAATAGCGCAATCGAAAAGTTTTCACATTAATGTTTAATTTGTATTTTTTTATCCTACTCTAATAACTTCCACATCCACGTAGTCCATTGGAAGTATAGTAATCGTAAAATATTTTTTTCGTCGAGATTTGGAGCGAAAAAAATTTGTGTCTGGCGAAGGAAAATATTGTGAGAAGATTATTTGTCTTCGTATGAGAGGAGGAAAAGGAAACCATTCATTCCATAATTCATTGATTATTGACTAGTTTTTCTCAGATATTGACAATTTTTTTCTCTTCCAAAGAACATAAACTTGAATTATAAAATTCAGCGTGTATGAATTACCGCGTTGATACAAATAGTTGAGTTCTTCTTCTTCTCTTCTTATTCTCAGAGATCTCTATTAGCGCTGCAACGACATAACACCACTAGCAGACTACTTTGGGATTATCTCAGAGAAATTTTATAAATTTGAACTTGGTGGTAGCCCGCTGACAAACAACATCACTCACATTAGAAAGCATAATGCACCATTTATAATGAAGCACAAATTGCGATATCAAGCGTTACCTATCTTCCGGAAACTTAATTAACCAATATTTTATTACCCATACCTACCTTTTTTTCTTTCTATTTGTCATTTTATATTATTAGATGTTTTGTCCTTTTTCTGTTAACTGTCACAATTTTATAATTATCATAAGAATTCTTTGAAGCATTTAAGATTTTGAATTAAAAGTTATGTGGCATCATTTAACCACACGCATTAAAGAAAATACTTCTATACGGGTTTTTTCACTCGCGATTTTTCTTTGCTTGTCAATTATACTTATTTACATATTTTACAGTACCACGTTTTGTATTGCAATATTTTCAGATTTAGTATATCTAGATATTGTCTATAATTGTTTATTTGTGGCATATTTAAATATTTTTACTGTTTGTATTTTGCCACTGAAAAATATTTTAAAAAATTAAATGAAAAAATTTCACAGAAACTTAGATTGGTTCTTAAATAAAATTGATTGTTACATGGTTTATATATTTTTAGGTGTGAGACATTTTGCAGCAATCAAGTATTCAAGAACCATATATCTGGTCCATTTGGTGCAAAAGTTCTTTCATTAAAATTTTAAAATATTCTTCAGTGGCAAGATACCCCCGAAAAGTAAGAACATCTAGTGTATCTATTATACACGTTATAAAAGACCGCCTAAGAGACGATTTATTTAATACAAATATACCTTCTTTTACATAATAACTAAAACAAATCTTTAAAATAATTCCATGACTCTCAATATATCATAAGTAAGGTTTCCGGCTCGGGGAAAGCGTGTTTGTTCGGAAAAGTATCCCTATATGTTAAGGAAACGCCCCTGTTTACGGCATCAATGTTATTATAGCATATCAATGGCTTCAACCTATCATTATCGGTCTACTACATACGACAATTTAGTTATTTACTAGGGTAATTGGGTAAGTGTGCCCAACCGGACGTAGCTTATTGATTTAGTTCGCCGATAAATGAATTGTAACCACGATAGAGCATACTGTTTTATCCTGCTAGATTTATCTGGTAAATCGTGTAAAGAAACCTCAATCGCAATTGAAAGCCGCAAATGAGATTTTGTTTGCTTTTAAACAGTTTAAAATATACATTAGCAACAGTTGGTTGTGGTAAAAGCTATAAAAAATTGAATGATGTCGAATTTTTAAAAAGTATTATAAAATTCAACTATGAGTACATTTTCCAAAGATTAATTAACAACTGATTTAATTAGGTAATCACATTGTTTTTCGTTTGCAACAGTACCCGCTTCTATCTGAAAATCGTCATAATCATGAGGTAGTCTGGAAAATACGGCGTTTCAAAATAATATGTTTTGGGAAAATTTTTAATAGATCGTTAAAAATAAAAATAGAAGCTGTACATTTTGCAATAAAAAAGTAAGTAGTTTAAATATTACAATATGAGACTATACTTTTATCTGTAAACTGAGGTATGTAAGGCCACATTAATAAATATTTATAGAACTAAAAATATACACAAACGACGACAGTGGTTTACAACATTTATGTTTATTAGTGGAATGTTTATCCTTCATTTTGATCTATCGTTTCATCCAACCGGCATGGCAGGCCGGCTGACAGATATGTCGCACATAATTTTATTTATGCTTAAACGGTCCCCATATACATACTCCAGTAAATAAGCTGAAAATTGTGCAAAAGTTGAGAAACAGCACCGATTTTAAAAATTCCTTCTGTCCTGTATTCCTTGAACCGTCAGGATCATTCGTCCCCACTAACATCTTTGCGGACTGACAAAATGAAGGAGTCATGGGGATTATAAGCCCCAAAAAATAAGCTTTGAGAAAACTTTAAAAATAACTATTCCGGCCTGAAAATCTCTACTCGGGAGTTTTCGTTGGCACTGATAACGAATCTGAGATCGAATTTGGGAAATTCAAAAGGGCGGACCGGAAATCGGGCCATTTTCCAGAAAAAATGAGAATAGATATGTTGGTCTTGAAAATCTGTACTCGGGGGTTTTCGTGGTCCTGTAAACTTTTTTTTGTCGTATTCTACACCAACAAAACTACTTATTCTGAAAAATTCAGCCATATAACATCGAGTTTTATTTCGAAGGTTCAAGGCAAATGCCACAAATATCTGAATATCTTAGAAGTACGTGAAACTTGGCACACTATGAGTTCTTTTTCCGTTGCGCGCATGTAAGTAACAACCACTAACAACAAAATATCACAGCCATACATACTGGATGGGTGTTTTTAACATACACCACGAATTTAGTAATAAGGAAACTATTTTATACTTATCTAACTTCTCAAATAAAAAAGAAAGAGTACTAAGTCAATTATTGCTGCTTTTATCTCGCCAGTTTTCCATTTTATTAGGTCTCTAACGTTCTATTTCTTTTTCAGCTTCTTTATTTGGAATAACGCAGCGTCAAATGGATGTTGTAGGATTGCAAAGCATCTAAGGTATGTAGAAATTTAAATTCGGGTCATTTCGCAGACAATAGCTTAGAAATGCATTTAGATTGCTGTTTCTACAGTTGAGCTTGCCCAATAAACAATACGAATTATCATATTGCAATACCACTGTTAATACAGTCCGCTTACTGCTTTGATAAAAGGGACCAGAAATTTAAATACACAAATGCTGTCTGCAGCTGCAGAAGTTACTGCGTTTTCTGGAATGGTATCTAAGATTCCCGCTTATTCCTTATTTAAATATTTATTAACAAACGCTACAGATACTGAAAAGTTATGGTTGGTTCTTACAAGCAAAACGAGTATTAGTATGTAAATTTAATTTAATTTTGCATCATTATTTTAACTAAGAAAGGGCATTTTGCTTCTTTCGTGTAAATTAACATTAAAAGCCGACCAATCAAATCCTGTCGTGTGAAACTAGTGTCCATATTAGAAAATAAATGTATCGTCCATTTGCCATCACTCACACTCACAAGAGTAGTCTTTAAATTGAGATGTTCTTAAAGAATATTGTTTTTTAGAGAAATTTATAATAAAAAGAATAACAGACACTCATCTACTGTTAAAGAAATTGTATAAAATGGGAATATTTTCCCAAAATTATTTCACGCAACGTTTGGAAAACAAGAGGAAAAAAGTATTGTGCTCTTTTTTCTTGAAGCTGCAAGACGGACGTATGAAATCTGCAACTTGTATAAGTTATAAGTATAAGAAAACAATACTAGATGCAAGTTAAGATCCCGAGCCTTCTTCATTAGTTTCAAACACAGACTCGGAATTTGCATCCAAGTCACTTACCAAAACAATCGAACAAGCTAATGCGAACTTAAACTTTATGAGAAGCGAATCCTCTACTAAATGCTATCAAACTTGCTACTTGGATTTAACGTTAATGTTACAGGTTTTACAATGGACATGTTAGCCTTAATGTACTTAAAAGTAGTTGTTGGTAAGGCAGTTACTAAATACTAGAACAGCGGCAGTGCACAAGATGGATGCACATTACCAATGACTAATTGTAATAATAAATCTACTAATCATATCTACTACATATTATTAATTTTTGTTTAACACAAAATGTGTTTCCAAATGCATGGAAGACTGCAGTGATAATAACAGTGGTGCCAAAAAAATACATTCTGTGGAATTTCGACATCTACGAGCTATTAGTATTTTACCAGCTTTCTATAAAATAATTGAAAAAATAATAGAAACATACTTTAGTAGAGATTTTGATACGATTAACTATGGTTTGCTCTTGTCAATTCTGCATTATATTTTGATTGCTGTGGAGACAATTAATCTCTTTGAAAATTACCTAAAAGGGAAACAACAGAAAGTTTTGCTGGGTAACAATGTTTCGAATTATATACTTTAAAGTCTGAGGTACTACAAGGTTCTATTTTGGGACCATCGCTTTTCTCTATATATACTAGCCAATTTATAAAATGTCTCCCTGATTTTCAGATACACCTATGCGCCGATGACAAGCAGTTATATTACTCTTTTAATCCTTGTGATGTTGACAGCGCTTGTTACCAAATAATGAAGATCTAAAATTATTTGTCGACTCAGCCAGAGATCACAGTTTAATTATTAATACTAGCAATTCAAATGTTATGTTCTTGGACACAGAAGAATTTGATGCAATATTAAAAACATCGCCAAAATAAACATCGATGGTAATGGACTTGAAATAGTAGAAAAAGCTAAAAGTGTAGGAGTTATAATTGACTTTGATCTCAGGTTCGAGGATTACATTAATACACTAACTCGAAAAGCATATGGAACCATTAAGCGACCATATGGTAATAGACTCTTTCTACCACAGAAAACAAAAATGCTATTATGCGAAAGTTTAGTTTTTTATTTATTTATTTATTTATTTATTTTATTACTGCAACAATTTACAAGTTGTACATTTTTTGTAATATCTAGTTAATCTATTTATTATTAATTTATAATTCAATTTATTACCATTACGTGTTATGACACCTGAGGGGACCTCGTGTTGTGTCTAGCAGTATTTAACATTTTGTTCAATCATTATTATTATTATTACTATTTTTAAATCTTTTTACATTGTGGTTGCATTTTCTATTACGATTTATAGTTATAATATAATATAAAGACATAATACAATATAATATAATATAATATAAAGTGAAATAATTAGACATATAAAGTGAAATAATTAGACAGAGGAAGACAAGGAGAATTTATAATTAATTATATTTAAAATATATTATTTTTATTTACGACTTGGTTAGTTACAAGAGTCGGTAGTTACGGGGGATGGATTTGTTTTATTATTAGGCCAATAGTTGGAGGAGTGTGGTGTAATTGTCTGTTATATACTTTTTACATGTCCTTTTGAATTTCTTTTTATTATGGACTTTAATATATTCAGGTAGTTGGTTGTATAGTTTAATTCCATTGAATTTGATTTGCTTCTGACATATTGTTTTGTTGTACTTTGGAGTTTGATACGAGTTTTTAGATCTATTTCTTGTTTCATATTGGTGATTTACCGGCGATCCAAATGTATGTTTCTTGTTGTGAGTATAAACTATTGCCGCATGCATATACAAACCCTTCACACTCAGTAATTCATTATCAATAAATATATTTCCACAGTTGTCTCTACTTTTCCTGTTAAAAATTATCCGTAGTATATAATTTTGTGTTATCTGAAGAGGCTGGAGGGTTACACTGTAGGCTGTGCTCTCTATATTAAATTTATATGGACCTAACTTAACATCTATATATAAAACTTGTAACGGGTTACTTTTTGTCCACTCGATAATAAAAGTAATTTAATTAAAATACCGCTTTTACTTAATATTTTGTTCTAAAATTACCTTAAGCCTACCCTGCTACGGTAGAAATCCATAAAAATGAATAAATAGATCCATTGCGCGGTAGATCAATTGTCACTTTATAAACAACCATTCAAAATGATCCCAACAAAAAAGCATTGAGACAGTAGAATCGCGTCTAAAGACGGACATTCGAAGTGGGACTTTAGTTGAAGACGTTGGTCAGAAGAATTGTTAAGACGGTTAGACGGTTTATAATATTGGTCATCTCACCTACCTGCTTTAGTAAATTGATACCTAGAATCAATGTTGTCAATAGTTAACGAGTTATTAAGTGAAGTAGTGTAATTCCAAATTACAGAAGAATTAAACTGTAAGTACGCTATCAACTTTCTACTTCGTCTTCTGCATTTTAAATGGCCGACGCCATAAACACAGTTTGCTAACGTATTTAGTTAGTCATGATCCTGTAGTCCATGCAACCCCGTCAAAAAACCACCCCTTCGGTGAAAAAGCCTTATCTTACTGATAACTCGTTAACCGTTGAAGATATAAAAACATTGTTCAGCTTAAAAAAGAAAGCCTGAATAAATTGCCTAAAAACAAGTCCTTTTGTAATTTTCTTGTATATGCCATGGTTTTTGAGAAAATCGATATTGAAAAAAATTGCAAAATTTGTATTTTTAATGCGCACGAATTTTCGTTTATTTGAAAGTTTTTGCGCGCGGCCTATAGAAAAAATTTCCTGAAAATAAAAAATGACCCAAACATCTTGAAAATTTAGCTGAATTTTTTTTTTACTTTATATAACTATTTTATCTAATCATTTAATAGTTAAAAAATTGTATTAAAATAATATCATCACAAAATTGAATATGCTGCCTTTTTTGGATTTTTTTTTATTAACTTCAACATGCTGCTAAATTTGTAAATGTGAATATTTTTATTCATAACTTTTTCTGCATTGAAGTACTACCTTGACCTAAAAGATAATGCACTTATAACTTACATTATAGTCAGTTATTTTTTATAGGCCTATGAACACTTAGATGCACAAAAAATCAAGATAATATTGTTATTTTTATATATTAATAAATATCAGTAGCTCTCAAAAATGGCAACACGAGAGAGTATTCTACATCCCCTTTAAAACCCATTTTGATTTTTCTTCCTAGCTTGTTTGGTTTTCGAGCAATTCAATTTTTTCTATAGGCCGCGCGCAAAAAATATCAAATAAACGAAAATTCGCGCACATTAAAAATACAAATTTTGCAATTTTTCGATTTTCTCGAAAACCATGGCGTATACAAGAAATACAAGAGGACTTTTTTAAAGCAATTAGTCAAGCTTTCTTTTATAAGATGAGCAATTTTTTTATATTTGCAAAGGTTAACGAGTTATCAGTAAAATAAGGCTTTTTTTCACCGAAGGGGTGGTTTTTTGGCGGTGAAGCGCGGTACCCCAGATCTGATTTTCGTGGTTTTGTGATGTTTACCTCGCACTAACAGTTACGGAAGGAAAATCTCAGATAACATTTTCTGCGACCTTCTGTTGTATTTTTTACTTTACCGACTGGACTAATGGATGAGAATTTGAAATTTAAAAAACATTGTAAATACATATTGAATAAAATGTCAAATACAGTTAATTTTATAAGAAGAATAGGTGGAAACTAAACCATGAGCACATTGTACAAATCAATAAGCCACACTGAATACTGCTCATGTATTCTTTTCAATTTCAACCAAATCGAAATAGAGAAAATACAAAAGTTGCAAAATAAATCTATGAGAATAATCCTTAAATGTAACAGGTATACACCAATAAAGACTACCCTAGAAGTACTTAATTTCATAAATGTAAAGCAAAGAATAATATTTAAAGCATTAGATTTCGTATATAAATGAAATAGTATATTCTATAACAAGTTATGGAATGGCTCATATTCCACACGAGCGAAAATTTGTAGGCCGAGCCGAAGGCGAGGACTACGGTTCGCGAGTGTGGAATATTCCATTCCAAACGTGTTGTAGACTATACTTTCTCTAACATGATTTTAGAAATTATACAAAAAATCTTTAAAACTGTTCAAAACGTCAAATGCGAAGCTACCTGTTGTTCGACGTAACCATAGCAACCGAACCACTAACAGCTTCTGATTCGTCGAAAGCCGTGCGGTATTATACCATAACAGTTTGTTGGAATGACACTTATTCCGACACAGTTTTTAGTTGTGGAATTTGTAATTTCTGAAATGGTGTTAGAGAAAAATATAATGACCATCGCATTTAAGTAATAAACTAAAATATGTAAATAATGTTCATTCACGAGACAAGAAACGACTTTTTTATAGACACAGCCACAACATCGTTATTAAATAAAACTATATTATATAAAGTCTGAAATACTATACTAATTATTATCAGCCGTACGGTTGGCGCATAGGTAATGTTCTCGCTTTCAAATCAAATTGGTACGAAAGGCCCCGGGTTCAAACTCCTATGCCTGCTGATTTTTTTTTCTTTAATTTTGTGACGATTAATATATTTTTTCACAAATTCTTTTCTATGGTTTCTTTAGGTTAGGTTAGTAGCTTTTATCCTGCTTAAAATAGATTCATTATTTCGTGTGATTTCTTTAGGTTAGGTTAGTAAGTTTTTATTCTACCTAATTGTTAATAATTATTAGCGCTGCAGGCAAAGAAGGGGGGTGCGAAGGGTGTCCCTCCGCTTTTATTTTTGTAACAAGTACCTAAAATCATGTTTTTTGGGACAGATTATAGCTGTTTACGGACGAGGTGAAGCCGAGTCCGGAATAAGTTTATGTTTTATGTTTGCTGTTATTTCCAATGTGCCAATGGTTGCAAGGATTGCGAAATCTGTGAATTTTTTATGTACACTAAACAAATGAAGACAACTATACTGTGATTTCGCATAGATCATTTTACTCATTGGCATGGTAGCGAATGAAATGGTGTTTATTAGTTTATATCTTGTAGCAGTCAAAGTTTGCACATCATCTGGAATTTATTATGTCCGATGTGCGATATTAAATAAATCTATTTCTATTTAAATAATTGCGTTTTCTCTGGCTCGACGCAGATTGAAAACCAGAATTTTAAAAATATTTCTATTTGATATTTCAAACATTTTTATTTCGACAAGAGCATCACTCTAAAATATCTAATCTTATAAGACATTTATAATAAGGTCGAAAAACCGTATTATCCAGAAAGTCGGGAAAGTGGCGTGTAATGTGGTGAATTTCGCGTTAGAACACATTATCCGGTAATAGCTAGAACGAAAGCGTTCTTTATTGTTGGGGCAGAATGCAGCTGGTAAAAACTTTTAAGTATTTTAATCCTTCTATCACATTAAAGTCGCTAGAATGTCCATAGTATATCATTATAGTAAGTTAATTATTATTATTTAAGAATATGTTAAAGTGGTTCAGAGTAGATCTGGTGGAATAAAAATAATGGATTAAAGAAAATAAGTATATTACAGACAGGGTTGGCAAACAAAAACAATACTTTTGAAAAGGTTTAAATCAGTGGGCAAAACCAGAATAAAGTGAAGAAACTACAAAAGGTGGGGGAAAACAGTGGTTAAAATAAGTTGTGTTACTTACTACTATATGTTTTATATTATATGTTGCGTTTTTGGTGTATTACTAAGTAAGTTTTGGTGTAATTCTGAGTGTATTTGTTTACGGGTTCTGTGATGGCAATATGCGCTCGACAGTAACTGAGTACGCCCGTGAATTTCCACTAAGAAGGTTGCCTGACAGATCAGTGTTTTCCAATACGTTTCAACGTCTATAAGAGACAGTATCAACTTCATTTTGGTCGCTAGCAGATGGAATATTCTTCTTTAGAATGAAAGAAGAACAGAACAATGGAGCACTTCGATGAAACTTTAAAAATAGACAATTGTCATCCATGTCATCTGCATAAACGTCAGAATTTGTTACCAGATCTGCTGCGAAGAAGATAATTTTGAAGTTGGAAGCAACAAATCATGCTTTCTTCTGAAACATCCTACATACTATCCTCATTGTTGAATAAAATATAATTTTTTTGTTGAGAATAGAAAATGAACATATAGTTTATTTTAGAGGGAACAAGTTTCATCACCAGTAGCTCAAAGTCTCGGTAGATGAGTCATGGGTAAGAATACATTATTCAAATGGCGTAACGTGAGGTGTTAAATGTTGTTAATAATTGATCTAGACGTTATTAATAATTTACCTAGAGAGAAATAGTGGCGCCAATCCTTCTGTTTAAAATTTACACTTTAGGTAGAGATTTGATTATTAGAAGGATAAATTAATCAAATTATTGTAAGTTTAAAAGTTGTAAAAAAAAATATTTTATTCAACGAGGGTCATGTTTCACACGTGGCGCCCCACGTTGGGCTCCACGTGAAACATGCTACCCTCGTTGAATAAAATATATTTTTCTTTTTTTTTTTGTTAAGAATAGAAAATGAATCTTTATATCGTAGAAATTGTGATTATAAATTCCACACAAACAGTTTTATTCATAATTACTTAAAATTAAGCGTTACGTAAATAATTCAATTATAAATATATTTAAATGTTAAAACTTGTTTGTTTACCAAATAGCAAATAATATGTTGGAATTTGAAATGTTTTTAAAAGTAAATATTCGTTTAAGAATAATAAGTGTTAATAATTGGTAAAATGGGAAACTGATAAAACAAAATATGTATACATTTGAACAAGTGAAAATTTATATATAACACTTAGCTGGAAATTCCTGGAAACGATTTTCAACTCCAAACCAATTGTGAGGGATGAAGATGGGAAAATACAATCCACTACTCGTCTAAACCCCTGGTTCTAGACGTTCTGAACAATAGCCAGAGCGTTTCCTGTGTTTTGTTGACCACTCCCAGAATCTTCCACAAAGAAATTCCTTCTATGGTCTATTGTAATCCTATCTTTCTTCTATATACATCCTATTATTGGAACGTGTTAACGTTTGATATTAAGATAAGGTTAACACCAACTGATTACACATAATACATGGACCACTAGAGGAGCAGACAAAACAGATGTAGGTCTGGAGACGTTTGGTCAGCTCATCTCACTAAGTTCTCAATTCACCAAGCGACTCTCCAGCGTCATATTCTCCCGAATCCTCTCATTTTTTGTTCACATCAAACGGAAAAAGGACAATACAAAACGATTAATAGTCAGAGAAGATTTTCTCTGACTATTAATCGTTCTGTATTGTCCTTTTTCCGGTAAGAGGCGAAGATGACTCGCTCCAAAACGTTGTGTTGGTGCCATTAAAGAGCTGACGAGAGAGGTTTGGTGCGACCGTGCGCCTAACAGATACCCACGGCAGATGAAGTGATGCAGTTAAGCAGCAAACTTAGGTTAACTAGAATAATGCGTTGATCACAAAACGTCTGGAAGATGTAAATACGAAGAGGAGCGTACATATTTTATACTGTATAAAATTCTGTAAATTGATTTGACAGTGCTTTAACAAGAAATGTTATGATGATGTCCAAATGATGCCAACCTGATTGATGAAATCGGCGTCAAGTTTAGTGTTCAGAGATTTAGTGTTTGTAAAATTCATTTCGGTGTCCTAATATAAGAAATCGATTTGGGTTTCGATATCTCAGCTTAATAGTTTATGATTTTACGTCAGCTTTACACAAACAAAGGTTATTCCTTTTCTGGGCGTAATGGAGCTTTCGCATTTTTTATAATTTGTGAGTTCGGCGCTAATGAAAGCCATGCTTATATTTAATTATATAAAACGATTATAAGGCATGTGAAAATTTTTGACACGGCTTTAATTTTAAGAAATATGTAGATATTAACGCGAGGGCCTGTTTCATATTTGCGTTACTGCATTAAGGCCTGGTGTAGAGCAATATAATGGCGTAAACCGATAATAGCTGGAGCAGCCCGAATGCCTCGTTTTCATCCATATTTTATTTACTAAAAGCCTGTACTAAATTATACGCAAGTATGGACTTTTAAAACAACAGCCTAGTCAAAACAAGTTAAAAAGAATATATGCATTTTTGTAATAAAAATAATACAAATTGATTCTGTTGTGCAAATGTTGACAAGAAACTAAACATATGCTTTTTCTCATTTCGCTGAAAGGTATTTCGTTATGCAATATACAGTTGATCTAAAATACCAGACGTCTTCCCAGTTGCGTCAGTCACACAAATTGAAATATACTTCAACTTTCAACATACACGTTTTGGTTGGATTTCTTGTCGAATCTGCTACTTTTAGTTTATTTAATTTCTTTGTAAACAAGAGTATATAACATTTAAAAAAGGAATTTAACAAATAATAACAGACTAGCTAACATTTATTGCGTCCACATCCACGTAGTGGAAGTATAATAATCGCAAAAAAAATTCATATAACATAATATACAGTGTGTTCCGCTTTTCATAAATCCACCCTAATATCTCTGTTATTAATAATGCGATTTTCTTCAAATTTGGGTGGTAATTATATGTTTGAAAAATGAATTATTTGGCACAGTAAGCATTTTCATTTTTCATTTGCGTGCGGTTTTATGGGGTAAATCATATCAAATCATCATATTTGGATTTAGCATGTCCAAAAACTCCTTAATCCATATTCTCCATCTCCATGATCTCAAAAATGGATTATGGCAGAAACGAAAACTTAATTAATTTCTTTAAAAAAAAATATACTTTTTTATAACTGAAAAACAGAAGTCATGCAGCGCATGACTACCTGATCTTCGGCTTTTTCCAATAATTGTATTAATTTTTTTTTGCAGAAACTGTATATTATTTAATTTTTTTATATTTGTATTGGAAATAAAGACCTTTTATTATTATTATTATTATTATAACTTTATTTAATTGTCATAACGAGCCTAAAAACAACTTTTTTTTTTAATTCTGGTCTCTTCAACATATAATAAAGTTTTAAACAACCCTTCTTAACCGTTCAATCACTTTTCTTAAAGTTTGGGGAGTAATTTCTTGACACGCTTGCCTAATCCTACGGCAAAGCTCTTGTCTGTTACGCGGCCGAGTAGCATACACTTTATTTTTCAAGTACCCCCATAGAAAAAACTCACAAGGGGTAATATCAGGCGATCTAGGGGCCACGGTTCTAAAGGGCGATTTTTACCTATCCACTTCATAGGGAAATTTGCATTTAAAAAAATTCTAACTATCAGAGAATTGTGCGCCGGGGCAACATCTAACTGAAAGTATACATTTTCTATCTGTGCTAAAGGAATTTCCATAAAAAAATCATCTAAATCATTTTGTAAAAAATTTAGAAAACTTTCTGCGTTGAGGTTATCCAGGAAAAAGGAGGTCAACAATTTGTTCGTTTCATATGCCACACCACACGTTAACTTTTTCACTGTATTGGTTTTTACAGTAAATTACAAAGTTGGGATTTTCGGCTGCCCAATATCTACAATTTTGACTAGATACCACACCGTTTGTCGTAAATGTTGCCTCGTCACTAAACAGTATGTTCTTTAAAAAAAGCTGTCGTTAAGATAGTTTCCTTGCAATCATAGGCAAAATTCAAACCGCCGGCGACGTTCAAAATCACCTTCTAAGATAGTATGCAACAGTTGTGGTTTAAATGCCCTAATCCTATTGCGTTTCAAACACCTCCATATTTTATTTTTGGTTAAATTAAGTGTTCTCGCAACTGCCCTTATACTACCATTTGGATTGTTCCACAATTCTGTTAAAATGCGTTCGTCGTCTGGATATTGTCGTAAATTTAAATTGTACCTTCTTTGTCTTTTCTTGGAAATGGCTTCGTTTCTTGCAAACAGTTTGTTGATGTCACCAACGGTTTTGTGCCAAATTGGTGCTCGATCACGATGACGTTGATTAAATATTCGAGCAACCTGACGCGTAGATCTTTCATTATCACCAATTAAGCGGATAATTTCAACTTTTTCTTGAATTGTAAGAACTACTCTCCTATTTTCTGCCATTATCAGTAAGATTGATAAATTAAATAACACTGTTTAACTTTTGACAATTCTTATGAATCGCCAAATATCAAATAAAAACTTGTTGTTCAAAGCACTTTTGATTAATGCGTATGGTTGCAAATTAACTATCTTAACGACAGATTTTTTAAAAAACAATGTTTAGTGCCGAGGTAACATTTACGACAAACGGTGTGGTATCATTGGAAGGTGGTTATGTTGAGGAGACCAGAATTTATAAATTAAATTTGTTTTTAGGTTTGTTATAGCAAAAAATTAAACATTTTCTTTTTAAGAAATTAATTCATATTTCGTTTCTGCCATAATCCGTTTTTGAGATCATGGAGAATTTGGATTAAGGGGTTTTTGGACATGCTGCATCCAAATATGATAAAATTTGTCTAAAATAAGCCTAATCCCCTAATATCCTTTTGCCGAAAAATCGACCTAAAACCGCACGCCAATGAAAAACGAAATTGTTTACTATGCCAAAAAATTCATTTTTCCAACGCATAATAATTATCACCTGAATTTGAAAAAAATCGCATTATTAATAACTGAGATGTTAAAGTGGATTTATGAAAAGCGGAACACACTGTATATAATTATATAAGTAGAAAAGAATTTTAGAGAAACAAGTATGATTGACGATAAAATGGGGTTTATGAATATAAAAGACATGAAATACAGGTGATACCATGAGAGATATAGAGGACGCATTGAATGCTGGAGGAAAAAAAAAACAGAGATTCTTGTTTGCCTTTCCTCTCAGAATTAAAAACCTCAAAGTGCATCTTTCCTGTGCTAAAAGTTTTCCGAACCCTTTTTGGGGGTTTTTGGGGTTGTTTTGCTCCTGCAAGATGCGATCAAGGCAATTGAAGAAGATTCTCATTAATGCACGCTCCCATTCTGCAGTAAAAACAAGGAACACTTGCTCTTTCAGATCTCACTCCACCCCTGTGTTGCTCATGCAGCAGGGGGTAGTTTATACCCTTCTGGAGTTTTGGTTCCGGAGCTGTATTCACCCACCACCATATTTCCTTTGCATTCTCAAGAGAAGCAGTTCTATGTCCAGAAGAGTATAGAAGGGGTGCAGAGGGTGTATCAACCCCTTCGTTAGAACAGTTACCCCTTCGCTGAAGCCCTTGGCATTATAAAAGAAAAGTACTAGAGATAAAGTCTCCATTCATCCTTCTTTTCTTACTGATACTGATAAATTTACCTTATTGAAGGGATGTTTTTGTCTCTACGCAATAATTTAGGGGGTATACATATTACATAAGTTGTAAGTATAAAATATCCTGAGTTTGTCCAGACTATATTAGTCGTAAAGTGTTTACTCATTTAATCAGACTATTTAAAGTAGGTCTTTAGAGAATTTCTTCTTTTTTTAAATTGCCTTATTTATAATAACTTCCTGGTGGAGTCACTAAACATCCATACCCTAGCCAGGATTCGAACTTGGGAGTCCGTGGTCTCCAACCTAACATCGTAAGCAATAACTGTTTTTATAGGCCGAGCAGAAAGATATCGTATACTGTGTTGAAAATTATAGTGTCCTATCAGCGTTTCCTTGTAGTGGGAATTATTTAAAAATCTGTTTTTTTATAGAAACCCCAACTGATAGGCATTTGTGAGATGTCTTCAAGTAAGGAAGTATAAGAATTTCGGTAAAATTTCCTGCTTGCTGTAGAGGAATGATTCCATGTAAAGCCGAGAGAAAAAGTTAAAAATTATTTCATACCCCAACAACTTGAAATTGATGTCATCTTGCCGGATTTATTATCCTCTTACGCCAAATTAAGCGCCTGCTCGATCGGTTAACTCTTTGTTTATTTATTCACATGTTATGCGGTGAAAAAAAAAAAAAATCAAAAAATTTGAAAAATGAGGTTAAAGTTCACATTAAAACCCCATAATTTGGATACATGTTGTTGATAGATTGAACAACGAGAATTATTAAGTACATTACCCATAACCCCTCCGAGCCGCGGAGTGGGGGCTATTAGGGCAAATGGGGGTTTGACTCAGTTTAGGGGTCAGAGTGATGCTAATGTGTTTTCTATATGTGTATGATTGCCAAAAAAATGTCGATATCACCTACCGAGTCCAGGGCCGTTGAGAGAAAATCGGGGCCCGGAGGGTTGTAACATACGACTTCCACCAATCTTCAATATAAATTTTGAAGAGCGGGGAGGTAACATTCCTTAGCATTGAATATTTATCTCGGTCGACATTTCGAATAGCGGGGGTGGGGGTATTCCCTGTGTTTCAATATTAATCTCAATCGAAATTTTAAAGAGCGGGTGGTGATATTGCCTGACTCAATATTTATCACGATTAACAATTTCATGTTTATCTCCTTATAAAATGACCCACTGTGTGACGTGCCGAAAAACCACCCAGCTCCTGTACTGTAAGCTTAGTATTGATTTTCACTCCAAATGTTTATAAATATATGTAAGAAAACCGCATGTCGTAAGGATTTTAACACATCAAAGTAAACTGAAAATGAATGATTAAACAAATTTAAAACCGTGCATCTTTTACTAACATCCACAAAAATATCTATATTGTGCCAATTACCTGCCGTGGAAAAGATAAATCAAATAATAGACACTCATTGGACTAAACACAAAGTTTCAGACAAAGAAAGATGAGCGGACACCGCCTAATAAAGATAGATCGCAATGGTGGTTTGATGACCAAGACAATTCGTTTATCAAACCCAATTGTTATCGATTCAGAAACCCAAACAACTGATTCTGCAACAATGCAACAATAGTTCTTCTCTTCCAATTTCTAAAACCGGCCAATTTAGCACGGTTGTGCTTTATATAGATGTGCAGTGCATTAAACTGTAACCAGGAAAACTATAGAAATTGTGCATTTTACGGAATCACAGTTTGTCGCAGTCCTTCGAGGTTATTATGTAAATAAAGAAGACTGATAAGGTACTTCTTGTAGCTTTTAGCAGCGTATTTAAATTTTTTACATTCTTTTAATTACACAGTGTACCAACATATACGAGTAAAAAATCGGTAAAGGTATTTACACAGAACTTTCCTCCCTATTTATACAGGGTGATCACTCTAAAAAAGTATGTAAAGTATAATCGTTGCCTCCCTTGCCAATTCTATAACTATATGCCAATTATTGTCATCTGTCACATTTTTTCATTATTTGTTCTCTTTAGTCAGCAGACCATGATCAGAGATTGTTTTTTTAAGCTTAATCCACTAGATATGAGCTCATTCTGGCTTGCTGCAACTAAGGTGATCGCATCAGCTAATCTCAAGCTGTAGATCTTAGTTCCGTCCTGCCAGTTCTCCAGTCCCTAGAACACCGCCCTGTCTGGCGTCTTTGCCATTTTTACATTTGTCGGAGTTAATGAGGTTTAATAATACAGCCCACAGTCTCTCTAAACTCATATTGTCAAAAGTTTTACGGTAGTCTACGAAATAAAGGTACATAGTCATATAGTATTCCTTTGCCTTAAGTTATCAGAAAGTCATTGAATATACCTTAAAAAATTATAATACCTTTAACCCTTTAAGTAAGCGTGATAAGAAATAAGCTTAACCACATACATAATAGTGTATTAGTCAACGAGCATATAATGATGGCTATTATCCACGAGGGTGAAGTTTACGACACGAGCCACAGGCGAGTGTCGTGAATCCCCAGAGCGAATAATAGCCATTATATGCAAGTAGAATACTGTACTTTGTCCACGGCTATTGCATGTTTAATATTTATTTAATTCATTTTCATTTCTCCAGTTTAAGAAAGATTCACACTCCATCATACATAATTTTCTCGATTTTTCTGTCAAGAAACTCAAAGTGGTGATTTCAGCAGCTTTGGTAATATCTGGCTGTGTACAAAACTTCTCATTTTCACTATTGCTATCCACAATTTCACTTTTTTTATTTTAGAAATTTTGACGTTTCAAATCAATAACAAAATTACGCTTTGACCCATTGTCATGACTTACCAATAAAATAATACAGTTTGTAGACACGTAGGTAAATGGTTTCAAAAACAGTGTTGCAGATTGCCGCGTGTTGCTTAGTAGATGATGCTTTGAAAGAAACTTAGTAATGTACCTTTTTACTGTTCATTAATATTCCTCTTCGGCATGGACCATTTCGATGCTTCCTAGAAAACTTTGAGAGACAACACTTGTCTTTTGGCTGCTGCCATTTTGACATTTTAAATTTATACTAAAAAATCACTAATATGATTTCTTATAAACTGGCTGTTCCCATGATTCACTAGTGAATTATTATTATAGTTGTCAAAAATATCGTTTATAAATAATATGAAAAGAAGCGGTCTTAGATTAGAGCCCTGTGGAACTTCTAATCTTATTGTTACTTCAGTTTATCGAAAACCATGGTATTCGATTTATTGTGTTCTTTGTCGCCTTTAGATTTTATTTATTTGCTGTCACAGTTTGAAAAATCTTAGTCTTAAATTAAAGATAGAAGACCGCGTTAAGAAACAGAACTAACAGCTTTTAAGAATTTCATAATTTTGGCGAAAAAAAAATGTTGGTCCGTACACATATGTACTATAACGAGATCTGGAACTGGATTGCTCTTTGAACTTATCCGATGAATGGTTGAGGGAAATAGGGGAAAGTGAGTAAAGCGAGCTGGCAAGAGTACAAAAACTTGAGATTTGGTGTATATTATAGAAACTAAGGCCTCAGATTTTTTCATAACATTTTTTAACCCTTCCACCACGCCTACTCTATTATTAAAGGGGCTACATGTATGTATTGTAATTACATCTGATTGAAATGATTCCGTTGACATGGTGGGGTGGGGGATGTAAATTAGGAAGAATAAGTGGGCAAGCTAATAAAAGTCCAAAAGCTTCATTTCCATTTTTTAGGCGTATATGTTAAAAACCAACGCCTCAAATTTGTTTATGATATCTGCTTCAAATATTATTAAAATTGTATGACCAATTATTTCCACATACTAGAGTGCGAACATAGTCAAGATATATTCCTTTAAAGGGACTTGGATGGAAAGTCTGGATGTGGAAGTAGTGATTCCTTAGGCAGCGGTTTTTTAAATTGTTGTTGTTTACAAATTGAACACATGACTGTAATCAATAAGCTTTCAACTTTGATTTAAGCATAACACACCAAATTGAATAAAAAACAAAAACATGGTATATTCTAAAGAAGTTATGGCATTGTCCGTTATATTTTACATATTCTTCTCTTTAATGTGTTTTCTGGCCAATAATAGGTTTATGTTCTGTTCTCTTAATTAATAATTTTATCTCGGGTAGAAGTAATTTATATTTTTAATAAAGCTTTAATGCTCTTGATTTATTCTTGCCTGCAAATACTGGATTGTAATTCAAATGAAATGCATGTTAGCAAAGCCACGAATAAGTACATGAGAAAACGTGCAATTATGAATTATTTAGAAAAAAGCAATTTCATTGTTTCAAGATTCAATTGTTCACCGTTTGAATTGCTCTTCTTGTTTATTATTAGAGTTCAGCCTCATTTATAACGAGAGGTTACAAATTGATATAATTATTAGTACAGTTGATAATAAGTGCAAAAAATGCATCTTGCAATGTGGTATGTATGGTATGTGTAAGTTTTTCTTTCGATTATTGTTTCTTTTGATGTAGTTTGTTCAATTTTGATGAGTATCACCTTGACACCTTTGAGATTTTTTTAACTAACATGTAACAATTACCATATGATGAATTTGATTATAGAAGTTTAGGCACAGTTCTTACGTAAACACGCGAGGTCTGTAGAAGATCCACACGCCACCATCTTCGTCAATTCAGGATGAACCATAATAAACCACAAGCCCGTGCTAAATTTTTAGGGGGTCATATGACACCGCTTGAAAAGGTATAATTTTTGTAGTCCTACAAAAATAAATCACTTTGAGCCCTATGCCGTACATTTTAGGTGGGACATGGGAAAGCCGCGGAAAAGTGAAAATCGTCACCCGCGGAGGTGCATTTTTTTCAAATGACACTGTACGGCTTACGTTTATTTGGACTGAATTTATACTTGTGACTCTTAAAAAGAAAATGCCGTACAAAAATAATGGGACAGAAGTACAGGAAAAATTTTCGTTTTCTGAAAAGTGACCTCTATGTACTAAGGTAATATGATACCGCACGGCTTTTATGAAATTCGGTTTTTATATAAACAAGGATGATTTTTTTTGCTATGCCGTACAAATCGGTTGGAACATGAGGTGACAAGCGCGAGATCAACCCCCGTCCTAGACCTCTATCAAGGGTGGTGATTTGACCCTGTACGGCATCAATTCCAAAAGATTATACGATATTTCAAATCTTTAAAAAAACGTAACCCGTCTAAAAGAAATGGGTATTATCAATGTAAATAAAAAAATCACCCCCGAGAAAGGGAAAAACTCAGTTTTCTAGGGTAAGTTTATTTGATACTGTGCGGCCATTTATTTTTTTGGATTAATATAGGTTAAATTCTAACCTATATTAAGGCTTTAGCACTGAAGGGGCGGTATTTGGGGGGGGGGGGGTTTGCGCGGCACCCCCAGAACTGATTTTTGTGCTTTTGTGATGTATAATCCCTCCACTAACAGTTACTGAAGGCAAATCTCAGATAACATTTTTTGTTATGAAAATTTTAATAATGATTTGGACTATTTGGGTAACTGTAGGACTCATTCTTAAAACAATGATCAACTTGACAATCAGCTTTAAATAACTAGAATCACGAGTTTGAACAGATGTAGCAAATAAAGAAATTATAATTTTTTTTGATATGTAGAAGGAAAGCATGTTTGCTTCTTTTTTTTTGTTGGATATTTTTCCACCTGCGTGTCAGAAAAAACGATTGAATGTTATGACATGACACAAAATTAATTGGAAAAGTCCGATTTGACAGATATTCGGTAGATAAGCATAAGATGTATTTCAAGTACATTTTAAAATTTTCAAATTTAATTTTCTTGATAAAAGATATACAAAAACACCTTTGCTAGACAGAGAATTAAAGACCCTTTTAAATGAGCTGTCACACGCACTCTCATTCCAATTAAAAATATTAAAGGGGTAGCTGTCACTGCAAACGGGTTGAAGGGGGGGTACAAAATTATGCTAAGCAAATTGCATTTTAGAATTTAAAATTGACGAATTTTACTCATAAATATATGGAGTTCCTTTATTTCCGAGTCACGCAAATTCGAGTCACAACGTTTTTCAAACAAATAATGTTCACAACAAAGAAATAGTGTTTGTCTAGGCTGATCGTAATTTTAAAAATATGGTGGAGGAGCTGGTGTTACCTATATAGACTAAGCCATTTATACATTTTGTAGGTCCAGTAAACAAAATTAATTTAAAATACAAAGCAATATTGGGGCGACTTCAACTTTATGACTCTCTACAACTCTAAAATAATCACTTGCAAAGTGTGTGGTAAACAAGCAGGAAAATATATCAAAATTCCAACGTAAAGAATTAACGATACAAGACGTTTGTGAGCAGGCGTCTAAAATTCTTTATTCACAACTAATTTCTACGCACGCTTAAATGTGCCTACTACTATGTATATTACTCGTAGTTGGAAAGTACAGCAAGTACGTATTATTCACAGTTAGATGAGAGCTGTGAAGAATAAAAAATAACTGCGATGTTTGAGCCTCAGTTTAATGTATCAAAATTTTGTGTATTGAGACTAGGTAATAATTCGTTAACAAGCAACAGTACCCAGATCAGTGAGCATAATACACTCTTAAGAATAAAACACACCCGTTTAGCCCCACCTTGCCCTTTCATTAATGATGACATTCATTCCTCATTTCCTTTTCTGTCCTCTTTAGCCAGATAATCCACTCTCTCGTTATCTTCAAAGCCACAGTGCGCCTTTATCCACTTAACTTTACTGATCAAATTAACGTTTACTGCCTGCTGACATATTTTGACAATCTCTCTAGTGAGGGTAATTTAACATTGTCTATATTTTTCAAAGACTCTACGGCGGACTAGCACATACCTCAAGGCTTCTATTATGGCATAAGCTTCGGCAGAGAAAATTGAGGCATGTCTCTAAAGTTTTATTTTTTCTTCATGACTTAATAGTGGCACAAAGAATGCACAGTCCACAACCTGCTGACTTTTTGGTCCATCTGTATATATTTTGACGTAATCCTAGAAGTATTGTAAGTTTATTTTTTTTTTATTGATGACACTATTTTCAACGAAACTGTCGAAATTTGATATAGAAACAATTTTAAATCTAATTGATTTTGTGACCATGTGTGGTCAATTATTATGTCCCTATATTTCGCTGTTTCAACCAATGCATATGCAAGTGGAGGGGATGACTTAAGTCTCAAATATTTGTTTGTTAGATCTTGAATACTCAGAACGTAAATTGAATGACAAAGCGAATTTTGGTTTTGAGCAAAAGGCTTTTGGAGAAATTTTTCTGCCAAAAACTGTCTCCTTAAATGCAAAGGTGGTTCTAATGCCTCAGCCCTAAGAGCCTCGATCGGCCTCGTACTCATAGCTCCTATACACAGCCACAGGAATTTATTCTGTAGTATGTTCAGACGATTTAATAAGAAATTGCTAGCGGTTCCATAAAAAATACACCCGTAATCAAAAGTTGACAGAATTGTAGCTCTAAAAATTAACAGGGCTGTTTTTACATCAGCTCCCTAGGATATTTTGCATACGGCCCTTAGTATATTTACATATTTTCCACTCCGTACAAGTAAATTGTTAATATGTCCCTTCCAGGTTAACTTCTAGCCTAAGATAGGACCAACATAACTTGCCTCTTTCTTATAGTTCAGATTTATGTTAGCTAAATTAATGAGATCAAAATTTGGAATATTACGTCGAGAAAAAATTGAAGTGCTAGAATTGGTTATAGACATTTTAAAATTCTTATTATTTAACCAAGACTTTACAATAACCATTTCGCTATTGAGAAGTTCTATAGTCGTCTTTAGTTTCCTAGACTCATTGTAAAGAACAATATCGTCTGCATACTGAATCACTTTGTTTCTACATAAACGATTCAGATCGGTCGTGTAAATATTAAATAAGATGGGCCAGTCAATGTCGAATATTTATTTATTGCATACACTGTTCAACTATTTCGGGTGCGTCAAAATCATTGTGTAGTAATTTAAACAAAAATACTTGAGAAAAGTACGTACGCCTATCCTCAAGAGTAGTCATAGAATATCTTTCAAGCAAGTTACTTTGCGGAAAACCAATCACTGGATAGGTACCGTCGGATTTGAACCACAGTAATTTAAGAAATCTACGTTGCACTGCCTCCAAGTTATTCTTGTGAACATCATAACTAGAACTCCAAATTAGCGATGCGTACTCAAGTTTCGATCTGACGAAGGATTGATAAAGAATTTTCAGAGTATCAGTATTAGTGAACTCTCGACTAGTACGAACGATAAATCCAAGGGCTTTGGAGGCTTCAGACGCAATGGTATCGATATGATCAGTGAAGGATAATTTACTATCAAAAGTTACGCCGAGGTCGCGAAATGTTATAGGTCTTTGAAGTATGACATTATCTAACCTGTAATCAAAAATAATAGGTGATGTTTTTAAAGAAAAGGACATTACGTTACATTTACTAGGATTCATGAATAATTTATTTACTATACACCAGGTGTTTATTTTGTCAAGAGAAGTCTGAAGTTGAAAACAGTCATCGATTTCATCAATTACTGTGAAAATTTTTAGATCGTCGGCATATAAAAGGTGAGGCAAATTAATTTCGTTCACTATGTCGTTAATAAATATGTTAAAAAACAAGGGCCCCAGAATAGATCCCTGGGGAACTCCAGATGTGGCAGCAAATTCGATCGATTTGAACCCATTTAATGCAACGTACTGACTCCTATTCATTAAATAAGATTTAAACAAAAGGAGCAAAGAATATGAGAAGCCGATTTTTTCTAATTTTTTAAGTAACAACTGGTGATCAAGTCTATCAAACGCTTTGGAGAAATCGGTATATATGACATCTACCTGCCCACGTTCATCTAAGGATTCAGAAATATATTGGGTTACACAGAATAAATGTGTTGTTGTTGAACGCCCTTTAATAAATCCATGTTGATTAATAGAGATTTTGGTGTTAATTGAATGATATATTCTATCATGAAGTAATATTTCTAAGACTTTACAGAAGTTACAAATTACAGAGATTGGTCTAAAGTTCTCAATATCTAGTTTGTTTCCCTTTTTGAAGATGGGACATACTTTGGAATATTTCCATAGGTCAGGAAATAGGCAGTTTTTTCAGATTAGGTTAAAAATTAAAGTTAGAGGATATGCAAAGATGATAGCGCAATCCTTTAATAAAAAAGCTGGAATGGAATCAGGACCGGTCGTCATTTTGTGTTTAATTCGTTTTAGAGCCCGAATATAATTATTTCACATTTATTCATAGAAATTTTCTTGGTTTTGCATGGAACATCTTTATGAGTGGCTTTATGTTTTTCTGAAGAGCTCCAGAATAAGGACGAAAAACGTTTCAAAGGCAAAGCATTTCCAAGAAATAGAATGATAGATTACATGAAAATGTAATTCATTAGAATGAAAAATTTTTAAGACAAGGTAGATAGATAAATTCATTTTAGGCCTTTGTTCTCATTTTTAACTGAATCTTCATGATCGTAGGCAGTTATGTGGATACTAGTTTAATCTGCATGGCCGTAGGGGACTGTGTGGATGCTAGTGTTAGAATGAGAATTGTCAAATAAGAAATTAGACAAATTCATTTTAGGATTTTAATTTGCTAGCGTAACCAGAAGTCAGGTTATCGAAAGAATGCAAAGATTTCATTAATATTTTGATACATAGTTTTTCTTTTAGTTATAGAAAGTTATGTTTTCTGCTGTTTGCAAAATCCTATAAAGAATATTTTTCAATAGGGTAATATGTTACTATGGTTTTTTATTACGCGTACCAAGATATGAAAATATACAAGATGACAAAACTGTTTAATATACAGTATGTCTCCCAGGCTCGAGAGAATTTTACGAAAAATAAGAAATATATCAACTTTATTTTAAAATGTTATTGGGGTATTATTAAAAATGTTATTGCAAAATGCATGAAAGTTATCCTCACTGTAACTTCTACTCTCTCTATTTGGGATTTATCGAAGGCTGGAGAACCCTTCCTCAGTATACATTTCCAAATAACAAAATTTCTATAAAATATTTTGAGTGCTACATTTTCCATATTATTTTATTTAGTAGCCGTTCAAAATTAATGGACAATAATAAAATGAGAACATTGCAAAAGAAGCGAAATTTTTAAAAAAATGTGCAAATCGAAAATTCTCTATTTTTTAATACAATAGATAGATTTTCAACTTTACATCGTTTTTCCTTTCCTTAACTATAAAAGAATACAAATGTGTCCATGCCGTACATTTTCATTGTTGGGATTTTAGACACTAGACCCTACAAGAAAATCCACCAAAAACAACTTTTTTCCAGTTTTGTTTCTCAGTCAGATGCACGATTAAGTGGTTAATTCAGGCATCTTTATTACAAAGTACTCAAATAAGGGATGCAACCCCTAAAAATTGTTTTTATTATTTTCAGGTTTTAAAAAAAATCTTCTCATCGGATGAATAGATTCCAATAAAATTTGACACACGTAATACGTTTATGTTAAGGTGGCACCAAAGATATCGATAAGTGTTGTCGCCCCCCCCCCCCCCCCAGAAATCCACCAAAAACAACTTTTTTAGTTTTTTTTAATAGTGTGGCAAGGACCAGCGAGGGAAGTCATGGGCAACTAATACTTTGCCGATATTTTTTTTTAAAACGAGTTTATAACACCAGGAGGAGATTTACAGTTTCACTGTGATATTATTGTGTGTATTGTGATTTTGTCGTTGTATATGTCAGTACCCAGCATTATATTCTGGAAATAAATAATGTATGTGGATAACACGTGGAGATGTGAAAGTAAAGAAGATGCTCGCTTTTTTACTGAATCACCTTTGTTCCAAGTACATAAAAAAATAATATTTTTCAGCAGCTTTTCTTTTTTTTTTCTCTCTAGATATTTGGCTTTACAGACTCAGTGTTTTGGCCAAGCAGCTTTTCTATTTCATCTTTTATTTAAGTAATGAAAAATATCGATAAATATTTATTTTTATAAAGTATAATTTATTTACGCACTGCTTAGACATAATATAGCGGAAAATTTTCGAATCATTTTACATTTCAGAGCCATTAATTTTGAATAATAGGTTTAGAATAATTAGAATATCAAGTATTGCTCAAATGTAATATAGTCTTACAATAATTTTTTATTCAGAAAACCTCACTTTGGGACGGAAAATTCAATTTTCCAGACACATGTACCAACTAAAATGTACGGCATGGTAATACAAATTTTTATTATATAAAACAGTATTAAAATAATCAAGATTTATGTGGTGTCAAATCACCACCCTTGACGGGGTTGATCTCGTGCTTGTCACCCTATGTTCCAACCGATTTGTACGGCATAGCAAAAAAATGTATCCTTGTTAATATAAAAATCGAATTTTATAAAAGCCGTACGGTGTCATATCACCTTAGTACATAGAGGTCACTTTTCGGAAAACGAAAATTTTTCCTGTACTTCTGTCCCATTATTTTTGTACGGCATTTTCTTTTTAAGAGTCACAGGTATAAATACAGTCCAAATAAACGTAAGCCGTACAGTGTCATTTGGAAAAAATGCACTTCCGCGGGTTACGATTTTCACTTTTCCGCGGCTATCCCATGTCCCACTAAAATGTACGGCATAGGGCTCAAAGTGATTTATTTTTGTAGGACTACAAAAATTATACCTTTTCAAGCTGTGTCATATGACCCTCTAAAAATTTAGCATGGGCTTGTGGTCTATAATAGTCAGAGCTGTAATGCTAAAAACTCCGAGATGCTATTAACGTCCGTCGACTTGATAGATGGTGCGGAAGGTCCCCCTGAACCACTCAGTACCTTTAGTTTAGCTATTGGTCGTGATCTGTAGAATTTATCTCAAAAATAAAGTTTATAAAACTTCTTCAAATACCCGTGAAGAGCTGCAAAATAAAGTTGTACGGGCTCTTAATGAAATAACGCCGGCTGAATTGCATAGAGCCATTCAAGTAACTGTACTCAGAGCCGAATTGTGTATAGAAAAAAATGGTGGACATTTTGAACAATATCTATAAATGTCAATTTATGGTTTAATTATATTAATTATTTTAAAGATACCTACTGTTACCTAGTTTAAGTTTAATTGTTCAAACGGAATTGATTTTTATTTATTTATAGGCCCGATATTTATGTTCATTTAATTAAAACTCTGAAAACCGAATTGATGTCGCATTCTATGGCAAATGTCCTTGTGGATGTAATTGTGTTTACCTCCACATATCTATGCTAAACTTAATTGTAACGTTCTTTGCGCTCACAATTATTAAATGTTTGATAGCTCAAGATTGCCTATAACTACACGAGTCTGTCTGACAGCTGATATTGTTTTATTACATTCAATGGCTACTATGATTTTTCCAATGTTATTAGGTTACCAGATTTACACAGAAATGTGCCATTTTAGTTTCCAAAGCCCACTAATCTATTATCTATTAGCCGCATGTTTCTAAAAGCTTGGATTCATTGTATTTTGGCTG
The DNA here is from genome assembly GCA_963583905.1 of Stenurella melanura. NCBI lineage: Eukaryota > Metazoa > Arthropoda > Insecta > Coleoptera > Cerambycidae > Stenurella > Stenurella melanura. Next base: position 17,339,157 of record OY757311.1, on the reverse strand, counting down.
AAATCTCAAATATTTCTGAGCGGATTTTCAAAATTTTGGTATCATTAGATTCGTATGAAAATGAGGTATTTAAAAATGTTGGTGAACGATTAAATTCCCATTTAAAAAAAACGAGTTAGTGGGTAAAAATCACATTTAAAAATTTTAAACGCCTCTAGAGAATTAAGTAATGCAATCATATTGCTCTCTTTATTTTTATAGTAACGTAGCACACAAACTAAAATATATTTTGGGCACCACAGCACTCTGGATTCAGAAATAGATTTTTTAATAAAATTTTTAATGTTTATCAAAAAGTGACCAAAATGGATGTATTGTATTCAAAATTTCCTCTAGATTCCAAAAATGTAAAAATATATAGGGTGTTCCATTTAAAAATCGAAAATTGTGGGCATTTCCGGTCAAACCGGATGTGCGCCAAACTTGATTTTTTATTGAAATGATGGCATTTTAGTCGTGTAATAAGGCCTCCAAGTTTCAATTTTCTATTCCAAATATTTTAGGAAATATCGGGGCGAGCGCAATTCGTGACTCACCCGGTATACTCTTCGTTTTGTATTTGCGAAGAGTATAATAACAGAAGAAATATGTCACTATCATCTGCATTGACTTGAACCTCCTTTTTGTTTTATTCAGTACGGAAGAGTATATAACTGATAGTGCTGACATCTGCTTCTTCATGCTGAAAGATTCACATTAACACATACAATGCCTTTATCCCACAGTAGGAGAATGGAGCTTAAGTATTTATCTCAATGTACATACTTACATGTAAATAAAAATGTTTCTACAAAGGTGCCAAGGTGCCTATCAAAATATATAATAGTACACCTTAGTAACCAATAATCTTAATGCAAAGTTATACTTCCTATCTGCCCGACTGTATGTTTAATAAGTATGTTAATAAACTTTAGATTTAAATTAAATGCATGATCAAGGTGTACTTTGTATATTAAGTACATAATTGGAATTACAAATAGAAATATAAATTTTAATTCAAATTCTTTCTACAAAAATTTTCATTATACAGTTTAAAAATGTATTCTTCTAGTTCGAGCAGTAAGTCCTATTGCTATATATCGCTGCAATGGACAGATTAATTGACTTATCTAATAGAATTTATCGCTTACCTTCTGGTAAACCATTTTCAGCTTTAAAATCTACAATTATAGATTTTAAAGCTGGAGATGTGGATTTTCCTCCACCGCATTCGATTTTAATGTTTTTTCAGCTACGTTAAAGTTGAATTCGATATTAAAAGATGTATGAGAATGTTTGATGGGAGACCAACGAGCCATGCATTTCAAACATGCGTACGACAGCTAAAATCTCGTGCGAGCTCTCTTTTCGGCTTTTATATACCTACCTGATAATTTCATTATTTTAAAACGTTTCGCATTTTTTATTCAGGAACAAACAGGTCACTAATGTTATGAAATTAGAAGTATTTGTACGTATATTTTAAGTTTTATTTTACGTACACGAATAATTTTTAATGTATTGTCAAATACTTTAGCTAGGGAAAGTACAGGCAATTAAGGCAAAATTTTATAAAAACCTCGCAAAAATTATTAAAAGGATCATCTCCGGATTTAAGTAGACAATAACCCGGAGAATGATATGATGCTTTCTTTGCACTTCCAAGTTCCGGGAAAATTCAAAAAAATTTGGTAAACTTTTTTATTTTCAGTGTTTTTGCTCTAGCGGCCAAAATAATGAAAACAGAGAAAACAGTTTTCAACAAAAGTTGGAAAAATGAAACATTAACATCATCATGTGACCCATCAATCTTTTAAGAAGGATATCCCCAAAAAAATGTTTTTTCCGTTTTTTTGCAATATTTAACATTTTTATCCGCCATTTTGATTCCGCCATATTGAATTTCAAAAAATTAATATCAGATTCTTAATCAGCTTACTCAAAGACCCCTAGGAATCTATTTGCACTTATTTGTTGTTATTAAACAAATGAACAATTAGCACCCATTTTTAAGACGAGACATTTTTCATTGACACTATTTAGAAGTAAATGCAAAAGGTTTCATAAAAAAAGATGATCGGGGAATTATTCCGAGGTATTTGTCTTTTTTCTCTAAGATGACTCCCCTATATTGCTATTGTGCATTTTTGGTTTTAGTAATGATTTTGGATATATTACCTACTTTTAGATGAAATAGGCGGGCTAAATCCACTGAGTGCACCACTAAATACCTAAAGAACATCTAGAATATTAATTGCGTTCCTCGAAAATTATTCCTAATACAACAAAGCTAGAATGTCTTACTACGCTTTTACATAAAATGTTATTAAAGTAAAACAATTAAATCTACCATATTATTATAACCTAAATAAAATCACTAATTCAGATTTCAATTTCAGTTTAGTGTCCACCCAACTAATTCAAAAAGTTCTTTGTAACTTAAAAAACTCTACGCTACGATCTGATTCGTTAAGTATTTATTTTATCAAATTATGTTGTCCGTACTTACTAAATTTCGTTGCTCACATTATCAATAGTATGTTTATCGAATGTCAGTTTCCTGCTGCTTGGAAAGTCGCCGCCCTGGTGACTCCAATCCAAAAAAAAAAATGATCCAAAGACATTTGCAGATTTGAGACCTATAACTATTCTCACAGGATTGTCAAAGTTGGCAGAAAAAATAATTGAGATTCAGCTTAGGGAACACGTAAATACCTTTAATATATTGCCAACCATCAAATCAGGTTTTCGTGCTGGTTATAGCTGTTCTACAGCTTTAACCCATATAATGGATGACATTGTCGAGGCTACCGAACAAGGTAAATGTACCTTCTTGATACTATTGGACTTTAGTAAGGCTTTCGACACTATAGACATGCACTGCTCTTGGCAATATTAAAATCATGTGGTATTGATGACAAAAGTTGCAAACTGCTTCAATCGTATCTCGAGGGACGTTCACAAATTGTAAGAATATCCGATAAACTTTCTCAATCAAGAGCGATCAATAAAGGTGTTCCACAGGGCTCTATTTTAGGACCCCTGTTGTTTATAATGTATACGTCACAATTTGTAAATTTTGTCAAATCTTGTTCGGTTCACATGTATGCGGACGACACTCAGATCTATTATTCTTTCTATGCTAAGGATTATGAGGCCGCTGTACAAAAAATCAATAGTGATCTAGTAAGCTTATCGGATATATCTTCACAACATTCACAAAATAAATGGTAAAATAAAGAAATCATATTAGGCATTTTTTTAACGAAAAACTTTATTAATGAAAGTTGTTCAGAATTGTCCAAAAACCAAGAGTCAAAAATTTCAGCAATATTAAAAATATTGAATTTTATTTTTGAAGTCCAAAATTTCGACAAAATATAAAAAAATACAAATCATTTGACAACTGCGTGGCAGCTTAGGTTTAATTTCAAACAAAATTGTCATAGCACAATTTTCTAAAGAAAAAGAAACAATTAAAATGATATTTTCGTACTCGGACATTGTTTTACACATAATTTCAATAGTCTTTAAAATTGCTGAAATTTTAGACTCTAGGTTTTTGGACAATTCTGAACAACTTTCATTAATAAAGTTTCTCGATAAAAAAATGCCTAATATGATTTCTTTATTTTTTCCATTTATTTTGGTACCGCAAGTGGCTTTGCATTTGTAAGACGCGAATGTTCTTTTGGTCATAAGTAGATCCTAATTTGTTCTCTTTTGGTAAAATTTGGTTCAAGTCGGACAAAAAAGAAAAAAGTTATAAAGGTGCCCCGCTTTTAAATGGGTTATTCTGTATATATATATAAAATTGATTTAAAAAAATTTTGATACCTACTTTTTCACAGTTTCCAAGCATGGAAGTTACAAATTTAACGTTAGATAACAGAAATTTGCGATGGCTTGTCTAACATAAAATATCATAAATACTACTATTGCTTTATAATTATATTTCTAGTATTTTTAGGGAAAACAATTTACTTTGTAATATCGTTGATGTATCTATGTAAGAAGTATAAAATTATTTGGTAAACATTGATTTTAATAAATTTGCAATATATTTCTATGAAATAAAAATGAAAAAATTAAACCATGAATAAAACTGTACACATATTCAAGAAATTGCGCCACTCGCCTAACGGCTCGTGGGCTCAAACATCATCTTCGTGAATAATGGCTATCATAATCGTTCATATAATAATATACTAAATTATTTAACCGACTATTGTTAAAAAAAACTGGATGTGTTAAGCGCAACATGTTATTACGCAGCTACTTGCCGGAAGAAAATGTACTGTTTTCAGATGAATTATAAGGCTTGCTCAATCTAGAGATACAATAGAACAGATGGCTTTCTTCCTTCCCAGAATATGCATCAAAAGTATACATCCTACATACACGGGCCAGGTCAGCTTCCATTGAATATTATATTATATTATTTTAACTATTTACCGCTCATTATGTTTTCCAATTGTTTTTTACATACAAAAAAAAAACATAAAACTTATCCTTCAAGATTTATATGTCAGCTACTACCTCCATGTGGTCAGTGTTGATTTTTTTTTTTTGTAACAGCAGTTTATTTATAATGCAATTTTCAGACCTTTAGAGTATAATTTTTTTTTTCTTTTTCATAAAAAAACTTACGAAAAATTATAATTATCTTAAAACAAATTTTTGTATCTTAAGGTACACATCCTAAACTTTAATTCAACCCCCTATAGAGTGCCGATATCATTTTCCAATACTTTATTATTTACAATCAAAGTTAGAAAGTCAAAGTGGAAAAATGCATTTTTCGTAAGTCGACCAACTTTGAGGGTCCGATTTTCGTAAGATAGATTTTTCTAATTTTTTTGACGAAAGACGTGTTTTGGGTAATCCCTTTAAATATAATGTCCCGCTGCTTGTTTATTTTTTTTGCCTATTTTATTCGAGTGACGTTAAATATTATGAAATAATCGAAAATATTATAATATTTTTTAAATTCGTGGTAAATTTTTTGTTAAAAACAATTTATCAACAATGAATGAGTGGCGATATAGGAGACTGTTTAACTACTTGCAGGAACCCCTGAATACCTAGTTTCAACGAATTAAGAGCCAGTTAAACTGTTTATGCGCTAATATATTGAAATTTTAAATTTCCGTGAAAATTTGGGCGCATGACCTGTTTGTTAGTGTGCCCAATTTTAACGTTTTATCTTATTTACGAGTTTTCTGACCGAGGATACAGATAAGTAAAATGTTTTTCCCGAAATTGCTGAAAGGACCCCACACCATTCTTATGGAAATTGGCTCCTTGTCGATTTGGATGGAATTGTGTTAATATGATAGTTTTCATCTTCATGGGCTTAAGCCACGAAAATACTTTCTCATTGGCGCTAGCCAAGAATATGCGCCAATTCATACGCAGACATACAAGAACAAACAGGCCTGGGAATTGTCGTTTGATAAAAAAAATGAGCTATCTGCCCCACTGTGCGGTGTATAAAAACATTCAGATTAGATGTCCGCAATCGACAGCAATGTCCACCTTACGCTGGCAAATCAGTAAATAAATCAATGCTGTTCCGACCTCTAAATGTAAAATCCTGTTGGTAGAACCTGTAAAGTTACTACCATTTTATAACCGTGTTTGAAGTTTAAATACTGATAACATTTAACAAAACGTGCCTGTTATTATATTCGCTGCCGTTCCGGTTTAAGTTTTACTCATGTTTCACACACGTTATTTACTCCCTATCGTATATGAAATTACATAGGGGTCAAACAATGTGGATGCGTGTAAGTACGTGTGGAATTTGTTGGAATGAATAACAGTTTATGTATATCGAGCTATTACTACTATAAAGATAAGGTGGTGCCTGAAAGAAAAATGAATGAAAATTGTTTCTTTAATGCATTTAACAGGCTTTACATAGCTATTTTTGTTATTATAAATTGATATTAATGTACCTTGGGAATGGAAATAGTTTAAAACAGGTATTAATAATTGTTAGTATTTTGCTGAAAAAATGAAAATGTGTCTTACTGCTGCAGAACAATATAGACTGCAAAAGTTGCAAAACTCATGCTTACGTTCCTTGGTAGCGATACCTAGGCATGAAAAATGACTCCTTTTTAAAAAAAAATTAATTGGCTTAATCTTCAATCCAAATGGCAACTACATGTGGTATGTGTTATGTACAACATATTAATATATCAGGAGCCTAAATATCTTAGCAAGAAATTAATATTCCGGGGCTCCCTTCATAACTCTCGTTTACGTTTCGTAGACACTAAATATCCCAAGTGATAGCCCCAAAAAATATGAATCGTCTTTCATTTATTTAGCTGCCTTCTTATATAATGCAATTCCGGATTACATCAAAAGTCTGTCTTCACAAGGACTTTAAAAAAATGCTAAACAATTATTTTTAAGTAGGTAATTAAAATTATTCAAATTTGCAATTTTTGCTCTATGCATATTTAAATAGTTGACTATATCTTTTTACCTTTGTTTTGTATTCCTCCTTTTTTATATTATTTATTTTGTGCTTATCTCTTACTTTCTGTACTTAAGGTAGTTTCCAATTTTGATAATGCTTTTTATTACTTAATGCTTTTATATTTTTGTATTTTCATTTGACTGATTTCGTGCTTATCTCTTACTTTCTGTAGTTATTGTAATTTTTTATCTGAGTTTCTGGTTGGGATTAATGTTAAATAACATACCTTCTACGTATGCGCTGATATACAAACTGTTAGAAGGTAGAGCGAGAACGCTGTATTTCCCAGAACTCCCATCCAAGTACTAACCGTGTCCCACGTTGCTGCCTTTTCTTATCGAAATACGAGTATAAACACATGTTTCTACGCTCGCTTCATCAACTCCGTCAACTTTGTTCTCTTTCTCCACTCATAAAATAACCTGTCACATTTCTCGTCTTTCTCTCTTCTCTTCGTGGAGAGTAAATTTGAAGTAATTTCTGACACAACTTTTACAATATCAGAAAACATCTTTTTTAGTACTCATAGATACTTTCTTCTGCTGTTTGCTAAATCCTATAAAGAATATATTTTATTACAATTATAAAAATAATAACTTTTAAACTTCTTATACCTAGATGATCAATACTTTTTATAGCATCTTTTTTATTATTAATTTTTTCCTTTTCATTAAGTACACAAAGAAATAACATGTTTAATATATAAGAAAAGGGGGTTATCAATCTCGTGCAGTAAACTTGTCCACTCGCTAGAAAACTACCACTTTTATTTACTTGTTAAACTGTCTACTATTTTATCTCATCAGCATTGTCATCAACAAGTTATAAAAACCGTTGCCTAAGGAATCACTACTTCCGCATCCAGATTTTTCATCCAAGTCACTTTAAAGGAAACTAGATTTGCACTCTAGTATGTGGAAATTATTGGTCATAGAATTTTACTAATATTTGGCGGTGTGGTGGGGGGATGAAAAATATTATCAAAAATGTTGAGGCCTTGGTTTGTAGTACATACATCAAATTTCAGGTTTCTGTACTCTTACCAGCTGTCTTTACATATTTCCCCATATTTACCCCTATTTACCCCCCAACCCTTCACCGGATATCTTCAAAAAACAATCCAGTTCCAGATCTCGTTATAATATATACGTGTACAAAATTTCAAGTCAATATCTTAAACCATTCCGGAGAAAACGTGTGGACAAAAAAAAAGTTACAGACAGACCGACAGACAGACAGAATTTTTTTTCCCTCAAATTTAAAATGTCGACGTTTCATGGCATTCTAAACCTATTTCAAGAAAAAAAAAATTGAATTTTTTTTTACGATTATTATACTTCCAACCCACTACGTGAATGTGGAAGTAAAATATAAAATAGATGGCAAGACCAACACCTTGTCCGGAGCCAGCCAGAAATCCGTGGTGGCAGTATGGTGTCAATTGATATGCTGGACAGGCAAGATTAGGGGAGCTTAAATCTTATATGTTTAAAAGTGAATTATTTATTATTTGTTTGCTTATAGTAATAAATCTGATATGTGTAAATAATATCTAAGTTCCTTTTCTAGAACGCGAATTATAATGATTGTGCCTCTAAAATGTTTCAAACGGAAGGATAAAACTTAAACGCCAATAAATGAATTGTAACGATAAGTCACAATTTTCTCTGATTGACATTAAATGTTTAAAATGGACATCTGAGTAGCACTAAACTGTCACTTTTACTGCATAGGTCGCAAAGGTGATATTTTACTACCTAGGCAGTAAAAGTGACACTATGGTATTATAGCCTAAGATTCGCTTCGACCATGAAACATCGCGTCAGCTGTGGCACCTGTATAATTTTTTACTTTATTACTTCCACATCCACGTCACAGAGTAATACAGAGTTTTCACTCAATGCTATTCCCTATGTTCACAGTTTCATTTTTTGTCGTGTGACGTATACCTGCCCAGATTATGCGCAGAAATGTTCCTTGCGATAGACAGGGTTGGCTTCAGCTTAAGAGCTACTTTAGGCAGGGGTGGTATAAGTATTTATTTCCATGTGATATTTTGAAGGTGATAAATAAATGTTGTTAAATAAATTCTCATCAATCATAATTTTGTAACATTCACATTAACAAATTACTTTCCCTTTTTATTGTACTTACATGCATTCCTAACCAAAATAAACCGAACTCTACTGAATTATTTAGAATTTAAAAAATATTTCATGGAAAATCCACAAGACAATATATGAAATTGAAAAACTTTTATCCAACTGAAAGTTAAAAGAACATTTCTTTACGAGGATAAGCGATCATACTAAAATATAACAAAATATTAAAAGCTGTATTTCTTTTTATTCCAGTTTATTATTGTAAAAAATGTAGATTAACACAAAATTGATGGTTGAAAATTTGTACATAAATGCTTCATAAATGTTCAAAAAATGCATAGATTTAAGTTTTGTGAGTAAAATTTCTGAAAATCCTCCTAGTAATAGTTTATTTCCAAAATTTTCATATTAATACTTTCTAATATTAACTAGGAATAAACTATCAATGTTTGATTTTTAAAATTAACACTCAGAAGTAGAAAAATATATATTTATAGAAATACGCATAAAGAGCATACAATTTTTAACAATATAACACACTGAACGTGGGTATATACAGAGTACATTGATTGTAAATGAAATTAAAAAAAAACAGATCAACAAAAATATTTAGATAACTCGATAACTAAATATTCAAAATAAAAGTTATTACAATAGTTTTCAGAAATAATGGTAAAGTACATAGATAATTCTTGCCACTGTTACTGCAAAATAGACTAAGTTACAGAAGACAGTCTCGGATGTCTCGGAAGAACAAATTTTCATGTGTGTGTGACAACAGCCATTTTTTTATGGTACACAAAGTTGAATAAATTCATCTTTTTCCATTTTTCTCCTTTTCGACTGACGTTCCTGATGAAATAATTTTCTTTTCAGTTTTATGACTTCTTCCCTAAATTTAGTTTTCCATGGGGAATAGGAAGTAAAAAAAGACGTTTCAGTCTGGGTTTGAGCAGATGTATCTGAAAATAAATAGTTTCTGTTATACATAATTGGTCAAAAAAATATTATGACTATTTCGTTTTTTATTTCTAATATTTATCCTGAAGTAAACGGTGTACGTTGGATATACACGAGAAAAATTTGAGTCATATCCACAAACTAAAATAACAAAAAAAAATGAATTTATATTATGATACACTGTATACGTCTATACAAAATAAATATAAAGCATTTTAATTTTTCTTGCAATAGCCCACTTTATTTCATATATAATATGTATACAAGAATAAAAAATGGTGGATATAACATAATATAACGTTGAAATATGAACCGTATCGAAACCAGTTAAGGCATAGTTAGAGTGTGATGTGCATAAACAAAGAAACATACAAACAAATGTACAGATCAAATAAGGCATACCTTTTTCTTTTCTGATAGGAAATTAAAAAGGACTTTTTAAGATATTCATCATTTATTTATTGCTCTTCATATATAAGGATGAATTTAAAATTAAAACAAAATCGTAAAATACCAAATAACTTTCAGTATACATTTTGAACTCTTTAGAAACGAAAATATAACATACTAAAAGGAGGAAATTAATGACTCATCAAGAGAATCAGTACTTGAACTCGATTCCGGTTGTTCTACGGTAGTAGCAAATATTAGGGAATTAACGTAGTAGTCACCAAGTGGGAGGTAATAAAACAAATATGCTTTATCAATGCTGCTAGAGCACATCTGTGATTCACATGCAATATGAAAAATAATTTAAACAAAAAAAAAAACACATTTAATTTAAGTATACCTACTTAACCGATTATAACCTTACTAAAATATTTGTTTGTTTATACATTTCTAACAACTTGGTTGTTTTAATAAAGTTAAATTGAAATACATCTATGCACTTAAACAAAATTTTAGCCATTTATGTCCCTACTAAACATTAAATAATAAATAATGAAAATGAAGTATAGGTAGGTACCTAATGAATTTCGAAACTTTTCTTAAATTATTAATGGTCTTCTGTGTAAGTATTTAATAGTTGATTACAGACTTGTAAGTTAATTTATGATAGTCTTACCTGAATCGGACAGAAAATTGATGGTATACCCATATAATATGTTCATTTAACTTGTTTTTCAAAGGATCTGAAAACATCTCTCCACCGGAATGCAAGCTGCACACCTTGCACATATACGAGTGGGGGATTTTATTATATTTCCACGTCCATAATTCTTTGCCCAGCTAAACATCTAATAAAAAAATATAATTAGGTACACTTATGCTTTTATTTAATTATTAATTTCTTTTTACCTCTCATTATCCTTAGGGAACCTGAATAATATGATATTTATTACTTTAGAAAACAGTCACCCAATTAAAAAACACTATTATAAACAATTCTACATAGAAAAATATTATGAAAAATGTTGAAATTATGAAATGTCTCAGAGCCTAATCACGACGTTCGACGTTCAAGCAAATACTGATTAATATGATGCGCAGATCATTTCTAAATCGGTACCTGCCCAGAGTGGAGGAGAGAGAGACAGAAAATTAAGCCATGATACGTCATAAGTGAAAACTCTGTATTTAAATCTACTCTGTGTCCACGTAGTGGAATGGAAGTAGGTATAGTAATGGTAAAAAAAAAATTAATTCTTTTTTTGTTGAAATGAATTTAGAATGTCATCATGAAACGTCGAGATTTTAAATTTGAGCGAAAAAAAATTCTGTCGGTATGTTTGTCTGTCTGTAATTATTTTTGTGCTCACGTTTCCTCTGGAACGATTTAAGATATTGACTGGAAATTTGGTAAGTACTTATTATTATAACGAGATCTGGAGCTAGATTACATTTTAAATTTACTCTGGTGAAGAGTTGGGGGTAAATAGGAAAAATAAGTAAGGTAAGCTGGTAGGATTCCAGAAACTTCAAGGCCTCAAATTTTTTTATAACATTTGCCACCGCCCAGAACCATCCATCCCCACTCCATTATTAATAAATTAAAACTGGGATTTTCACATGTTTGGTACACGTATGTATTATTGCGATATACGAAACTAGATTACATTTTGAGATGGTTTCGTTGAAGGGTTGGGGGTGAAATAGAGCTAAAGAAGTAAATCAAGTTAGTAAGAGTCCTGGTATTTGGGATTTGGTATATATACTAGAACCAAAGTTCTCAATTCTTTTTATGACATTTCCATCCCCACTCCATTATTAAAGGGGTTAACAGATAAAGACATTGACTTAAAATTAGGCATTATAACGAGATTTGGAACTAAAGTATATTTTGCGTTTATTTCGTTGAAGGGTTGGAGGTGAACTCGGCGTAAATAGTGGTAAATAAGTAAAGCTAGCTAATAAGAGTCCACAGCAAACTGTAAAGGAGCAAATTTGCTGAATAAATTATGACATATGATATCTCTCAAACTTTCGTTTTTATCTTAGACACAATAGAGCACTAGGAGTGACGTCACAGTTTTGCCAACTCTCTGTTACCTGGTGGAAATTTCCGAAATTTAACTTAATAGTAGGTGTCAGTTTTCGTTCGATACAAATTAAAGTGAAGGATTTCTGAATATAAGATATGTGTAGTGATGTTTATTAATGTTTTTTTTTAAAGCCTAGTGTGAAAGAGAATGTTATATATACTTTATTAGTGTTGTTTTTATAACTGTAAAATTTGATGTCATGTACGTTGACATCTTTGTGAACCCATAAAATAGTGAAAATAAAGGCTATATTGGATTTTTGACATTTTTTGTACATGTTATATATCACGACATATTTTAGTAAATGTTTAATTAATATAGGCTCAGTTACAGCTAAACAGTGATGTAGGTTGGGTAGTATTATTACACTAGGTTAAAAGTTGTCACAATATTCATTGATTTATGCCAATATATCAATGATATATTAATGATTTTATAAACCAGTTACGAAACTTATGTTTTAGACAATTTAAAATATTTTTCATCAACTCTTTATTGATTATATCTTACTTTCATCAGGCTCAAGAGTTTCTAATAAGTTTAAGTGTTTACCACATTAATAATAATAATCAGAGGTTTGTATTGTGAAATGCAGATGTTCAAAATATTGATAATGTATAAAAATAAAATATCAGTGAAGGTAAGTGAGCTAAAACACGACATAGCTTAAAAAATAACACACTTTTAACAGCATCGTCTACCATAATTGAATGTTTTAAATTGTACACATTAGACATAATTAAACAAGTAAGTATGAATAATAGTCCTATAGTTTAGATATTATCAATTTTATTTCCAAGAAGGTTCACAACAGTTAATTAATTCAACACTATGTTATATTATATCATTTAATGAGGCAATTTGAATCTCCCTCCTTTAAACCATATAGGTTAATTCCATTAATATATTCCAGATTAGAGATGTGATGGGGGACTCCTAAAATGTAGAATATTAATAAAATTATAGTAAATTCTTTAAAATTCACTTGTCATATGGAAAAGAAATAACTTTTGACATGTGAACAAGATGACAAGCCTATTCGAATATATAAATATAGCATAAAAGTCAGTTCAGCAAATCGCGAAATGTATAATAGATAAAGAACACTAACAATAAATTTTGTACAAGGAAAACGTTTGAAAAAGCACTCAAAACACTTTAAAAACTCAACAATCATTATACATAAATGCAAACTAGGTTATTGTCCACCAAGCAGCTCTGGTGGCCATGTTGTGAGGTCAGCTGCTACTGCTCTATTAAGCTTACCCTCTGTTTAATTCCAATTATGTCCGAGGCCTTCACTTACTCAGTTTTTGTTGTTTTATACATGTCCTGATGCATGGTGTGTTCCTGAACAAGAAGAGTGTGTTCCATGAGTATAACCTCGTTATATATCAAACTTCTTTATCTATTAATAATGTAATCGACTTAAAACAAAAATTGTGTAATGATGGAGGAGAGTACGGCCAATGACCTTCATTGTCGATGTCGCAGTGAGAAAAAAGAGTCCAGAGATTTGGGATTTTGATGTATGTATTAGAACCCAAAAGGTCTCAAATTTTTTTATGACATTTTGTCTAGACATTTGGAATAAGAAGAAGAAAGCTCTTTGTAACCATGTTTTTGGTCAACTATTTAAGTGAAAAACTAAGTTTTCCGTAATTTTTAAATAGCTCGACCAATTACTTCAAGCGAGAACAGTTGCTTCACTGTGCCTCTTTGACAACTAGGGTGGAAGAACTTTGTTTTGAACTGCTCAAGTAGTTTAAAATGAAGGAGAATATAAAAAATTAATGCACATAATCTGATACAAATGAGTTCGCGGCAACCATCGAAACAAAAACCTAGTAAAGGATGATGATGACATGAATAAAAATTTAGAAAATACGATTTATGCTTTCGCCCTCTGTTATACTTGCATTGATTTGTTTTCCTAATAATTCTTGTTGACTTTGAGTTTAAGTTGAAAATATAACCTGTTAAACTGCAACAATATTGTTAATTATATCATACAAAATAAAATCACGGCTCTGAACATACGGAAAATAATATTTCTACCGTAAAATTGCATTGTCATAGATAAATGTTACAGCAATCACATAAAATTAATCAAATTTACGATGTTAATAAAAGCCATGGAAAGGCTATAAATCCAGTATATTGATCTTTTATTGTTGACCATATTTCTTAAGTATCCGTTATCTTTTCTTTATCCTGCAGTGATCTAACTTCATAGACCTAGATGTGGGTCAGACATGATATAAATTGTTAGTGTAATACCCTGCGACGACCTGAACTTTACGGTGTAAGACAAAGTGATGAAGTAGGGAAATTGGAGCATGTGTTTACTGGGTCTTCCATAAAAAGGGATTATAGATGCCGTGAAATTAAATTTAGTTCGTTTTATCAAAGCCGATCTAGCAACAAAAACTAACAAGTAAGAATTAGCTGTTATAAAAAGATAACTATCATTACAGTTCCGGTTCTATTGAAATTGTTTGGATCGAAATCAATGTTAATGTTTTTTTATTGTAAGTAGTACGTACTTACATTGAAGACAAGCATAATGGTATGCCAGTAAAATCATTGAATTGTGTCTCCGTTGATAATTAGTTAGGTACGTATATTTATAATGTTTTTCTTTCGACATTTCCACTCGTATATATACTCACACTTAAAGTATTTTCCAGTAATGAAATTGAAAAACTAATTTTTCACTATATAACACTACACACACAATCTTATCACTGTAATGTATAGCCCGGCCTTTTCCTACCTCCATTTCAATTTCACAGCTCAAAAAAAATACTCAAAATTCAAAATTAGCGCATGCCTAATCTAATGCTAGCTCCACACGTTGGGCCAAGTCAAGCAAACCTCGGCCAATGCCAACGTGTGTAGTGGTGGATTATGACTTTTCTCGCCCATAGGCAACCGTATTATAGCAACCCCCCCCCTCTTACTACAATACTTTTAAAATGTTATTAATGTTTTTATTTATAATATAAAATAATATAATATAAAAAAACAATATACAGTCAACACAAACAAACAGAAAAAAATATTAAATGGAAAAAGTTAAACAAGTAGATATAATAGTTATTTATGATCAAATGTTAAAAATGATATTTTATTTTGTGAGTGGCGAGCCAATATTCTCGACTAAAGATGACGCTCTCGGATGATTAGGGGTTGAGCTTGAACTCCTTGCCCCAATCATCGCTGTAGACCTGGACCGGCCTTGTAAGGGGTGGGCCTGCTTTTTCGCCTATCCCCCCCGCAAATGCGGACGTTATTGGCGATGTTAGCCTGGTCCTGACTGTTGGACCCTGCCAACTGGGTCGTTTCTTCTGGCGCTCTTCTGTCTTGGTCTTCTTTCTTCGCTGGCATGTATAGGCTCCCGGGAGCCTCTTTTGTCTGTCGTGAGAGGGAACGGCTGTTACCGAGCCCTCTCAGAGTTTGAAAGGGATTGGGGGGTGTTAACTAGTCGGAAGCCCAGGTTGCCAATTGGCATCATGTGCTCCGATTTCGTCGGAAGTGAATTGTGATAGAGCGAGTTGAAAAAAAAGTCGAACGACGCGGAAATAAACGCCGGGTACGCTTCTATTTAAGGTGGTCTGGTATTCGACCCACATCTGTGACCAAATGTACCAGACAGAAAAGAAATGATAATAGCTTTTAAGACAATTTTTATTTCTTGTTGATAATTTCAAGTATGAAAATTTGTTGTTTTTTTCGTTCGTCGCCGGCGCCCTGCAAGCCGTCGGCGCCCCTAGGCAGCTGCCTATATTGCCTTATGGATAATCCGGCTCTGAACGTGTGGATGGTAAGTTTGTCTTCATTGGCCGCGAGTGGGCCAAGTTTGCCTGTGATTGCCTCCGTGTCGGTAAATAGTACACAAATCCATGTCTAACAGACCTTGGCCAAAGCCAACGTGTGGATGGTAAGATTACCTTCATTGGCCGCGAATGGGCCAAGTTTGCATGTGATCGCCTCGGTGTCGGTAAATAGTACACAAATCAAAGGAATTGTGGACGTGCTCGAGTCAGATACCAATTCCCGTCCACACGTTGGTGCATGTCAGTGCATAAACACAATTTTCAGCGTTTGTATGCGTTTTTCCTGTCAGTGTTGTAGTAATGAATTTAAAAATATATGTATTTTTTTTTAACTTATTTTTTTTATTATTTTTTTATATTAAAAAAAGATTAAAAAAAAACATGTTTGGAATGTCATAAAACGTGGAATTTTAAAATTTGAGCAAGAGAAATGTTTTTTCCACCATCCAATTTATAGTAGTAAGCAAATTTTCGATTTTTTTTCTGTAATATCTATTATCTATATCTATAGAATGTCATGAAATGTGGAAATTTTAAATAAGAGCAAAACAATTTATTCCATTATCTACTCTATAGTAGTATATAAATTACAAAATATTCAATTCTCAACAATTTTTACTTCCCTCGCATACCGAAAAATATTAGAAAGAGATCTGAGGCCTTGCTTTACTTATTTTACCCTATTCACCTTTACTCTCCCCCCCCTCCCCCCCACGTCAAAATGTAATCTAGATTCCAGATATCATAATACATACGTGTACCAAATTTCAAGTGAAAATCTCAGTTTAATTTTATCAACTCTTTTAATAAGGGAATGAGGGTGGTGGGGGGGATAAAAAATGTTATAAAAGAAACCTGAGGCATTCGCCTCTAGTATATACACCAAATCTCTAATTTCTGCACTCTTACTAGCTTGCTACCTATTTTCCCCTATTTAACCCCCAACCTTTCGAAGGAATCATCTCAAAATAGAATCTAGTTCCAGATGTCGTTATAATACATACGTGTACCAAATTTCAAGTGAATATCTCAATTTTATTTTATCAACCCCTTTAATAATGGAGTAGGGGTGGTGGGGGGTTAAAAAATATTATTGAAAAATCTGAGGCCTTGGCTTCTAGTACATAAACCGAATTTCAAGTTTCTGTACTCTTACCAGTTTGCTTTACTTATTTTCCTCTATTTACCCCCAACCCTTTACCGAATATGCTCAGAAAAAAATCTCGTTATAATATATACGTGTACAAAGTTTCAAGTCAATATCTCAAATCATTCCGGAGAAAACGTTACAAGTTACAGACAGACCGACAGACAGACAGGCAGACAAATTGTTTTCGCTCAGATTTAAAATCTCGACGTTTCATGACATTCTAAATCCATTTAAAGAAAAAAAAATTGAAAATATTCTTGCGATTACTATTATACTTCCAATCCCCACTACTTGGATATGGAGGTAAAAGAGGGAAGTTTTGTGTAAATAAAATTCCGTTACAGATTTTTTTATTTTCAAAATTTGTTTCTTTTTATTTTCAGAAATATTAAAGATAGGTTTAGAATGTCATGTAACGTGTAAATTTTAAATATGAGCGAAAACAATTTGTTTTTTTTTATTATCTATTCCCTCTAGGCGGTCCATCCTGTATATTTTCCAGTGAAAGTCTAACCATTTCATTGGTGGCGGTAGCGCCAGCTACCCACCAAATTTGACTGTTCTCTGTCAAGTAGTTTTTAGTGAATGCACCAACAGATAGACTGGCCGAACTGAAAAACCTATATTTTCGTAATCTATACGATCTGAAAGAAATTTCGGAGGGTGATTTTTTTTCAAATGCAATACTTCCCTTCAGTATGCGAGGGAAGTAAAAATCGTAGAAACATTGTGAGATACAGAAAAGGTATTAAATACTTGCTCTGTTCTGTATTTATGTACCGTTGTCATCCACCATCTTCTCCGTCGAGGTTTTTTGTTAGTTGCGACATTCGCTTGTAATAAATAATTAACCTAAAGCCGTCATTGCCGTCGCTGCAGCAATTTGCACGTCTGTCATCTTCTAGGTTCTAGCAGGCACTGCTCTATTGATAAACGTGTGGAATGTGGATGGTATATTTGTAGACAAATGTTTCGGCAATTGTTTTGCCAATTGTTTCGGCCACAATATGACCCAACGTGTGGAATTTGCATAAGGAAATTTCTTATCTATCTAACCCATTTACAGATTAATTAATTAATAGTTACCCTTCTATTTTCCAAAATATCTTTTTGCCTGCAATTTTTATGTCAATTAAAAAAATATTTCTTCTTGATTGAAATTTTGCTTGTCTTGACGAAGTTTCGTGCCATCAACTTTTTTTGAGAAAAAAAATTGCAATACCTGTAACTAGATTTTTAACTAAAAAAATTACAGGCAAAACGATATTACTAGAAAATAGACGTTGTTAATTTTGCCTCTTTGTAAAATACTTTATATTTTGTTAAATGCCCTTTTATCAGTAAAATACGCGCTAATGCTAAATTTGCATTTTTGCCATTTACGATTTTTTGATAAAAATTAAAAACCGATTTGTGTCACACCCGTTTAAGGGGGAGTATAGTTGGACAGGAAAGGCTTATTTTGAAAATTGATATATGGAGAATTCAACTCAATTTTCGTCAAGTAGTAACAGTTCAATTTTCTGTATACTGTTACAGAATGCCCTGTATATATAAAGTTCTTCGGTTTCCTTCTTAAGAAAATTCAAATTCTCTTGACAGATCATGAAACCTTGGAATTACATATACGTCTACACAAGAATTTTTTATTTAGTTCTAGGAGACTGAAGCAGAAAATTTGTCAACAAGTACTACTGCGAGACAAATCGTTATTTTTGTAGACGAAAGATATAACTAATGTTTATATATCAAAATCATCTTTAACCTCGCCCTGGCTTACGGTTTACCAGGAATAAAATGGACTTGTTATGTTTGCAACATGTGCAATAATAACGTGCATAAAAAGTTGCGCTTGAAGTGGGTCTTGAGATACTAGTGATATTAGAAATTATCGCTGCAATAACTATTTATAGTAGCCTGAAAAATGTACGTAATAAGTTACAGTTCTGTGCCAGTTGAGAGAAAACATTACTAGCACATTTACTGGGCAATAATATTTCAAACAGCTACGTTCAGAGCGGGTATAGGCAACTCAGATCAGTTATGATAATATTTACCTGCTATAAAACATTTTTATTGAAGTCATCAACTAGATATTGTAACATGCGGAATGCTCAATAGCATCCTTCGTTACACTGTTAATATTTATTAGAAAAATTATAGTTATCGGAAATATTATTCCCACAAACTTTAGTACTAATAGAGTTCCCTTACTGCTTAGACTATGATGAACGTACGTCATCTGTCAGCAGTTAAAGTTCGCAAATACTAGATCGCGCAGCAGGAATGGTATTTCAACTAAATAACGCCGGGTGAAACTCTTTTCTTGTTGAACCATTGAACTAATAAGACGTATTTATAATTTCGTTTGACCTGTAAAGGGGATAATAGAATTTGAAAAACCTCGTGATGATCACATGAGGTTTTTTTCTTATAAGTTTTTCTTATAAGTTTTTCTTATAATTTTCTGGTAATTATAAATATACGTATTTTCTTATAATTTTCTCATTGATAACTATTTTCTTTTAAAGAATTACTTCTTAATCAAATTCAATTACGTCTGATGCTGTTAACGTCGAAGTATTTCCACGTTATATTATTTGCTTTGAGCAAGATTAATACATTCAAGTCTTAAGACTTACTACGTTTTTCACTAAGCGAGCAATTTTCATATGAAGTCGACCTTGCTATACTACATTTTGAATTGGAATATACGAAACATTCTGGGCGAAGAGATTTTCTTCATCTTGTCTTGGCGACAAATATACGAACGTTTCTACGATTTTATAACCTCAAGTTGGAATTAAGGCAACCACATGTGAAGTTTTAAATCCATGATCATCGGAGAACAGGACCGTATCTAGGAGTTCTCTCCTTCAGGATAACAAAATAAAAGATAAGTACTTTTAATTGTTACCAATAAAAGGGATTATTTTCACATGATTGTTGAGCTATTAGAGCCAAAAGTGTCTAAATTTAACATACTAGATTCAAGTGAAATCTATTATATTTTGGCTATTTGCATTTTAAATCCATTGTTGTATATTAATTCGTAGTTCCTTATATCTTAAATTCGTTGTCGCAAATACTTCGCCGTAGTATTGTTTCGTAGTTGCTTTTATCGTGATTCCTTATGATTAATATCTTATTGTAGTACTGTAATGCATTTTTGTTGTTGATATAGTAAGTCGTGGTTCAATATTTGTTGTAACGAGAGTGTCTAATGTTTATAAATTTTGAGATAAATTTACGAGACTTATCTTTTGTAATATAGTTATTTTGTCTCTCGTAAAAGATCTCAAGTTTATTTAACTATATGATTTTAGTATTGAGGTGAGAGTTACGAGACGTATCTTTTGTAATATATTTTGGTTCTCGTACACGCCTCAGATTTGCTTTGCCGTTGGGGCACATTGTAATATAGAGTATCGTGTAATATAGTAAATTTTGTAATATAGTTTCTTTTGTATATATTTCTGTCCAATATTTTGCTATACAGTATCGTTGATGCTGTGATAGTTCATTTGTTGTAATGTAATATTTTTGTAATATAGTACTATTGTATATATGTAACTTTTGTCTTTTGTTTATCTTTATCTTTAATTTTCTTTGATTACCCTTAGTAATCAATGGCGCCCAAGCCTTGAACTCCACCCCCTTTTCCTCTCCGTATCTTTACTGTGCTAGCCAGGTTACACCAGTGACGCTAACCACGTCGCTCGTAGGGTGGCCCACACTTGAACGACTTGGGCAATATTTTAACATCGAGTGAAAACCTTCGTTTCTTAGCCACAATATTAGTTGCATGTGGATGAAGTAGCAAATTTTGAGACTTTTATAAGGACGTCTGCACTGGTCATATTTTTTATCTCAATTCTTTTAGATTTTCGACCAGATTCTTTGTTCTAAAGGAAGTTGTAGAAAATTAAACCGCGTTCAAGAAAAGATAACTGAATTTTATGAAAAATGATTTTACCCAGTCGTCACACTTGATCCGCAAGAATATAGTAGGGTCAAATTAAATAATCTTAGAAAAAACGCTGCCCAAGGAATCACTACTTCCACATCCAGATTTTCCATCCAAGTCTCAAAGGAAAACATCTTGACTCTAGCATGTGGAAGTAATTGATAATAGGATTTTAATAATATTTGAGGCAGACTTCATAAAAAATTTCAGGCGTTGTTTTCTAGCATATACGCCAAAAATGAAGCTTGTTGACTCTTATTACCTTGCTCTACTTATTTTCTCCAATTTACGCCTCCCCACCCCACCCCTTCAACTGAATCATCATTTCAATCCGATGCCATTACAATACATACGTGTACCAAATTTCAAGTGAATATCTCAATTTTATTTTATCAACCCCTTTAATAATCAAATGAAAATATTATAAACAAATCTGAGTCCTTTGCTTCTATATACGTACCAAATATCAAGTTTCTATACTCTTACCAGCTTACTGTATTAATTTCCCCCTATTTACCTTTTTTTGCTTCCCACCTCTCTAACGGAATTGCCTCAAAATATAATCTAGTTCCATATGTCGTTATAATATATACGTGTGCCAAATTTCAAGTAAATATCTCAATTAATATTTATCGGCACCTTTAATAAAGTGGTTGAAAAATGTTATAAAATAATCTGAAGCCTTGGCTTCTAGTGTATACACCAAATCCCAAGTTTCTGTACTCTCATCAGTTTGCTTTACTTATTTGCTCATATTTACCTCTATTTAACCCCCAACCCTTTAACGAAATCATCTCAAAATATAATCTAGTTCCAGAAGTCGTTATAATACATACGTGTGCCAAGTTTCAAGTGAGTATGTCAGCTTTATTTTATCAACCTTTTTAATAATGTAGTGGTAGTGAGAGAAACTAAAAAATATTGTAAAAAAATCTGAGGCTTTGACTTCCAGAATATACACCAAATCCCAAGTTTTTGTACTCTTACCAGCTTGCTTTACTTATTTCCCCTACTCACCCATATTTAACACCCAACCCTTCAACGGAATCATCTCAAAATATAATCTATTAAACTGTAATATAATATATACGTGTACCAAATTTCAAGTGGTGTAGATCCCTATTCGTTCGTTAGGAGGATATTAAATGATTACGAAACGTTTCGGTTCTTGTTTTCGATTGAATTTACAAATATACTTACATCGAATAATTTGTTAGAGTCTCTTGGCTAAAGGAGTGATCCAAGGCCAGTATTGTAAAAAAAAATTCAAGTGAACATCTCAATTTTAATTTATCAACCCCTTTGATGAAGGAGTGGGGTGGTGGGGGAGTTGAGAAATATTGTAAAAAATCTGAGGCCTTTGCTTCTAACATTCACACCAAATTCCAAGTTTCTGTACTCTGACCAGTTTGCTTACTTATTTTCCCCTATTCACCCCTATTTAACTCCCAACCCTTCAACGGAATGATCTGAAAATATAATTTATTTCCAGGTGTCGATAATATATCCTGTACCAAATTTCAAATGAACGTCTCAATTTTGTTTTATTAACCCCTTTAATAATGAAGTTGGGGTGGTGCTGGGTATGGAAAGGTTACTTAAAAAATCTGAAGCCTTGTCTTCTAGTATATACACCAAATCCCAAAATTTTGTACTCCTACCAGATTGCTTAACTTATTTTCTCCTATTTACCCCCCCCCCCAATCCTTCACCGGATAAGTTAAAAAAACAATTCAGTTCCAGATGTCGTTGTAGTACATACGTGTATAAAATTTCAAGTCAATATCCGTTCCTGAGAAAACGTACAGACAAAAAAATTACAGACCGACCGACAGACAGACACAAAATTTTTTTTCCTTCAAATTTAAAATATCGACGTTTCATGACATTCCAAACCTATTTCAACAACAACAATTTTTGAATTTTTTTTGCGATTAATTAATGTATGAAACCAGCCCAAGAAAAGAAAAGAAACTAGTGTCCAGACGAAAATAAGCTGTATCTTAATTTATAAATTCATCAACCTAATATTAAATAAGTTCTTAATATCCAAACAAAAACAAAATTGTGTTAAACAGAGGGCAGGTGATACTCGGAAAAATACCTGGAATTGAAATAAACTGTAATTGAAATTTATTACTACAAAAACATTAACGGAGGAATACACAGGGTGTGCAAAAAATTCTCTCAGGTCTCTATCACTTTTGCAACTACGCCGGAAATTTTTTTTTTTTTACCGTGGTACAGATAATAAAAAGAATCTCTTACAGCAAGCTACTATATCTCTCAGACCACTGTGAATCGCTATTTACCGTAGTACAGTTAATGATAAAAGTCTCTTACAGCAAACTAATATAGGTTTTGAAAAGCAAACGAAATGGACACACTAATAGTGGTTCTAGGAAACCTAAAATCACATCTGGACTCAAGCGGGCAGACGAATATTCAAGCAGATCACCCAAAAAATTAGAATAAATAAGAACAGAAAAATTACTGTTATAATGTTAGGCGACTTCAACACTCACGCAGAAAAAGATAGTCAAACGCATACTGATAAAAACATCATTGGCAAACCCCACTTCACACACAGTCAAACGTAAAACTTGGGACACAGCTCTTCGATGGAACAATAAGAAACACAAGGAGCAAGAGCCAAACCTGTCTGAATACTTGGAGCAACGCAAACACCAACTTCTAAATAGACCATATCTGGTGGATAGAAAAATAAGGGAGAGGGTTCAAAATTTTGAAGTAAAAAGAACAACAACAGGCAACACGGTCCGGTCCATAAAACACTATATGTAAAAATAGGGACAAATAAACTGGAAATACGTAAAGGGTACAACAAATCATCAAATAACGCTTGAAACTTTTTCGTACTATAGAAAGAAGAATACAAAAACAGACATACCAAGAGGAAATGGAAAGCAATTAACAGGGGAAAAACTTAACTGGTCAACAATGAATTCAAAAATTAAAAAATAGCAACAGTGAAAACGTTGACGAGGAAGCAATCACCCATAAGCACACAATAAATACGAATAACTAAATAAGAATCGCAGAAAAACTACAACATATACCAAGTACATGATGATAAGAACATAATGGGAAAAACTTAGCTTATACATGGTCAAGCGAGAATGGATGTAACAAAACAGCAAATATTAATACCGGAAAAGGAATTCATAAAGAAATATCAATAAAATAATACTCACTTCAAGTTTCAGAAAAGAAATATACAGAAGACTCTGAAGAAGATAGACAAGGAGAAGATCATAGATGGAAATTTAATAGAAGCATCTCACAAACATCTACACTTCCCGTCCTATGTCCCTACACCATGCCTCATGTGGCTGTCGCTGCTGGTAACAAGCATGTCCATATCCATATCCAAATCGGCATATGTAGCCGGTCCTGCGGTATATAAAAATATCGAGATTGGATATCCGGAAATGGCAGGAGTGTCTCCATACGCTGGCTAATCAATCAACCAACCACAGACGCCCAAAACGTTAATTGAGAATTTGTTCTGGTAGCGTGATTCACAGAAACCATGAAGGTTTTCTTCGGACCAAACATCAAAATTCACAATTTCATCTCGATTGAAGCCTGCTTCATTAGTACACGTCGAACGAATTTTCCCTGCGATCAAAAATCTAAACTAGACTGGCAATCTTATACCTTTAACACTTGTTTCCTCTGCCATGATATAGATAGAACAGTTAGTTATTCATGAAAAACTTTGCATATAATATTTTCTCAATACTTACGAAGCTTAGCATTGAATACTGATTCTGGGAATATTGACCACAATTTCAACATTTATTAGGAAATGAGAAACGTACATTTACAGTAAATTAGATATTCGCGTTCAAAGAATACACAGACCAATCTCAACTGTAAAATATACTGCAGCAAAGTAAAATAAATTTGTCCATAGGAAAAAAGCGAAATTATATTTGTATACTTTTATTTTTATAAACATAAAATTCTCTCTCTCTCTCGTCACTTTGTATTTACTACGTGGAGCAAAAGGCATTTGCTTTATCCAGACATAAGTTAATATACAATGTATAGAGTATATTATACATATATCTATATTACTCAGTCGTAGATATGAATCAAATTATGCTATGTAATGGTAACCAGTAGTTCGATAACTTATATACAGAACATGTTCTGTTTAGATAAGTTCACACGATTTACTTAAATGCAAGTTTGCAGATCCGTGCGGAGAATAGAGAATACTAAATCCTATTTGTTTCTGTGCCAAAAGAGGTATCCAGGTTTTGTCTTTAATAATAATTACCGGTAGAACGGATGAACAATGGATTTTGCAAGCAACAGTATCTATCGGTTGAATTTGTTTGATGAAATTACTCTCTTCCTTCACATAATCAATATGGAATAGACTACGTAAGGAAACGGGCTCCAAGGTGCGTGAGTTTTCATTAATGCATAACGAAATTCGTGCAAAATGGAAAATAAAAGTTGTAAGCCAGATAACTCGATTTGGTCTCTCGAGAAACAGTCCTAGGAATAACATCCAGTGATACTTCAAAGCCAGAAGTAACATACCAGCACAGAATTATTAAAACAAACAGTAATAAGTCGATACGTTGCATTGCTTTCTACATGTTCTTTCCATATTTAGTAGGAAGTCCACTGTATGTAAGAATCCAGCTAACAATATTATAATACACAATAAAAGATGTACTCAGGTAACTTACTCTGTATTGCATGATGCAATCTAAATATTTGGAAAGCAGGCTATCTCTCAGTTAGCAGACTGTCGTTATTTCTACGTTTTCAAAATATATGCAGTCTTATTGAAACATTCTTTATAGGATTTTGCAAACAGCAGAAAAATTAACTATCTATAAAAGAAAAACTTTGTGTAGAAATATTAATGAAATCTTTGCATTCTTTCATTAATATTTCTACACAAAGTTTTTCTTTTATAGATAGTTAATTTTTCTGCTGTTTGCAAAATCCTATAAAGAATGTTTCAATACAATTATAAGCAAACAAAAAATAATAATTCATTTTTAAATATGCAGTCTTATTTAAACACAAAAACGAATTTGCAGATATTGAACGAAAGATATTAACCCCACATCACAGCAAACATCCTCATTTCTATGGTTTGCCAAAAATTCATAGACCTGACACCCCCTTAAGACCAATGGTGAGTTCAATTCATTATCCATCCTAAATCCATTTTCAGGTTCCTCCGAGTCTTATATAAAAATATCAAACATTTTTTGGAAAAGCTGTCAGAAATTCATTTTAACAATAATCATATAATGGTGAATTTTGATGTAGTAATTTACAAATGTTCATATAGGTAAAACATTAATAATAATTAAAAACAAATTGCAGCATGATGCTTATCTACACTTTGCATTAAAACAACATACTTTCAATTAAATAATGACTTCTATCAACAAGACTTTGGAATGGCCATGGGTTCTTCATTATCTCCAATATTAAGTAACATTTTCATGGAAAATTTTGAGGAAAGTAATATTAACAATCTAGCGACAATGACAGATTTTGGACATTTGTCCAAAAATAGGTATGTGACTGTTATCGAGGCCACAGATCACGAATATGTCACCGTCGCTAAAGAATTCAAAATGGTGGCGTCCCCATAGCCTTATATCCATCATTTATTGTAACTTTCTTATTTACCGTCCGATTCAAATGAAACTTGATGTAGAGGTTATTAGTGTAGCTGATAACGAATTAGACATCAGATCTACAAAATTTAATATGGCGGCGCCAAAATGGCGGACGAGATGTATCATTTATGGACCGATTCGACTGAATATCAGTACCTACATGTTTTTCAGTTCGCTGATGACGAATCTGAAATCGGAATTGAAAATTTTTAAAAACTGAACACTTGAACGATTATATTGATTGCGAAGTAATCAACATTGAGGGCGAAGCCCTCACACCCCTCCGGTAAGAGCTAGAAATGCCCAGCATTTCTAGTTATTCAATAAATTTTTGTACTAGTTGGTTGCCCATACTTAGAGACGAAGTAAGTAAAAAAAAGATAAATATTATTTAATGTCTCACATGACTATGGAAATCCATAAACAACGAACTGTCATGGTTGACGGCCAAAAAGTTTTGAGAACGGAAGCAGATATTCTTCCGAAAAGTTAACTGTCTATAGCTTTCATTTTCATTTTTTAGTTTATGACATTGTTCTATTTATATATTTGCAGGTGTGTGACATTTTGAAGCAATCAAGTATTCAAGAACCAACCTCTGTCTGATTCGATAAGTTCGCGTGTAAGAGGAATGCAACTGTCTGTTTCTGGTTAGGCAGGTACATAGTATAAGGGATGAGTAATGGGCGATATTTTCCTACTTTAATTACGGTTGTTGAAAGTGTTGGAAAGTATGCTACGTTGAAAATTATAACATTATTGTTTATAGTAAACAATACAAAATGTCTTTGAAAATCACCTTGTCTAGATCCTCTGAAATTATTGAATAAGTACTTATTTCATTAGCGCGAAAAATATGTTCATCCTTTTATCAAACAATTTAAATGGTGTGACTCCTATTACTGTTCTAAATAAATGTGAAATTAACCCCAATTCCTAATGGAAGAATTGCTATGAAACGTAAGACATTTGAAAACTTTTAACAAGTATTAAATGACGCGAGGGTCCCACGGAAAGTAATTAAATCCATATAGGTTTGTGATTAATAGAGGAACGCCAAACAAACGCCTTAGAGGACTATTTGCATAGTAAATAGCATTTTGCATTGCGTATGCATGAAACGTTCTGTTTGCCCTTTTAACTTTTACTTTCCCCCATTTTTCAATAGACACAATTTAGTGCAAAATAACAGATAATGCATATTTACGGCACGCGTCTTGAAGATACGGCTAGGCACCCCTACATATATCAGATTATTAAAAAAATTTACTCACACCTTGTCCTTAGTTATGCATACTTTATATTTTGTCTCGAGAGAAAAAATGTTATTAAAAGAATATTTAAAAATTGATACGAGTCCATGAACGAATAAAAATAAAAACCGGTAAAAGTTACAGTACAGAGAGGCCAACTGCAAATACCTATTTGATTAAGATTTTGCTCTAATATTAGTACAGGCGATAAAGTAAAAAAATACACCAGAAGCTCGCAAAAAATATTATCTGAGATTCTTCTTCAGTAACTGTTAGTGGAAGGATTAAACATCACAAAAATCAGTTTTGGGGGTGCTGGGCAACTCCCCCAAAAAAGCACTCCTTCGGTGAAAAAAAGCCATATTTTGCTGATAATCGTTCAAGATATAAAAAAATTTGCTTGTTATTAAAAAGAAATCTTGACTAATTGCCTCAAAAAAAAGTCCTCTTGTAATTTTCTTGTATATGCCATGGTTTTCGAGAAAATTGATATTGACAATAATTGCAAAATTTGTATTTTTAATGCACGCGAATTTTCGTTTATTTGAAATTTCTTGCGCGCGGGGCAATAGAAAAAATGGAATTGCTCGAGAACCAAACAATCTAGGAAGAAAAATCAAAATGGGTTTTAAAGGGGATATAAAATACTCTCTTGTGTTGCCATTTTTGATGGCTATTGATATTTGAGAGTATATAAAAATAACAATATAATATAGTTATCTCTTGATTTTTTGTACATCTCACTATTCACAGGCTCATAAAAAATAACTGACTTTAATATGAGTTATAAATGCATTATCTTTTAGTTCAAGGTAGTACTTCAATGCAAAAAAAGTTAGGAATAAAAATATTCACATTTACAAATTTACCAGCATGTTGAAGTTAGCCAAAAGAATCCAAAAAAGGCTGCATATTCAATTATTATGATATTTCTTTATGGAATTTTTTTACTATTAAATGATTAGAAACAATAGTTATATGATACATAAACCGAAAACAAAATCGAGCTAAATTTTCAAGATGTTTAGATCTTTTTTATTTTTAGGAAACAATAAAAAATTGGCCAAAATTTTGCTAATTTCAACATAGTGGTGTAAATGTGAATATTTTTATTCCTAACTTTTTCTGCATTGAACTAAACCTTGAACTAAAAGATTATAACTTATATTAAAGTCAGTTATTTTTTATGGAAAATAAGCTTTAACAATGTTTATTACTTACTTGATATTTTCACTCTACTGTTGACTTTGCATCACTTCCTATTTTCTAAGCTTTAATTGAATAAAATTTAATTAAATGTTGAGCAATAATTGTATGTTTTATGATAAATTTATATAGTTATGCTTATTTATATAGTCCTATAAACATACCTTCAAATTAGGTTTTACGTTAGATAAAGCGCTTTAACTCGAAACAAAATTGACAAAGAAATTATCCCTAATTAGCTCGCATAGAACAAAATTTATATAGAGAATATATGAAGTTTTGTGGATATAATTGAATGCTCCTCTTGCTTACTAAAATACTGAAAAAATTATTAATTATAATCGCTAGTTTTCGAGATTTAGTTAGAGTAGTAACACGTGATAAAATTTCGTAAATTAAAAAAATCAATAACAAAATTTAATTATGCCGATGTTATCAATAAAGGGTATTTCTCATTAATCATTAAATTAAATATTGTCTAAATTAAAGTAAGTCTATTTAAGTCGACTGATGTTATAACGGTGCGTTATTTTTGGCGAATGCGTAGGTTTACTCAATAAATAACAAATATTAGTGTTAAGTGCTAACAGTAATTATAATAATTATTATATCTACTATATTTAATTAGGATAAACTAGTTAATGTCTTAATTACTGCCTGGTCAAAAAAGGCTCGTGCTCCATGGCCTGCTCTTGGTGATATCCATATGTTGATATAACTGTGAAGCCAAATTGAATTTAAACACTTCTAAAATTGGAATGCTTTAAAAGCAGCAATTTTAAAATAATTGACGTGAACGGTAAATGTTAAGATAGTTTTCATGGTTATTGATTATTATAAACAAATAAGAGAGTTTTATATATGGAGGAGTAGTGGCTTTTATTAATTTTCACTATTTTTTGCACTGATTGAAGTACCTGGTTAATTTCTAATGTCTAACTTATTATGAAGTCTTACTAGCGGTTTGTATTATAGATATCAAATATATCGTTTGTTGACATACAAATTTTCTACACTCATGGATGAAATTCATCCAAAAGCCATCATTATAAAATTGATTTTTTCTCACCCCACATCCACGTAGTTAACACAATAAAAGGAAGATATTGAGTTGGGTGCACGTAAGTATTATGACGGCATCTGGAACAGGATTTTATTTTGAGCTCATTCCGTTGAAGGGAAGGGGGTAAAATAGGGGTAAATAAGTAAAGCAAGGTGGTAAGAGTTCAGAAAATTGTGACTAGGTGTATATACTAGAAGCAAATTTTTCAATTTTTATTATGACATTTTTCACCACCCCCACACTGTTATTAAAAGGGTTAACAAAATAAAATTAAAATATTGAGTTGAAATGTGATGCACGTATGCATTATAACGAATTCTAGAACTAGAGCCTATTCTGTTGAGGAAATGATGGGTAAATAGGAACGAGATACTGGTGAAACTATGGAATTGCACAAAAATTATTTAGTTTATAATATTGGCAGATCCGAAGTTTATGTCGAGTTAAAATATGGCTCAAAGGTTATGTGGCATGGAGTTTTAGATACTGCAACAGTTAAGCCAGGAGAGAAGAAGATACTTGACAATGGAGGAAAACCTTATTATGTCACTGGATTAATAATACATAACAAGCTAACCATTATATTCTTCGCCGATTTACTGCACTTTTTATATAATTGTTGCACATTCTATGGGATACTCTTCGCAGTTCTTTTTCTGTAAATAATATTAGTTTTAGACATTTTTAGTTTAAGGTAGTTATATCGCGAGAGGTGCGACATCTGTTAGCGAATCGATAAACTTGAGACGCGAGAGACAGCGTTGGGAAAGATTTGGCAATGCCGCATATATTATCTGACGCCAGCTGATCGACTCGTCACTAATGTCAATATATTTTTACCTCTTTTAATAAATTAATGGAAACATATATTATTATACATACAATAAATAAATTCGGAATGAAAATTTGTAAATCTTTCACTTTCTTGTATGATTTTAAAATGAATGCAAAATATTTTCAAATATCCGTGCCAAGTATTAGAAATAGTGCGACGTTGCCACGTCTACTACTCATATCCTCCATTCAATAATTTCAGTAATTTTCTGGTAGCTGCCCTTTCGTTATTTTACAGTGAATCATCACGATATTTATACACGTGCTTCGTCAGGAATTAATTTAAATTTGCCTCGTTTTTGAGATCATTCTTAAATAAGGATCAGTCGTAAGAGGGAAAATAGTGTCACGACATCAATTTATTTCGCATGGCGTCCATGTGCGCAATGTTGAATGTTGATAACTGCGAACTTTAACCGAATTAATTTCAATTTGCCCCGTTTTTGAGATTATTCTCGAATAAGGGTCAGTCATAAGAGGGAAAATAGTGGCACGATATGAATTTATTTCGCATGGCGTTCATAATCGCAATGTTAAATATCGATAAAAACTGCGAACTTTAAGCTAATGAATCTCGGAAACGGAACAGTAAATGGAGTTTAATTATTGATATATGAATAAAATTTGCATGACTGTCTTGAATAACGTGAATTGCGATATATCTCCTGAATTACAAAACATTATTTTTCTTAATTAAAAAAAATAGGTAATTTTTTAATTTATTGATAGATTTTGTTCTTTCTCTAGCTAACAGTAACTTACTGTCCAAATTTCAATACAATCCGACTTTTCATTCTCAAGTTATCGTGCTTACCAGAAACGTGACAGACGGGCAGACAGATAGACAGACCGACGGACAGACATCTTGAAAGTTGTTGAGAATTCGATCATCGATGATATGAAATTTTTTCTCTACGTGCAATATTACCGGTTTTAGAAATGTGCCGATCGAATGCAATATACTCTTCGTTTTGTATTTGCGAAGAGTATAATAATTAAGTACAGCAAGCTAGTAAGATCCCAGAAACTTGAGATTTGGTGTATATCTTAAATTTTTTATGACATTTGCCACCTCCTCCCACTCTATTATTAAAGGGGCAAACAGAATAAATTGTGGTTCAGTGTGTACGAAAGCAAAAGTTCTCAAAAAAGTTTTGTCATCAGCCACTCTCACCCTCATTAAAAGTCGGTCAGTAGAAAAGGTGTTGAGGTGGCACATTATTTTATAGGTTCTTCTAGGTCAGGAGATTTCAAATATTATATTATTAAAATTCGTTTAAAGAGACTTGGATGGGAAGGACTAATGTGAAAGTAGTGATTTCTTAGGTAGCGGTTTTTGAATGTATAACTTATCTGGACTGAAAAGTCATGCTGATTTTAAGTAAAAATTGTATTAGGTACTGGCTATACAATCAGAGATACTTATTTAAGAAAAACTGTCGAGGAAATTACATTCGAAAATTCCTTTGTTTAAACAAATGTCAATCAGGACTCGGATGTATTTCAGCAAAATTGCTGCAGAAAGATAATTCCCTACAAAGGACGTAACAGGATAACGCTTATCCGTGGACTAGCGGCCGCTACGTTTTTTTTTCAACGAAAATTTGGATACATTTTAGTACAAATAAAATACAAATTTTTTCCATCAAAAGGCTTCATAATACAGGCAATAAAGGCAAAATGTTGTAAAAATCTCGCAAAAATTAATAAAAGAATCATCTCTGGGATTTAAGTAGTTAATAACCTGTAGAATGGAATGATGCATTTTTTGCACTCCCAAGTTCCGGGAAAATTCAAGAGAATTTGGAAAAACTTTTTGATTTTCGTTTTTTTGCTCTAACGTCTAAAATAATGAAAATACAGACACAATTTGTAGCTCTCTCTCTCTCTTTCTCTACAAAATAGGTCTTTACAAATTTTTGCCTTACTTAGCCGTTTAGATAAATCCAGTTTTCCACTTATAGTTTTGAGCCGTTCCGAAATGCGCGGAAAATGAGAATTCTGTGGGAGTTTCGTACGACCGGACATATCGATCGATATATATTACTATTCAGAGCCGCTAAAAAAATGAAAGCAACGTCAAATGTAGAGAAACTTCTGGAGAATTCTCATTTTTCGCGCATTTCGAAGCGGCTTAAAACTATAAGTGGAAAACTTATCTTCTAAACTGCTTAAGTAAGACAAAAATTTGAGCTACAACTTTTGTTGGGAACTTCTTTCTCTACCTTCATTAATTTGGCCGCTAGAGCAAAAAAAAAAAAAAACGAAAATCAAAAAGTTTTTCCAAATTTTTTTCATTTTTCCCGGAACTTGGAAGTGCAAAGAATGCATCATCTCATTCTCCAGGTTATTACCTACTTAAATCACAGAGATGATCCTTTTGTTAATTTTTGTTACCCTAAATTCTTAATTTGCCTGTATTATCATTCAAAATGAGCTTATTTCTCTGGCACCAGCGTGTACATCGTCTAGTGTAATATACATTTTATGGGGATAGTCCGTCACTTAGATGGGTGACCGTGTCTCATTTTGCCGTCCTGGTCAAGTGGTGGAATAGCATTAGCTAAACTTCGCCAGGACGTTAAAATAAATAAGACGTTAAAATAAAAAAAAATAAAATAAAATATAATTCCTCCTGCGTGACAGCTGATACCGAAACAGTGGTATCAACTGCACATATCGTGCTAACGTCATTATGAATATAATTTGGCAGGTCGTTAATGTATATCAAAAATAACAGAGGGCCTAATATTGAGTCTTGGGGAACCCCAGGGTTACATTATGGACATTCTATGGAAATTCATTACACTAATTTTCGATTTTTCATAATTTAGGGGTTAATGCAATTTAGAAGACATCCTCATATACCGCTAGTTTCTAATTTTTTGGATAGTACATTTCTGTCTACAGAATCGAAAGCGACACAACATATTTGCCCTCATCTAACCGTTTGTAGATATATTTAAAACAATGTACAGATGCCGTTTCAGTTGATTTTCTTGCTCTAAATCCATGAAATGATGTGAGGGTCGTAAATAATTTCCGCTAATATTTTTGAGAACACACTTGATGAAAATCTGCCGGTACTTTCAAAATAATTTTTACAACCTTTTTTATAGATGGGGATTATGGACGCCCTTTTAAAGAAATCAGGAAATTCTCCGTTAATAGATATATTTCGATATTATGCACAACAGAGATAAATTATACTCAAATTGTTCATTAATATTGTCAAGGACGACACTGGAAAAATATGATGCAAAGCAATTTGACACTAGATTTCCACCTGAAGATAACACAGGACCACAGAAGAAAAAAAATGGTCCGTTCTCAAGAGCCGACGTAGTAATCCCTATGTTCGACGTGCTGAATGCCCGGTTAGCTCCATCACCCACCATTTTTTTTGTAAGTCGCGAAAATATGCTAAAGAAATCAGGTTTCTTAGACTATTTTTGCGATTTGCACAAAATTGGTGGGCGATGGAGGTAAGCGGCCATCTGATTCGTGTTCAACACGTCGAAATATGTAGGGATTACTATGTTGGGTCTCGTGGACAGTTCAATTTTTTTGAGGGACTGTGCACAGGCAAAGAAAAAAGTGGTCTGTTCCCAGGACACGACATAGTAATCCTTATCTGTTTCGACGTGCTGATCACGAATCCGATATCCGTTTAGCTGTCAACCACCAATTTTTTGTAAATTGCGAAAATAACATAAATTAGGTAATTTTTGCGATTTACTAAAAATTGGCGGATTCGCATTCAGCACATCGAAATACATAGAGATTACTATGTTGGGTCCCGAGAACACTTTTTTGTGAGGTCCTATGTAATTTGTGCTGGGTATTAAGGGTTGTAAAACAATGACTCGCCCTTGTCCGTCCTAGTTTATTATTAACAATATTTCATGTTTCTTGGGTTTTATGGCCTGCATTTATTATTTTATTGTTGTAAGTAATTTTCACGTTTTTCCTATACATTTTTTTGCTTTTATTATAAAACAGTTTCTTTTCCCGGACAATTAGAATTTTTAATGCCATAATAAATTTTGCGAACCCTGTTACCTTCTATAATTTTCGCATAGAAGTTTCACTTCAATCGCGTGAATTTTTTCAAACACTTATAAATAAATAAATCTGAAATTTTCAGAGAATTTTAATTGTATATGTACAAAATTTCGTTGAAAAAAACGCGTGAGGTAGTTAGTCCTGCTACAGACCCTTTTAGTTTCTATACAATGACATACTTTTGTGACTAATTTTATATAAAGCTAGTTTGAATATAAATATTCCACAATATATTTAGTTTTACTGCAACAGATGATATAACTTTTCTATTTAGTCCGAAATCCCAACGTATCCATCGAAAGCACGAGGGGGCAATGGTGCACGACGAGTTGACTTTTCACATGCACTTTGCCAACGTATCATACTGAAATGCACACGCGGGAAACAGTTGATGGCATCAGGTATAATATGAGCGGCCTCAAGCGCAGACAGCGCTTTGGCCTTTCAGAGAGGTTATCTTTCCCTGGACTGCTATATCCAGAGGCGGTAGTCGCAGTCGTCTCAATACAGAAATGAAAGATCGTCTGGTGTAGTGAACCTTGGAGGTCGGCTATGACTCATGTCGGAATTTTATTCGGTGGGACATTTTTCTGTCGGTGCTATAGTACAGGTAAAATAGAAGGAAATTGGACTTAAAAAGGAATAGCGAGGGTAGTGAATTTTTGTTGTTGTAAATACCTTTGAAGAAACCGATGAGTTCCTAGTTGCACTTATAAAAGTCATTATGTACGGAATTACGGTTCTTTTACTTGACAAATACGCACTAAATAAAAAAATATCGAGGGACTTTTAAAGTAGACTCAATTTTATTCACTTTGGTTTTTTGTTGGCTATACTACAAACATTGACCTAGATCAGATATAGATATAAATCTAAAATATTTTATTATGGGCGCCAATACGCTTAAATAAAAAAAAAATATCCAAGTAAATTGACTCTCTTTTAATTTTCGTTTCTCATTCTCCGCTTTTTTTGCTTATCGATACGCATGTTCTGAACACTATTCAATTCATTTGTATCTCGACGGCTGACAATAGCACAGTGAATTCAATCAGAATATGAGTGTTTATAATAGTACAAACAATCTATAAGTAAATAAAAACCAATAAACGCAAATTGAGAAGATTTTTGAAATTTTGGATATGCCATGTAGAATGGCTTTCTAAAACCGAGTCTATGTTTTTCCAATGAATAAGGTCACAATTTTGGTTTTATGCGAAAAAAGTCGGTTTCTCCGAAATATTTCGTTTCCGGTAAATCCTATAATGAAAATATTATCAATATTATACAATAATATCAAATTATCTACAACTGTTATCTAGTATACTTTGTTACTAGAGTGCATACACCCGTCCTGTACAATCACGTACACAGCAAAGTGATTTCTCATAGAAATGAAATACCCGTAATGTTTTAGGGCCTGAACTTTGACATAGAGATACATTTTTGTAATTTGAAAAAATGTTTTTAAATTCCTTAAAAAACGTTGTAAATAAAAGTAATTTTACTAAATCAGACAAAACAACCCATTTTGGAGAAATGGGAGAAAGATTGAATTTAGTGATAGAGGATCAGGAATATTCATTCTGTTTTTTGTCTATTTACAGTACTGAAAAAACAAAACTATCGAAAGGTGTCTAGAAATAATTGTGATTCATTTTTGTTTGAAGTTTTCTCCTTTAAAATTCATCCAATAATAACGAATAAGTCAGAAGGGGGGTATCCTAGGAAACTTTACACGTAATTTTTTGTGTTATTTTGGCACATGCTATTATACTCCAAAGTCCTGGAATATCCTGTATTGTATGACACGAAGATTATTAGGAGTAGTAATAACAAAATTGTTGACTAATTATATCAGATTCTCTGTCAATATCTGACAGGCATTGGAAACGTAGATACAAGATACAACCATTATTAAACAACACAAGCGTTGCTTGTCGCTGTGTAAAAGCAATGATTACACTTTAGATAAATTATAACAATTAGTAACCTGTGACCTTATAATTATCCTTTGTTAATATATATTCCATTGTTTCAGGTATGTATTGAAACCATCTTTTATGCATAAATTGCTTAAAGTGAGTTAAATTAATTATTTACTTTTATTTATTTCTTTGAGTTATTCATGTATAACAGGTTGAAAATTCAAGTAGTACTAGTAATATTTAGAATAAAATCGATGCTAGGTAACAAATTAAATGATGTGTTAACATCTGAATCTAAACCGGCAATAACAGGTATACTATTAACTAATAGAACATTTCTAAGAATCAAACAGAACTAAACAAAATAATGGAAAATGGGAACTTAGAGGCTTAAGTCAAGTTTGCCACTTGAACGAAAGTAATGTCTAAAATGTCTTATATCTTGAAATACACACACCGGCAAATTCAAATCAACGGAGATAAAGCATTTTTCTCTACGTAGTTTTTTACTCTAACAAACTTAGAGGTTTGGACATTCGTGAATTTTCTATTGCCATTTTGGTTTATTTCGAACATTCTTATCAAGTTAGTCAAAGCCAAACTCGATATCGACGACTTTAGTTGCAAACAGGCAAATTGATTCTATTTGTACAGATTTTTCCAAGACATTTAATCGCCTGCATCATGGTATTCTATTATAACAATTGAGTAAATTTGGATTATCAGTAGCACAATTAGATTTCTTCTAAGTGTACCTAGAAAATAGGCATCAATATGTGGAATACCGTGGTTTCAGGTCATCTGATATTCTGGCCACATCAGGCATCCCCTATGGACCAGTATTGGGCCCGCTTATGGTTGTTGTTTTTATAAATGATATTGTAGCTATTCTGAATGTAGAGAGAGCCTTCTGTATACAGATAACTTGAACATTTATTTGTAATAGAATGTGAACAATATTGTGAAAAACTTTAAAATAACTGAGAAAGGTAATCTAATTAATGACTGGTGCCTATCTAATCACTTGCCTCTCAACATATCTAAATGTGATACATTTACTTTTTCTAATGTAAACAATATTGTGAAAAATTTCAAAATAACTTTGAAACAAATTAATGACTGGTGTCCATCTAATCACTTGCCTCCTCGCTTGCCTTTCAACATATCTAAATGTAATACATTTACTTTTTCTAAATAACCCTATCGAGTACAATTATCATATAAACGGTCAAACGTTGCAGAGGCCTGATATAGTAGAAGATCTCGGAGGTATCTTTGGCAAACATCTAACTTTAAAGGAGCATAATTAATATTACCATAGCATCAGCATTAAGAAGCCTAGGTATTGCAGTAAGAAACTGCAATGGGTTCAGCAATACTGTTATTGCACTGATATAAAAGTTGCTGTACTACTCATTTGTACGATCAAAATTGGAATACTGCTCGCCGATATAATTCCCTGGATATGCTGTTTACATAAATAATGTTGAGAATGTTCAGCGCCGTCTTGTTAAGTACTTAAGTTTTGTTGAAGATGGTATCTATCCTATAACTGAATATTCCTAAAATTTTAAGTTAGAAAGATTTAACATGTCAAATCTACAAAATGAAAGGATAATACACTCAATAATTTTTCTTTAGAAAATTATGTACATTTTTTATTGCCCCCTTGTTGTTTTGGAACAACTGAATTCACATACCTTGTATAGTAAGTTAGCAAGTCGGAATTATGAAATATTTCGTCTTCCTACTCCTCAAACTAATTTTTTTAAATTTTCTCCTTTATATTTTATATATAAGAGTTATAATCTACTGAAAGCTAAGCTGGATATATTCAACTGTAGTATTCAATCAATTAAGCAGCTTGATTCATAATAACATATAACTTTATATAATATATACAATCTATTTTCGTGATATTTAATATTAAACAATTTTTTGAGAGCCATGAGTTGAAGCTATCCGTCACATCTTGTGTGCGAGACTGCAGTTCTACAATGCTTGGTGCTGAGACCATGACTGACGTATCATCCGCATACATGGTAATTTTTCTATTTATATGAGGTGGAAGATCATTTACGTATAGTGAAAATAGTAGAGGTCCCAACACGGAGCCTTGTGGAACTCCCAGATTAATATGATAATCATTTGAGGTAACATTTTGCATTCTGACACGTATCAGTCTTTTACATAGATAGGATCTAGGAAGGTATCCCTAAACCCCCATCTGTATAACTTTTCGGACAAAAACTAGATACCAACTGTGTCAAAAGCTCGACTGAGATCGAAAAATAAACCTATGACATAGTGACCTCTATCCAATTCATCATAAATATATTGCAAGAACTGATTAGTTGCGGTCTCCGTGGACCGATTTTCACGAAATCCATGCTGGGAATTTGTTATGATGCAGTAATTATTTAGAAATATGTACATTTTATTATTTATGGGTTTTTCAATATTTTGGATTATATACTAAGTATATACAATACAATATTTTATCATACAATTTCTACAAGAAAATAATAATGGATCCGTGTAGTCTAAGGCGATTGAAAAGTTTGTAATAAGCCAGTCACCCTTACTTTAGGGTTTTAAATTTTAATTTGGTGTATAACGTGAAAATAGTAGATTGAAATTGATGTATAAAATATTTCGTAGCCAGTCCCCTGAATCGTTATTGCCCATTACCGACGCACTTTTTGTTTTTGTATAAAACCTGCTAAAGTTTTTATTGCAAAGCATCCCCTGTTCTCGTGATTATACGGTTTTTTTTGTGTAGGTTTCTCAATGTAACACGCTAAGTACAAAACATTAATGATCTATTTTTACGTAATATGATTTGAGGCATTTCTATGTAAAGATATGTTTGTGATTTTTTAATAAAAAACAGTGTTTTACTCAGTTAAAATATGTTGATTATATTATAACAGGGACATGATAAGAGCAGCACCCAAACATTTAATAATTTCTTTAATTTGATAGCAAAGCATTTGGCACCATAAATTGTGATCTTCTATGTGCCAATTTAAAATGTATAGAATTTTCAAGAAGCGTTAGTCGTGATCATATCAAATAGTTTGCAGATAGAAGAGGTATCCCACAAGAGACAATACTGGAACCAATGCTCTAGAACATTTATATAAATGACCTACTACAACTAATAACACAAAAATTCACTACATGATTCTTGGTTATACAAGTCTGCCCATGTTCCCTTATCAGTAATTCACAAAGATCTTGATAGATTCTGCTCGAGACCACAGCATCATAAACAATCAAAATAAAATCTTCCAGAGAAGGGGAAGATTCGCGCATCCAGTTCGCCATGTTCCTGGAATAAAACAATAAATAATCGGGTGCTCTTTACAGATTTGCCAAATGTACAATAATTTCTGATGAACCAAGAATATATAGTTCCTTAAATTGAGTTTTTATCATAATGGCATAACATTTTCAGCAAACAAACAACATTTGTACAATTCAGTGATGTTGCAAGTTTTTTTGAGGAAAGTTGTCCTTTACTGTCCTTCTTTATTACGATCCGATTATTTTTTCAAAAGATATCAAAGTTTTTGTACCGAAATGCAAGGTAAAAGTCGTTTGTACGTTGGCTTGTGACGCTAAAAGTTTAATTCTTATTTTACGCGAGAAGAAAAGTAATTTGTGTGTAGAATATTCTATTTTCATCACCACGATAGTTTTTATATTTTTATATTTCTAAGAAACAATCTAAAATGGCCAAAATTAGGCTGACTTCAACATGCTGCTAAATTTTTAAATGTGAATATTTTTATTCCTAACTTGTCTGCATTGAAGTACTACCTTGTACTAAAAGATAATGCATTTATAACTTATATTAAAGTCAATTATTCTTTATGGGCCTGCGAATAATTAAAAGCGCAAAAAATCAAGAGGTAACTATATTATATTGTTATTTTTATGTACTAATAGATATTAATATCCATTAAAAATGGAAACACAAGAGAGTATTTTATATCCCCTTTAAAACCCATTTTGATTTTTCTTCCTAACTTGTTTTGTTTTCGAGCAATTCAACTTTTTCTATGGGCCGTGCGCAAAAAATTCAAATAAACCAAAATTCGTACGCATTAAAAATATCAATGTTGCAAATTTTTTCGATATCGATTTTTCCGAAAATCATGGTAAGTATATATAATAAAATTACAAGAGGACTTTTTTTCGGGAAATTAGTCCAGCTTTTTTTTATGATGAGCATTTTTTTATATCTTCAACGGTTAACGAGTTATCAGTAAAATAAGGTTTCTTTCACCGAAGGGGTGGTTTTTGTGGAGGTTACGCGGCACCCTCAGAACTGATTTTTGTGGTTTTGTGGTGTATAATCCCTCCATTAACAGTTACTGAAGGAAAATCTCAGATAACATTTTTTGATATGGAAATTTTTATAATTATTGGACTAATTGGGAATCTTTTCACTTCTATAAAAATATTTAAAAGTTTAAAGAAAGAGACCTTTGCTCCGAATGAATCGGGCAGAGGGTGATTTTAAATACTTCTATCGCAAAATGTTTCTGATCTACTTTCATTACATTTTTAAATATTTTTATAAAAATGGAGAAATATTCAACAAAAAGCAAGAACATTTGAACATGCCACATTGAAATAATTATAGACAATATATTCTCAATGTTATTTATTATTGCAAAATTGATCTAAAACTTTCTAACTTCGCCACATCTTGTATCCCAAACTTTTTTATTAAAAATTATCTGTTAGATGTTAAAGCGTATTTATAATTATTTCTGTTTTCAGTTATCATTTCCCAATGGAAGAGATACACTTGTAGTAAAACCGAACAAGAGATAATTATAAAAATCACACTTAATTTGCCACCCTCTTTTATTAATGTTTTGAGTACCACAATAAAAGTGAAAATTTAGTGTCAGCATCATAAAACTTCGAATACCACTACTGAGACAAAACTAAAGTTTATTTTTATAACCCTAGAGATGGGTGTGAAGTGAGAGTGGAAGAAATGAAATCGTAGCAGAGAAAACCCCTATCTTGGTGTAAGAAAAGCCCAGATCGACCCGACCCGCATATTCTCTCTGATATCTCGTGGGAAGTGCTTATTCTTGCGAACACAAATCCACCATCTTTGTTTCGAAATAATGCCATACAGTGTGTTCTTGACAGTGTTGATATGATTAAGTCGAGTTCTGCAAGTGAAAAGTTGTATGATAGGAATTTAAAATGCCTTCTTGGAAGTTTCTAGTAGCTGAAAGAGCAAAAAAATTATTAATTCAAGTTTGGATTAGAATGCAGTCCTTTGAGTTGTTATCCTAGGAGAGAAAAATAAATAATAAAAAACTGAGACGTTTTAATTTCCTTTCAATTTC
Organism: Stenurella melanura; assembly: GCA_963583905.1. Classification (NCBI taxonomy): domain Eukaryota; kingdom Metazoa; phylum Arthropoda; class Insecta; order Coleoptera; family Cerambycidae; genus Stenurella; species Stenurella melanura. Next base: position 17,296,770 of record OY757311.1, on the reverse strand, counting down.
GAGGGTAGGGTATTCCGCTCTTCGTTCCATTGGAAATCGTTTTCTCGCTATAACACAGTAAAGATAGTATAAAATTCGGCAAATAAAGAACATTTGTAACCGAGATTTTCTTTCACAGACATGTTTTAAACTGTACTTACTCTTCGGTGAATATGGAGCGATCATCGTACGCTGCTTTAATGACGAGAAATCTTGTTTACTTCTCACAATTAGATTTCAATTGTATGTATAGTCAGTTTCGAGGTAGAAACCATTCCATCAATATTCAAAATCTCAGATTGCGAGAGAATAAAATCACAGGTTACGCAGGAAAGAACAAATTGTCATTGCATGATTGTAGTTGGCCTCTCTTTGCTGCATGGTATGTGCAGTAGCATCACCCCGTCTACTGATCAATAATACAATAGACTCTCCAGAACTCCTATCTCTAACTAATTTTAGAATTCCACGCGTAGGCTCTCGTCAGAGATCAAATATCCTTGCTAAATCACCCATTTATTCCATGATGGAAATATATAACTCTATTGGTGACCATTGTGACATGTTTAGTCATTCTTTAAATAATTACTCCAAGACCATAAAACAATGCGTTCGAAATAGATTGTAACCTACATTCAAATACATGGCCGTAATATGAAGCTACCCTAAACGAAATAATTGTTTTATACTTTTATATCTTATAATCTTATATTCTATACTGTTTTTTTTTATACTTTTATATACAGTTTTTTTATAGTTTTATTTTTTATGTTTTATATTTCATATTTCGAGCGAGCGTAGAGACGTCTGCATATACTCGTATTTCGATACGCAAATGCAGCAACGTCGGGCGCGGTTAGTACTTGGATGGGTGAGCCTCTCCAGGGAAACACAGCGTTCTCGCTCCGTCTTCTAACGGCTTGTATATCAGCGCATGCGTAGAAGGTATGTAACTTTAGGCGGGGGTTACATAGTGGATATACCATCCTTCGGAGGGGATGTAAAGCAGTCGGTCCCTTGTCTATTAAATGTTAGGCAAGTAAAAGATCCCTACTCTTCGATAGAGAAGAGGTTCGGCAAAATTTCCAGGTTGGGGGTAGCTCGTCTCCTGGCGTCGGTGATTGGCCTTGGTAGCGGAAATAGGCCGACGTTAAATAAGTGATTAAAAAAAAAAAAAAAAATTTCATATTTCATTTTGTATACTTTACATTTATATAATTTAGATCTATTTTGTAAAAGTGTCCTGTAACTGGAGCATTCTGTTGAGCAATAAATTCTTTATTATTAATATTATTATTATTGCGGTTAATCCGTTACCGGACAGGGCTTCCGTGTTTTCCGACCGATACAACACGGTAGCCGCGCCGGCAATAATTACAGCTACTCCCCACGACCTGTGAGGTTAGTGACTGTAAATTCCTGAATCGTGTGCCCTGAGTAGACGAAGGGACCCCAAGATGACTGCCTTCTGCATTTGGCCTGCCAACCAATCAGCAGATTTCTGACAGGCCGGTATGATCTTCAGTCCAGAGAGCAGCGTAGGCTTCGTACCTCCGAGTACACCGATTATGAGGACGACCATCTTGACCGAGTAGCCTGGGTACAGCACTTGGAGCTCGTAACGGAGATCACGGTATTTGGTCCGCTTTTCCTCCTCTTTCAAAGCGATGTTTGGCTCAGCAGGTGCCGAGAACTCGATCACAAACATCACCTTGTTTTGATGGTCGAGGAGGACTATGTCAGGCTTGTTGGCTTGAATTAGCCTGACTGTCGGAAACGAGTAGTTCCAATAAATTCGGCACCTCTCGTTTTGACAACGGACTCAATATCTCCGGGGACGTAAGGCAGCACTGGTGTTTGGTCTATCCCGTACGAGTGCCGTAGATGATAGTACATCACCCGTAACGCCGCGTTATGGCGTTGGATGTAGGCCGAAATCGCATACACCGGACATGCAGAAAGTAAATGCATGAGCGACTCCTTCGCCTGATGGCAGGTCCTACAGTTTATATCAGGAACCCCTACACCCATTACACGGCTTCGGTAGACCAACGTGTTGATTACACCATCTTGGCAGGCCACAATGAATCCCTGGGTCTCCGACTTTAGCCCGGCTGACCTTAAAAAGGCAAATGTCAGCCTGGTCGATAAACCCAGTGTTTCTACGTTCTTATAGTATACACCGTACATGGGTTTATCGACGTGCTGCCTAAACAGAAATTCCTGCTCGGCAGCTTTTATTTGGGCCTTCAGGCGAGTTGGCTGTAGTTCAGTGACTGACTCTGGATCAGCACCGCGCCGGCCTCCTCGCCTATCGTCGAATACGAGACCAAGTTCATCTGCGGCTCTTTTTGCCGCCTTAAACAGTCCTGCACCCACCCCTGCGTTTTCGTGATCTCTCACTAATTGCAGGAGCGGGTCTGAGCTCCTAAGGACATTACATGCCATGCTCAGTGCTACTCTGCCATGCATACACTCCAACCCCAAGAGCCCTCTGCCCCCCCGATTTCGTGGGAGGTACAGACGAGGGACGGACGATCTAGGATGAATGCTCCTATGGATATTCATCATCTTGCGGGTACCTCTGTCCAATTGGCGCAGCTCATCTACAGCCCATTTAACTACTCCAAAGGAATAGAGCAGAGTAGGATTATAGGATTATTATTATTATTATTATTTTCGGTTCTTATCACTACCTATCTGAGGTAGGTATCGTTACACGGACCGGATGCAAACCATGCATCTAGGGTCAGGTAAGTATAAATTATGAGGGGTGTATTACAAGAGTGCTTCATTTTTAGGTCTACGACAACACCTTCCTTAGTATGTGTGCGCTTCCAAGGATCGCTGTTTGTTGTATTTTCTCAGGTCTGTGTTCTCCGGGAAGCTGCTTGACATGACTGTAAAACTCATCAGAGACGTATCCCGTTGACCCGACGATGATGAGTACTGTGATTACCTTCGTTCGCCACATTCTCTGAATTTCTATAGCCAAGATTTTGTATTTAAGTTTCTTCTCTGCTTCCTTCTTGATTATTATTATTATTATTATTATTATTTTTAATTTCACACTTAGTGGGTGGTTATTCAGAGTCGCCGGATTACTCAAGGCTTCCCTGTTGTCTACTGATTGGAGAGAACGCGGCGGACTAACGCAGTGGTACCCAATACTACTGCTTTCTTCTTATTATTATTATTATTATCATTATCTACCTCGGTTGCCTGTTAGGCACAAGTCCTCACATGAGGTCGTGCGCTGTGAGAACTTGCATTGGCTCATTCTCACAGCTCTTTGCTGATATTGTTGTCTATCGATGTTATGGCGATTGTGGTAGCAAATACTGTTCTACGGGTGACTGCTGAAGGGTAACAGCTGTCGTGGGTGCCTCTTATAGGAAGCAGAGTTGGATTACAAATTTCTTGTTTAACAAAACTCGAATAGTCTTGCCCTCAATTCTGCAGCGATTAGCAAAAACGCCGTATCTACAGAAAAGCAGTAATAAAGAAAAACACCTTTTTGCAGCCGTAGCAACTTACGGTTTTGGCACAATATTTATGTCATAAATAGGTGTTTTTTTCTCAATAAATAATAATTTTCCCAAACAGTTAAAACAAAAATTGCGTTGTTTGTGTGTCAGATACTAACCATAGACCTATATTTTCGTTGGATACGGCACAATGGGGGTCTTTATGGTTTTTTGTTAAGTTCTATAGATAGAACACTGAATTTTAAGCCAGTGTATGCTAAAATCTCATTGAGGAAATTTTTTGTAGATACTGCGCTTTCGCTAAACACGGCAGAATTATGATAATATACAGGGTGTCCCAATAAAAACTCCCAGGCCGGATATATTCTAAACGAATTGAGATATTTTAATTCTGTAAAAGCCAATTTGTAGAGCATAAGGAGAGCTTCATTTTTTAATATAATTGTTTTTTAATATATCAGCATATAGATCGCGCTGTGTTCTAAAGGAATATTTCGATGGGGGAAACTTTGAAATGGGATTTGTGTGAAAGAAAATGCATTTCTAAGCAGATTATATTGTAAAAGAAATACCATAAAATAACCGTTTTCGAGGTATTTGAGTCCAAATGTTAACATTTGCCAATATTGAATAATTGTAATCTTTTCAACATTTCAATCCTTTAAGTGGGACAATCTGTATTTAATTTACAAATTTTAGAAGAAAATATTTAAAGAATTTTTCATATAATTGCTTTGTTATTAGGTTAGATTATAATTAAAAATATTTGATATCTAGTGAGCAAAATAATCCTTATACCTTATAAATTTAATACAATTAAAGTTACCATTGGAACCATAGTTTTGACATTTCTCAATTTCAATTACATTTTGTTTATTGGTGTGTCAATAAAACTGTATTATTGTACCTAATTATTATTTTCTTTGTGAATATTTATTATTAAATATGGTTTCTCATACAAATGTAGATAAATTGAACATGATTTTAATTTATGGGGAATGTCGTAAAAATGCTTCAAGAGCTGTAAGTTTATATGAAATACGTTTTCCTGACAAACCTTTACCAGATCGGAAAACTTTTGTAAGTTTGTGTTCTAATTTGAAAAATTATGGAGGTTTTAAGAAACCAAAAACACCAAGAATAAAGAGAACTGCAACTGATGAAAATATTGCATTGGTATTACATCAAGTAGAAAATAACCCAAACATGTCAGTACGCAAGTTGACGGAAGAAACAAATATTGCACGTTCCACCTGCCACAGAATTCTTAAAACAAAGATATTTTTTCCATATGAAGTTCATTTGGTTCATCATTTGATTCCAGGGGACAATGAGCGGAGATTAGATTTTTTGGCGCAATTTTCAATTCTCTTGGAAGAAAATCTAAATGTTTTAGATACAGTTATGTGGAGAGATGAAAGTCGATTCCACAACAATGGAGTAATCACAAAACATAATTGTCGTTACTGGTCTCAAGAGAATCCTAGGTGGATGAGACATACCAGATCCCAGAATCGTTTTGGAGTAAATGTTTGGTGTGGTATCGTTAATAGTTACATTGTTGGCCCATACCTCTACCACGAGAATTTAACAGGTGAAAGATATTTACAATTTTTGCAAAATGATTTACAAGTACTATTAAGGAATTTGCCCGCTCAGTTGGATAATATGTGGTTTCATCAGGATGGAGCAGGCCCACATAATCATCGCAGCGTTGTTAATTATTTAAATCAAACATACCCAGGAAAATGGATTAGTACCAATGGAGTACCTAGATGGCCTGCTCGATCTCCTGACATTACTCCATTAGACTTTTATTTATGGGGATTTTTTAAAAGTGAAGTGTACAAAGAACCAATAGAAGACATGGCCGATCTTTATAATAAAATTTATGCTAGTGTTGCCGCCATTAATCGGCATACATTATTAAAAGTTTGTAGATCTGAACTAATTAATAGGTTTACGATGTGTGTTAATGAAAATGGCAATACCTATTGAAATAGTTATTTTAATTTCATTAGTTTGTAAAAATTGTTTTATGTTCGTAATTGTTTTTTATTGCTTAAATGTTTGAATTATATGATAAATAATATTTTTTGGTTTTTTGTTCCAAGGGTTACTTCATGTAAATTAAATACAGATTGTCCTACTTAAAGGACTGAAATGTTGAAGAGATTACAAGTATTCAATATTGGCAAATACCATTTGGACTCAAATATTTCGAAGACGGTTAGTTTTATGGTATTTTTTTTAGAAAATAATCTGCTTAGAAATGCATTTTCTTTCACATAAAGCCCATTTCAAAGTTCCTCCCATCGAAATATTTCTTTAGAGCACAGCGCCATCTATATACTGATATATTAAAAAAACAAGTGTATTCAAAAATGAAGCTTTCTTTAAGCTCTACAAATTGGCTTTTATAGAATTAAAATATCTCTATCCGTTTAGAATACATCCGGCCTGGGAGTCTTTATTGGGACGCCCTGTATAGCTATGTTTATGGCTATAGTTATATTCATAGTTGTAGTTAGATTTCTTGTAATAGTTATAGTTTAGCTTATTATTTTTCTGTATTATGTGCAAGTGGTACAAGACCAATTATTGTATCAAATGGGAGTAGATACCACTTGCGCCCCCTTAAACAAATACCTATAATTGGTGACTTGTTTCCTATATAGATGTGTTTAATATGTAAATAAATAAATGTGCTGACCTGAATGGCATTTCGCTAACAGAAAATGAAAACGAACAATTCTAAAAGAAAAATACCGTTTATTAATCGCATTATGATTTTGAGATTCCCATGAAAAATATTTGTATGGATTAGAGCCCGCCTCGCCTCGGTTTCCGCTTCCTCGAGTGCTTGTAAATTCCTGCGAAGCATTCCTCTACAGTTTTGTGATAAATAATTTATATTGGTCCATTTGCAAGTAATCGATAACCGAATTATGATTAAAATATTCAAATAAAACAAATAGGATTATATTTTGGCAAATGGGGACTACGCAGGCAGCGAGGCAATTCCACAAAGCGTATTTTGGCTTAGTAAAACATCGCGAAGATTAATCTGCATGAATTATATTTCGGAAATTACGTTACATTTACGTTAGGTACTATTATAATCTGCGTTACAGTCTGGAATATTGTTGGCATTCGGCTGTGCAAAAAGCAATTAGGGCCCCATAGAAAGGATTATTTAGGAAAATTGACGAGGCCTACCGTAACAACAAAAACATTAAATATATCTGACTTGTTATTAAGAGAATTTTACGAAATCAAACAAGGAATAATAAAGCTGCCTGCCTTGAAATTTGTGATACACGATTAGTCCAAGCTATTAAATTTTTTTAAGCTTGTCAGAACGTTTCATTTGTTATTTTCATTTTTTTTTTGTCAAAATATGCAGTAATTTTTATCCAACAAAAATTCGATCGCTGTAATGCCAATCTTGTTGAACGCCATGAATCTTCATAAATTAAGCCATTCTATATATAAAACAAACAGTGTTTCATATGATAACCAGCGAGAAAACAAATATTCAAGCCATTGGAAAACAAATACGTAAATTTTAAACAAACACCGCGGTAACTTGCGAAAATATAAAGAAAGAAAATACAGCCGTAAATATAAAAGTTTATATGGGAGGGTTGTAGAAGGGAGTGTAAAATATAAAGTCCCTGATTCTCAAATATAAAATTTACTCTGTTATATATTATTTGTGGCCTATTTGATCAAAAATGTATTGTTTGCATCGGATCTAGCATCGTTCCTTTATTTCTTGTAACGAATAAATAATAGTTAAAAAAAACTAAAAATACACGCTTTAATAGCAAACCAAAATAAAAGGTAAAAAATAATACAATACAATATATAACCTCGCTTTTTTGTTACACTTAATCCGCAATCATAATTATAATTCACAAAAGAGCATGAGTCAGGGTGCAGGTTATCCTTGATACCTTGGCTTAATATTGGTTATCACTTGGCAAATACTCACTAACAGAATATAACTGAACAGATAATATAAGTCTCCGAAAAACTCAACAACTAACTTAACGAAATTAAAAAACTACTAAAACAAAATAATCTATTAACGTTTGGGTTACAAATAACTAACTAGCTAACTTAAATTACTAAAGACAGTACAGAAAAGGTAAGTTAACAAAAATTAAATCGTTTAGTTAAACAACATTAATCAATATTTCAAACAGTAATTAACCCTCATTAGGTTTCAAAACCTAATTCATACAATATTTGGGTAAATACTGAATGCTGCTACGCGTAACGGCTTTCTCTGGTTCCTAAGCCGACTCAAATGTTACTCGCGATTTATCTAACTAGGCCACTATTTATTTATGCCTATTGGGACATCGAAATTGTCAGCAAATCAAGTCAACGCGGCAAATGTCCGGTACTAACATGAAAGCTGTCAAATTGTCTACCGATCTCACTCGGGAAGTAAAAATTCAATCACGAAACAAGTTTCTTAACGTCACTAAAACGTATTGTTCTCCACGCGCGTCGCCTGAGCTACCACCACATAGTACATAAAATTAAAAAACTTACAGTTTCATTCCTGGACACATGAAGGTCAATTGACGGATAGCACTTCCAAAATCTGAATTTACAAGCTACAAACCAAGTACTTAAAATCACAAATTATCGTTGATTGCATCAAAGGAAACAATCAAAATTAACAATTAGCCACTACTAATTTCAAATGCACTCTGCCATTTAAATTACTGGTGAATATTTTCACATTATTGCAGTGCATACATTACCAGAACATTGCTACTTCACTATAATACTCAATAACTCACAAAAGAATAGCTTTCTATTAATTTTAAACTAAAAACAACTGAACTTCTAGCGGTATGCTACAAGGCCAAAACTTGACTCATTACCACTTAATCATATCGGAGAGGTCAAATTCACCTCTCCCGTGGCGTATCGGCCCGAAGCCAAACCTCGGCTCCTCGAAACCAACGAAAATCTATCCGTTGGAAACAAACAGGACCCCCTGCCGTCCCATCTCCGCAACGAGTTAAAGGTCAAACGGTCTTTATACCTGAATAAAAGTTAAAGTTTTTCGATCGTGCAAAAACTATTTTATAAATACTCAATTTTTAAACATGCTTTTATTTAATTAAAGGTACTGAGTGTTATTTCAAAACGTGAGCGTTACAAATACAAAAAAGCGCTGTGAAATATTTATACCAGTTGATATCAAGCACCCCACGCTTTTTTGTATTGTATTATTATATTGTATTATTGTTTACTTTTTAGTTCGGTTTGCTATTAAAGCGTGTTTTCTTAGTTTTTTAAACTATTATTTATTTTTTAGTCTTAAAAATTTGGACCAGATAATTGTAATCTGGAACTTCGATAACCCACAGATACCGATTTTCAGTCGAATCCGGTGATAATTGATAAAACCTATCCGCCATGTTGACGCCGCCATTTTAAAGTTTTAAGTTTTGATGACATATTTGTTTTCTACATGTCAAGCCCTTTTCTTTGATACCCATATCAAGGGGGTTGTAAAGAAAATGATAATCCGCCATCTTAGGGTGGCGGCCATTTATACTACATTGTATTGTCATCAGTGCTACACACAATTGCCAAATTTCATGATGATACAACAATTAGAAGTGGGTGAACATTACGTTGAAAAATTTCGTTATTTTGATAGGTTGATAGATACAGGTGAAGCTAAAAGAAGCGTGTTAAAAACCTTACAGTTGGATGTTACTGACTGTTGTTGGGTTAGTTGTGTGAAAAATAATAGTTTTTTTCAAAAAATTTGATATATTCGTGAGTGAAGTTGTCATATGATAAATATAAACTAAATAATTTAAGCAGACAATTAGCTTCATGAGATATTTAAGATATTTTTGGCTAAATTATTTCATAAATTAGAGGAATTAGTTTGATGCATAAATTAAAAAATAAATAATTGAATAAACCGCAATAGACTCGTGCCAAGGAATAAAAATTATAATAATACGTAGTGAATAATATAAAACAGGACAGTGTACATGCCTCTGATGATCATCCTGCATGACAGATTAAACCCAATTGCAATAGGACGTATTTGACCATGCTATTTTACGTATCCTCCAAATTAGGAATAAAATTTGTAGGTTTAACAGAAGTTAGCATCAATAGTCTACACATACAGGGTGTAATTAGTTTCATGTCATTAAAAAAAAGGTAATAGGAACCGAGTAGACAAACAAGAAACCTAGACTATTTTGTCTAGGGGCACTTTGAAAAAAACTGACCTAGGTTTAAAATTTGAATGTTAGGGTAGGAAACATTTGAGAGCCACTGTTTTCTGGTCCGTCACGTCCAATCCATCATCGAGGAAACTTTCTGTTCAAAAAATTTCAAACGGCCAGACTAAAATGGACTGGCGCGCCATCGTCCAAATACCACATTCTTCTGCGCGTAGCCAAGAGTACAGCTTCCAGCAAATTTGGCAATGTTTATTGCAAAAAAATTAGGTATACGTCAACATTTAATCTAGCGGATAATTGTATAAGTCCAATTATTTCATTACCGTAAATTCCTGCCCTCAAATTAATGCTGAACCGTCGTTGAAAATGCGCCTTGCTTATTACACGTGGATTTTCGTCTGCCCAATGGTGCATATTTTTAAAATTAAACACTCGATTTCTAGTAAAACACGACTCATCGGAGAAACACAGAATGTTTAAAAAATCCTCATTTGCCGCGTGTTTTCTTAACATCCACCTACAAAATTGCGTTCGCTCTGCAAAATCTTGAGGTTCTAGTGCTTGGACACGTTGGTAGTGATAGGGATGTAAGTTCATATCTCTCAATGTCCTCCATACCACAAAAGGGATACTACCACACGGTTCGCGATATCGCGGGTGCTTAAAGTCGAATCCTCTTCTACAAGTTCCAAAGTTTGAACCTCTGCGTCAATTACCGTTTCTTCGCGTTGTGGACATTGTTCTCCTCCATGTCCATCGAGACGCCCCGTTTCTCGAAGACGTTGATCAATACTAACAAATGTGCGAGCACAAAGATGACGTCGATTAGGGAACCTTAAATGATAAAGCTCTTCCGCACCAGCTGCATTTCCACCACTTTCTCCATACACCAAGTGCATATCTGCTAGCTCCGGATAAGTGTAATCTCCCATAATGTCCAAAATCTGAGTTTTAAAACACCACACTAAACTGTGAATTAACGTCATGAATAAAGAAGACAAAAAGAAGAACTTGGTCCAAAATCCAAAAAGTCACAACAAGCACGAAAGAGAAGTAGTGTCTTACGTAACCAAGTACTAACGACTTGAACGATATGTCAATAAAATAAATCCTAACATAAGTGGCACAAAATTCAAAAAGAACAAAAGCAACAGACAAAACCAAGGAACGACTAGGTCGCGTCGTGTGTACGTTGTTGGCGGTGTCCTCTGCCGGCCGCTTTTAACTGCTTTGTCGGCATGCTTTTCGATGACCCACGTCGCGGCCTAATTATCTCTTAGGCTCACCATACTTATTTGCATGAATGTCGGAGTATCATGTGTGAGAAGACGCGAGGCAATAAAGCCTACCCCAATATGCCAGCAGTTCTCAAACTATGTTATTAAGTATTTTGGAAATTTTTGCTCATTTTTTCTCTCCAAAACTATGAGCTTTAGACCCCCATGTTATATAAGGTTTCTTACCATTTTATTTTACTAATTATATCCTGTATAGGCATATACAGGTACATAAAGACAGACACACATATATTTTTTATCCGATATTTGAAGTGTTATCAAACTGATTTCTCTGATTAATCATATTACGTATTATAGGATTGTAGGATGAATTGCCTATTATTATTATTGCTTTTTAATATTTCATAGAATACATCACCCCAATCCAGGCTCGTTTTTTTCTAGAAAACTTTGTTATCTAAAAACAGATGCAAGAAATCTAACCTTCGTAGCTTGCCATAAAGTACACAAGTTTATAATACTCAAGTTGTAAATGAAATAAAAGTATAGAATATGAGATGACCTTGGAACTTGGAAGTGTTTTAAAATAAAACGGAAAACGAACTACGATTCCAACGGGCATCTTGATTCCCCACAGGACTTTCATACATATCTCACAGGGAACAGACAGTGTTTGTTAAGTAGTAGGTCAAAACAATAAAAAGGAACTCTTCACAGGCGTACAAAATGTTTATCATTTCTTCAATAGTTGTAACCGTCACTAGTTGAAGTTGCACTATAGGCTTATTGTCTGCAAATTATTATTATTATACCTTAATATCAAATTATGGAGCTCGATATTTGATCAACTAAAAGGTGGTGTGTCGTAATGCAGTTTAACAGTAGGATAGTTAACAAACTATTCCTGAACGTTCTAAGAATATGATGAGAGGCAAATAGAGGAATGTAGAGTAACAAAGAAACTAAACACGTCTGAAATAGAGATTTTTGCAACTAGCACAAAATTTAGGAGACTTAAGGTGGCCATTCCCTAGAAAGAGACATTCGATAGGGAAATATTTATTATTTTTGCCCATAACTTTTTTTCTTAGTACGTATATTTAAAAAAATATATAAGAGTACCTAAGTAGAACTATAGCAAGACTATTACTATGAATTTTCACTCAATAATTTCAGTGGTTTGCAAAATAGCTCGATTTAAAACTACGAAATAGGAAGATTGACACAATTTTTAAATTTAAATCGAGCTATTTTGCAAACCACTAAAATTATTGAGTGAAAATTTATAGTAATAGTCTTGTTATGGTTCTACTTAGGTACTCTTATAGTTTTTTTTAAATATACGTACTAAGAACAAAAAGTTATAGCTAAAAATAGTAAATATTTTCCTATCGGATGTCTCTTTCTAGGGAATGGCCACCTTAAGATTATACTGGAAACTCCTGAAACCTATGCGTATACCATTTTTAAATTCCTAGCGAGCAGTTGCTGTTTAACGATTACCAGGGATAAATCGTAATATTACTTCCACAACCACAAAGTGGAGTGGAAGTATAGTATTACATTTTTTTTGCTGGAATAGGTTTAAAATGTCACAAAACGTCGAGATCTTAAATTTGGGTGAAAAAAAATTCTATCTGTCGGTCTCTCCGTCGAACTTTTTTTTGGGCGCAAGTTTTCTCAGATGTTAACTTGATACGTATGTATTTTAATATACAGTGAAGAGTTGATGATGAATAGGGGTATCTAAATAGGGGAAAATGAAAGTAAAGCAAGCTGGTAAGAGTACAGAGATTTGGAATTTGATGTATACACTAGAGGCAACGGCCTCAGATTTTTTATAATATTTTTCATCCCCCACCCGCCACCACCTCCACTCTATTATTAAAGGGGTTGATAAAATATGATTGAGATATTCACTTGAAATTTGGTACACTTATTTAATTATAACGACATTTGAAACTGGATTATATTTTCAGATTATTCCGTTGGGGGTTAAATAGGGGTAAATAGGGGAAATTAAGTAAACCAAACTGGTAAGAGAACAAAGACTTGGGACTTGGTGTATATATTAGAAACGATGGCCTCACATTTTTATAGACAAGTAAAAGGAAACATTTTTTTTCTCTTTTGTGATATCACTTGATGAACCCATTGCTAATAAGTGCATGTTTTCATGTAATACACATTTCTTACTCATAAAATTTGGTTGCTCTTCTAGTGGCTCTACAGATATTTGAATAAAAAATTGTATAATCATGATTCAGTTTCATGAACTGCCTTACTTTTATTTATGTTATTTTATTCTTTCGACTTTTAAGTTGTTCAGATTTAATAAATCAACCATAGATTTGTTATGCACATTTAAAGGCCTTAAAAATATTTACAATTTGATGTGCCGAACATGGCCGTAGATTAAAAAATAAGGAAGTTTAATTGGCGGACCCTGTATACTAAAAACCAAGGCCTCAGATTTCTTTCTAATAATTTCTATATAGAGTTGAAATTTTTAAATTGTAATTTTTTAATTGCCACAAGTATCGTTATTTGACCCACTTTTAAGGCACTTAAATAGGAAATGATTCTCAATTCGACCCATATGCATGTTTTTCTAAATGTTCAAACATGTCTCTACAAGGGTGTAAGCGATTGTGGAAATTATTTGTAAACTGTAGAGTATGGCTGTGTGGTGATCCTACATTAGTTTCATTACGTTAAATGTCTAGTATAAAGTGAGCAAAGGGCCATTACAAAATTTTCTAGATTTTGGCGGAGTCGCCAGGTACAAGTGTCTAATAATTAATAAATGGATATTTTCAAAGAAGCTGATATTGAACCTGATGTCAATAGTTCAAAATTTAGATTAAAATGAGTCACTGAAACCAGTACATTTGTTACAGTTGATATTGTTCCTCCCATATGTTTCATAGTTCAATTATATAATTCCATAAGTTTGTATAAGGTGTATGCTGCAACAGTTTCGATACTGCAGAGAGTGTTATTATTATTATATTACCTTCCAATTACTTGTCAAAATGTCATGAAATGTGGAAATTGTAAAGAGCAGAAACATTTCTGTCTGTCGGTCTGTCTATTTGCAACTTATCTGTGAAACGGAAAGATATTGGCTTGAAAATTGGTAAGTCTCGATTTTTTTATGACTTTTTAGATCTGCCACTCCCACAACCACTCCCAGTCCAATACTAAACGGGTTAACAAGCTAAAATTGATACTTAGATGGAAAATTTGGATGTGGAAGTAGTGATTCCTCAAGCCGGGTTTTTTTTTTAAACGCTTCTATTAGTTTGACCTGTAACATTGTACTGTAATTTTACAGCTCACTTTTCACCCACTTCCACATGTTGTATTGACTTGAAATTTGGCAATTGTATAAAATTCACTCGACAATACAACTTGACATTTTTAATAGAAAAATCTAAGATGACAAATCCATTAATAATAATAATAATAATAATAATAATAATAATAATAACTTTATTCATACTTAGGCCATATTGAAATGGATGTACATGTCAAGTAGATATTAAATAGCATAGAAAAAAAGTAATATGAATATAGGATATTAGTTTAGTTGATGTATGCAACACAACTAAACTGCGTCATAATAAGAAAAAAAAAAAGAAAAATATGTAAATATAACAAACTAGTGTACGACATAAATACAAACAAACATATAGGTATATACATATACATACACATATAAATAGATATCACATGAATGACTAAAATGATGTCAATTTATAGTATCATTTAAATATTCAGTAACTGTATAATAACATTTATTGACAAGCAGGTTCTTTAATATTTTTTTAAACGAATTATAATTTCGATTTTTGTAGCGTTCAGGGAGCTTATTAAATAATTTTACTCCCGCATATGAAGGCGAAAATTCATACTTAGATGTATTATGATTCACAGTGCACAGTTCATTCCTTTTCCTCGTATTATAATTGTGATGCTGGCAATTTGTTTCATACAAGTGAATATTTTTTTTTGTATGTAGTAGAATTTTAAAAATGTATATGCATGGGAGCGTCATAATTTTATTGTCAGCAAAAACAGATTTGCATGATTCTGTGCTTCGCATGCTGAATATTAGTCTTATAATTTTTTTTGCATTATAAAAATCCTTATGCTTTCCGGTGCATTACCCCAGAGTGTGACATTATATGACAGATGGCTGTAGACCAGTGAATAGTATACATTTAACAGGTAATGTGTAGAAAGTAGGTCTTTCATTTTTAAGATGGCATAGTAAGATCTGCTAATTGTTTTGCTCACGTGGTCAATGTGAGCTGACCAGCTTAAATTATCATTTAGGAATACCCCCAAGAACTTAGTGACTGAGCTCTCGTTCAAAGTGATGTTATTGACAACAATATTGTTGATATGGTGTTTCTTTTTGTTGTAAAAGTTGAGGCAGATGGTTTTATCTATATTTAAAATGAGATTATTTTCTTTACACCACTTTTGAAAATCATGTATAACTTGCGTAATCGATTTATTTAAGTCCTCAGCAGTCGGTGATGAAACCGCCATTGTTGTGTCATCTGCGAACATTGTGACACATGTAGATGTAAGAAAAGTTGGCAATTCGTTAACATACAGAGTAAATAGTAACGGGCCCAACACCGACCCTTGAGGCACACCTCTGTGTATGTTGTAATTGAGGTATTTTCTTGTACTTTAACACATATTTTCCTGTCTTTGAGGTAGGACATTATCCAGGATAAAATGCAGCCCCTTACTCCTATATTATAAAGCTTTTGTTTAAGAAAAGAATGATCAATACAGTCAAATGCCTTTGATAGATCAAAGAACACTCCAGCTACTAATTGCCCCTGATCTACACTTTTATAAATGTATTCCATAAGCTGGTATGCTGCAGTTTCCGTTGATCTATTCATACAAAAACCATGTTGACAGTCAGTTATGATTTTTTGATTTATAAGAAAAGTTGTTAATCTATTGTAAATAAGCCGTTCAAAAATTTTAGAGAGCACATTTAGAATTGCAATAGGCCTATAGTTGTCTACACTATTAGGATCGTCTTTGTTTTTGTCATTTAATACTTGATTCTATTAAAATTTGATATCTGGGGATTCTCGAGCTCGCAGATTACAAATATGTGATCAGAACTCAGAAATTCAAAATGGCGGCGTCAATGTGGCGGATAGATTTTATCATTTATTTATTGTCTGATTTGAGTAAAAATCGGTGTCTGAGAGTTATCGAGGTTGTGGATTGACATTGTCTGGTACAAATTTAACAATTCAAAATGGCGGCGTCAAAATGGTGGATGAGTGTGAAAATCGGTATCTGAGAATTTTCGAATTCGGAGATTATAAATATTTAGTCGAAGTTCAAGAATTCAAAATGGCGACTTCAGGGTGACGAATAGATTTTTGTCATTTATAGGGAAAGAATTTTATTGAACAAACACACCATTCTAATTGGAACAAAATTAAAAAGAAGAAAGTAAATAAATAATTTAAAAAAATAAAAAAACACGATTTTAAACATAAACTGAATCTGTTAAAAAATGCACAAAAATGAAGAAAATAATGTTAATAATAACAATAATTATGTTAATAAACGTAAAGGCGTGGTGCACTCAATATACCTGGAAAAACAGAAAACTTTACTCATAGGGCGCCCCACGCAGTCTTTGATTGGTTCTTAACACTTTATATTTTTAGTGTAAAACGCGATACCTATATGATTACTAAAGTTAAATGGTTTCATTTTTTGTGAAGTGTTGATTGGGAAGAAATCAAGTTTTGAAATTGAGGTGGTGTCATTTTTATTTGTACTTGAACTTAATATTTTGCTAAACAGATACTTGAATTCGGCAACATCTGATTGTAACTTTTACTTATGTTGTAAATAAAATCTACATAAGATACACTTAGAGATTAGTGTCGAGACATGAAATAGAAAACATATTGCATGAAATTGTAGTGCTTTAATTTGATGTTCGTTTAAATCAAATTGAATTTGTCAATAAAGATTTACATCATGTCCAATTAACTTGGTGGGTTTCATGATATCTCCATTGCGTGATCCCGAACAGTGTTATTTGGTGAAATATTCACACTACAGCTTTAAAATTGCCGACGATTGACGATGTTGTAAAAATTTACGAGTCAACTGAATCGACTATTCAATACAAATTTTAAATCTCATAAAATACGTATAGAGAGTATATGATATTGGGTTACCATTTTATTTACGAAGAAGCAAAATAGGAAATTTACTACTTTTGTATGAAACAGCTGATACGACTTGGGCATTGAAAATGACGAACAACTTATATTGTATGTCTGGAAGATATTCAGCGATGGTAAACATAAATTGGCCGTAGATGCACTCTTTAGTTATTTTGGATACTTATGTATTTAATACTCTTTTTTCCATACCCACATTTTATATACGAGAAAGTGTTCATTGAGAAAGTTCATTGAAATTATATAAACTCAACAGAGAAAGGACGTTAACATAAATAAGGCGTTTAAAAAATCTAAAACGACATGAAGAATAATTAATAACTGATTCAAAAATGACATCAAGACTAACAGATTTGAAACTGAAATAAATGACAATGTAACATCGAATAATTCGATAATTTCGAGTGAGTTTAACTTCTATTTCATTAACTTACTAAATTGCTCTGCACTTTCTTAAACTATTTGTTACTCTCAAATTGCCACTAAGGCTCAAGGGTTACCAGGAATTCATTTTTGAGACAGCCAGTATACATGATTCCAAAGCCAAAGATTAGAGAACTAACAAGATAGAACAGTCAGACGGAGAAGATGAAATAGACGAAGACAGTTGTGTACTCCAATTTAAAGGGACACGACATCCAGCGGAAACTGTTTCCGGATTTGTCGGTTACGCATTAAACGAATTTGACCAAGCTTAGTAAAAGATGGGTTAGCTCATTACAATCGACAAGTACTACGTCACGTATAGACCTCGATGACAGCTGCATGTGGCTATTTTTTCCTCAATTTATAGAAAAAAGTTTCAAAATTATTCTTTCAATGTACAGTTCTATCCTAACATATAAACATAGAAATACTTCATGTGGCATATATTACAAAGCAACCTGTTTTTTAGTGACCTTGGCAACTGACAATCAGCTGAGTTTGGTCGTTCTATCAGGACAGTGTTGTCCATTTTTCACTACTGGCATCTCTTTATAATGTTACCTTCTCCGTCTGATTGTCACATTGTGGCAACTGCGCGAGAACTCCAATTTAAATGGCGAGGTCAATGGCGCCATTGCTAAAAGGTTTTCCGCCGGCTGTCCTATCTTGTTAATTCTCTAATCTTTGGCCACTTTAAAATTATAAATAGCACCGAACAGAAGGAATCCTTCTCTTTTGTTCCAGGAAGTTTAACAAATAACTTGGTAAGGTGTAATTAAGTCAATAGCCACTTTGGGGATAGGCAACAATTTCTCCCATGATAAAGACGTTAATATCGGTTTACCACAAGGTGCCGTTCTCTCTCCCTTATTATTTCTCATATTTATCAATGATTTAGAATTAAATCTTAATAAAAACATTAAATTAGTTTTATACGCAGATGACGTTACAATCGGATTTACGGCCGATTCCCCCGAAGAATTAAATAAAGCGGCAAATGATCTATTAGCCGAGTTCGAATCATGGTGTGTACGTAACAAATTAGTTCTAAACATAAGTAAAACAACTTACATACAATTTTACAAAAGACGCGAACCACCTACTCTAATTATTGCAAAAAATCAAAGTACAGTTCCACGATCAGAAAGTATTATATTTTTAGGTTTACTATTAGACGAAAAACTCACCTAGATTAATCACATAGAGCATGTATGCAAAAAGCCTAAATTCAGCATTTTTCGCAATAAGAAATCTTAAGCTATTATTATCTAAGGCACAATTATTAAATGTATACTACGGTCTTGTATACTCTCATCTGAGATATTTAGTTGTTCTTTGGGTTGGCACAGGAGCTGAGAGAGTCTTTATTTTTTTTATTTTACAAAAAACAAATAATTCGACTGATGTTCTCACTGATGCCACTGGATTCATGTAGACCAATGTTTATTGGTTGCACTATTCGTTTACTAAAACAAAAATAAATTTACACTAAACTCTAATAGACATGCACATAACACTTGCATAGCCGATCAAATATCGATAAATTCTTACAATATCTTTCTTTTCAAAAAAAGTCTGCTGCGCCAATATTTTTAATTCACTGCCCGTTAACATAAAAGCAAAGTGCCTCTACATTAAAAAACAAATTAAAAAAGTACCTTGTAAGAAAATGCTTCTACATTATACAAGAGATTTTTGAAAATGGTAGTGACGAATAAATCATTATTGTATAAAACTTATTACACTTATTAATTGATTTAATACTGTTATATTTTAAATTCTGGCATTTTACATATATATGTGTGTTGCTTATTTTTATTATTACGCCATTTTCAAATATAGATACGCTTATTGTTTGTATATGTTCTCCGTTTATGTTATATGAAAAAATTTTACCCCACAAATTGTAATTTTACATTTTATTAATTGTATTATTGTCAATAATAGTATTCATCATCTGGATTTTCACATATGACTTGTCGCGCCTGTACTATTGTATAGCAAACGTGAATAAAGAAACTATTATTATTATAATTATTATTAATGATTCATATACACAAGTTGATTATTAAATAATATTGGTGAAATTTTATTTCATAATTTTTGCTGACAGATTTTTTAAAGGCAGTACAATTTTCTTCTAAGTAGCCCCTTAAGTAGTTTCTACAAAGCAGAAGGATATTTTTTTTTACTCCATGACCTAAATTTCATGTAAAACTTCAAGTGTTATGCAATTACGGCAGTCACATAGCAAATAGCCACGTTTAATTTTTAGCTTTTGACATCAGATTCAGTATCAGCTACTCTAAAATACCTAACTACCAATTTTAACACAATATTATCCACTGCACATTTGTCATAATCATATGTTATATGTGTTGAATTGAAAACCTCCTCCTTTCTTAAGATTTTTAAAATCAGTTAAAAAGGAAGGTCCTTTGAAGTGGCACGTATTTGAGATTAATAATCTGAATTTGCTACAGTTCTTATACTGATTTTTTTACAATGAAGTAAATTTCCTAAGTATAACATTTTGACGTCATACTAAATATCAAAATCACAAATATCAAGTTAAACTGACTGTAAGTAAGCCGGAAAAAGCTTTACCTAAGCAGAAATAAATTCCCATATAAAACACGACGCTTAAGGTTAGTAGAGCTAAAAATCGGAAAATCTCAATAAACCCGCATCATCCTGAAATATTGTTATATATTTCCAAGTTACATTAAAGTCCATTTGTCAAACTCTTAATAAAAGTCCTGCGACTGTTAACGCTGCAGCCTATTAAGATTTGGCGCTACAAAAATGTATGAATTAAAAATCAATCAATTTCTGTGCCAATATACGGCAATACTAATTCAGTTATTTAGCTATTTTAAATCTATTCAATTAACTGAGCTGTTAACGACTGAGCTTTATTACGACATAGAAACACATCAAGAGTACTGCGTAATGAAATTTATTATATAAAACCCATATTAAAAGGGAAATAGAGGATGATAACGAATCAAATGTTTGTTTGGCCATTTTAATTACATACAATACTTTTGTAGCAAATGTGTTGTAACATTTTGAATAATACTGAAAGTGTTGAAAGTCAAGACCAATTCATGTGAATAATAATCAGAATGACCCAGCGACTGATGAAATGATAGTAATACATTGCGTATTAATTCCAAACTAAGTGTCACGAATTAAAAGCGTATACACCGAAATTTCTGCACATATTTGAACAAGGAGATAGTGTAGGAAGGTTGGAGTTTTGCTTGTGAATACAAGGAACTTATTGAAATGACGCAAATTTCCTTAAGAAGCAACATGTACAACGAGTGCTATTGTAAGAGACAGTAATGTCAGAAAATTGATGGTTGGTACGGAATATTAGACGAAACTATTATAGTACTTTTTTAGAATAATTTGAATTCCGAAATGTTTTTAAATTTCCTAAATACAGAGTTATGAGTGGTTCTTGGCGAATTACCCTTACTCATACTAGGGGACTTATGTCTACAATTAGATGCATAATTCAAGAGTAGTTCGCACTTGGTTAAACGAACACTTTCTTTTGAACTCTATGCAACCGCCCATTAGTATATTTGCCGCCTCGAACCCCAGACTTGGCGCCACTGGATTTTTATTTACGGAAATTACTGAAACGAAAAGTGTACACAATGCTCATAACAATAGAGCTCAACTATGCACTAGTATTTGACAAGCATTCCAAGATATTACTCTTATGTAAAGAATGTTCTGGCGAGTTTAAGTTAGAAATAGACGGAACATGCCTCTTTTAATTAGGATTTCTAACTCTGATATTGTTACGCGAATCACCCCTAGTAGATCGGCATACCCAGGCAACAGATAAGCAGAGCTGTACTTTAAATTTATCTGTCAATGTCGCGAAGGACGAGCAATACGCCCACCAATACATATTGCTTAAAACAGAATAAAATTTTTAAATTTACCATTAAGTTTCTACCGAAACACCATTTTTAAATCTGCATCGCCCCTACGGGTTTTTGGGAAAATGTATTACCACTGCAATAAAGATCACTTTATTCTAGATATATTGTGAAAAATTCAGAGTGGCACACTTTGTAGTTCTCGAGTAAAAAGATATATTCCGAGAGCAGCCGTGTACCAAGTATTGATATCTTTGGCTTATTGCATCGCCCCTATCGGTTATTGAGAAATTGTATTACCGGTGCAATAAAGACCACTTTATTCTAGATATTCTGTGAAAAATTCAGAATGGCACACTTTGTAGTTCTCGAGTAAAAAAATATATTCCGGGAGTAGCCGTGTACCAAAGTATTGATATCTTTGGCTTATTGCATCGCCCCTATGGGTTATTGAGAAATTGTATTACCAGTGCAATAAAGACCACTTTATTCTAGATAGACTGTGAAAAATTCAGAGTGGCACAATTTGTAGTTCTCGAGTAAAAAGATATATTCCGAGAGCAGCCGTGTACCAAGTATTGATATCTTTGGCTTATTGCATCGCCCCCATCGGTTATTGAGAAATTGTATTACCAGTGCAATAAAGACCATTTTATTCTAGATATACTGTGAAAAATTCAGAGTGGCACACTTTGTAGTTCTCGAATAAAAAGATATATTCCGAGAGCAGCCGTGTACCAAGTATTGATATCTTTGGCTTATTGCATCGCCCCTACGGGTTAGTATTATTTTGTTCATTTTACTATGCAAAAATTTGAAGTACGGCTTTATAGTACTCTTTTCAGCTGGTAATAACGTCGGATTTGATATATTTCGGTTTTTTTACCTTTTTTTATGTGCACTAAGCAACTATACCGGGAGACGTGATTTATAGAACCATAAATAAAACACATTTGTATCGTTTGGTATAAGTGTAGGTTATGTTAAATATGAAAAACGTAATTAATATGTACATATAGTTAGTTTTTAAATATTGTTAAGTTATTTTGTTAATAAGAGTAGTAGGAAACAAATGAAGTTTGCAGTAGGATGTTGAGGAGTATGAAAATGTTTTGAAGTAAAAAATTAAGAAATATAGGCTGCTGAGTACTTAATCTCAGTGGCACCATGTAAAAGTGAATTTTACCTTATACGAGTAAAATATTCATCAAACAGATATTCGCCACGCCCGACTGCAACTTCTACTCGTTTATTAATTGGTAAATTATTTGTTTATTTACTTGCAATAAAGCGCAGAAGTAACAATTGCTGTTACGAATCATTCTTTACTCACTTTCTACGCTAAATGAACCGCTTTACAAACCTTGAGAGACATAATTACATTTTAATTAAAATATTAAACAGCGGAACAACTTCAAACAGTTTTCAAATTGAATACATTATAATATCACCCTAAAAATACTTTGGTTATATAACCAATAAAGAAGTGATTTCTGGAATAAATAAAAATCATTAGTAAAGCCAAAAGTGCACACCTCACAATTTGTTTCATTTAATATAACGTGTACAAGATTATAGACCGAGAGCTAGCTTCACAAAATGTGTACTATTTGTAAATGAATAGAATGAGCCTTAATAGATTGTCGATGATCCAACAAGAGTCTAGAGAGACCGAAATGCGAAAGCTTCGAGCATGCGCATTACCTTGTAAATGTATAATAAATTCGTGCAAGTGGAGAAATTGAAATATTTCCTGTTATTTTGTGGAAAAAAGGCGGGGGATACCCCCCGCACCCCCCATTTATTTGTCTGCGACGCTAATACTGCCTGCGGCGCTAATAATTATTAACAATTAGATATCAAAATAAAAACCTACTAACCTAACCCAAAGAAATCACACGAAAGAATGAAATTATTATATAAAAAGAAGGAAAACCTAAAGAAATCAGAAAAGAATTTGTAAAAAAATATATTAATCGTTACAGAATTTAAAAAAAAATTGTACGGGCATACGAATTTGAACCCGCGACCCCTCGCGCCATAAGCAAAAGCGTAACTTATGTGCTAACCATCTCGCTGGAAGTAAGCGCTAGAGCAAAGAAGAAATAGTCCAAACTAGTGATATCACGTGTTGGGTGTGTCTAAGCTTTCGCATTTCGGTCTCTCTAGACGCTTCTGATGATCCATTGAATACCCGCCCATCAGTCTGCCGGGCTGGTAGCGCATGGCGGTGCGTTGAGCAGCGAGCGACGGTCTAGTAAACAACTGACGGTACCTGTCACAAATTTCAAAAAAGCCGTTTTTGATTCTCTCGTGTCGAGCCGAATTTCTGATTTTCCCATCGCAATTTACGACACCGACAAAATGCCAATCTTTCTTTTTTCATAGAGGCATCACACTATCTCCACTCGACGTATTTTAGACGAGTAAAATTCGGAAGCAAAGTTGTTTATTTCCCGAGAAAAAAAAAACTGGCGTAGAACCAAAGCAGACTTGCTGCGATTCTTTAATTAGGTAATCGTGTACATGAAATCACTTTCCACGGCATTTTCTGGTGGTCAGGAACTTTTTTATTTCGAAAAAACTGTAAAAAATGGATTTTTCCGTAAAACATGTTTTTTAACGTCCCCACCGCTATATTTATAAAAATAATTGTGCTATCGAACAGATTTTTTTTTTAATTGAAGTAGACAATAGCGCTTCTAGCTATGTACAATGTGATTATAAAATCTTTTTCTTTTAATTATTAAAATAATAGCAAACTTAAAGTTGTTATTTTCGTGAATGTATTTTTCAGCAATCGAGAAAAATTTTTATTTATGAAAATTTGTATATACATGCAGTGAACAAATTGAAGCCAATATATGAACAAAGTTTTTAGAATGATAATTTTTGATGTGCTAGTTATAGTATGTAGTCAGCGATTTTTTTAAAACGGGCTAAAACATATTCTTGCGCGCCCGGCCTCATTATGCTGCTTACCGCCTGCGGACTACGTTAATCTGACCTGGTTGTTGGGTTCATGTGTACTAATCGGGCTTTTAATAACAGCTCCAAATAGGAATGGACCTAAGATATAAACCTACCGTTTGTTGTTTTAAGGTAAAAAAATATTTAAAAACTAGGTAAATATAAATCATTGTTATAAAGTAAGTAACTACCTAATAAGTAGGTTTTAGACATTTTTGATTGAATTAAACAAAAACGCCGGAAATAGTTGCAAAAAATAAAAGTTGTTTTACTTTTATTTTTTACGACTATTTTTCTATCGACAAATAAGTATTTGGTTATGTTGGCCCTCTAGTTCGTCTGTACATTCCCCGAAACCTTTAAATAACAGTATTGCAAGTACGACATTTACACTCGTTACAACATTTTAGGCCTCCTTTACCCCACAATCATATTTTCTATTTTCACAATTTTTATCTGAACAATAAAAACTTAATGATTGCCGAACAAAATCAGGAATTGACTTATCATCGGAAAATATTGTTCAAACATCATTATATAAATTCTGTCCTGAACTATCTGCATTTATAAGTGTAGTTGGTATATTGCTTCTGTGCGATATTCTAAGTTGATACATAAACCTGCAATAGTTAACTAAATGTATTAGATACGAAATATATTATTTAAATATATATGTTTACCTTAAGAGGGCCGGTAAAAGTTGCATTCAGTTGAAGGA
Organism: Stenurella melanura; assembly: GCA_963583905.1. Classification (NCBI taxonomy): domain Eukaryota; kingdom Metazoa; phylum Arthropoda; class Insecta; order Coleoptera; family Cerambycidae; genus Stenurella; species Stenurella melanura. Next base: position 17,271,562 of record OY757311.1, on the reverse strand, counting down.
AGCTCCGTTTGTTGTTGCTAATTTGATCCTTTAATGGAAACAGTCATTTTTGTTTACTGTTTTTGGTGGTATGTTCCTTTAGCTTTCTGGTGATATGAAAAAATTGATATTACCTAAGCCATTCTTTTGTAAAAAAATATTTTTATTGATTGATACCTTACATAAGTAATTGTGAGAAAAGAATCATCTCCATTGCTCAAATTGCGACCCTCCAACCATTTGGCATTAACCAAGACGGATGTAGACACTTTGCACACTGTTCTGAATCATCTCATGGGCAATTTGTCTCATCTCCAAACCAATTCTGTCTTTAGAATCTTCTATGGTATCCGGTTTGTTAAAATACACCCTTGACTTTAAGTAACCCCAAAGAAAAAAGTCGAAGGGGGTTAAATCCGCTGAACGCGGGGGCCACTCAATCGGATCTCGACGACTTATCCACCTTCCAGTAAAGTGTCATCTAAAAACTGACGCACTGCTATCCCAAAATGAGGTAGGGCCCCGTCTTGCTGAACAAAAATGTCTGTTTCCTATTCGAGGATTTTTTTGAAAAATGACACATACCAAAGATATGAATTTTGTGCGTTTCTTTAGGTTCACGCTGTATAAATGTGTTTATTGGCGAAACCGCTCCTGAGATTCTTGCTTGCACACGCCAATATGGCGTATACTTCTGATACTAATTACTTTTTCTGCAGTTATTTTTTTTTTTGACACTGTTATAACAAAAAATCGAATTAGTATTTTCCTATTCTGTTTGGGTCCATACATTCCATTTGATGTATATTTTCTTAATCAGAAAGAATATTACAAAAACATTTAAATTTTCGACTTTTGTTCGCAAAAGAACAATTTCGCAACTTTGCAGCATGTAGAAAACGTACTATTTACCATATAAATAGAATCTAAGCAAAATTAATCAGTTAAAGTTATGTAATACTAAATTGATTTAAAGCATTATTGAAAATAAAGAAGAGAAAATATATTTCATAAACAAGCTAACCGTTATACTCTTCGCCGATTTACTGCACTGTTTATATAATTGTTGCACATTCTATAGGATACACTTCGCAGCTTTTTTGTAAATATTAGTAGTCTTAGACATTTTTTTGTTTAACCCTTTAACGTGCAAAACTCGTTTCTTTTATAATCCGTTATTTTTTTGGCAAAAATGGATTTTTTATGATTCATTTTGTATAAAAAATGCATTTACAAAAATATAGTGACGTCATTCTTTTTGGAAACGGGTGGTTGATTTATCAACCTATGACCATTTACACGCTTCAAATTCGCCTTATGTTCATAGGTTTTTATATCAACCACAAATATTAAAATAAAAAAGAGGTACATAGTTACGTTTTATTATTATTAAACTGAACAAATTTTAATACAATAGTGATCTTAAGGTGTATGGTAAGGCACAAAGCATCTTAAGCATAGGCCTACATTACATGTTTTGCAAATCATACTTGATCGAACTGGTTTGTCTTTGGTGCTACACAAAGCACATCGTCTGGAAGTTCCCTTTATTGGCAAGTGACTTCCAACATCAGTAAATCTCTCTTGATTTTCTGTATTATTTACAGCGCGTCCACTTTTCTTTCGTAAGATAGAATGGGCAGGGGGTGGACCTTGTCGTTTTCTATTTGTATATGTACCAATCAGCTGATTGGCAAGTATACTCCTAAATTTTAATTGTGGCATGGGTTTCTGTTTTGATTCCTTTACCTTACTACTGTAAAGAATATAGGAATTAACAATAGCAGCATCAAGCAAGTAATAAAAAATCTTGATCCACCACCTCCTTGATTTCCATGCAATATTGTAGCAGGCGTGGAGCTGATCAAAGCGATCAACTCCACCCATGGATGCGTTGTAATCATAAACAGGCAATGGACATTTAATATTTTCTTTTTGGCCTGCCTTATTAGTGCGTTTTACTGTTGTAAGTTTACTAACATCATGAAAATTACTTACAATTACTACAGGCTTTTTTCCGCGATCTCTCCACTTTACAACAGAAATTTCGTCACTAGTCGCATAATCTGAATCTCCTGGATTTTTTAAAAGCTTATCATTAGCTAAGACATGTTTGGGAAAATATTTACGAGTGGACCGAAAAGTTCCACAAGCAAATGTTTTTTTTTCTAGCAAATTTTTCAATAAATCGAATGTGCTGAAAAAATTGTCAAAATAAAGGCAATATCCTTTTGATAAATACGGTTTAGCTAAGCTGTAAACAACTCGTTCCCCCAGCGTTCCTGTTTCTTCGGTAGTAGCCTTACCCTGATATACCTCAAAAGAAAGGAGGTATCCGGTTTTGGACTCTGACATAGCCCAAATTTTAAAGCCACGTTTTATTGGCTTTAAAGGCATATACTGTTTAAGAGTAGAACGACCTTTATAGGCAACCATACTCTCGTCTATTGATAGATTTCTGTCTGGAATGTATGATTTTTTTAAATTATTATTAAGTATGTTCAGCATCGGTCTTAGTTTATAAAGTTTGTCAAAATCTGGATCATCCCTTTGTGGAATTTTACTATTGTCATTTAGATGTAAATTACGTAATATTGTTAAAAATCTTCGTTGAGGCATTACGCCAAGAATTCGGTCCACTTTCATATTTTGATCACCAGACCAGTATAAACGTAAGGAAGGTAAGGTATGAAAGCCCATTATAATCAACATTCCAAAAAATGCCTCAAGCTCCCTTACAGTAAGATTCAGATTTAACCCTTTATCCTGAGCATATTTATTTGATTCTCTAACTATGTGTTCAAGTAAATGAAGTTCGAATAGTGCTCGAAATATTACAACAGGTGATTCAATATCAACGTCAAAGGTTGGTCCGCATTTTTCAGAAAATAAATATTTTTTATATGATATGGGTTCTGAAGACTGTTTTGAAAATTTGAACGTTGGTTCGTTATCTTCGTCTTTGTGTTCGTCTTGAACATCAACCTCGCTGCTTTCGTTGTCTGAAATTTCGCGCTCTATAATGACCTCAGTTACATAATCAGGATCGGCCAAAGAATCGTCCGAGTCAAAATCATCTTTGTTAGGATCTGTTTCGGCATACGATATATTTTTGTTGCGAATGGTGCGCTTAGTAGAAGAAAAAACTGAAGAGTCTGGTGATTTATTGGAGCAACTGGGAAGTGACTCTACTGATTGTCGTACATTATTCGGTGAAGAATTTAAAATGGCAGTCCTTAGCATGTCTAAAAACAATAAAAATATATATTCAAGTGTAAATAATATTTTTACACATCTGTTATACCTGACTGAGAAAATGCACGACTAAAACTTAGAGGTGTTGTTGATAATGAACGGCTTGAACGAACAGGTGTTGAAGCACGAGAACTACCATCAAGAGCTAGTGGTAATGCATCATCTGCATCACTATCTCCATCATACTCAGAATCAACAGCTTGTTCTACGGGTATCCCTTCTAACCAATCATATAGTTCCTCCTCAGGTAAGCTGGCTAATTTATTCAAATTGACATCCATTTTTTATGTATGGCACGGAAGAGCTAAAAATACGACCTAATTAGCTTTATATAGCTTTATAAACGCATTAGTGAAAATAATAAATTATTATTCCCTTTCAAAAAAAAAATGTTACGACACTGATTACAGAACAAGCATTTTTCTAAACCATAAATAGTTCCTAAATTATATGTAATGTAGTTAGTGGATAGTTCCTCTAGACATAATATAATTATTTAACTATTTGGCATAAAAAAAATACCAAACATGCAAATATGAACTATAAGGTAATATGATAATAAACAAAGTGATATAACTCGAAAGCGCTGCATCATCTAGAAACCAAATTATTATAATACGAAAGATATGAGTATACTCTGTCACTATGTAACAAAAAAATGATATCAGCTCAAATACGTAGTTAGAAAAGACATAACTTTTCTAACCCTTTCATAAATCGTGGCACAAACCGTCAACTTATACCTTTGTTTTTTTCAAAATTATATTGCAAATTTAAGTAAAAGTATCTTCAATGTTTGGTAATAGTAATTAATAATGAAATATTCTTACCTTAAAAGATATATTTTCTTCGAAAATCACAAGAAAACACTAAATAGAACTTCACCCGTAAATGTAAGAAATTGTACTACCCATTAACAGGTATAGGTTTCTTAAAAAACCACTTTTTCTGTCATGCGTATATTAGAACAGATTGTGGTCATTTAAATGTTCTATGTGCTTTCACAGCCTCTAACAGTGCTATAAGGGCCATTTTTGTATTCAGATCTATTGCAGTTTCGCTTTAATGAAGGTGGTTTTTTTAAAAGCCATAGACCGTTAAAGGGTTAATTACAATATATACAAAATTTTCTTTTTTTTTATTTAAATAGTTAATAACTTTTTTATTTATTGATCGATATTGTCCAAAGACAATAGGGTTGTTCCTCTAGCTAACACTAACTTACTATCCATATTTCAATACAATCGGACTTTTCGTTCTTAAGTTGTCGTGCTTACAAGAAACGGACGGACAGACAGACGGACGGACATTTTGAAAGTCGTTCAGAATTCGATCACCAACACAGTGATATGAAAATTTTTTCTCTACGAGCAATATTACCGGTTTTAGAAATGTGCCCATCGAATGCAATAAACTCTTCTTTTTGTATTTGCGATGAGTATAATAACTGCAAATTTCAAATTCAAACTAAGCAAAGATATTTGACTTCATTGAATTTTCTTAACCTTATCTAAAAATGATTTGTATACTACAACATGTATATATCAAATTAACTAAAATGTTTTTATTAACACATAATTTAAAAAAGAATCATGAGATATAGTACAGTAAAATATAGTGAGTGATATTAAACAAATAAATTTAATGTTCGTTATTAAATTGAAATAAAGTAAAAATTTTAGAAGTAGAGAATCCCGTAAATCTAAACCAAGGTGTTGTAATAGGTATAGGTGTAATATTTACTTATGAAAGTGGTGATTTCAGTATAATATTTACTCTCAACAATTACTGTAGAGTTATCAGAATACTAATTAATTTTAAAAGCTAGAGGATTAGATCTTAATATCCAATTAATTATAACATATACAAAGAAACAAGTGTGTTACGCCCATGGGCGGCTGTTTGTCTAAAATTAATTTTTAATTAATACATAGAAGCATAGTTAGTAGAGTTTAAAAATAGTAGTAATAATAAAGACATTAAAACTTGTGATTATGACAAACATCAGGATAAATTATGTTTACAAATAAATTAATACATGAACAGTTTTCTGAAAGTAAATAGTAGCCACGCTATGAATACTGTCGCATATAAATAATGTTTCTCTTTCACACCCACTAAATTTAACTTTTAAAGTGTTTCAAGTTTCCAAGACGTTTGGAAAGCGAAACAGTTGTTACATTCAAAAGTGCTACAGGTGCGTATCAGCAACAGGGACGGATGATTTTTCTAAGGCACCATCTGCAAACTATATGTAAAGAGGCAGTACTCTTTAAAGACCTTGAAAACTAGGAAATATTTTATACATAGAAGAAAAACAAATAAAAACTTATATTAGAGTTTTAGTGTGGGCTTGTATGTACCATTATTTGATGTCAAAATATGAGAAGTAGTTCTGTTGAAGTTTTCTTCTTCCACAATCTTGAAATCAGATTTTTTAATTATTTTCATAATGGTTTTCATCACAGAGCACAAAATGTACATAGCTATTCGATCACTCAACCAGGACAAGCACACAAACAACAACCATTTTCATCCATATCATGACTAAACTCCGCCAGGACGTTAATATGAACGTTAAGAGTCGTTAAGAAAAGTAGCAAAAGCGATTAGTTTTTAAATCAATTTTTGTATACCGTATTTTCGTATATATTATGATGAAAAAAAATTATGTGAACTCAAAAACACAAACAACTAACTCACGAAATGCAAGTTTCATTGAAAATTTTCTTGTGTAGCATTTAATTTGAATTTTGTATACAGCGCATGAATTTGAAAATTGGTGTTAGTGTTAGTTATTTCTCACTCTCTGAACTCTACTGTATCTTGCAAAATAGATAGTTTTTAATATGCCTTCTGAGCAGGAGTACAATCATATTAGCCCACACTAGTTGTTGCATACTGAGAGGATAGGGCATAAAGCTACGTAACGTTATGTGACACCGCCAGCTCCTATAAGTATGTCGCAAAGGTAGGAAAATATAGTCCAGATAGTTTTACTCGAAATCTACAGCAACATTCTCTAACCTACGCTGATAAGGATCAATAATTCTAAAACAAATGTCCGTAGTTGTATTCTTGCCTATTACTGGGTAGTTATTCTGTAATTTCAGTGAATGTGAGCCTTTGTCGTGGATGGAGAGAGCTCATATCACGATCCCTTCCCAACAACAAAAATACTATTCTGTAACTGCAGTGACTACGCGGGGACGTGAAGTGATCCTTCCAGCGTTGCCAACAGTTGCTCCTACATTTCAACCAATAGAATTGCCGCAACACCATGATCGAAGGTCGTGCGTTGTATGATGGGAAATGCATCTTGTCAAAATGCGAGTTTCTGACATTCAAAATGAGTGCAATATCTGTTATTTTGTAAAAGTTACATGATTTTCTGTTAGGTTAAGAATAATAACATCAAAAATCCGTTTCAACCCGATGAATAGTGCCTTAAAACATATTTTGATTAAATGGGCGGAAAAACAACTACAGCTTCTGTGGATCATTTACAAATCAGTTCACAAGAAGATGCTAAGAAATGTGGGGAAGAGTAATAACAACTTTAAATGCTGTCACTGGAAACTAATAAAAATAATTCGTAGCAATGGAGGAAAGCAATTTTAATTTGTAATATAATAATTGGATTGTACATAATCTGACTTGTATAACATATGGTATAATATCCACAAGCATGTTCTTTATTTACTTAATTATAAAAGCCCTACCTGCTAAGCCAAAGGGATTGCTCATGCAATGAAGTTGTCGTGTTCTTTTTGAGGATCTTTCCTACAATCTGAAGGCCTAATAGTGCCTCATTGATAATTTAGTACATCGGCAGTTTCCATCGCCCTTTAATCCCTACAGTTTAAGAAACACAAAACTCATTGTATGATCTAATACAAAAATTACTTCAAATAAACAAATAGCATGCCACTGACATCCAAATAAAATGACAGTTTGCCCAAAAGTGAGGTTATACTTTCATCCTCTCACGCGTGAACGATCCCGTTCCCTACAATTTACTAAGAGAAGCAAGATTTTTGGCGTGATGTGACCGCTCCCACAGTTACACAATACGCTATTTTGGTTTTCAAGAGAACTCCGCCCACTTTCTCATGAAAACATGTGCTCACATCACATCACATCACACCCATACAGAATAGGGCGTGTGCAAAATCTGACAGCTAACGAGAGTGGAGGGCATATAAACAAAATTTTCGCGAGTAAATTTAACTAACCAAATAGTTAGGTCTAGTAAGGTCCCCCATCATACCAACACTAGTAAGGCCAGATAGTCGCGAAAACAAAGAATCATCAAGTTGGTTAGTTCAGGTTAGTTATTATAGTTTCATTAGGGCATTTACAAATTTAAACGTAATGGAAAATTTATTTTTTATGACGGAGAACTTAATTTTCAATATAAATACAGAGTTACATAATGCTATTATTTTAACAGACAGTAATATATTTTTAATATGCTTAAGACTGTTACTGAGAAGATATGAAGTGTACCCCTTCATTTTGAAAACTGGCTAGAGAAATACACTGAAATAAAGTTTTATGAGTTTTTTAGAATGAAAAAAAAAACAAGTTTCTTTTTATTGCTAATAATTATAAACGAACTAGGTACCTGCCCCAAAACAAAAATCAAACATAACCTTGTTAAAAGAAGTGACGTTTGGCCATCGTTTGACAAGTCTAAAATCAATCTAACTAGAAGTGACTACCTCTTGAACTAGGTTACTCGAAGTATGATTTAAAATCATTTCGTGACGTCATATATTGCCGTCGTACGTATTCCCCTACCTTACTATACGCTCGCGAAAACGGCAAAGTATGCTTTGGTTAGCCCGTATTGCATACTAGAACATACCAAGTTACTCGCGAAAATTTTGTTATAATCTCAATGTTCCAAATTAATTATCGTGAAATTCGCTGTTTTCGATTGCTTTTTTAACTTTCTTGTGCTATCAGTTATTGAAATAAACATTTTTAAGTTTAGTTTTCATTATATATAGACAATTATGTGTTTTGTACAATAATATTTCCTTTGATTTGGCGAGATGTGCATTGTTTACCTATGTGTTTTTAGTTATTTTCTTCGTATTTAAACAATGTACGGAATTGATCTTATAATTATATATGGAGCATATTTAGATTATTTAAGATTTAAATGCTGTTAATTATTTTGTTATCAGTTTACGACAAAAAGGCATCATATTCTATGGTATTTGGTTGTCGAAGTCTCACCGAATGCCAATTTAAGCTTTTAAAGGTATACGATTATTACTTAACATTAGAATTTAGTATTTATTATATAACATATTTAATAAATACATAGAAGTAAATACCTTCTGCATGCACGAAAATAAAATTATTAATTATTTCAGAATGCCATCGCTTTACACCAAAAGAAGTAAAGTTTGTGCTCAATCAAACGGGCAAAGCGAAAAGAGCCTTAGAGAGATCCGATCTTACTGAGTCAAAGATGAAATATGGTCATAGTTCCAGACATTATCTTAGCAAATAATCTTTATGGACAATAATTTCATTTAAATTTTATACTCTATAATTTTTTAGGAAAACCTGCTGAACTAGGTAAGGTAGCTCAATCTAGATTGACTAACAAATAAATGTATGGGTTATGCAGCCTTAAAGCATTTAACCACTTTTCTCTTTGAACTCTTAGTTGACCACAAACTTATCTTCTTTGGTGTAAATCGATGGCAATCTGAAATAACTATAACTTTATTTTCGTACATGCGGTAAGTATACTACTATGTATTTATTAAATATGTTATATAATAAGTATTAAATTCCAATGTTAAGTAATAATCATATACCTTTTAAAGCTTAAATTGGCATTCGGTGAGACTTTGACATCCAGATTCCATACAATATGATGGCTTTTTGTGGTAAACTGGTAAAAAGATAATTAACAGCATTTAAATTTTAAACAATCTAAATATGCTCTATATATAACAATAAGACCAATCCCATACCTTGTTTAAATACGAAGAAAATAACTAAAAACACATAGGTAAACAATGCACATCTCGCAAAATCAAAGGAAATATTATTGTACAAAACACGTAATTGTCTATATATAATGAAAACTAAACTTAAAAATGTTTATTTCAATAGCTGATAGCACAAGAAAGTTAAAAAAGCAAACGAAAACAACGAATTTCACGATAATTAATTTGGAACATTGAGGTTATATGCCCTCCACTCTCGTTAGCTGTCAGATTTTGCACGCGCCCTATAGCTACCCTGGAGTAAGTGGTGATCATACTTGTTTTTCATTCCTTATTGGACTCTGTAGACTTTTGGATAACCTATAGTGACTGCTCTCTTCTGAAGCATATATTGCATGAAGCACAACAGTATAGAATAGAATGCTGTGTACACAACTCCCAAATGCGTGCTCATAGCCGCATTCTTATCTCTTACTGGCGTATCTGTCGATCACTCTTTTTTGTTAAAATTTTAAAATTGTAATTTAGAATAAAAATGCTGAGTAAGTGAAAATGCCTCTACTACGTTTTTTATTGCGTTTATCAATATTTAATCCATAAATTATTATGTCCATGTCAAAAGCTTTTTAATAACTTTTAAAAAATAAATGATAATCCTAAAATAATGGATTTACCCTAAGAACTTCTAGCTAAAAGGGTCTTCATTTAAGAAAGTGGCGCTATTTTATAAAGAAACGTCAAGAAAGTTCAGCATTTTTTCATTAAGGGTTTAAAAGGAAAATATTGGTATTATTCGCGTTATCAGCTTTTCACTTGATTAAACAAGTGGTATTTATGCTTTATTATAAGAGAAAATAAATGAATATGTAATTATTCTTTTATTCAGCCTAATAATCATCTCCCCTTCGAATTTTCCAATTAAAAATTCAGCACCAGTTCCAAATATAAACTTCTAGTAATGTGTACTCGAATAAGGATTTGTTCAAGTTTGTACTGATAATATTTGTTACGACCCTCTTTTATATCTCCTCTGCTCTGCCATTTTTCACAGTTCATGGTTTTTTATATATCTTCATCTTATTTTCAGTAAAATGCACTTTGGGAGGGTTCGAGTTTCGTGCCTGAACTTCAAAAGATGAAACAAAGTTTCATGTCAATAACTCGAAGGATGATAAAATTTTAGCACAATGTTGACTTTATGTGGTATATATAGTGTGTTTTTTTTTGTTTGTTTTTAAAACATGTATTTAGTTTTTGCTTACTGTCAATGATTACAATGTATGATTATGGAAATGGAAATTAGAGAAAGAACAATTAATTCCCTTTATCTACAACTGAACCATCTTGAAAAAAGGGTATCTTTTTAGATAGTTTTCTTGTCTTTTTTAAAGGCAGTTCAATTTGTTGCCCAAAATTGTTCGTTAAAAAAGCTACCTAATCTAATCTGTCTTAAAAAAAATGCTGTATTGCGTTTTCTAATGTAACTTTTGTAGTAGACTTAAATACAGTGTGGAACAGACAAATGGAATAAATTCAGTATTTCAATTATTATTGTGCATATTTATAAAAAATTCCGAGAGACGTCGATTTTGGATTCTGAAATGACATCCTGCGAAGTACATATTTCATCCCTAAATTCAGCTGGGTGGCAGTTGCAACCCGTAAATTTTTAAATGGGAAGAAGGGGCTTGTGATACCTCATTTTGTAAGGTCTTTTCATTCTCTATTGAAAAATGCTGTGGTTTAAGACATTGACTTGAAATTTTGTACACATTGTGCCGTTGTTTTGGAAGATTTTTTCGGTGTTTAAAATAGTGCCCAAGTTGTTCATACGGGCGACGTGGTTAGCGTCACTGGTTTAACCTGGCTAGCACAGTAAAGATACGGAGAGCAGAAGGGCAGTGCGTTCAAGGCTTGGGCGCCATGATTACTGAGTATAATCAAGAAAAAATAAAGATAAAGATAAACAAAAGACAAATGTTACATAATATATACAATAGTACTATATTACAAAAAAATGGAACTATCACAGCATCAACGATACTGTATAGCAAAATATCAAACATGAATATATACTATATTACAAGATACACTATATTACAGGTTGCTCTACAGCAAAATAAATTTGAGGGGTTTACGAGACAATAAAAATATATTACAAAAGATATGTCTCGTAACTTTACCTCAATACTAAAAATCATATATTACAATACAAGGCCTGGGGCTTTACCATTACCTAACCTCGAGGTAAACTTGAGAATTTTACGAGAGACAAAATAACTATATTACAAAAAAACGTCTCGTAACGGTATCTCAATACTCATAAAACATATATTACATCAAAATGCCCCATGGCTTTACCATTACCTAACTTCAAGGTAAACTTGAGACTCTTACGAGAGGCAAAATAACTGTATTACAAAATATGTCTCGTAAAGTAGCTCAAAATTCATCAACTCTATATACACTCGTTACAACAAAATGCACCACGACTATTACCATATATTACCAAACAAAAATGCATATGCAATACTACGATGAAATATTTACAACAACGAATCAAGGTAAAAGGTAACTGTGAATTAATATATTACAAGAATTAAAAAACAAAATCTTACAAAAGACGCTTGAATCTAAGATTTAAAACTTAAGATACTTGGCTTTACGAATCAAAACTAGGTACCTTGCTTTCATGAAGCAAGTGAAAATAATCCCTTTTATATGAGGTAATAACCAAAAGTACTTATCTTTTATTTTAAATATCCTGATGAGAGAAATTCCTAAGTGCGCTCCTGTTCTGGGATGAATACGGATTTAAATATTATGTAGTGTGATGTTTGGGACCTCCATTTTGCTGACTTGGAATGATTTGCATGTCATCGCCTTAATTCCATTTTGAGGTTATGAAATCGTAGAAACGTGATATGCACAAAATAATTTGTCACCGGGACAAAATTAAGGAAATCTCTTCGCCCAGTAGGTTTTCGTATATACAAAACGATAATGCGAAACGTAGTATCAAAATCTTGACTTCACATGAATATTATTTGCTTAGGAGTAAAATCTTAAAGATGCGTTGTGTCGAAGAATTCCGTAATAAAGAAAAACGTAGTATTGTAGAGTTTCATTACTACTAAAAAAAGCTGAACCTAGGTAATTTTTCATGAAGCAAAAGTGTAACGTTGAGATCACTTCGACGTTAAAAGGAACTTTGTTATTTTATAGAAAAATCTAAAACAATATTTTTAAACGTTAGATGGTATTTAACGATATATCATTAATTAACTATTACCTTATACGTCTATAAGGTTCCTGCATTTTAATAACCCCTTTAGAGTCTAACAAAATTTCAATTACGTCCATCTCAAAGGACGGCTCGAGTGAAAGAGAAGGAAATTAGTCTAGCGCGGCGTATTGTTCGATAAGTCCTGGACCGGCAGTCACGTGGCTCCGCCCAAAAAGTAGTTCTCTTTTATTAAGGAAATATTAAATTAAATAAAGGATCTATATTGGTGTTGATAGTTCTACGTTTCATGTGACTAACCGACTTTATTATAAATACTCGACTCAACTTCATTTTTCAGTTAGTTTGATTTATTTATTTTATTTTATTTGAATATTATCGAGCGAGCGCCTTTAATATACTGATGCGTAAGCATAAGCTGCTGACAATTTCAAATCTGCCTAGGCATAGTTCGTTGTAGTACCAGAGCATAGGAGAATAAAATGTTTGATTATTAAAATTTTTCTAATAAATGTTAGAAAAAGTAACGAAGGATGCTTTTGCGCATTCCGCACGTTACAACATATATACTATAACGAGATCTGGAACTGAATTATTTTTTGAACATATCCGGTGAAGGGTTGGGAGCAAATAGGGGGAAATAAGTAAAGCAAGCTGGTAAGAGTACAGAAATATGGAATTTGGTGTATATACTAGAAGCGAAGGCCTCATATTTTTTTAAATCATATTTTGCATCCCCCCACCACCCCCACTCCCTTATTAAAATATACGATAAAATTAAATTGAGATTTTCATTTGAAATTGTGTACACTTCTGTATTATAATGACATCTGAAACTAGATGTTATTTTGACATGATTCCGTTGAAGAAGAGGGGAAAAGTAAGTAAAGCAAGCTGGTGAGAGTACAGAAACTTGGGATTTGGTGTATATACTAGAAACCAAGGCATCATATTTCTTTCTAATATTTTTCAACCTCCCACCCCCACCACCTCGACTCCATTATTAAGGGATTAATTACATACAATTGAGATATTCACTTGAAAGTTAGTACACATATGAATTGCAGTGACATCTGATTGAGATGATTCCGTTGAAGGGGTGGGAGATGGCAGATTGTGAATAGCGCAAAATAAGTAGACCAAGTTAGAAATTTAATTTTTAACGTATATGGTAGAAACCAACGCCTTCAATTTTTCTATGATATCTGCCCCAAATATTATTAAAATTCGATGACCAATAATTTCCACATACTAGAGATGTTTCCTTAAAAGTGACTTGGACAAGAAATCTGGATGCGGAAGTAGCGATTCCTTAGGCAGCGTTTTTTTAAAAAAATGTTAAATCTTTGTTTTATGCATGTTGCTATTGACTTTCATATCCTATCAGGCTTACCTGAAGTAAAGATATTATCCGTAATACCAGTTAAAAATGAAATTAAAAAAAAACGAATAATGTTTATTATTCAATAGGTGAATTGTTTATTTCGTAGAATATTATAGTAGGATATATATTTCATGCATCAATTTTAGTGACCACCCAGTAAGTAATTCACGACTAGATGTTTCGGACATGTCATGGTCCAATGTTGTTTACAAAGAATCACAACTTTGAGATACAACTAAATAAAAGTAATTTCCTAGTGAGCGCATTTTTCCGGAGGACAAATAAATTTCAAAAGATTTATATCTTTGTTTACTTTTTATATATTTTTTTGATGCCAGTAATTTTTGTGAGATTAATCTCCATATTTTTCGCTGCTTTCAAAGCTTTTCTACACACCAGTAGGCGTGCTCCTCATCAGGTACATTAACGAAATTAAATTTCAACAATAGCACCCCGTAGTTGATACATCAAGTATAAATATAACAATATTACCTTCTGCACAGAAACTGCGATTCCATTATGGCGTTTTTGGGTCAGCGTCAATTCAATTTTTGATATAGGAAAAACGCTTTTAGCATTTTGATTGACGTGGAAGGGTTGGGGGATGATCTATAAATAAACCACCGACTTAACAACTTGCGAAACTGACTGACAAAGTTCATGTTGTACTGCTAAAACTTTTCTATAAAAAGAAATGTTCTTGAAATATCCACCTCCGGATAAGATGCCTCTCCATTCAACGGGATTATTAAGAGAATAGCTGTAATGAAAAATAAAGTTCCTGGGATTATAAATTTAATATTGAAATTAGACCTGGCTGCAGTGCCGAGTTCTGAAATTGACAAAAAAAGTGTAATATGATGAATTTTATATACCGGGAAAGTTTCTCTGGGCCCTTTGTTATTAGCCTTGGCGCGCTAACTGGTTAATAGTTAGATAGAAAGACGTTTATTTAACTACATTTTGTACAGCTATGTATAGTATATATAATCTCAATTGGGACAGGATAAAAACTAAAACTCGGAATAAAGTCGGCATCTCCTTTATAGAACATGGGCGAACGGCTGTAGAAATGTAAAAAGGCTTTAAATACTAAATAATTATTTTTTAATTGTAAAGAGAGGGATTTCTATAATACCTTTATTCAATAGAAGTGGTTACTGAAAAAAATGTTTGTCATATAAATTACATATTAAGGCTACGTCTATTGTCTAGTGACCTACCTCTCGTTCTATCTTCTAGCGGTAACGTTATGTAATCTTAGGCGGGAGTTGCATAGATGGTATATAATCCTTCCGAAGGGGCGTAAAGCAGCGACTGTCTTTATTAAATGTTAGGCCATGATACTATGAACATTGCAGTATCATGATGTTAGGCAGGTAGAAAATTTCTACTCTTCTATAAAGCAAAGACTCGACAAAATTTTAAAGGGGGAACTCGTTTCCTGGCATCGGTAATTGGTTTCAGTAGCGGAAATAGGCCGACGTTAAATAAACAAATTTCAAAAAAGCTTTGTCTATGAACTTTAAATAAACAATATTTCATTCGTCACTTTCCGAGTTTTTAGAACTTGAATCGATGTTTATATTAATTGGATTGATAGGTGGTTAATATTCATTTTACTTTTTTATCCCATGGGATACACACTTCCTACATATATCGCTTTTGCCTATTTCGTCTACTATTATCTTTATATTCTTTTAAGACAGACTCACTTAATTGTGGGGATTGATTATATTAACGTAGTCTTGTTTTCACATCAGCCCACACCATTTCAACGGGGTTGAAGACGCAATAATATGGAGGCAGACGTAAAATAGTGTGATCGTGTGCTTCAAAAATTTTTTCAACGGCATGTTCCTTTTTAAAATTTTGCTTTCCAACCAGTTCTAATAAAGAATTTTTTGTGTTTTTTTCTGCCATTTCCAAGCCCTTACCTTTCATGAATTCAATAATATCGCCTTTTCTTGTGTTGGTGTTCGAAATTTTTGTGTGTTGCCGTGAATGGTATGATGCATTGTCCATAACAATTACAGAATTTGGTGGAATATTTCGTAACAGCTGTTCCTTTGCCCACTTCTCAAATAATTTGGCTGTCATATCCTCGTGGTAGTCGGCAGAGGATTGCTTGATATTTATAGCAGATAACAACGCATTTGGAATAAAACCTTTTTAACTTCCAGCATGTAGAATTATAATTATTTTTC
The DNA here is from genome assembly GCA_963583905.1 of Stenurella melanura. NCBI lineage: Eukaryota > Metazoa > Arthropoda > Insecta > Coleoptera > Cerambycidae > Stenurella > Stenurella melanura. Next base: position 17,255,518 of record OY757311.1, on the reverse strand, counting down.
CCCTAGAACATGGAGCACTTAAATTACACTTTTTGGTGTTATCTACCCAGCCGTATTAAACTATATCATGGGTGTCAAACCATGTTTCGTCAAGATAATAAATTATGTCTCTATTTGCATCTTGGTATTCTTTTATTTTACGCAGGTACTCGTGTCGAATCAACGATGCTTGCTGATTCCATAACTACCATTCGTTTGTCCAATTTTTTTGTACCTAATACCGCAATCGAGCAAAACGTTTCGCCCAATTGACATTTGACTTAAGTATATTCGTGGATTCGGTAGTTTTATCGTTGGAAGTTATTAAGTATATATCAAAAATTATTTTAAAGCATTTTCTCTTTGGCCTTTAACTTAAAATAGTAAAAAAGGATTTTTTCCTACAAAATTTGCACTCTCTAGTAATTTTCAATCAAATAACTCGATTTGGGACCACTGTGCGCAGCACAGTGTGGTAGAATAGACAGGATTCGCTCTGAGGCTCAATTTTTGAGATATCGACTTTAATTTTTTTTAAATACTCAGAAAGGAGTCTGGAGTCTTGCCAATTTTGCAAACATTTTGTCTGATGGCACCGGCCTATTTCGAAAGCGTTCATGATATACACGTTTGGCTGCTTTGCGTTTTCCGCACTCTCCATAAATTAATGCCACGTCTAATTTTTCTTCATTAGTCTAAATCTATTTATAGTATAGCATAAAATAAAAACTAATAACACTGTCACAAATAACAGTATCTCCAATTGGACATTGCTAACAGTGTCAGAATTCAATTGTTTCCATGGCTAACTATGTTGATTCCGAAACAAAATCTTTGAATGAAGTTTTTAATCATATTTTAATGATATTGTGTATTATATGTGTTTTTATTTAATTCTCCTATAAATGCGACCTAACTCTCTCCAGCGTGAGCGTTTCAATTGCTACGACAAGACGCACAGTGTGGCAGAATGGGCAAAATTCGCTCTGAGGCTCAATTTTTGAGATAGCGGCCTGTATTTTTATCAAATACGCAGAAAGGAATCTGGACTCCCTAAGTCACTGCGGATTTTTTGAAATTTTTTGTTTGCATAGAAGGGTCAAGGTCATTCAGATTCGTGTTTTTCAAAGAGAACCCTATTTTTATTGCAAATTCAAATTGTCTGACTAAAAATATACTACTTGTGTTCAAAACATTTTTTTCTGAAATTCCCACACAAAGTTATCGGGTTAAACAATCTTCGTAGTCGATATTACACGAAATTGCAATTTTTCAATATTGTAAAATAAATAAATGGTCAGAAATGGCAAATTCATGAATTAAATGGGAAAAAATGCCTAGCCGCAAAATGTTAGATATTGTTATGAATTACACCCCCTTGGAACTGGAAATTGATACGCCTATGCCTACTAATAGTGACTGGAAACTTGTAGAAAGAGCCATGGACTTTTCTAGAGTGTGGTGGAAGAATATTCTGGTTCAATCTAGATGTAATTTCGGAGTATATGAGGCGCGATTATCGGCGGAGAAGAAGAAGTTTATTAAAGAGAAGTTTACAAAAGTGAACAAGTTGAAAAGCGAAAAAGTGAGGTTAAATATCAAGTAAACAAAGTGTAAAGGTTATTTTCAAGTATTGTATAGTCACTAAATTATTAAATAAAGTGGTGTTTATCTCTTGTTGAAATTATTTAGAACCCACGGATTCATACAAGGTGTTTCCTAAAAGAGTGAAAACACGCAACAATATAAAGTTTTTCCCAGTACCCTAAAGGGTTAAAATGCACCGTGTCACTAGTCCACGAACAAGTCCATCCAAAAATATTCGACTGTTTTGATCTTATTTGACTGTACTACTTACCAGAATTCATATTTGTCGATCGGAGCATAGTTTGATATAGTATAAGTAAATATAGAAATTCGATAGGGTGATATTATCCACCTGCATAACCAGCTAAGTGGGTGGAAAGTTTATTGTTTGCCATGCGGGCTGAAATTTCTCTTTATTCAAGTTTGAATCCCTCATGATGCGAATCTCAACATTTTTTAAGTATACAAGGTTTTTACGAACTTATGGTATTGATTTAAATTGATAAGTTTTACTAAATTATTGACAATGACTGCGCTATAAAAAATATACAGAGTGATTTACCACAACATGCGGTAAGTAAGTTGTCCCCACCGAAAGGAGTTAAAAAAATGAAAATTTTAAAAAATGTGAAGGAAATACCGTAGGATTGCGCAGCCTATGACTTTAACCAATCTGGAGTTAATCACACAACAAAAATAGCAAAAATTGAAATAATTTTTGTAGAACACAGCACATCAGAAAACTTCAAAGAAACGAAAAATTAAGGAAAATGTTCGAATGTTTGACTATTGACACTCAATACATTGTTCTAAGCGCAGATAATATTTTCGCGTATGCGATCACATTTGTCTCTTTCATTACGAAGATTCAAGGCATTGTCAATGGCTTGTTTTAACTGTTCTTGGGAGTCTACTGACTTAACGTACACCAAACTCTTCATGTAACCTCACAAAAGAAATCCGTCTTGGCTCCTTGTTTTTTCATTTGGCACATGCCTTCCGGGAAATTTGCTCTCATATTCTCGTTCAGCGACTGCAAAATTTTCATTCATTGCACTGCACAAGTTAAAATCGTATCGCAGTGTTCATAGACCGGTAGCACGGGAAAGATTCTGGTGAACAATTAGCTAAAGTCTGCGTCTCATAGAGACCTTTCTTAAGCACGTAAAATCGACTACGAGATATTTTTTATTATTGCCACTGGCGCAAAACAATTTTTAATTGATGTTTTATTTTGTAAAATAAATGCATCATTTTTATCAATTAGTTCACGTCTGCGATGTTAATATTAGTTTACTTTAGGAAAAAAAAGTGACGGGAAGCGCAATCGCAGACGTGTAGGTGGCGCACTAGTCTTTGAAATCGGCAATCGCATTTGTATCGAAAACAGGCCTTTAAAAACAATCGATTCACGTCTGCGAAAGGCGTCACCTGTTATATAATGTCTTTTTAAGTACTTGAACAGTCTCCCAGACGATTTGGATGTGTATGTGATATTTTTATACATTTTCGATTATGCTACCAATTCCGATAATTTTGTACGATTGGCTAACGTCTGCGAAGTGCATTATCAAAAACTTTGATCTCGGACTATTGTATCAAATTATTCCCAGACGCGTAGAACAAGCCCAGACGCTTGTCTGTACGCTTTTACTTTGTGAAAAAAAAATTTTTTTTTGAACAATTAGTTTACATCTGCGAATGGTTTTTTATGCAAAGTACGTAACTTTTAGGCCACGAGATTATTCGCAGATGTGTATATTGTGCATACTTGCTTAGATGAGTACAATCACATGAATTTTATTTGCGGTCGCTTAAAAATACTACTTTCAAAGAAAGAGTTTGATTTTATAGTTGGTCAAACAAACATTTAACTATTTACTACCGTGATAATGGCAGAAAAAAAAACAATTCTTATGAAGATGTGGTAAAGAAAAGGGGGGGGGGGGCGCGGCAACACACACGTCACTCGTTAAACGATTAGGCCACAATAGGTGTTAATAACCAAAGATATCTGCATTACAAAAAAAACATTTATTTGTAAAAAACAGCTCTCCTCATCCTCATCCACAGCGATTATATTGTCCTTCTCATCTGTTGGTAAAAAAAATTATTTGTATTTGCTTCATTATTTTGCAATTATTTTATCGTACGTGGAGATCAGACGAACATTAAGCTTTCTTAAAAATGTTTGTAATTATACGTATTAAATCAATTAATTGAGAATTGTAGTCAGTTTGCTTGTATGTGTGTATTAACGTTTCGACAATAACTTTCATGTAAACACAGAATGTAATACTAATAACACACAATCGGCAAATGGTGCCCCTTGCACATGTTTAATTTTATTGAAGTTGATAAAATAGTTTAATACGTCTCATTGAAATATAGCTCTTAACAAAGTATTTTAACATTGGAAATGTTTAAGAAATCGGGAATGTAATGGTAGATATAGGGGGACATATACATCGAAAGTGAAACAAATGTTCGGGCATCACCGCTGGATGCAGGGGTGGTCAGATCGGGGTGATTTGAGTGGCGTTGTGTAGGTTGGACCTCTGCGTATCGAATACATGTTTTCCGGGCATTCTAAGTTTACTGGGCGGCAAGGGGGAGGTCAATAGTAAAGGTCTGCGTTTTGACTATTTTAATAAAATTATGCCGAGATTTAAGTGCTATATAAGAAAATTAGGGTGGTCAGATCGGGATGCTTTGAGTGGCGTTGTGTAGGCTGGACCTTTGTGTATCGAACAAAAGTTGTCCGGGCATTCTAAGTTTACGGGGGCGGCAAGGGATAGGTCAATAGTGAAGTTTGACGTTTTGACTGCTTAAAGTCATTGAATGGTTATAAAAATAAAAACTTTTGGCCATTGAATTGGACGTAGAACGGGGCCATAAGACTGATGCTCATTTTTGAGATTTGTCGGGAGGGAAGAAGGGCGGTGACTGGCAAAATGGGATACTAGCAGAGCAGACAGGTAAGTAAATATAAACAATTTAAGTTAGGTAGCCCAATATTAGTGTATTTTACAGGGTGTTAGCAGAAAAAATGTCCATTTGTGCAGAAAAATCACCTGTATTTCCTACAGAAATTAATCAGCAGTGGTACACTTAGTAAATTATTGTTGTTAACTTGCATCTAATTTTGTTAGACTCTCCACACATATAAGACAAAAAACTTGTACTAATCAATAGATACGTGTATGATAATGAAAATTGTGAAAGTAAAACCGAAGTAAGTCATGTATTGTAATTGTTTTTTTTCAAATTCAAATTCAACGCTCCTGCAATGCTGCTAATTCGATGGAAGGCGCTGCTTATACATTACGCTCATGGAGCTTGTCTCTTCTATTTTTTAAACTCTTTGAACCTAGCACTCTCGAGGACTAATAGGAAAAATGACAACATCACCAAGAAGGAGCAGTACCGCCAGTACCGGAACAAGGGAATACCTTTCAACGGTCGTTGGTGGGAGTATAACGGGTGCTCTCATTGAAATTGGGCAAGAGGCTACGAATTCATCGGTATATAGGTATACACAGTAATTATAATACATTTCATGACAAAGCAAGACCCATAGAATACACTAGCTAAATTGAGAACGTGCGGAACGTTCGTGAGCACCTGATACATTTTATTGAAATAAATGCAAGTCGTAGGCGTCTGCAAAATTCACAATAAGTAAGCAGAAATCAATTATTAACGCGGTTTGCACACACAGACGTGAACTGATCGTTCCACTGTGTATATAGTTTTCAAAGTTCTTAATCTTAATGTTAAAAATATTTATGCGGACGCTAAACGTCTGTGAAAAATATTTTAATATTGTTATACCATTATAGCAATAAACAAGTTATTCGCAGACGTGAGCTGATCGGTAAAAAATGTGTGTTATTTTTTACAAATGATTTTTTTATTTACTTACACTTATACACGCGCGCAACGTCTGCGAATGCGTCCATAAGTATCGGTATATCAATAAATTTTAATATCTATTTGTGCGAAAAGTGAGCTTATTGTACAAAATTATCGGAATCGGTAGCATAATCGAAAATGTATAAAAATATCACATACACAGCCAAATCGTCTGGGAGACTGTTCAAGTACTTAAAAAGACATTATATAACGGGTGACGCCTTTCGCAGAAGTGAACCGATTGTTTTTAAAGGCCGGTTTTCGATACAAATGCGATTGCCGATTTCAAAGACTAGTGCGCCACCTACACGTCTGCGATTGCGCTTCCCGTCACTTTTTTTTCCTAAAGTAAACTAATATTAACATCGCAGACGTGAACTAATTGATAAAAATGATGCATTTATTTTACAAAATAAAACATTAATTAAAAATTGTTTTGCGCCAGTGGCAATGATAAAAAATATCTCGTAGTCGATTTTACGTGCTTAAGAAAGGTCTCTATGAGACGCAGACGTTAGCTGTTCACCAGAATCTTTCCCGTGCTACCGGTCTATCATGCGATGTAAACGCTGGCATATTGATCGGTATCGATCTAGGAATGCAATTTTGAAAACGTAAATATCCAAACGAAAGCAGGAAAGAAACTGACCATACATAAACGTCGTAAACAACATCTGATCGGTTGAACAAGACACGAAGCGGCGCAAAAAAATTTACTAAATTATTTCGGATCACTCTAAAACTCTGCAGGGGGTTTCCCACATAGAAAACTAGTACACCATTTTATTTTCCGCATGTTGTGGTAAATCATCCTGTATAACCAACAAAATATTACCTTTAAACGACAAGCAAATTCTATGGAATTATTTGCAATTTATAGGGTATGACCTATCGGTAATCCTCTAGTTTCATCAGACTATATAGAGTAAGGGGAGTGAAATCAGGAGACAAATTTTTTTGACCGCACTGACCAGTAAACAATGATTTATAACAATTCCATTTTTGTAAAGACTTCGATAATTGTCGTTTTTCATGGAGCTAAAGCAAAGATTAGAGAATTAACAAGATAGGACAGCCGGCGAAAAGCTTTTGATTTTTTAACAATGGCGCCATTGACCTCGATATTAGAGATGTGTCAATCGTAAATGATTGGATCGTTGCTAATGTTACTTAAAAGTATTAAAATCTCGCTTTCATGGGATCAGTCGACCGTGGTTTGGATCGTCTGGTCTTCCATTCACTTTGACCAACACGTACCGAGTTTGGTCGATCAGCAACTCGTACCATTCGCAACATTTTCTGCCATTCAGTTTTCAGTAGTCAGTATTATTGGTATATTATGCAATGCGTGAGAGTACCGACGATCATCTTTTGTTCATTAATTCTTTTATTAGAAACAAAGTGCATGAGATATTTGTTTTTTGAAATATATATGTAAATGAGTAATAATCAGACACATTACACATGTATCTATATATAATAAATGAACAGAAATAAAACTTTAACGCATTTAACAGAAAAATGTGTAGGTGCGGAAGAAATATAAATAAACGCAAATAACATTACACCTATATTTAAAAATTTTAATGAAAAAACCTCTACGCCAAACGGAAAAATTGGGAATAGGTTTTCCGTATGAATGGTTTTTCAAACGGGCTCCACGCTAAGGTCGGTTTTATCAAAAACCAAACCTCTAAATATTGTTCAAAATTCAAAAAATTGTATTTATAGTGTTCGATGTGAGTGCGGAAAACATTACTTAGGTGAATCATCTAGACCTTTCAACGTAAGGCTTGGTGTACATAGAAATTACGCTAGAAGGGGAGAATTTGAAAAATCCAAAATTTGTGAACACGCGTGGGATAATAATCACAGGATTAAATGGGACTCGGCGAAGATTTTGGAAAAAGAGAGCAACGGAACAGAAAGAAAACTTAAAGAATCCGCGATTATTTTGTTAAACGAGGATAGATGCGTTTCGAATTATTCAATAGATTTTTGTACTAGTTGGTTGCCCATTCTTAGAGACGAAGTAAGTAAAAATAAGATAAATGTAATTTAATGTCTCACGTGACTATGGAAATACATAAAGAAAGAACTGTCATGGTTGACGGCCAAAAAATTTTGAGAACGGAAGTAGGTTCTCTTCCGAAACGTTAACTACCTATGGCTTTCATTTTCAGTTTTTAGTTTATTACATTGTTCTAGTTTATATATTTTTAGGTGTGAGACTTTTTGAAACAGAAAGTGTTCAAGAACCAACCTCTGTCTGATCCGTTTGGCGCAGAGGTTTTTTCATTAAAAATTGTTAAATATTTTTCAGTGGCAAAATACCCAATAAAAAGTGAGAAAATCTGAATATACCACAAATAAACAATTACAGACAATACCTATATTTGTAAATTATGAAACATGGACTATGATGTAATAAAACTAAATTAGGTTATGGAGAGATATAAAATTTGAGGTATTTTATTTTCGGAACTTTAATCGGCTAGGTACGTTTTTATTTCAACTGGTGAACACCTTTCGTCAACAGTTTAGGGATGGGGTCCTTGTTTCAGGGAAGCAACTGTTGTATTTTCTTCACTGTTCGAAAACGTACACTTATTTTCTTTTTTGATAAAATTCTGCTTAGCCTATCTGTAACACCGGCGACGAATGGTAAGCGCACATATGTTGTAGGTTGTTTCTTTTTTTCAGTTATTGGTCTTCTCTGTTTTTACTAATTCGTTGCATATCTATTTGCTTCTAACCATTCTTTTCTAGTGCTTGTTGGACGTTTTTAAGTTCCTCGTCCACGTCCAACAACTAAATTTCTTCGAACTGGGGTGTGACAATGTTGTAAATTGCGTATTTCTCTGAAAGGGTACATTTTATCGCGTTTCAACAAGTTTGTTTTGTTTGTTTTCAAGTACATCTTTTCTTTGGGTAATTAAATTGCGTCTGGATTATAATAGAAGACAATGTTCAAAACCTAACATCAAAAAAAAAATGATGGCTTAATGTGTCGCATAAAAGTACTGTAATTAGCGCCCTCTATAAAATGTGACATCGGCAATATCACCATCGTAATTAACAACCTGAAAAATATATCGTTACTAACTTTGAAGCAGATACGGATAATGGCCTCCAAGATAGAGACAAAATACAATTTTTTTTATTTAACACATCGTGTATCTTGAAAAAGAAAAGAGTTAAACCGCTACTTTTTAGATTAAATAAAAATTTGTTCTGATGTCAAGAATCGACGACTAAGAAGGGGGTTAATAAAATAAAATTGTGATTTAGTGTGTACGAGAGCAAAAAAATAAAATTTGGCATCACGCACCCTCCCCCTCATTAAACATCGGTCAGTGGAAAAGGCATTGCAGTAGCACATCTGTTTATGGGTTTCTGGGTCAGACGATTTTAAATATTATAGTTATTAAAATTCTATGAGTAACTATTTCCACATACTGTGGTGCAAATATAATATCTACATGCTTTCGTTTAAGGAGACTTGGATATAAAATTTGAATGTGGACGTAGTAACTCTTTAGGCACCAGTTTTTCGTTGTTAATTTGATATTGTGATTAATTGCCTTTATTATATGCTTTCAGTTCTACCATTACCAACAGAAATGTCTATAATTCTCAAAACTCATTCTATTCATAGCTCCCTTGCAACAGTCATATTGTGCCTCAACAATTCAAAAGGAATTCTCTATTTCTAGCAAGCTTGTGGAGTTCTTCTTTATGATACAAGTGTCTAATTTAACAAGGTTTTTATTTTAAGGCCTTCTTTGATATACGGTAGGTGAAGTAAGGTTAATTATGCGGAGGGCGCTGAAAGTGCATTAATATGCAGAGAGCCGGAGCCAACTCGTCGCTATTGCCGAGGTTAAGTTCTAAAGTTTTTTTTGTGGTTGAACGCTTTCAAACTGATAAGCTTATGTGTAAGGTATAGCATAGAAAACTTATCGAATTTGAATTGCATTACTATTATATCCTGGACGTTATCTAATTTTGATCTATGCGTAGGGCAAAAAGGAATAATAATCTAGATGCACACCTTGTTAGATGGATAATTGAAGTTTCTATATAATTGCTGAACAGAGAAAATTTCCAAAAGTATTCCTAAAGGCATTGTTAAGCCGATATATAAATCCGGGAATCCTCTGAAAGTAACAAATTACAAACATATTTCACATATCAGTATTACATCAAAAGTTGTAGAGAACTAGTATTAAAAATAGAATCAACGAACATTTAAACAAATTTAATATATTAAACTCGAACCGGTTCGGTTCCAGGGAAGGTGTGTCGTCACGCGTCGGTTGACGCCATGTAAGCCTAACCAGTTATTTATATAATACTCTAAACAGTAGTCAAAGGCCCTTGGCGGTTTTTTAGATCTGACCAAGGTTTTTGACACTGTATCTCACGAAAAATTAATTGAGAAAATAATGAGTTATGGTATACGAGGCGTAGCAATTATCAGATATTACCTTTTTAATCGATTTCACAAAGTAATAATAAATGAGGAAAAATGTAAAGATTTATTGCTGTCAACTGGAGTACTCCAAGGAACAGTTTTTGGCCCTGTTTTATTTCAACTGTGTATGAACGAGATATTTAAATTAAATATCTCAGTATAACGTAATGCGAAATCTTTAACACTAAGTATCCTGACCGTTGCATTTTTCAGTCTACGGTTAGTAAAAGAAAAAACTAATTTCGTGAATTGGGAAATGCCACATATAGTCCTAAATCTGGTAGGAAACACATTTTAGTCGCTGAAAAGAAATTGGGTATATTGTTAGATATTCAACATAATCCACATAAGCCGACAAGACAAGTTGCCGCCGATAATAATGTTAGTAAAACGTCCACATTGCGTATTCTAAAAAATGAGAAATACCGTCCATACAAAATTCATTTGGTTCAAGAACTTAACGACGATGACCCTGATTGCCAATGGAATTTTGCGAAATCATGGCCAAGATGATCCGTTATTTATAAAAATGCATTATTTTTTCTGATGAGGTAACATTCGTCTTAAATGAAACAGTCAACAAACACTGTATATACAATAGGTAGATCGGCAGACGCGTGAAATTAAGTGGCCTGCCCGTTTTGCCGATTTGACCCCGCTTGACTATTTTTATGGGGTTACTTAAAATCGAAAGTCTACTTCAACAGACCAAATAACGTCGACGATTTAAAAGAGAGAATAATACTCCAAGAAAATAAGGCAAAATAAGGAACAAATCTCGGAATGGGAGGGAATAAGCTGTAAATTTTGTGTGGTTTTATTTTGGCATTCTGAAGACTGGTAGAAACGTCTCATATAATCCCGTGTCTGCGTCGCGAGATATTCAAGGTCAACGGTCATGAAAATCGGTTTTTCGCAAATATCTCGTTTCCTATGCGAAATACGTGTTTTGAGCACCAAATGACTGTACTATTAGGAAATGAGCTAATTGCGAAAAAACTATTTTCGTGACCTTTGATCTTGAATAGCTCTCGACGCAGATACGAGATTATATGAGAATTTTCTATTTGCTTTCAAAATCTCAAAACAAAACTTTATACAAATTTACAACTTATTCCCTCCCATTCCGAGTATAAAGCAAGAATTTAATCAAATCATCCCACAAACGATACAAAATGTTCTAGCTGAATTCCAGCAATGCCTCCATTATTGTCAAGAAGCAACGGGTGCCCAGTCTGAACATTTGATTTAAACTGTTTCATGTTCTTTTGTTTACTTAGTAACATTAAAATGTAATATTTTTCAATAAAGAAATTAGAGAAATTCAAAAAATCTTATATTGCTGGATAGAGAAGTAAAAGCACTTTCAAATGAGCTATCACACGCACCATCGTTCCATTTAAAATTTTTAAAGGGGCAGCTGTCACTCCAAGGGGGTTGAAGTGGAGGTTTAAAAATGCTAGAAAAATTTCATTTTACAATTTAAAATTGACCTGTTTTAGGATTTTAATCATAAATTGTAAATTACTTGGGTAATATATTTATCCGTTACTTATAGTCCAATAATTATACAGATTTCCATAATAAGAAATGTTATCTATCTGAGATTTTCCTTCAGTAACTGTTAGTGGAGGGATTATACATCACAAAACCACAAAAATCAGTTCTGAGGGTACCGCGCAACCCCCCAAAAAACCACCCCTCGGGGTGAAAAAGGTCTTATTTTACTGATAACCCGGTAACCATTGAAAATATAAAAAAAATGCTCATCATAAAAAAAAGCTGGACTAATTTCCTAAGAAAAGTCCTCTTGTAATTTTCTTGTATATGCCATGATTTTCGGGAAAATCGATATCGAAAAACATTGCAACATTTCAAATAAACGAAAATTCGCGCGCAGTACAAATACAAATTTTGCCAATATCGATTTTCTTGGAAACCATGGCATTTACAAGAAAATTACAAGAGGGACTTTGTTTAGGCAATTAGTCTTTTTTATGAGCGATTTTTTATATCTTCAACGGTTAACGAGTTATCAGTAAAATAAGGCTTTTTTCACCGAAGGGGTCGTTTTTGGGGGGTTGCGCGGCACCCCCAAAACTGATTTTTGTGGTTTTGTGATGTGTTACTGAAGAAAAATCTCAAATAACATTTTTTGCGAGCTTCTGGTGTATTTTTTACTTTATCAACTGGACCTATTATGAATCTCACTATATAAGCTGGTTAATAAAGATTTAGAACATAAACTATACCATCTGGTTTAAGCATCATTCACTACTGTGGGGCATATATCAATAAAATGATATGCCTCAAATTAGTTTACAACAATATATAGTGTGACAAACAATCTTCATTTTATTAATGGAGATGGAGAAAGTGTAATTTCTATTGAGATTTGTAGTGGGCGCTGGGCGACGGTTTCGAGTGCTGCGGTGTCGACAGGCCAGGTGTGAGCACTGCTGCACCTCGCTGTGGCCTACCTACGTTCACGGACACATCACCTTGACAACTGCATACCAAGGGTCGCCCTCGCAAACAGCAGCTTTGCTACCGCACCGCATTCGAATACAAATTTATTACGTGAAACTTTATATACGTTTAGAGTTTCAATGTTTATTTACTTTTTTTAGTAAGTAAAAGTGTCACGGCCAAACTGGATCTTTACTGCCTGCCATGAAATTTACGGTGTATATTGCAAACGTAACAAACGGTACCACTGGTCATAGTGGCATTAATAACAAAATTGGTTCGAAATATAATCGATCATGATGGCGACAAATTTGTTGTACTTATTTTGTAGAAAAACTAGAGATCAAAGATAAAGCACGTTTATGTTTCACAACATTTTGTAATTCATGCATTGTTGTACTTGACCTCTCCTTAACATATGACACGTGTTGAATTGCATCGTGCGAGTGAAGGTCGCCTTGCCGCTGGCCACTGCCTGTTTCCCAACACAGACGATTACTTGTGAGTGATTACTTACAATTGCTAAGCTTCCTTTATATTTATCTGTATTTATGAAAGTGAAAATATTGTTTCAAACGTGTCTAACATCCAAATTCGGTTGATAACTAACAGAGTACCACAGGGAAGTATATTAGGCCCACTATTATTTATTGTTTATACAGCTGGCGTTCCTCTTAATAATTGCAACATCCGCCAGTATGTAAGTGACACTCATCTATTGTTCATTTGAACTTAATCATCTTGACAATTCACTCAACAGAGTTGACTTTGACTTGTGTACCATGTTATTATCGCCAAGGTACATAATTTGGTGCTAAATGAAGTCAACACAAAGTTACTCACATTCGACTCAGACAAACATAAACACACCACACATAGTAGACAGACAACCTCCAAATCCAAAGTCTAGGCTGTTCGGAGGAGAGTTACACATTTGAAAACCGCTGCCTAAGGAATCACTACTTCCACATCCAAATTATTCGTTCAAGTCACTTTAAAGGAAACATCTTGACTATATTTGCACTCTAGTATGTGGAAATTATTGGTCATAGAATTTTAATAATATTTGGGGTAGATGTCATAGAAAAGTTTGAGGAGTTGGTTTCTACCATATACGTTAAAAATGAAGTTTCTAGTTTACCGTACTTATTTTCCACTATTTACAACCTACCACCTCAATGGAGTCATCTCAATCAGATGTCACTACAATACATACGTGTACTAACTTTCAAGTGAATATCTCAATTTGATGTTATCAATCCCATTAATAATGAAGCGGAGGTGGTAGAGTTTGAAAAATATTAGAAAGAAATCTGAGGCCTTGGTTTCTAGTATATACACCGAATCCCAAATTTCTGTAGTCTTACCAGCTTGCTTTACTGATTTTCCCCTATTTGCCCCTATTTAACCCCCAACCCTTCAACGGCATCATCTCAAATTATGATCTAGTTTCAGACGTCGTTATAATACATACGTGTACCAAATTTCAAATGAATATCTCAATTTTATTTTATCAACCCTTTTCATATTGGAGTAGGGGTGGTTGGGTTGAAAAATATTATAAGAAAATCTGACACTGTGGCTTCTAGTACATACACCGAATTTCAAGTTTCTGTTGTCTTACCAACTTTTTACTTATATTCCTCTATTTACCCCAAATTAACCCCCAACCCTTCAACGTAATCATCTCAAAATATAAACTAATTCCAGACGTCGTTATAATACATACGTGTACGAAATTTCAAATGAATATCTCAACTTTATTTTGTCAACCCCATTAATGGGGTAGGGGTGGTGGGGGGGGGGGTTGAAAAATATTATAAAAAAATCTGAGGCCTTAACTTCTTGTACATACACCGAATTTCAAGTTTCTGTACTCATACCAGCTTGCTTTACTTATTTCCCCCTATTGACCCCTAAATAACCCCCAACCCTTCAACGGAATCATCTCAAAGTATAATCTAGTTCCAGATGTCGTTATAATTCATACGTGTACCAAATTTCAAATGAATACCTCGATTTTATTTTATTAACCCTTTTAATAATGAAGTAGGGGTGGTGGGGGTTGAAAAATATTATAAATAATCTGAGACCTTGGGTTCTAGTACATACACCGAATTTCAAGTTTCTGTAGTCTTACCAGCTTGCTTTATTTATTTTCCCCTATTTACCCCTGTTTAACCCCCAACCCTTCAACGGAATTATCTCAAAATATAATCTAGTTCCAGATACATACGTGTAGAAAATTTCAAATGAATATCTCAATTTTATTTTATCAACCCTTTTCAAATTGGAGTAGGGGTGGTGGGGGTTGAAAAATATTATTAAAAAATCTGACGCTTTGGCTTCTAGTACATACACCGAATTTCAAGTTTCTGTACTCTTACCAACTTGTTTTACTTATATTCCTCTATTTACCCCAAATTAACCCCCAACGGAATCATCCCAAAATATAATCTAATTCTAGACATCGTTATAATACATACGTGTACGAAATTTCAAATGAATATCTCAACTTTATTTTTTCAACCCCTTTAATGGGGTAGGGGTGGTGGGGGGTTGAAAAATATTATAAAAAAATCTGAGGCCTTAACTTCTAGTACATACACCGAATTTCAAGTTTCTGTACTCTTACAAGCTTGCTTTACTTATTTCCCCCTATTTAACCCCCAACCCTTCACCGGATTTCCTCAAAAAACAATCCAGTTCCAGATCTCGTTATAATATATACGTGTACAAAATTTCAGGTCAATATCTTAAACCGTTCCGGAGAAAGCGTGCGGACAAAAAAAGTTACAGACAGACCGACAGACAGACCGACAGACAGAAAATTTTTTTTCGCTCAAATTTAAAATCTCGACGTTTCATGACATTCTAAATCTATTTCACGAATAAAAATTTTTGAAAATTTTTTTGCGATTACTATACTTCCAATCCACTACGTGGATGTGGAAGTAAAATCGCAGACAACATCCATTACCCGCCAACTTTGCCAGTGTCGGAGCTGGGGATCGGACCCAGTACACGATAGACAGTCTGACTAAACGAACTTACCACGAATACGCTTTAACCGGCTGAGCTACCGTGCCCATTGATAGTCAAGTAATTATAGAAGTATTTTAAAGAAAATCATTGTTAAAAAATTTTACGGAAATTTAAAAATACCTAATATTCACAAAGCCGACCATAGAATTCAAATTGTATGACTCTTTAATACCATATTTGTTTGGTTATTGTGATGTACTCCATTGGCCTTCATCGATACAAAGGGGTAATGTTAAGGGATCATATATTCATAGTTATCCTACACGTGACTGAAGAGGCCGAAGAAGAAAATAAAAGTTGAACCACTAAAGCAGTTTGTTCTATTTAAAAAAAAATAAAAAGATTTTTACTTAAGACTATATAAAATATGATAAAATTCACAAGCTTACATAGGTATAGTATTTCTATGGTCAATTTAAAATTTCAGTCTAAAGTATTGCTACCAGAATAAGTCGTTACAAAGCCTGATTGAGAATAATACACAAGATCGCACACTTGAATATTGAAAATAATATCCGTATACGAATATAGTTAAACCGATATGTTATGCGCTTACCTCAAACAAGAGTAGTTGATTGTTTACCTAGCTTACCATTACAAGTCCCTTATAAACTCTTGGTTCATTCATAACATTGCCGGTAGCATAGCCGTAGGTTAAGTGATATTTATTTATTTTTATTGAATCATTTATGGAGTTGTTCATTAAATTAACATTTATTATAAATCGATCATTTACATCAGTCTATCAATTAATAGAAAGTAGTAAAACAATATTTACAGTAATTAAAAAGTGATTCTAAAAATTGTCGGTCGACGTTCATGACAACGTTCGTTATATCAACTATTCCTTTGTCAGCCTTTTATTATGATATTTAAATTGACTTTAGATAAACTATATTTTAAACAGGAAAATACAACAAAATAAAGAATTAAGTATGCATTTTATTTTTCTACCTTTTTATATCCCATTATACCCAAAATTGATTCGTCCTAATGAACACTACGAGACATTTTCCCCTGACTTTTCTCTACTTTTTATCCAATCGATATTTATTTAGATATTTAAGAAATGCGGAATTTCCAATATGGACATTCAACTTTTTCAATAAAGCACTCCCTGTAAAAATATAAACATAAAAAAATGAATATACTTTAAAAATACCTTTCAATCGTTCCTTTTCAGTGGTTTTCTTTAGCGCAAAATGTATGCGTGTATGTCAAATCTGGTGAGCGAATTTTTTACCGCTTCCAGATATCCAATCATGCTGAAATTTTGCACACAACTTTGGTTCTGATATAGTATATTGAATATTATGGTAGATCCAATATGGCGGCCCCCACAAAATGGCGGATTACCTTTTTCTTGACAACCCCCTCTACATGGGTATCAAATGAAAGGGTATATAAAGTAGAATACAATAAGATACGTGACGTTATTCTAAATCCAATATGACGGCCGACATAAAATGGCGGATTACCTATTTCTTTACAACCCCCATGATATGGGTATCAAATGAAAAAGTTTGAAAAGAGTAAACGAAATGATGACTGAATGAAAAAAAATTAGGCAGACGGGAAATCGAAAGGTAAAAAATGAATAAATAAAAAAAAAAACAATGCTTTTGTTTTAAAACTGAATATAAAAAGTAGAAAATAGTTTTTATTCAGTGATTAAATTATAAAATGATGAAAAGAAAACCAGTGGGTGCCCATAAAGTACTGTTCATACTCATAACGTTTTATCACAATGATGATCGTTGATAAAGGTAATATATTATATTTTATAAGCGTCCAATGGTTTTCTTTTTCATCGTCATTTTCTAATTTCATCACCGAATAAAATTTATTTTCTACTTTTTAGTGCAATTCGGTGTTAAAAGGAAACCATTGTTTTTACAGGAGTTTTTTTAAATTTGTGTATTTCTTAGGTTCGATCCCCGTTTTACCTTTGGTAACGGACTAATTATTAGATTTCAAATATTTGTTCCTAAAAACCATCTAAAAATCTTTGTTACCCGTTATAATGGTTTGCTTTATTTATTTTTAGATTTTCTTTATTTATTTATTTTTGTGAATTTAATACCCATCAAATCAATATAGTAAATGCAATGAAGGAAAATGTTGTAAAAACCTCGCAAAAATTAATAAAAGAATCATCTCTGGGATTTAAGTAGTTAATAACCTGTAGAATGGAATGATGCATTCTTTGCACTTTCAAGTTCCGGGAAAATTCAAAAAAAATTTGGAAAAACTTTTTGATTTTCGGTTTTTTTGTTCTAACGGCTAAAATAATGAAAATACAGTAAAAAGTTTTCAACAAAATTTGTAGCTCGTCTCTTTCTCTACAAAATAAGTCTTTACAAATTTTCCACTTATAGTTTTGAGCCGCTCCGAAATGCACGGCAAATGAGAATTCTCTGGGAGTTTCGTATGACCGGACATATCGATCGATAATTATTACTATTCAGAGCCGCTAAAAAAAATGAAAACAACGTGAAATGTAGAGAAAAGTCTCAGCTTTAATGGGGAACTAATCACAAAATTCAAACAGATTTTTATCATAGAGAAAAAAGTGTTAGAAGATGACTTAGTAAACTTTATACAGTTGATTTATTCACATCTTTGAGTTTTATACATCCTGCCTATTTCTCCCGTAACAATGGGTGCTTTTTCACTGCATGGATTCGATTCCACGCACTTTAATCTATATTTCGTGAAAATTGCATTGAAGAATGTTAAGAAACAAATAAGTTGTATATGTTTTACTGTATAATTGTGCATTTTCTGAACGTGTATGAATAATGCAAATTCAAAAAGTACTGCGCGCATTTAGAAAACTCCAAAGGAATTCGAAAGAATATAATTTATTGTACTTATAATCCAAAAATTAAGACTGTGCTGTTATTATTACTTAAGATAGTGATTGATCGATGAGAAATATACCCTCTACTTTGATCGCAAGACATATTTTTCCAACAAAAGTAATTGCAATAAAATGTTAATTGGATTAATATATCATTATATAAGAATATATAAGCAAAATGAATTATCATTCTAACGACTCCCGGCAAAGATATGAATAAATCTGTGAATCAACTGTACAAAGTTCACTAAGCCATCTTCTGAATCTTTCTTTTTATGAGTTTTGTGATTAGTTCCACATTAAAGCTGAGACTTTTCTCTACATTTTATGTTATTTTCATTTTTTTTAGGGGCTCTGAATAGTACCGGTCGTACGAACCTCCTGGAGAATTCTCATTTTTCGCGCATTTCGAAGCGGCTTAAAACTGTAAGTGGAAAGTCGATTTATCTTCTAAACGGCATAATGAAGACAAAAATTTGTAAAGACCTTTTTTGTAGAGAAAGAGGCGAGCTACAACTTTTGTTGGGAACTTCTTTCTCTATTTTCATTTTTTGGCCGCTAGAGCAAAAAAACCGAAAATCAAAAAGTTTTTCCAAATTTTTTTGAATTTTCCCGGAACTTGGAAGTGCAACGAATGCATCATCTCATTCTCCAGGTTATTACCTACTTAAATCCCAGAGATGATCCTTTTATTAATTTTTGTTACCCTAAATTGTTAATTTGCCTGTACTAATAATGAACAATCACTTTGTAATATTATACATTACATGAATAACATTCATTAGTATCTTGTCTCATTTTTCTTACTTTTCTTGTTCAACTCAATCCCGATGCCATTTATCATATTTTTATACAAAAAATTCTTTATTCACAAGAGCTGTACATTGTACATATCTTGAATATCCTACAAAACAGTCAGAAATGAGTGAGACTTAACGAATGCTCGAACTGTATCCAAAGTATTTGCATCTACTTCTCGTTCAGAAAATTTCCCTTCAATTTAAATGATCCGAGGATAAAACCGCATCCAAATAAATCTGCAAAGAAGGCTTAGTGAGTTTATCAGTCTCTTAAAGATGTCTTCGGCATTTTTCGAAACCCATTTTACGTGTGTACGTACTTAATAGCGTTCATTTGTCTTTTGCTACCTTTCACCGGGGCGCGGTTCCTGTTGTTGAAGGGAGTGAGTTTGAATATTGCAATTATTAATTGTGATTAGGGCTGTGGGGAAAGGCAGTTTTACTTGATTACCAAATTATTCATTGCTGAGTGATGGGCTGGTAATGGGGTAAGCATTATGCCTATTAAAACTTGGGGTAATATGTCAAGGGAATCGGAATAAAAAAATATATTCGGTAGATTAAGGAGAAGCGAGGTGCATTTGGTATTAAGGCAACGGAAAATAGTTTTTTGTATTATGCCCTACCTCTATTTCATGAGATTAATATTTCACAATATTTTCTTCTTTTACCTATATGTTTATCAAGTTCTAACTAGTTTAAAATATAATGCAGTAAATAAGCCGGAAATCGTGTAAAAGCTGGGAAACAGCACCGATTTTAAAAATTCCTTCTGCGTTGTGTTCCTTGAACCCTCAGGATGATTCGTCGCCACTAATATCTTTGCAGACGGACAAATGGGGAGAGTCATGGAGTTTATAAGCCCCAAAGACGCCCCAAAATTTAATTTTTGAAAAAATGAAAATTTCGATCTGAAACTCTCCACTTGAGGGTTTTCGAGGTCGCTGATAACTCAATTTAGGAAATTCAAAATGGCGGACCGAAAGTAGAGTCAGATCCTCAGGAAAACCTCGTATTTTATTCTTTTTTTTTTGGATTGAAAGTGGGAACTCGGGGGGTTTTCGTGGTCGCTGATAACGAATCCAATTTCCAGTTAGGAGGAATTCAAAATGGCGGGCCGGAAATAGAGTCATTTTCTTAAAAACCAGTATT
The DNA here is from genome assembly GCA_963583905.1 of Stenurella melanura. Lineage (NCBI taxonomy): Eukaryota > Metazoa > Arthropoda > Insecta > Coleoptera > Cerambycidae > Stenurella > Stenurella melanura. The sequence goes on along the minus strand of OY757311.1, from coordinate 17,235,231 downwards.
TTTTTCGTTTTAGGCTGAAAGTGGGTAGTCTGGGGTTTTCGAAGCCGCTGATTTCAGATTTTTTGTGTAAATATAAAATACACATACTGCGATGGTCTAAGTACCAATTTCTAAATTACGTTGAAACTGTAAATACTGTTAGGAAACATATTCTTTACAGGATTTTGCAAACAGCAGAAAAAAACTATCTATGAGAACTAAAGTAAAATCTATTTGTAAAATTATTGTTACAATCTTTGGATTCTTTCGATAACCTGAATTCTGGTTATGCCAGTAATTAAAATCCTAAAATCAATTTAATTTGTCTTTCTTATTGAACAATTTTCATTCTAACACTGTCTCTACACAGTCCCCTACGGCTATGCAGAATAAACCAGTATCCACATAACCCCCTACGGCTACAAAGATTCAGTTAAAATGAGAACAAGGGTCCAAAGTGAATTTATTTATATACATTTTGGAAAATTTTTCATTCAAGTGGATTACATTTTCATGAAATCTATCATTCTGTTTTTTTGGAAATGCTTAGCCTTTGAAACTTTTTTCGTCCTTATTCTTAGCTCATCAGAAAAGCACAGAACCACTCACACGATGTTCCATGCAAAGATAATGTAAACATGTATAGAGTACCTATATAGGCTCCATTACTAGCTAGCTAGGTAACACATAGGTGAAAATCTGTTTTTTTTTTCATTCAGTTAATGTCAAACAATGTCAAAAAAGTTGGTAATTGTCTTGGTTTTTCCCACTACAATGTTTTGTAGTTTAAGATTGAGAAAAAAATGGTTTCTTAAAGTTTACCACATACAGATTCGGAAAATGCAATTTAGGGTAGGAAAACCGATTTAATTGACCACGCCCCGCTAGTTCCATAAATCGTTAAAGCAGAGGCACAGAATGAATTGAATTTAGTACGGCATGAACTAAGGATGGATGCGGACGTAGGTAATAATTTGCATACGAAGCGAGAAAATATCTCTTCGTCAAAAGCGAAGAAGTTATTTGTCACATTTTTGACAAATAATTTCTTCTATTGAAAGCATTTCTGCAGTTTCTTTTTTAGCCGTAAATGCTATGGGAATAAAATAATAATTCCTATTAAAACTGAAATGAAAATAGAATATTAAAATAAAATTAAATAACCCGGAAACTAAAATCAACTAATAATTATCAAACAATAAATTAATGAAGTAAGGATTCAAACAAACCACCTTCTTGTGCCAGACAATAGCCAAACCGATTATACAATTAACCTCTCATATCATTGAGTTGATTTGGAGTAACGCTTGCACAAATTTGGATAAGTTTTTCCCGTAATTCAACTAAATTATTGGCTCTTTCAAACGCATGTTTGTACGCGGTTCCTTTAAAAAGCTCCACAAAAAGAAATCATGGGGTGCTAGATCAGGTGACCTGGGGGGCCATTTTAGCATTCCTCTCGTAGCTATTAAACGATTGGGAAATGTTCTTTCCAGAAAATTAATAACAGTTAAGGTATTGTGACTTGGGCAGCCGTCTTGTTGAAACCAAATGTAGTCAAAGTTGACAGGAATATTCTGAACTACAGGAATTATTTGGCTCTAAATATTTATTGCCATTTAAATTGCCATCGATTAGCAGTGGGGCTATAATATGATTGTCTAAAATTCCCGTCCAAACGTTCAACTTTTGAGGATACTGAGTTCGCACAGCAACACTCAAATGTTTATTTTTTCGAGACCAATATCGTACTACAGATGGATTGTGTTTCCTATGTAATGAAAAGGATGATTCATCTGTATACAATATATTCTTTAAGAAGTTTTCATTCTCATTAACTTTATTTATCATGATTTCACAAAATTCCATCCGTTTGAAATTGTCCTCGGGAAATATATTTTGCTTTATTTGAACTTTAAAACAACTGTACCCATTTCTTTTCAAAATATTTCTTACAGTTCTTACCTTCATGCCAACTTCATCAGCAATTTGTCTGCTAGAACAAGGTTCACTAGTTTCAACAAGTGCACAGATATTAGTTTCGCGAATTTCACGTTCTTCGCTCATTTGTTGATGGCGGGGTTCGGGTTGACACCATTTTTTACAGTAATTCACGACACACCCGAAATTCTCAAATTTTTTAATAATGTATGAAATTATGCTAGCCGAGGGGATTGGTCTGTCTTGATATGCCACAGTAAATAAATTTATTGTGTCATCAGTGGAACGGCCCCCGAAGTACCACTTCACAATTTGCATTTTTCTGCAGTTGTATAAACACACGGCATTTTAATAACGAAATTGAGATTAATTTATATTATTCCCACACGACTAAACTGCTACGCTATTAAAAGCAGAATGGGTGCGCTCGCGCTGTTCTCAACTCATCGCGGTCAAGCGATGGCGCAATTGTGTTATACCAATGCCCTGCTTTGTTCTACGACAAGACGTGGTTTATCTGCGCAGAAACAAGTTTACGTTCCTAAAACTAAATTTGCTGAATCTGTATAAGCTAATAGCAAAAAACGGGCAACAGTTTACTGTTGCCCGTTTTTTGCTATTTTCCAAAACATTTTGGCTAATACGGAGAGATGCAGCGAGTGACGAGTTTAAAAAAACTCACATTAACGACCTCTAAATCTTAATGTATTTTTTTTGACATTTGGAAAGGGGGATCTTAGGGTACTAATGAAGGTATAGACGTTCCGCTAAAATTTGGGATGCGCATGGATGGTTAAATATGTTTTTTCGTGTTTTTCGGCAGAAAATCGAAAATGTCTCGAAAACGGCTCATTTTATCAAAAAATGCTAAATAGAAAAAAGTTTCCTTATTAAATTTCCTAAAAAATAACCTATTGTACTATATCGATTTTCCGCAATTAATGAAAAAACATTATTATAAAAAAATGAAACAATAAAAATTGATTATATCTCGAATTCCATGCATTTTATCAACGAAATTCGATGACGATCATGTTTAGTGATGAAATTTTTTACAAAAATCTCTAAAAGTGAATTATTTATTATTTGTTTGCTTATAGCAATGAAACAGCTGAAAGAAAACCTATCTATGAGGACTAAAAGAAAAACTATATGTAAAAATATTAATGAAACCTTTGCATTCTTTCGATAACCTGACTTCTGGTTACGCTAAGCAAGTTAAAAAAATGCTAAAATAATTTGTCCAATTTCTTATTTGACATTCTCATTACAAACACTAGCGTCCAACATAGTCCCCTACGGCTAAGCAGATTAAACTAGTATCTACATGACCCCCTACGGTAAGGCCTGAAATTAACTTATTTACCTACCTTGTCTTAAAAATAATTTTATTTCTAATGGATTACATTTTCATAAAATCTCTCATTCAGTTTCTTGGGAATGCTTAGAGTTTGAAACGTTTTTCGTCCTTATTCTGAGCTCATCAGAAAGGCACAAAGCCACTCATAACGATGCTTCATGCAAAACCAAGGCAATATCCATGAATAAGTATGAAATATTTATATTTGACATTGACTGATAAAAAACAACAGATCTTCACCTATCTATTAGCTAACAAGTATTGAAGCCTATATACTCTATGCATGTTTAAAAGTGAATTATTTGATATTTGTTTGCTTATAGTAATGAAACATATTCTTAATAGGATTTTGCAAACAGCGGAAAGAAAGAGTATCTATGAGAACTAAAAGAAAACTGTTTGCTGTGAGCTCAGAATAAGGGTGAAAAACGTTCCAAAGGCTAAGCATTTCCAAGAAACTGAATAAGAGATTTTATGAAAATGTAATTCATTAGAATGAAAAATTTTTTTTTTAAGACAAGGTAGGTAGATTAATTAATTTCAGGCCTTTGTTCTCATTTTTAACTGAATTTACATACCGTAGGGGGTTATGTAGATACTAGTTTAATCTGCTTAGCCGTAGGGAACTATGTTGGATGCTAGTGTTATAATGAGAATGTCAAATAAGAAAATGGACAACTAGAAGTCAGGTTATCGAAAGAATGCAAAGATTTCATTCATATTTTTACATATAGTTTTTCTTTTAGTCCTCATAGATAGTTTCTCTTTCCACTGTCTGCAAAATCCTATGAAGAATATGTTTCGAAAAGTTCATAAAAATATAGTTCATACAAGATATTTCTTTTAAGTAAAACTACATTTTTTATTTTAATTTATTTATTTTATTTGTTTATGAAATGTATATTACATTATTTTTTTTATAAAGAAACTTTTTTCTATTTGGCATTTTTTGACAAAATTAACCGTTTTCGAAATATTTTAGATTTTCGAATAACGTGCAAAAATTTTAACTGCTAATTCCTTATTGAAAATGAAGGTGGGTTCCTCATAAAATTTTTCAAAATAAGCCCTTCTTGTCCAGCTACGCGCCCTTAGGGGGTGTGCAAGAAACAGTTTTTAATTTCTATCTGAAGATAACGTAATCGGAAAAAGATGAAATTTGGCGCATTTCGGTTACTAATGAAAAGACATTTAACGACATTATTTCATTCATCTATCGTGTATACAAAGGGGTGATATTAACTACCCTTCTTATAATTTTTTAATTTCTTATAATTAGGTAAATATCTTTCCGTCTGCTATTTTTTCTTTGAATTAAAAAAAGAACTAGACATCATGATTCATTTAGAAACTTTTTTACCTCTTGAAAAAATATCGTAAAATCGACCGTTTTTGAGAAAAAAGAACTAAATTACATCTGTCTAAGTGATCAGTCTATAAAGCGGCGAGCCCTTATCTTTTTTTTTGTTTTTTTTTTTTGTTAGGTGAACATGTCTACAGGATGGATATCCATCACAACAACCATTCCCTGCGATATTGCCATCTACCGCAGCTGAGACTCGAACTCAGGAGAGATAACAGCGACTAGACATGTTGTGCCACTCAACAGTGGTCAAGCTCACTGCTACCATCTCGGTAACACATGCAAAAACGCCACTGAACACCCATATCCTAGCCAGGATTCGAACCTGGGACTCCATGGTCGCAAGTCAAACACCTTCAGCATTGCGCTAGTGTCAAATCATAATCTGGCAGTTCTATGTACCGACTATTGATGAATATCCGAAGTTATGATATTTTGATATTTATATAAATGTAATATTTGCCAACTCTGTTCCATCATGGTGTACATTACGTTTAAACTACCTACACGATTTGTTTTGCTTAATAGTTTATTAATTAATATTTAGAACAGTATTCTATTATACATAATACATATAATATACGCACATTATCTCACAGTTCCATATATCAAGGCAAATACAAATAGTTCTCATATTTTCCCTGCGCATAATTACCTACGTCAACAATAAATTATTTGCTCCTATCCCATATTTCACACATTATGATGCCCCTATATCTTGCATGCGGTCCACAACAAAGCCGCATCTTTCCAAAAAGCAATTTACATTCGTATGTGAGAAAAGCGTAGTGCAAAATTTCTTTATCTTGTGCGGAATTTTAGATGGGTTATTGCTTCTTCCTATAATAATCTCCAGAAAAATTCAATCCAAGCAATAGGTTCGTTCAGCATTTTAACAATGGAAATGTTTATGTTCGTATATGGGGTAGAGTTACCAGTTTTCGTTCAAGGTCAAAAGACAGCGGTGTCGCGGTCGAGTGAGACTGTCGTATATGCAACGCAAATGTAGTATGGGTTGCATATATCACAGGGGGTCAAGTTACCAGTTTTCATTTAAGGTGAAATACAGAGGTGTAGTGGAACGTGCTGTTCCTGGACGAGGCGAAGCCGAGTCCGGAAAAAGTTGAAAAAGTTGAAAAAGTTTATGTTTTATGTGTGGTATGTATGTATCGAAAGTAGAACACTTTAAGACCATTTGCAAAAGTTTTTTTTATTTTTTTTTTATTCGAACGTTTTTAGCCCTTAAATAAATTAACAAAGGGGCGGAGCTTCGCGTAACGTCACTTTGCATATGCTGTTCAGGTGACAGTCGAATTTTTTGCTTTGAGGTTAACACATTTTTATATATTATTTTTCTTCAAACGTCAGATTAACTCATTTCGTGATATTAAAGTTTGACGGATTATAATGGACTACTTGACTACTGTAGCAAACTCAAACTCTTTCGCCGTAGTGTTTATGTCGAATGACGACATGAGTCGGCGAAGCGCTTTGTACTGAAACCCAATCTTTAACATTGAATATCTGATTATAAAGCTAAAATTGTAACAGCTTATCTAGATGATCGAATACTATTGAATACCATAAAAAATAATGAAAATGAAATTATCGGTACCAAGCCCATTAGGCCGTTCGAAATATAAAAAAGTAGATTTTCAAGATATTTTCTTTCCATCGAATTTCTCTTCTTAAAAGTCTAATTTGAGGTGCATATAAATAGAAAATTGTATTACGGAAAAAACTTAAGTGGGGGAACAAATATTCATATGCACTTTTATGCAACAAAAAGAATTTTTCGCTATTTTTACGCTATTTTTGAAAATATTTGAATCCGACATTATTACGAAGAAAACCTGATAACTTTTGGTCAGAAAAATACAGCGTGGTCATCCGACAGCAAAAATTAAATATTAGATAAAAGGTGCCAAATATGGGAGGTTTGCGTAAATACCTTTAGAAATTTCCACTATAGCCGAATTTTCATTATAGCTGAATTCTAAGATCGTCGCCTTCGGAGCATAAATATCTACTTAATTCCCTTGGTACATAAATAACTATTATAAGTCAGCTATAATGGATTGAATAATTGATGCCAAAGTTATACGTGAAATAGTTATTCTTAATCTGTTTGATAGTAAAATTACAAATGGTCGTCCAAAAAATAGTGTATACACATCTGGTGCAAAGTACGTTTTTAGTCCTTGTGTAATTGTTTTCACATTGGGGAGACATCGAAAATTTATTTGCCTTGCTGTATGTACAGGGGACTAACATTTTTTGAAGTATTTTAATTCTCCTAAGTAAATGTTGCCTATAGATTTTCTAACAGGACCTTGGGTTATTTGAAAATATGAACACGTAATATATTACCACTCTCCATCGAAATGCTGATATCACCCTCAGAGGCAGTCGCAGATCATTTCGCTTTTCTATACGAAAATTAATCAACTTCATATTTTAACAGAGCGAATTCGCAGATCTGATACCAGACGACAAAAAACTGGGTGTAAATTCACTGAAACACCTTAATTAGCAAACAGATAGAAAGAGTAACGTCATGTCAAGGAAAATCCTGCTTAAGTAGACCGGTAAAGTGATGTGCCGAATTCACTAAATATAATTATGTCAAATAGTGTTTAGCGATGCTCTAATCCATTTAGTAGAGCGGCCGAACAGCACTAGAACGCTTATACTAAAGGAAGAACGTTTTATGGACGTGTTAACAAAATAACAAAAGTAATGCTAGCTTGTCCCTCAAATAGAATCGAAAATTACGGTCAAAACAAAAAATACATGGCAAAAATGAAAAAAAAGAAAATAGTAAAGTAGTTAAAACAATCATTTTTTTTTATTTGAATCTCCTTAATTCAAAAACGGGACAATCAATTGGTCTCAAATATTTAACGCGTTATCACTACATATTTTTAAATAAAATATTTTAATATGAAGGAAGGAATTTGAATAATTGTGGGAACTAAAGATTATTTTCCAAGTCTGTCCATAAAGTGTGAACATTTGTAGGAATAAATATAGCAAGAAGGAAACTTTTTTAACTTTCGAATTAGATATTGAAAGAAAATAAAGATAAGAAATGGATGCATCTTTATTATCTGATTTTTTTTTTGTAGAAGTAGGACTTTTCGAGTAAATTCTAGCTGAATATGCGGAACGCTTCCTGGAGATGACAAATCACGACAGAGTTGTATAGAAATTCGCTGATTGATTGATTTTGTTATATATTAACCCGCTGTAAGAGGCCTTTATTATTAATAGCTGTTCCACGGTAAATATCTATTTATATTGGAAGGGCAAGAAAGAGCCCCGAGAAATATATGAGATACTCTGTACACCGATATGCTAATGTAAAGTAAAATAAAGAAATAAAATCTGCAAGTAAAAGAAAGAGATATTTGGGACACTCTGTATATTAATGAAACATATTCTTTATAGGATTTTGCAAACAGCGGAAAGAAAAACTATCTATGAGAACTGTTTGCAAAATCTTATAAAGAATATGTTTCATTACTATAAGCAAACAAATAATAAATAATTCACTTTTAAACTCTGTGTATTTAGCCAGTGAACTCTATACTAACTGGAACGGGCACCGTTCGTATAATGCATAGGTAGGCGTTGAAGCCAGCCAACCGACGAGAGAGATAGAGATATTTCAGTATTCACCTCTCACTTGTGCTTGTTGATTTAAATAGCTGTTTCGTGTTTTCACAAATTAAATAATTCATTTTAAAATAAGTGAAGTCGATATTGGCCTTTTTTTACTTATATTCAAAATGGTGCAAAACTGTGTTGAGTATGGATGTAACAATTTATATGATAATAGAAGCAATACACGTTTCCACGGGTATACATTCTGTCTATATAAGTTATGTTTAGAGATTACACCATGCTTTACCCAATATTTTTGTTTGTTATTAACGATATTGGAAAAACAGTTTACTATATTTAAAATAGAAATAACAAATTTACATAAATAAATGAAATAATAATATTATTGAGAAGGTTAATTGTCGATATTTAAGTAGGTATATCTTTTAATAGAGCAAAAGCAACATTTTCAACTGAACTTTGAGCAAAACTGACTAAATTTAAAGCATATTTAAAATATAATAATTATAAGTTTAAACACAAATATAATATAGGTAATTAATGTCATGCAAATTTTAGTTTTCCGTTTAAATGATTCACATACCAAAAAGTTAAGTGAAGATCTTATAGTTGGCAAATCTAGCTTGAGACAAAAATACAACAAATTGATTTTGTTTAAAAATTTGTAAATATGTAAAGTTTGTATATAGTCTAATTATCTTAATTAGCGATTATAGACAACAAAATTAGTATAAATAAAGTTATATATTTTTTATTATCTAGGTATATTGAAATATGTATAAACTACTGTTTGTAATTAGAATGTACCTATTATCAGTTAATAAAATTTTTGAAAATAATATAATTATTCGTATATTCTTATGACTTCGACCGGTATATTCATCTTTGTAACTAATTTAATTGACCTAATATAATAATATGCTTTTACTGTTCCTTAAAACTTTCATAATTTAAAATTATACCTACCAAGTCCCTAAAATGTAGGTCCCTACTTGGATATTTTAAGCTAATTGTACATAGGAAATCGATGAAGTGTCTCTTTTCAAGTTTAATTTTACAATTGTGCGTACCTTTAAAATTTATTTTAAAACGGAAACTGATAGATACAACTATAAGTTATATTACAATAGAAATTTAAAACGCATATTGTCTCTATACGCGCGTCTATCACCTGATTTACCTGATTCACCTTGAATTCGCCATAAGCGTTATTGTGTTAGACAGAGACAGGAATACCAACGAAGGCTTCACTTTTTTAACATTAAACGCCCGTTCCAGTTAGTATAGAGTTCACTGTATTTAGCAGACCTTAATTATTTTGACCTGGGAAATGTTCTTGTATTCATGAATATGCTTAATTATGGACCACGTAACAAGTGTCAGTTGAAACCTTTCTATTGTGAGATGATTATGTAGATCCTATATTTAATGTATAAGTAAACATTTCAAAATTAATAAAAAACATCTTTTTCGTAGCGACTCTCTCATTGCTTCATTCTGTTGGTCGCTAGTTTATTTCTTGAGCTGATTTACACTTTAAAAATCCATTCCGGTTTGGGTTTTATTACTATATGATACTTTAGCACTCACTTGACTTGATATACGTGCACTGGTGTAGCCGTATTTTATGATACACTTTATTTTAGCCTTTTAGTATACGGTACTATTAAAAAGAACAATTTACCAGTAATTTTCAAATATTAATTCCATGTGAACATTGTTTTTTTTATTATGATACTTCAGTTTACGCAGAATTTTTTTACCTACCGATGACTTCAATTGTATTAGGTTTAACAGAGTTTTAACCGATTTCTTTTCGCGCTTTCATTAGGAGCGTCCTACGGCACGTCTGCCCTCGACGTTGGTCAATTACGTACTACCAGAGTTGTATAGAAATTAATATTTTTAAATCTGTCACTGTACAAGTACAGAGATCTTGTACAGTATATACCTGACACTGCCTTCAAAAATCACAATGAATTATAGCAATTTTTTTCCATGATATTATTAAATTACCAACAGCAGGCATAAATATTGTCACGCAGTATTTAAGATTTATTTGCAACACCCGGTATATCATTTTATTATTTTAAATGAAACATGTCCTACTTAGGCACCAAGTAAATCCAAAACATTAGCAGTATATTGAGTGACAAACTCCTCAACACTTTTGCTGAGATCACAACAGCGGTCCATCCGCTGCACTAAAAATGATGTGCCAAGTGCACTAAGAACAATTATTATGTAAAAGTCTTTAACGGTGCTCTAACCTATTGTCGCGTAGGAATATAAAAGAGGAATGACAGGCTCTAAAACGAGTTTATGACAAAACATTTCATGCACTATGATCTCAAATGGAATAGTAAAGTAGCGTAACTAAACTACAATGTTGTTAATTCGTTGTAAAGTAATTAGAGCGTTTTATTTGTTTCACGCAGTTTTGCCCGTTAAAAATGCACAAGGCGGATGATAGAAGTTCAGGTGAGTTATGGACAAAATTAACGTACTTAGTTTTTTAGTGCCCTTTTTTCTGTAGGAAAAAACAGTGTTTAACGGTAAGCGGTTTTATAGGAGTTTACTAAATCGATGGATTTAGCGGCAGAGAAAGAACGGCAGCGAACCAGAACTGTAAAAAGTTGATTGTATCAGAAATCACTACCAAATCTACATTTATTTGCATGAAAGTATACAGTAGCCGAGAGTATTTAAACTAATTAGGAAAAACAAAGGACTAAACTTATAATTCCTTGAGAATTCTTGTGTGCTAAATTCGAATTTTCAATTTAAAGAAATTTCTGCCTTGTAGATTTCGAGTAAATCGCGGTTTTAATTGCCAAAATACAATTTTTGACAATAAAAACGGCGATTTGCTGGAAACCTATGCGGTAGAAAATTTTTTAAATTGAAAATTGATTCAGCACACAAAAATATATAAGGAATAATAGGTTTAGTTCATGTAGCACAGAATTTTGTTTTTTTTGTAGACCAGTGTTATAAGGTCACTGGGGTATTTGGGCCATGATTTTACAACCTGAGGGAGTATATTATACTTTGAACTTGTCTGACAACCACTAATAAGTTATATTAATATCTAAATTATTTTGTTATATATAATACAATATACAGTCTTTAAATATATAATATTCAAATCCCGAGTCGAATTTAATTTTCTTTATAATAATAATTAAATAATAGAAAATCTGATGGGCCCAGTTTTCCCTAGAAATTGGAGCAACTGGACCATACGGGTCTCGGTTTCATACAAACGATTGTTATTTGAACTAGGGTAAGTGGACCTGTTGGTAAAGATGTAAATTTCGTACAAAAATTACCACAAGTCATTTAAACCACACCATAGTCGAGTTGTCGACGATGTAAGAGAACTACATAACAATTAGGTGTGAAATTTATTCAAATTTAGGAATAACACAACTTCTGTTAAGGTACAAAAGCCAAGATTAAAACGTAAAAAACATCCAATTTCAAGTAAGCGTAAATAACACAGCCCCCCCCCCCCAAAAAAAAGTGATCTGTACCCGGAACCCGACATAGTAATCCTATGTATTTTGACGTGCTGAACACGAATCCAATGTCCGCTTAGCTCCATTACCCACCAACTTGTTCTAAATCGCAAAAATAATCTAAAGAAATGGTGTTCCTTAGGCTATTTTCACGACATCGGATTCGCATTCAACACGTCAAAATACATAAGGATTACTATGTCGGATCCCGGGTTCAGATCACTTTTTCTTTGTGTGACTGTGTGCAGTTGCACAAAAAAAAGTGATCTACATCTACCTAATGAATAAAGACAAAAACAACATACTTAAGGTGCTTGGGGTAACTTGGTCCCAGGCGCGCCCAGATGCCCCAATTAACTGGCCCACTTACCCCATTTTTGAAATATTATGGGGGTAACTGGGCCACCCACTCAAGCTTATGACCTAACGGAGAACACGTGCTTGCAATAACATTTTAGGGATATATTATGCTTCTAATTTATGCTAAATTAACTGTGACGATAATAATATTGTAACGCACCCCCCCTACCCCTATTATTTTGTTGTTAAATTCTGGTTTGATTAATTACCTGTTACCCTCCCCTCTCCCCTGAATGTCTAATTATTAAATTAATTAAACTAATTTGGCTGTGTGATCGTATAGTTTAGTGGTAGGACTCAAATTTACGTTTGTGATTTGTAGTTTATTGTTACCATAGTTCTTTTTCTAGGTTTGATATTACTGGTTCTTATTTATTTATTGAATTAGTAATTAACTATTTATTTCGACATTTAATGATTCGTTCTTTACACTAGGCATTGCTATTAATTTATTTGGCAAAGTTCTAATTATAGTTCTTTATTTCATTGTTCAAATTAAGCACTGAATACTGTTTTGGCACTTGTTTATTTAATTGATAAAATAATTAAGTATTTTTATAATACCCTGTATAAAGTTCAAACTCAAAATTATTCTTTTTATTTAATTTACTGAATTATTTATTTTATTTTCATGTTAACTTTTGGGTAAGTTTGTATCATATTTTAGATTTCATTTTCATTCACTATTGTAATGCTCAAGTAAACCTTATGTTTACTTATATTATTTTAAATATTCGTTTTATTTAAGCCCAAGTAAATCTTATATTTACTTGTTCACTTTTAATTGTTATAATGCACTTTATTTTCAATTTCTGGTAAAGGTAAAATAATTAAAAACAAGTAACGTTTTTATACGTATAATCAGACAATTGTCAGAAAGTATCAGTTATAAAAATATTGATGTGGCAATGGCCAGAAAATAGTTGCTTACATATAAATCAAAATGTGAGTAATTTAACCACAAATTTATATTACAGCAACAGATTTCGTTGGGACAACAGTCACGTGTAAGTTTATCGAATGGTCAATCAAACAACTCCAATAATCACTAAAAATAATAATGATTATAACGAGAATACTCGTTCAAAACTGAAGTAAAAAAATGTTGAATTCGGAACATGTAAAGTTCATACTTGGGTGGCGAAAACTCGCAATAGTTTATTTAATTGAATACACGGCAAGTTGAAATCTCAAGTAATTGCCTATTCAAACATAGTTTGATTTCGAAGCGTAGAATGATGAGATCTGATCAATAAACTTGATACAGAACCAGCCAATTGGCCACCAATAGGTTTTTGTGTTGCGAAGATTGTAATTGTTCAAACAATTGAATGAACAAGCAATTTATATCAATTTCAACTCGCCCATGACATAAAAATGTCAACATGAATGAATAAAAGGTAAAACACCCAGTACAAAGTTTAACATGTGATAATATTTAAAATGATATTTATGTTAAACTAGCAGGGGGCAAATCACAGGCCTTATCAGTGGATGACCCACAAAAGTCCAGTGACAACATCCCTACAAGTAGGACATAAATAAACCGGCAGGTCCGAACAGCTGTAAAACCCTTCGAACCATCAAATATTGTAGAAGTTCATTGACCACACGACAAAACAAACCGTAACAGAAATTGTTTACCAACAAAAATCTGCCGCTGTTGAAAGTAAATATTTTAAAGTTATTGTTTTAAATAGGACATGAATTAACATAGTCTGAAATTCAGCAAACAGCTAATTATGCTACAAATAAAAATTAACATTATAGAAATTTTCTAAATAATAAAATTCTAACTAGTCAAAGTGCAACAATGCCAAAACCGCGATACCGTGAGTTTAAGTTCCGAAATATAGAGCCGAAATTAAAGTTTTTCCCGGTCCCGTTTCATTTGATTTTTGTAATTATTAACGAAGTTACATTTAAAAAAGAAATACTTCTCTCTTTCCGCGACATTATTTATTTATACCTTGCGTATAAATCGCGAGGTGACCGGGTCACTGTTGTTTGTCTCGTCATCCTGCATTTCCAACATTATTAACCTGACACTTTTGTGAGTCGGTTACAACCAAAAACTGACCAATGTCCCTTTTGCGTTGTGTGGGTACAATAGAGATCGCGAGTTTTGAGGTCGCTTAGTAAAAATCTCCTTTTCTGTCTCGTTCCCAGTTCAGCTTGGTTTTAACAAGTATCTGGTGGACAATGGAAAGTACAGCGGATGCTGTGGTCAGTTGGTTCGCAGCTCCCAGTCTTATTTCAACGAGCACTATGGCGAACGATAAAGTCCAGTGTATAATCTTAGCTAATAGCTAGTTATATCCAAATAATTGGTCAGCGGAGTAGTGGTCAGTTGGTTCGCAGCTCCCAGTCTTATTTCAACGAGCACTATGGCGAACAATTGGATTCGGTCAATGATAGATAGCGACTGACCCCGATATAAAATTCCCTCGCGTATTTATACTCGGAAAATACCCCCAAAGTCGTGACGTTACACACTAAAAATTCCTCACTGGCCTCGTTCCCATGAGAAGACCGTACACCTGTGTTTATGTTATCGTCGAATGTTTATGTTGACCATATTATCTGAAGTGTCTAATCGCTGCAAACTACCCTAACTTCGCCCGAGATGTACGTTTTTAGAGATTTTTAAAAACTACACGAATCGACTGTATTTTAAAACTTTAAATTTTACTGCCAGAATATACGTGAAATATTTTTATGCGAATACTGGGTGATATTTGGTTTCGTACCGAATCGTGTACAATTTTCAGAAATATGTAAATTTTGATTAATAGACGCGGGAATAAGTTTTCGATTAATATAGGTGGGTCCGGTCCGTTTCACTGTATACAGTATATACAGTAAACCGTAGATAATTCATAAATATCAAGTTGCTATGAAAATTTTGAACTACAAAATTTAAAAAATTGCTGCATGAAAGCAACAACTGTCAGAAATATGAGACTAATTGTTATAGTGAGATGCCATTGTCCTTCAGTGCTGCCAACTGCTTACCCCCACAAGTTTTACGGAAAAAAGCCATGGCCCAGTTACCCCCTGGGCCCAGATACCCCAACTGACCTTAGTTCAATAATGTTAGTTGTTAAACCTGGTAATTAATTTGGATAGAATAGAATAGAATTTATTAATCTTCAATATTGTAAAAATTACAAAAAATGGTATCGTCAAAGTTACACAGAAATTCCCACATAGGAATCATATACCAAGTATTAAGAATATAATAATAATTAAATATACAGTGTGTCTCATTTAAAATGAAGACATTGGATATTTTCGTAATTTTTTGAAATCCTGATTTGAGCTTTGGTATATTTGTATATAAGACGTACATTTTTACCTAAATCTAAAAATCATTTAAATTGTTACTTGGGTAATTCCTATACACTTCTAGCATGTATGACTACCGAAGTGTCATCAGCGTACATAAGAATGTTTTCTTCGCTAAGAAATGATGGAAGATTATTGATTAATTGTCCAATAATTGACCCTTGCCCTACACTGATATCCATGTCATACGTGTCGGAAATTTCTGAATCTATAGAAATGCGCATGTTTCTGCCATTTAGATATGACATTATCCAGTTCAGTATTTTGCCTCTAATTCCTAAATTACTCAACTTTAATTTGAGAAATTTAGGATTTCCACAGTCAAAATCTGCAGTTAAATCGAAAAATAATCCTGCTACTTTAAAACTCATGTCCAAATATTGCCCACTTAGGGCAACAAACTATATGTACAATTCTTGCAGGGTGTTAAATTTTCTGCAAAAATGACTGGCAAAATATGACCCCACAGATGTGGCAAAAAATGTCATACTAAATTTACTCAAATATTTATTTGTATTGATGACCAATCACTTTTCCTGCCTAGGCAGGAAAGTAAGCACTTTCCTGCCTAGGCAGGGAAAGTGACACTTTGCTGATTGACATTAGTCAGCAAAGTTAGTACTTTAGAAAATTAATTTGTCTCACTATTTTATTTATGCAGATATGTTTATTTTGTGATAATATTAGCGCCATTTTGTTGGTATGTTTGACACTTAATTTCTACAGTAGAAAACTAGTTAGTCCTCAGCATGTAATGTTATTGTCTATAAAAGAAAGAGATATATCACATAAACAATCTACTAAGTTACTGTTAAAAAACTCCATCGTGGTGAATTAATCATTTAAAGAAACATAAAACAACAAATTACCTTAAACAAGGAAAATAGCTATCCCCATTTCAAAAGCCCCTTCAGTTTATGAATAATTTATCCAGAAGGAAGTGCATAGCAAAATAGAATAAATATGAATTCTTGATTTAGAACTATTTGAGAACGTTTTCGACGGATGCCGTATGAGAGACATTTAAATTGGTTAGAGAAAGATTTATATCAGATGTTTTTCCGATAACAAAGAACAAATATATCTAAAAATTTGTCCATTGAGAAACTTTTCATATATTTCACGCGAACACAAAGATATTGCAAGAGGACGATCCATCTTGAATCAATTTCTCTCACTTGATAAATATTGCAATATTCGAGCATAGCAAAATAAGTGTAATGTATAAGAAAATAAATATATTTATTTTCGATATTGCACATGAAGTATTTTTGAGGCAATTAGGCGAGTTTTGAACATTAAAGTATGTAATAATGTTATATGTTCAAAATGGCCGCGGTCCCAAGATGGCCGATTATCATTTTCTTTACAACCCCCTTGATATGAGTATCAAGGGAAATGGCTTGACAAGTAGAAAACAAATATGTGATCAAAACTCAAAAATTCAAAATGGCGTCAACATGGCGGATAGGTTATATCAATTATCGTCGGATTCGATTGAAAATCGGTATCTGTAGGTTACCGAGGTTGCAGATTAAAATTATCTGGTCCAAATTTAACAATTCAAAATGGTGGCGTCAAAATGGCGGATAAATTTTCTAATTTATGGTCAGATTCGTATGAAAATCGATATCTGGGATTTTCGAGCTCGCAGATTATAAACATTTAGTCGAAATTCAAGAAATCGAAATAGGTGCTTCATGATGGTGAATAGGTTTGATCAATTATAGGGAAGAAATTTTATTGAACAAACACCCTATTCTAATTGGAACAAAACAAAAAAGCGGAAAATAAATAAATAATTTTAAAAACTTAAAAAGCACGTTTTTAAACACAAACTAAAACTGTTAAAAAATGCAAGAAAAAGAGAATGTTAATAATAACAATAATTATGTTGATGAACTATTCTTTATAGGATTTTGCAAACAGCGGAAAGAAAAACTATCTATGAGAACTAAAAGAAAAACTGTGTGTAAAAATATTAATGAAATCTTTGCATTCTTTCGATAACCTGACTTCTGGTTATGCTAGCAACTTAAAATTCTGAAATAAATGTGTCCAATTTCTTATTTGACATTTTCATTATAACACTAACATCCAACATAGTCCCCTACGGCTAAGCAGATTAAACTAGTATTTACATGACCCTCTACGGTAAGTAAATTCAGTTTAAAATGAAAACAAAGACCTGAAATTAATTAATTTACCTATTTTGTGTTTAATTTTTTTTTCATTCTAATGGATTACCTTTTCATAAAATCCCTCATTCAGTTTCTTGGAAATGCTTAGCCTTTGAAACGTTTTGCTCCCTTGTTCTGAGCTCATCAGAAAAGTATAAAGCCACTCATAACGATGTTCCATGCAAAACCAAGGCAATATCCATGAATAACTATGAAATATTTATATTTTTAGTTTAACCTTCTCAGCCTTAGGGGACTATGTTGGATGTTAGTGTTATACTGAGAATGTCAAATAAGAAAGTGGACAAATTTATTTCAAAATTTTTAACTTGCATAACCAGAAGTCAGGTTATCGAAAGAATGCAAAGATTTCATTAATATTTTTACACGTAGTTTTTCTTTTAGTTCTCATAGATAGTTTTTCTTTCCGCTGTTTGCAAAATCCTATAAAGAATATGTTTCATTACTATAAGCAAACAAATAATACATAATTCACTTTTAAATAATTATGTTAATATACGTGAGAGAGTGATGAGTGAAATTATCTGTTTTTCCAGCGCCCCACGCTTTTACGTTTATTAACATAATAATTATTATTATTAACATTATTTTCTTCTTTTTGGTGCATTTTCAGTTTGTGTTTAAAAGCGTGTTTTTTAAGTTTTTAAAATTATTTAGTTATTATTTATAATACCCCTGATTTGATTAAATCAAATAGTTAAAATAATATTCAATTCAATCGGAACTAAGTGAGTTTCGAATAACAAAGAAGAAAAACAGCCTCTCGATTTTCTAGAGATGGGTCGTTATTTGTGTAACGTTGTTTTGTCGCGGTATTTTTATGTAACGTACCGTCGCGCTACAAAATACTAAAATAACCGGTTACCTGCAACGTGCACCATCACTCGCTTTGGGCAACGACTGCACGTGCAACGGATCTGCCTCGTCGCTGCAACGCAACGGATCTTTTACAACTTTCAGTAGTTTCTATAATATCTACTTTTACAACTTTTGTTTTTCAGAAAAATAATTATAAATGGTAGATGTTTTTAATGTTTTATTTGGAGCCCTATTTCATAATTTATAAGTACCTACAGTAGAAAAATAACAAAATAAAAAAAGTTAACACACCTTATATAACACCATATTTAAAGAAGTATGCGGTTTCATAAATTAATATAGGTATGTATGTTATTCTTATTGGTGTCTATTTATTGAAGAAATATAAGAACCTAATTAACCTATATATATAACTAGAACTAGTAGAACTAACAAATTGCCAACGCGACTAAAGAACTGAATAGATTACGTTACATTACCCTCTGAAATACCTGAGATCGGACAGCGCTACGCGACAAACGCGATCGCTTTTACTCTCGTTCCGTTTGCAGAGCTAGTCGGATCATGTAGTTTCTGTCGCTCCAAAATAGCGTTTTTTTGTCGCGGTATTTTTCTGGAGCGGTCGCGCTTGCAACGCTACGTAAGTGGAACCGCTTTTCACATCTCTACGATTGTCAGTAACATAACATTACCACAGAATAATAAAACAATCAGAATGGAATCTTTCAGGGAAGGGGAAGTTTCGCGCATTTCTAGGCGCGCATCCAATTCGCCATGTTCCTGGAGTAAAATAACTGATAATCGTGCGCTCTGTACATAGTTGCCAGATGTACAATAATTTCTGATGAACTAGGAATAAATAATTATTGTACAGTTTTGTCACAAAAGCATTAATATTCATGTGGTATATTTTCCAGTAATCAAATGTCTTCAAATTCAATTTCTTGAGAAAGGGGAGGGTTACATGAAAAAAATTATGTACTAAAATTAATAATTTTCATGTACCTTATGGTAATTTCAAAAACTCATCTGGCAACATTACGTATAACCTATTGGTCATAAATTGACAGATATTATTTATTTATTTATTTCGTTTGTTTTGCTGTTTATTTACGTTGATCGATTCCTGACTGCATTTGTTTTGTAATACTCTCATTTAAAACAACTCAATAATATTTTAAAGTAAGATTGACATATCATCTAATCCACATAATTGGTTCGAACGTGGATACACAGACGTAGGTATACTATAATGTTTCCACATCGATCGCTCGTACATCTTCACATTTTTGTGTGCCTAATCAGTCGCGTCAGTAACGTTTTGCACTATAATTATAATATAACATAGTCAATACATATATTCCTTTACACGCATAGTGAAACAATTTATACACACCGCTCATATGACCTAATACTCTAATACTCTGTATAGCTAGGGTATCTTCGTTATTGTATTTTATAGCATATTGTATTTTAGAAACAATTTTATATTGAATATTTCATGACGGTGGATTTACTACTATTTAATTAATCATCATTGGCATTCAAATATTCGGATTTATTATTAAAACAAAATTTATTTGTAATTATTACACATGATATATAGGGATAAAGTCAATCATATAGAATAAAAAAAGACGTTTATTGTCCCATGAGATTAACTCCATGACATTGAGTTAAAATAGGCATCTTCAACAGTTTTGTAGAAAAGTATTGTAATATGGTAATTTAAAAATTCCTCTACAGAATGGAAACAATTTTTAATTACATATATGCTTATGCTTTAAGATTATATTAAAGAATTGTTGAATTGAAAGGGCATTGTTTGACATTATATGACAATTTATATATTTATTACTGTAAAATAATACATTTTAATAAAATGGGCTGTTCTTATAAAGTTCATATTGCAAGTCATTCACGCCCTTCGTATCATAATAATTATGATTATTTAAACGCTGTGTAAAGTTGTAAAAATTAGTTTTTAACATGGCGTTAGTGTGGTGATTCACTGTTTTTTACAAAATTAGTACTATACAATGAGAAATTCAGCACTAACATACAAAGGGAACTTTTAGAAAATTCAGAGACAATTATTTTATAGGGTTTCTTGAGAAAAGTTGAAAAACATATTCTACAAAATTAAATTACAAATTCCTAAGTGCGGGCCTGACTACAACAGTACAGCGAATACGCCCCTGATTATAACCCCAACAAGATGGCCGATTCGGGAGTTAAATTGTATATGGGCAATGCTGAAAGTTTCCCTTCTGTGTATTCTGTGACATTACCCTATGTACCACAAGTCTGCCTATCTGTTGCAAACGTCATACTCACTTAGGACGGAACTGGACCTGCTCGCAGGCACACCACGATCAATCTGAAGACGGCTGAATATTATAGAATAGGTTCTCTTCTTTTATGACATATTTAATATGGATTCTTCCCAGAATGTAAGCAGAAAAGCAAATTTTCGTAAGGCATCAAGGCCCTAACGTGCTGATCCATAACGGAATATAGCTCGACTTCAGGTACTTTTAATTTGCTGTTGTTTACTGATTACTACGTTTGACAGCATCATGCTATCTGTCGCGGTTGCCTGTTACGCGCACGGCCTCATCAATATTTTTTCCCATTGCTTACTTAGTGACATTTGACCAACATTTTGCAAAGTGTCCTTAGCGCCTCTTACCATATGGTTTTCCTCGTACTATCAACCATTTATGACGTCAATATATTTAAGATATTCAATACAGTTAATTAGTCAATTAGAAAATATGCACATAGTCTCACATGGTCATGTGTATGTATAGAAAAGAAGCAAAACTAGATATATACTTGTTGCACCTCTATAGGATAATCCTCGCTTTTTTTGTAAATAATGTTAGTTTTAATATTTTTTGTTTAATTACAAAACATAAAAAAGACTTTTTTTTCAAATTTAAAAAATTAATTACTTACTTTTTTTTACTTCCACATCCACGTAGTGGATTGGAAGTATAGTAATCGCAAAAAAATTTTCAAAAATTTTTATTCGTGAAATAGGTTTAGAATGTCATGAAACGTCGAGATTTTAAATTTGAGCGAAAACAAATTTTCTGTCTGTCTGTCGGTCTGTCTGTCGGTCTGTCTGTCTGTAACTTTTTTTTTGTCCGCACGTTTTCTCCGGAACGGTTTAAGATATTGACTTGAAATTTTGTACACGTATATATTATAACGAGATCTGGAACTGGATTGTTTTTTGAGGATATCCGGTGAAGGGTTGGGCGTTAAATAGGGGTAAATATGGGAAAATAAGTAAAGCAAGCTTGTAAGAGTACAGAAACTTGAAATTCGGTGTATGTACTAGAAATTAAGGCTTCCGACTTTTTATAATATTTTTCAACCCCCCCACCACCCCTACCCCATTAATGGGGTTGATAAAATAAAGTTGAGATATTCATTTGAAATTTCATACACGTATGAATTATAACGACGTGTGGAATTAGATTATATTTTGAGATGATTCCGTTGAAGGGTTGGGGGTTAATTTGGGGTAAATAGGGGAATATAAGTAAAACAAGTTGGTAAGAGTACAGAAACTTGAAATTCGGTGTATGTACTAGAAGCCAAAGCGTCAGATTTTTTAATAATATTTTTCAACCCCCACCACCCCTACTCCAATATGAAAAGGGTTGATAAAATAAAATTGAGATATTCATTTGAAATTTGGTACACGTATGTATTATAACGACATCTGGAACTAGATTATAATTTGAGATGATTCCGTTTAAGGGTTAGGGGTTAAATAGGGGTAAATAGGGGAAAATAAGTAAAGCAAGCTGGTAAGACTACAGAAACTTGAAATTAGGTGTATGTACTAGATGCCAAGGTCTCAGATTATTTATAATATTTTTCAACCCCCACCACCCCTAATTCATTATTAAAAGGGTTGATAAAATAAAATTGAGATATTCATTTGAAATTTGGTACACGTATGAATAATAACGACATCTGGAACTAGATTATATTTTGAGATGATTCCATTGAGGGGTTGGGGGTTATTTAGGGGTAAATAGGGGAAAATAAGTAAAACAAGCTGGGATGAGTACAGAAACTTGAAATTCGGTGTATGTACTAGAAGCAAAGGCCTCAGATTTTTTAATAATATATTTCAGCTCCCCACCACCCCCACTCAATTATTCAAGGGGTTGATAAAATGAAATTGAGATATTCACATGAAATTTAGTACGCATATGTATTATAACGACATCTGGAACTAGATTATATTTTGAGATGATTCCGTTGAAGGGTTGGGGGTTAAATAGGAGTAAATAGGGGAAAATAAGTAAAGCAAGCTGGTAAGACTGCAGAAACTTGAAATTAGGTGTATGTCTAGAAGCCAAGGTCTCAGATTATTTATAATATTTTTCAACCCCCACCACCCCTACTTCATTATTAAAAGGGTTGATAAAATAAAATTGAGATATTCATTTGAAATTTGGTACACATATGAATTATAACGACATCTGGAACTAGATTATATTTTGAGATGATTCCGTTGAAGGGTTAGGGGTTAAATTGGGGTATATAGGGGAAAGTAAGTAAAGCAAGCTAGTAAAAGTACATAAATTTGGGATTTGGTATATATACTAGAAGCGAAGGTGTCAGGTTTTTTATTAGTATTTTCCATCTCCCCACCACCCCCACTCCCTTATTAAAAGAGTTGATAAAATTAAATTTTAATTTTCACTTGAAATTTAGTACATTTATGTATTATAATTATATCTGAAAGTAGATTATATTTTGACATGATTGCGTTGAAGGAGTGGGGGTAAGTAGAGGTAAATAGGGAAAAATAAGTAAAGTAAGCTGGTAAGAGTACTGCAATTGAAATTAGGTGTATGTCCTAGATGCCAAGGTCTCAGATTTATTGATACTATTTTTCAACACTTCCACTACCCTTACTACATTATTAAAGGGGTTGATAAAATAAAATTGAGATATTCACTTGTAATTTGGTAGACGTATGTATTATAACGACACCTGGAACTAGAGTACAGAAATTTGGGATTCGGTGTACATACTAGAAACCAAGGCCTCAGATTTCTTTCTAATATTTTTCAAACTCCACCACCTCCCCTTCATTGTTAATGGGATTGATAACATCAAATTGAGATATTCACTTGAAAGTTAGTACACGTATATATTGTAGTGACATCCGATTGAGATGATTCCATTGAAGGGGTGGGAGGTGGTAGATTGTGAATAGTGGAAAATAAGTAGGGTAAACTAGAAACTTCATTGTTAACGAATATGGTAGAAACCAACCCCTCAAACTTTTCTATGACATCTGCCCCAAATATTATTAAAATTCTATAACCAATAATTTCCATATACTACAGTGCAAATATAGTCAAGATGTTTCCTTTAAAGTGACTTGGATGAAGAATCTGGATGTGGAAGTAGTGATTCCTTAGGCAGCGGTTTTTTGTTTATTGATCGATTTTATTCAAAGACAATAGGTTTCTGCCTTTAGCTAACACCAACTTACTGTCTAAGTTTCAATACAATCGGATTTTTAGTTCTTAATTTATCGTGCTTACCAGAAACGTGACAGACGGACGGACATTTTGAAAGTTGTTCAGAATTCGATCACCAAAACAGTGATATGAATTTTTTTTCTCTACGAGCAATATTACCGATTTTAGAAATGTGCCGATCGAATGCAATATACTTTTCGTTTTGTGTTTGCGAAGAGTATAATAATGCAGAAAAAAGTTACTATTTTAACCAAATCATTTCTGACGTAATTATTATATATCTAAGGACGAAATTAACATTACCCGCGTCAAATTTTTTGTGTATTAAAATAATTAAAAACCTGCCGCAGCTTCATTATAATAATAGCTTTATATTTCGCCGGGCTAAAGGAGATTAAACACGTGATTCTGATAGCATCCCACGAAAAGAACTTTCATTACCATGCTTCAGTTCGTTTTCATTTCGTGATTATGATTGCTTATGATGTTTTTGTAATGTTGTTCGTTGGTAGGAGCCGGTGTTTAGAAGGGGGGATGAGGAGTTAATCTACTCACCCCCAGGCGTCCCTTGGTCAGTGGCCCTGGCTGAACCCTGCTTATCGCCAAGGGACTAGCTGTAATTAAAGCAAGAAACGTGAACAGATAAATTTCCAGAATGTCAAGAAAACTTTCAGGTCCGCGTTATAGTAAATGTTATATCCTTGATTGTGGCGTGTAGATGCTGCCATACCCTTTAATAATAATAATAGTCGACTTATTGAGAAACATATATTCGATACAATTTTCTTTTTTTGAAATAAACTCAAGAGCAGATGTAGTACGGGAATTTCATGGCGAAGTCTAGCACAAGAGACTACTCATACTTAGAGTGCTGTAAAATAAAGAATCAGCTTCGGAATCCTTTGTAACAGGGCGGACTTGTTTCCATTCTCTTCTAAATTGTATCAATAATATATGAAAAATAGTCTGCTTCCTAAAAAGTGTCGCTGTAATAGTTATTAAACAGAAATTACGGTTTTTCGAGAATAAATTTTAAAATTTAATTTTACCGAAGAAATTGCTTGCGCCAATCGAAAGAGGGGGAAATTTTGTAAATGATCTGTAAGAACATTTTTTATACAATCAAATCCCTTGGAGACCTGAATTTGTTAATTAAGGTCTAATATATGGCTGCATAGTACGTGCGTATGAGGCGTGCTCCGTACAAAAATGGCTATAACATTTGATTGGTAAAAGCAAAAGCAAAAAAAAGAGTGCTTAGGGAACATCCATAAATTGCGTAAGATGAATTTTGACGTTTTTTGCCCCCCACCCAACCCCATGTAAGAATCTGTAAGATATAATTCTTCTACCACCCACCCCCCCTATTCCTTACATAAAATATTCATTTTTTCAAAATTCTTTATTTTAGGGGTAAAAAGGTGTATATTTATATATATATATTGTAATTTATTTATTATAATCTATGTATAAAATAAGGTCTCTATCTCATTATAATGCAGTAACATATTTTTATAGATATTGTTACATTTTTTATCAATATAACTTATTTTTACTATTAATGCACGTCAAAATTATGAAAATGCATAATGTATATAACAGATTCGGAAAATGCAGTTTAGGGTATAGGAATAACGATGTAATTGACCACCTCCGCTAGTTCCATAAATCGTGAAGGCAGAGGCACACAATGAATTGAATTTAGTACGGCATGAACTAAGGATGGGTGCGGACGTAGGTTATAATTTCTAATACGAAACGAGACAATATCTCTTCGTCAAAAGCGAGAAAGTGTCACATTTTTGACAAATAATTTCTTCTATTGAAAGCATTTCTGCAGTTTATTTTTTAGCCGTAAATGCTATGGGAATAAAATAATAATTCTTATTCAATCCGAAATGAAAATAGAACATTAAAATAAAATTAAATAACTCGGAAACTAAAATCAACTAATAATGATCAAAAAATAAATTATTCTTATTAAATTACAAAAATAGAACATTAAAATAAAATTAAATAACTCTCAGACACTAAAATCAAGTTATAATTATCAAACAATAAATTAATGAAGTAAGGATTCAAACAAACCACCTTCTTGTGCCCAACAATAGCCAAACCGATTATACAATGAACCTCTCATATCATTGAGTTGATTTGGAGTAATGCTTGCACAAAGTTGGATAAGTTTTTCCCGTAATTCAACTAAATTATTGGCTCGTTCAAACGCATGTTTGTATGCGGTTTCCTTTAAAGTGCCCCACAGAAAGAAATCATGGGCTGCTAGATCAGGTGACCTGGGGAGCCATTTTATCATTCCCCTCATAGCTATTAAACGATTGGGAAATGTTCGTTCCAGAAAATTAATAACAGTTAAGGTATTGTGACTTGGGCAGCCGTCGTCAAAGTTGACAGGAAGATTTTGAACTGCAGGAATTATTTAGTTTTGTAAAAACTCTAAATATTGATTGCGATTTAAATTGCCATCGATTAGCAGTGGGCCGATAATATGATTGTCTAAAATTCCCGTCCAAACTTTCTACTTTTGAGGATACTTACTAAGTTCGCACAGCAACACTCAAATGTTTATTTTTCCGAGACCAATATCGTACTACGGCTGGATTGTGTTTCCTATGTAATGAAAAGGATGATTCATCTATAAACAATATATTCTTTAAGAAGTTTTCATTCTCATTCACTTTATTTATCATGATTTCACAAAATTCCATCCGTTTGAAATTGTCCTCTGGAAATATTTCTTGCGTTGTTTGAACTTTAAAACAACTGTACCCATTTCTTTTCAAAATATTTCTTACAGTTCTTTCCTTCATGTCAACTTCATCAGCAATTTGCCTGCTAGAACAAGGTTCACTGGTTTCAAGAAGTGCACAGACATTAGTTTCGCGAATTTCACGTTTTTCGCTCATTTGTTGATGACGGCCGAACCCCCGTTGTCAGCATTTTTTACAATAATTCACGACACACCCGAAATTCTCAATTTTTTAAATAATGTATGAAATTATGCTAGCTGAGGGGATTGGTCTGTCTTGATATGCCACAGTAAATAAATTTATTGTGTCTTCAGTGGAATGGCCTCCGAAGTACCACTTCACAATTTGCACTTCTGCAGTTGTATAAACACACGGCATTTTAATAACGAAATTGAGATTAATTTATTTTATTCCCACACGTCTAAACAGCTACGCTATTAAAAGCAGAATGGGTGCGCTGTTCTCAACTCGACGCGGTCAAGCGATGGCGCTATTGTTTTATACCAATGCCCTGCATTGTTCTACGACAAGGCGTGGTTTATCTGCGCAGAAACAAGTTTACGTACCTACCTTAAACTAAATTTGCTGAATCTGTATACGTATATATTAAAAAAACTTAAGTGCAAAAAAATATATAAAATTGTTGAACAATTTAAACAAAAACAATGTGGCTGAATCAGCCTCACTGTTGAGCTGAATTAGATAAATTATTTATTATATATTTTACATACAAACAACATTTATGTGATTCAGCTTTATTCATTTAGCTATACCGGCCACATTTTTTCTTTCAGTATACTTTATTGAATATAGTTAATGTTATTAAATTATGTTTATATTTGAAAATACTTACCAAGTAGAATTTAAATTTTTCCATAGATATTAATAGTAGTTTAGGTGAATAAAAGTCATAAGCAATGAAAAAATTATGTTCAAAAAAATCTTACGTAAAATCCGTTACAAACACCCATACAACCCCATATAAGATTTTATAAGATATTGTCAGAGACCCACCCACTCTCAAATACCTTACGTAATTTATGGATACTCCCTTATTGAAGAAAAATACTTCACTTACTCGCATGTATTTAAATGGTCAAATATATATGTAAACAATTATTGACCAATATTTAGCATACAATCACTTATTTCAGTAAATTTTTTGTAAATTGTCAACAAAAAAAAATATTAGAAATTTTGGATTGGTTTCCTGAAATGGTCATTAATAAGATGCACGTATTGAAAAAAAATTTAAAAATTTGTTTTTTTCAATTCAATTTTTCAATTTTTTTCAATTTCACGAATTTCCGGAAAACCAGCACTTTGTTTTTTCCATACGTAATTTCAGTCAATAATAAAAATAGGTGTTAAGAAGGGTAGGAACCCCCAAAAATCTCCAATAACATTAATTAGTTCTAAAACTTTAAGAGTATATTATGGTATAGTAGGTTCCATAGGTAATCTAGCATTGGACAATAATGTGAAAAATTTAATAAAACTTTTATGAGAAAGAAACAGTTACTCCACCCCTGGAAGTCCACGTTGATTAAATCGCTTATTTCAAGGAATCATCTATTTGGTAGGACAAATTACAGCCAGTTATATTCAGTGGGATTGGTCCACGTTCTTAACTCGTTAGGAAATGTTTATAACATTTTTTTGTGATGATAATAAAAGAAGCGAAACACCTTTATGACCTTTTTTGTACGTAAATAGAAAACTAATTGCAGCCGGTCGTCTTTAAACTTTTTTGCAAGTTATTTATATTACTGAATTATCTATGGAAACTACTATACATAAATCCAAGCTAAAATATTATGAGGAAAACAAATATAAAATAAAATATTGGGTGTTCCATTTAAAATAACAAAGTTAGGTGCTACATCAGTGTGCATGAAAATATTTTCGTTACATCCGTCATATCCAAAAAACCCCTTAGGCCAATTTTCAAATTTCTGAACTGAACAGATCCCGTCTAATACCTACTTTCCGTGAATAACCCTGTATGTTATGTAAAGTACTCACTAATTAAAGGAGTTTATTGTGAATTTTAAATAAAAAATCATGTCTAAAATCAAATATCGTCATTGTACAGGGGGGCAACTAAGAATGGAGGTCGGCCATATCTCAGAAACCAAGCATCGCACAAGTTTAGGGAAAAAATTACCTTAAGTAAAGTGGTCATGAAAAATCGCTGGAAAATATTTTCGAGTTTCTAAAATGGCCGCTAGGGGGCGTAACAGCCACAGCAGAATAGAAAATCAGGTTTTTCTCAGTATTTTGCTCAATTAAGTGGTATTGAAAATACATGCATCGTAATCCTAGGACAATTTTGAATCTTTTTAGTTTTCCATTTTTTTTGTATCTTCAAGAATAAAGTGGTGGGGAGATGCCAAAAATACATTTTTTCAAATGTCGATTACTCCGATTATCCTTAACGGAATTTAACAAACTTGGTCTCATTGGAAAGTGCTTTTCTTGGTCTATCGAGTGCATGTTGTGCTATTTCCATTTGATTATTACTGTCGCCGCTAGAGGCCGTTATTTGACATGACAACAAATATCGCGCTTTTTCTTAAAACATTTAAATGGAATGGTATATTTATTTTTACACGGTAAAATAGAGAATTAAATGCCTCAGATATCAGTGAAAACCGCAACTAGATAACTTTTCTCTAACGAAAGATATTAGCAAACAAAGTTGAAATTATGAATTATTATCAGATCTTGCCGACGGGATTTGCAAAGTAGCTGTTGAAAACAAGTAAGCTGTGAAAATGACACAATGAAGAAACAACATATATCAAACATATCGAGTAGAATATATTACATAATATAAAAATTAGTAATTAATAACAGACAACAATTCTAATAATAATAATAATATATTTATGTAGACAGTTATGAAAAGACTAATTTTACTTGACGAATGCAATATTTGCAAATTACGCGAGTCAAGTAAAATTACTGTTTCATAACGTTTTTATCTAATCCTGCTCTAAAATAGAAAATAAATTGCAATTTATATTGAATTTTATTTGCGGTTTCAAACATTGTTGCACCTACAGTGGTACAAATGAATTTTGTGTTTATCGCTGTACCTGAGCATTAGTAGGTATAGGTTGACATTTGTATTAACAAAGTTCAGTTGTCAATCTGCTGAATTTTTTTAAGCAAATTAAGTCAGAAATTGTTGATTTAGATGTGGATATTCCATCTGATATAAAAGAGTAGCAATAAATTCAATAATACTTACCTGGTAAATCAAAAAGCATATATGAGGAAGTATAATATACGAAATTTGAAAACTGGTGTCAACAAAAGTGAATAAAAAGATGTATGTGAAAAGATTCTCTTAGCGTATTTCGAAACGATGAAAAATTATAAAGCGTCACGATATGAATATTGAGTAGGAATCAATATTAAAGAATTAAATGCCAAAAGAAACATTGACAAAAAATATACCATATTAATACCATTTTTAAAGAGAAGATCTTCAGGTTAACACGCTAAGAAATTTATTATTTTAACAGAAGAAAACTTTAAATGTTTTGTTAAAAATGCAGATGACGGAATGTTTCTATTTGCATTTTATTAATAAAGTGTTTTTTGTGCCTTAATGTCTTTTCTCTAAATGGTGGGTTTAATAATAACAGTTTAATTAAAATTCATT
Source organism: Stenurella melanura (assembly GCA_963583905.1). Classification (NCBI taxonomy): domain Eukaryota; kingdom Metazoa; phylum Arthropoda; class Insecta; order Coleoptera; family Cerambycidae; genus Stenurella; species Stenurella melanura. Next base: position 17,204,749 of record OY757311.1, on the reverse strand, counting down.
ACATCACTAGTTATGTAATGAAACTGACAGTTATGAAAATTGGGACGTTTCATAACTTCAAAAATACATTTAAAATTTCGTAACGATGTCTTCGATACACGGTACACTTCCTTCGTACGAAAACCATGTGCCAGTCGAATAAAAACTTTTTCACTTGGATGACGTCTTTCAGGATATTGCACTGCATAGACTCTGGCAGCAAGAGTTGCATGTCTCATGCATTCGAACTAAATCGCTAACATGTCAAATGCTTCATTTGTAAGAATCATTATAATTTGAAAAATTAATTCCAAAACGAAAACAAATTCAAATAAAAAACTAAATACTGCACAAAATAACAATAATGACAAGTTAAATATGTTGACATAATATGTTGTTTCTTCATTGTGTCATTTTCACAGCTTACTTGTTTTCAACAGCTACTTTGCAAATCCCGTCGGCAAGATCTGATAATAATTCATAATTTCAATTTTGTTTGCTAATATCTTCCGTTAGAGAAAAGCTATCTAGTTGCGGTTTTCACTGATATCTGAGGCTTTTAATTCTCTATTTTACGATGTAAAAATAAATATACCATTCCATTTAAATTTTTTAAGAAAAAGCGCGATATTTGTTGTCATATCAAATAACGGCCTCTAGCGGCGACAGTAATAATCAAATGGAAATAGCACAACATGCACTCGATAGACCAAGAAAAGCACTTTCCAATGAGACTAAGTTTGTTAAATTCCGTTAAGGCTAATCGGAGTAATCGACATTTGAAAAAATGTATTTTTGGCATCTCCCCACCACTTTATTCTTCAAGATACAAAAAAAATGGAAAACTAAAAAGATTCAAAATTGTCCTAGGATTACGATGCATGTATTTTCAATACCACTTAATTGAGCAAAATACTGAGAAAAACCTGATTTTCTATTCTGCTGTGGCTGTTACGCCCCCTAGCGGCCATTTTAGAAACTCGAAAATATTTTCCAGCGATTTTTCGTGGCCACTTTACTTAAGGTAATTTTTTTCCTAAATTTGTGCGATGCTTGGTTTCTGAGATATGGCCGACCTCCATTCTTAGTTGCCCACCCTGTACACTGAATTCAGAACGCCAGTGACAATAACAAGTATACATTGTGCTTCTACTCGTAATGGTAATGTAATTTAAATCGAAGGTTTAATAAATTCGAGTGGTTTAATACACTTATCGCAATCGGGCTATGCAATTTTCAGTATCAACATTTACATTGCCGAATAGTGTTGGACTAGTAGATTCTACAGTACTCGTGACCTATTTCCAATCAAATATTTAAACTAACAATCAAATCTAAATGTAATTTTCAAACAAGCCCTCTTCTCTATCAAACTTCGCAATCTATCTGAACGCATCAGTTAATAAATGTTTTTTTTAGTTATTAAGTTATGCCTAAATTTTCATTTCGAATTTCCGCTCTTTGTTTCCAACGTTTATAATTAGGAGCAGAAAATTATCTGCCGTCGATTGCAAATCGCGCAGAAACAAGTTTTATCAGGTATTTCTAATTACTTCACTGGAATTTAATAACGTTGTGCTATTATTGATGCCCAGTGAAATTACTTTTCTGTGACAGCTTGCCTTTTATATCTAAGAAAATCCTTAGAAGTAATTTGGAAGGCATCAAATTACAAATTACAGGATTTAATGAGTCTCTCTTTAATGCGTACTATTTGTGACGAAGTGTTAATACTTTAACCAAAACCAAAATAAAATACAAAGTGCTCCATTGAAGAGAGTCCAATACAGTTTTGTGCCTTTAATTACTTCCACATCCACGTAGTGGATTGGAAGTATAGTAATCGCAAAAAAATTTTCAAAAATTTTTATTCGTGAAATAGGTTTAGAATGTCATGAAACGTCGAGATTTTAAATTTGAGCGAAAAAAAAATTTCTGTCTGTCTGTCTGTGTCTGTAACTTTTTTTTGTCCGCACGTTTTCTCCGGAACGGTTTACGATATTGACTTGAAATTTTGTACACGTATATACTATAACGAGATCTGGAACTGGATTGTTTTTTGAGGATATCCGGTGAAGGGTTGGGGGTTAAATAGGGATCAATAGGGGAAAATAAGTAAAGCAAGCTTGTAAGAGTACAGAAACTTGAAATTCGGTGTATGTACTAGAAGTTAAGGCCTCAGATTTTTTTATAATATTTCTCAATTCATTCATTCAATCAATTCGGTGTATGTACTAGAAGCCAAGGCCTCCGATTTTTTAATAATATATTTCAGCCCCCCACCACCCCTACTCCATTATTCAAGGGGTTGATAAAATAAAATTGAGATATTCACATGAAATTTAGTACGCCTATGTATTATAACGACATCTGGAACTAGATTATATTTTGAGATGATTCCGTTGAAGGGTTGGGGGTTAAATAGGGGTATATAGGGGAAAATAAGTAAAGCAAGCTGGTAAAAGTACAGAAATTAGGGATTTGGTGTGTATACTAGAAGCGAAGGTCTCAGGTTTTTTTATTAGTATTTTCCATCTCCCCACCGGCACACTTCTTTATTAAAAGAATTGATAAAATTAAATTTAAATTTTCACTTGAAATTTGGTATATTTATGTATTATAACTATAGCTGAAACTAGATTATATTTTGACATGATTGCGTTGGGGGTGGGGGTTAAATAGGGGTAAATAGGGGAAAATAAGTAAAGCAAGCTGGTAAGACTACAGAAACTTGAAATTCGGTGTATGTACTAGAAGCCAAGGTCTCAGATTATTTATAATATTTTTCAACCCCCACCTACTTCATTATTAAAAGGGTTGATAAAATAATATTGAGATATTCATTTGAAATTTAGTACACGTATTAATTATAACGACATCTGGAACTAGTTTATACTTTGAGTTGATTCCGTTGAAGGATTGGGGGTTATTTAGGGGTAAATAGGGGGAAATAAGTAAAGCAAGTTGGTATGAGTACAGAAACTTGAAATTCGGTGTATGTACTAGAAGCCAAGGCCTCAGATTTTTAAATAGTATATTTCAGCCTCCCCACCACCCCTACTCCATTATTCAAGGGGTTGATAAAATAAAATTGAGATATTCACATAAAATTTAGTACGCATATATAATATAACGACATCTGGAACTAGATTATATTTTGAGATGAATCCGTTGAAGGGTTGAGGGTTAAATAGAGGTATATAAGGGAAAATAAGTAAAGCAAGATGGTAAAAGTACAGAAATTTGTGATTTGGTGTATATACTAGAAGCGAAGGTCTCAGGATTTTTTATTAGTATTTTCCATCCCCCCACCACCCCCACTCCCTAATTAAAAGAGTTGATAAAATTAAATTTAAATTTTCACTTGAAATTTGGTACATTTAGGTATTATAACTATATCTGAAACTAGATTATATCTTGACATGATTGCGTTGAAGGAGTGGGGGTAAGTAAAGGTAAATAGGGAAAAATAAGTAAAGCAAGCTGGTAAGAGTACTGCAACTTGAAATTCGTTGTATGTCCTAGAAGCCAAGGCCTCAGATTTTTTAATAATATTTTTCAACCCTTCCACTACCCTTATTACATTATTAAAGGGGTTGATTGAATATTGAGATATTCACTTGTAATTTGGTAGACGTATGTATTATAACGACATCTGGAACTAGATTATATTTTGGGATGATTCCGTAGAAGGGAATAAGTAAATCAAGCTGGTAAGATACATAAATTTGGGATTCGGTGTATATACTAGAAACCAAGGCCTCAGATTTCTTTCTAATATTTTTCAAACTCCACTCCTCATTATTAATGGGATTGATAACATCAAATTCACTTGAAAGTTAGTACACGTATGTATTGTAGTGACATCTGATTGAGATGACTCCATTGAAGGAGTCGGAGGTGGTAGGTTGTGAATAGTTGAAAATAAGTAGGGTAAACTAGAAACTTCATTTTTAGCATATATGGTAGAAACCAACTCCTCAAACTTTTCTATTACATCTGCCCCGAATATTATTAAAACTCTATGACCAATAATTTCCACATACTAGAGTGCAAATATAGTCAAGATGTTTCCTTTAAAGTGACTTGGATGAAGAATCTGGATGTGGAAGTAGTGATTCCTTAGGCAGCGGTTTTTTATTTAGTTCAGCATATAATACTCTCTGAAACACTAACGTCGTGCAGTCATTGGCGCAACTAGGGGGGGCATGGTGGGCCAGGCCCTCCCCAAACTAGCCACGGTCCACCCCAGAGGAAAGAAAAAAATTAGCAAAAAAACAAATGTATCGACTGATGTATCACTAAATTATTCGGAATCCGTCCCCGAGTTCTATATACCAATTTGACACAAGTGAGGTCAAGCATATTCGCCTGTGCGTCGATTAAATCGGTAATGTCGGGGAGTGCCAGCTCAGCCGTTTTGTTTTCAAACTATCCGCGTTGGCGTGTGAGTCTCGAGTCTGCGCCTGTCTGCTGGCTGACTTGACTGCTGTATCTCTTTGGTTCTATCGTTCATGCCGGAGTGAGTGTATAAGGGGAGTCGACGAATCGATCATAATTATGTTTAAATTGTTTTAATTCCAGGGGTTGGCTCCGAGCATCAAAAGTTCAATGGCCGGTTGTCCTTTTGGCCAGCCTTACCACAGCACGATGACTCATTTTGTCAAGGTAAAGGTCATTAAGTGGCCTTGAAATGACAACCGTCCCATGTACATATATAGCAGGTACCTATATCCACAGAACACCTAAGTATTTCTTGCACGATCCGCCACTAAACTTTGCGTTTCAAACACACAAGGGGCCTGGCCACCCCCAGAAAAATTCTCTAGTTGCGCCAATGCGTACAGTGGATCCCAAATCGAGTTTTTTTTATTAAAAAATGGCTATAGAGCACAAATCTTGTCAGAAATTAACATTTTTTTAAAATTAAAGCTTACCGCTTCCACAAATCCTCGGTACCCGAATTTTGAGAAAAATGTTCTATTTTTTATGTTAAGTTAAAGGTCAAGAAACAATTACAATTTTCAGACAAAAATAGTTGCTCCGAAGTTTTTTGAATAATTAAAGCTAGTTAGGAAATAAAGTAAAGCAAAATCAGCTATCAAATTAGACAAAAAAGTGCCAATTGATAGCTGCCAAGTTGACTTATATTCCAACATTTTTTTCACAAAACTTGTTGCTTTCAGGTCTTTGGGGTCACTGCATTCGAACAAGAAGTCAAATTGGACAAAAGATGCCAATAGAGAACTCAGCTAGGCTGTCAAATTTTCAAATGACGCGACGGTTATTTTAAAAAAATATAAAAATGTTTTGACGTAAGGGTTTTTGGGCTTCTTAGAATCAAATTATCGTATATTATTCAGTACACTATATCAAAAACTATTTTACACAATTTTGGAATATAAGTCAAATGCCAATATGGCAGCTGTCAATTGGCACGTTTCGTTTAATTTGACAGCTGATTTTGCTTTACTTTATTTCTAGCTAGCTTCAATTATCCAAAAAACTTCGAAGCAACTACTTTTGTCAGAAAATATTAATTGTTTTTCTTGGCCTTTAACTTAAAATAATAAAAAAGGAAATTCTTTTTCAAAATTCGGGCTTCGAGGATTTGTTGGAATTTCAGTAAGCTTTAATTTAAAAAAAAATCATTTCCGGCAATGTTTGCTCTCTCTAGCCACTTTTGAAACAAAAAACTCGATTTGGGACCACCGTGTCACTTTGGGATGAATTGTCGTAAGACCATTTTTAGCTTATATCTTCTTAAAGCGTGTGTGTCTAACTTAATATTTAGTTTTATGAAATGTGTGCCTACACATGTAATAATTGATTTTCCTGTTTGGTAGGCGTTTCTATTTAATTGTAGTTGCTGGAGTAATAATTATTTTGTAATTCAGTTTTTAAGCCACTGAAGGCTGCGTTTGACTTATTCAGGAATGAGCTATATTACCTCTTTATATGTAATGTTTGCCTGAAGGGTCCTTTGTCCGATTAAATTGTAAAAGAGTAACATTTTATTAATTCGAAATTTAATAAAAAAGGGAAATTGAAATAAATTACAGATAAGCAAGGGTTAGTTGTCTAATATTTATTATTACAATTTATACGAGTTATATGATTTTGGGCAACAAGCTTGAGAAAATATTTATAGGTAAAATTTAAAAGCACAATTTGCGAACAATATTTTACAAAATAGAAACATATATCAAAGGCTGCAATGAATTTTACGGCGATAAAACTGTATGTATTGTTTTACACCAATAAGACTGCATGCTCGTGCTGTCAAAAATCGATACATGTCTATTGCTAATACACTACCCTGCAAAATTTTGAAAATTTTGTGCCCCTGGATAATGAATAGTTGTTTCTAAGGTAATTTTTCTCGCTGAAACCAAATCCGGGCTCAGAATTGCTCTATTGTGTCAGGTTTTTGAGATATTCTAACCTAAAAGTGCAAAAACATTACATGTTTGAGTTTATACAGCATCGTCAATTTTTTTAATCAAAAAAGACAAAGTGTCTTGAAGTACTGGTCTTACTCTTCTAAATGCTGTTGAGTTTGTGCAAATATCTTTGTTTTCGCCGAGATATCGTATTTTTGAATTTGCATGTTCGTGAATTTCTCGGTATACGAAAATTTTATGGTCAGGTTTTAACACACTAAGAGAATCTAAGTAGACGCCATTCTTTCGTTGAAAAAAATAAAAATTTATTGAATGTTCCATATACGCACGCTATTGTAACTTTAATCAACTCAGGTCGGCCATATTGTATTTTCTTCAAAAAATTTTGAAAATCTGACCTTAGATTCTAAACGAGCAGATCTTTTGACATAAGAAAATATTGACTTGTTATTGACTTTTAAATATTTTTTACGTTTCTTAATAAAAAAAAAAACAATCTTTTGATATACACGTGTCTCTAATGAGTTTTCAGGTATTGGTAAAATCACAAACATGAAAATTTCAAAATGCGATATCTCGGCAAAAAAAAAGGTATATGAGCAAACTCAACGGCATTTGAAAGAAGAAGACTTGTACTTTAAGATCCCACACATAGTTTTTTGAGAAAAAAAATCGCGGTGCTACATAACCTCAAATATGTCAAAAACAATGTTTTTTGTACTTTTAGGTTGGAATACCTCAAAAACCTGACGTGATAGAGCAATTCTGAGCCCCGATTTGGTTTCAGAGGGAAAAATTACTTCGGAAACAACTATTCATTGTCCAGGGGCAAGGGTAGTGTAATTATGTCATTTGATATGTGCAATAATCTAAAGAAATTATCTTTATTGGCTACGATCTTAATGAGATAAGTAAATTGACAGTTTATTGTGTAGTTAAATTCCAAACGCTTAAGAGCGAGAGATTTAATCTTTGATAATGAACTGCTCAATTTACACAAGTTATATTACTTTGGGCAATGTAACTAGAGAAAAAATATAGATATAATACATATATCACAACCGATACAATGCTTCCTAAAGAGATAAAACTGCATGTTGATGTTCTATAATACTCAAATCAAGAAATCTTGCCTTGATAGCCACTTCATGTTTTGATATTGTAAAACGAGAATATCCTATACTCAACTCGATGTACTATTGATAGTCGGCTTCTTACCCTGACGTCAAGAGTTTTGATATTTCTGTTGGAAACGAAGATTTGTTTACTTATTTATTTGTTGTTTGCATTGTTTTTATATATTAGTTATTGTTGTGATTGTACTAGCTCCGTAACTAAGAAAGTGTTGTTGAATAAAAAATAAAATAATTTATATTTGACATCTGTTAATTTCTGGCTCTAAAAACCCACAAGTTTAGGCATATTCTGCTTCAGGTTATGGGCCCAGAACACCCAGTACAATAAGAAGGGTCAGTGGTTCTCTAGTAATAGAAGAAAACTAGTTTCGTGTCAAGTCACATCAAATTTAACATACCAGTTAAAGGTATTCTAAAGGTAATAAGATGGACAAGTTCAAGAATATTAATATTCAGAAATTCGATGGGAAGAATTTTTCACTGTGGAAATACCAGATGGAAATAATATTTAGAGCAGAGGGTTTGCTGGATTTAATTAATGGTAAAGCAAAACAACCAGTAATAACAGATGAAGAAAACGTAAAGAAATCATGGGAAAACTTAAATGCTAAAGGGATGATGTTAATATCTATGTCAATGGAGTTTAGTCAATTGCAGACTGTAATAACGTGTGATAATGCCGCCAGTATGTGGTCAAGGCTGAAAATAATTCACGAACAAAGGTCCTCCGCGAACAAAGTGATGATTAAACAAAAATTTTTCAGTTATAAAATGTCAGAAACCGACAGTATTGCACAGCATATTAGCAACATAGAGTCAATGTCACAAGCTCTAGCTGATGTTGAAGAAAAAGTAAGCGATATAGATAAAATAGCTAAAACTTTAGAAAGTTTACCTCACAAGTATGGATCATTCGTAACTGCATGGGACTCATACGACGAAGATAAACAAACATTTGAAAATCTTACAACAAGACTTCTCAAAGAAGAATTGAGGCTTACTCAGGCAGACGAGCTAACAACTGGTGAAAATGTTTCAAAATAGTCTATGCCAGATTTTTGACTATAACCTTTTGCACAAAGTCTGGCCTTATATCTTTCAATTTTACCATCCGCTTTATATTTTATTTTAAACACCCATCTGCACCCAATTGCTTTGCGATCCGCTGGTAAAACTTGTAGTGACCACGTCTCATTTTTCATCAGCGACTTAATCTCATCTTCCATTGCTTTCTTCCATTCTTCTTTTTCTCCACTTTCCATAGCTTCTTCGTAGGTCTGAGGTTCACCTAATACTGCTGCACATGCTTCATACCAAATTAGTTTCTTAATATCTTCACGGTGTCTTAAATAATGGCCATTTTCTTCTGAAGCTTTATCCTTAGGCTGATTAATTTCTACTTCTATGTTTTCTGACGTTTGGTTTTCTTGATTAATTTCTACTTCTATGTTTTCTGACGTTTGGTTTTCTATTCTGCCTTCTGATTTGGTGTCTACGGACTCTTCTTGTAAATTATCTTCATCTTCCATCTCAAATATAACGTTGTTTTGACATGACATATTTCTACTGTCTTTATAAATACATCCATTGAAATTAACATGTTTCACGACGACAACTTTCCTGGCAGCCAATTCATACAATCTGTAATTGGAACTGTTGCCGTCATATCCCACTAATATTTGTTTCTTGGAATTTCTCTCGAACTTATTTCTGAACTGTTTAGGCACAAGTACGAATGCTTCAGATCCAAACCTTCGTAAATGGCTAAGATTTAATTGTTTTCCTGTCCATTTTTCGTAAGGAGTAACATGCTTATCTTGTGCACACAGGCGACGATTTAATAAGTATACGGCCATATTAATTGCTTCCGCCCAAAGATTCATCGGGAGAGCAGTACTATGCAACATACTTTTGGCACTATCAACTATAGATCTCAAATCTCTCTCTGCCCTTCCATTTTGCTCTGGTGTATATGGAGCACTGGTTTCATGTATTATTCCATGTTCTTTAAAAAGATCTTTAAAATGATGGTTAACAAATTCTGTTCCATTATCACTTCGGAATATTTTTATTTTATTACCAGTTTGTCTTTCTGACATTTTCTGAAATTCCAGAAATTTTGTGAAAACGTCACTTTTATGTCTTATGAAATAAACAAAACGATATGAAGTACAATCATCCTTGAATAAAACGAAATAATTAGCTCCTCCTAATGAAGTACTTGATATTCTACCGCAGACATCGGAATGAATGTATTCACCAGGTTTTTCAGCTCGTCTATTCAAATTAGCATTAAATGATTGCTTATGTTGTTTTCCATATTGACAACCCTCACACTGAATACGTGTGACTTCTTTATTTGGGATTTTGATATCAGGTATCATTCCTTTGTCAGACATGTCTTTCAAAGTACGAAAATTAACATGACCCAACCGTTCATGCCATAGCTGAACAATACTCGTTTCTGCGGAGTTTCCTTGAATTTGTAGGATTTCAAATAACATTTTATAGCATTGATTCTCCAGCTTCCTTCCAACAGCAACTACACCATTTTTATTTCTAACTTCTATGAATCTACTATTAAATTCGACCTGCAAACCTTTGCTCGTAGCTGCTCCCACTGAAAAAAGATTTTTCTTCAACTTTGGAACGTATAAGGTTTCTACCAATGTACGAGGAACTCTTCTACCATTCACAACAGCCATTACACTAATTGAGCCAATTCCTTCAGCGGTAATAAAAGAGTTATCTCCAATTTGGACATCTTTGTTCTTTAGTGGTGTTATTTGTGAAAACCACTCTTTGTGCGACGTCATATGCTTTGATGCTGCACTATCAGCGAGCCAGATATCTTCACATCCATCAGCAACTATATTTTTCATCTCAGCACTAAGAGCTTGATTTCTGTAATTTGGATCACAGTTTTGCTTGCTGTAACCAGGTTGAAGTTTACTAAGCCTTATTCTACATTCAGATTTGAAATGCCCCTTCTTGTTACAGTAGTAGCACGTTACATCTTTTTTAGAATACTTTGTATTAGGAATAAAATTACTTTTGGTATTAGAAACAAAATTCTTTTTGTTCGAACTATGAGGATACTTATTGAGTTTAACAGCAGCAAACGCAGTTGTTAGCTCGTCTGCCTGAGTAAGCCTCAATTCTTCTTTGAGAAGTCTTGTTGTAAGATTTTCAAATGTTTGTTTATCTTCGTCGTATGAGTCCCATGCAGTTACGAATGATCCATACTTGTGAGGTAAACTTTCTAAAGTTTTAGCTATTTTATCTAAAATAAAATATAAAGCGGATGGTAAAATTGAAAGATATAAGGCCAGACTTTGTGCAAAAGGTTATAGTCAAAAATCTGGCATAGACTATTTTGAAACATTTTCACCAGTTGTAAGGTATGATTCCGTTAGAACGTTATTATCAATTGCAACTGTCAGTGATTTAGAAATTTGTCAGTTTGACGTAAAGACGGCTTTCTTGAACGGAGATTTACAAGAAGAAATCTTTATGAAGCAGCCGGAAGGCTTTAATACAAAAGATTGTACTCTGGTATGCAAACTCAACAAAAGCCTATATGGTTTGAAGCAGTCTCCGAGATGTTGGAATAAGAAGTTTGTGGAGTTACTTAGTTCATACAGCTTCAAGCAGTTAGATGCTGAAAAATGCATTTTTTATGCACTCTTTGAAAATTATGAACTATTCCTGGCGTTGTACGTTGATGATGGTCTAATTATGTGTAAATCTAAAAAGGTTATGGACATATTTTTGACAGAACTTGGAAAAATATTCGAGATAACCATTTGTGCTGCAGAATGTTATGTTGGATTGGAAATCAGTCGCAATAGAGAACAAAGAAGTATATTTTTGGGCCAGCAAGGGTATGTTGCCAAAATTTTGGAGAAATTTAACATGGTAAATTGTAATATCAAAGCAATTCCTGCCGATCCAAATGTTGTGCTTCATGCAAACCAAGCATCTACAAGAGATAGTAGGATGCTTAGTGTGCCCTATAGAGAAGCTGTAGGAAGTTTAATGTTTCTCGCTGTCGTCACACGCCCAGATATCATGTTCGCTGTGTCTCAAGTGAGTAAATACCTTTGTAGTCCAGCTTTGGAGCATTGGATAGCAGTAAAAAGGATATTCAAGTATTTGAAAGGAACCCAGAACTATGGAATAAAGTATTGTGGAACTGATTTAAATTTTGTTGCATATTCCGATGCTGACTTTGCAAACGATATTGATTCTAGAAAGTCAACAACTGGTTATTTGACTATGTTAGCTGGGGCACCGGTTACATGGTCGTCACAGTCTCAAAAGTGCGTTTCCCGTTCTACTACAGAGTCAGAATACGGGGCAGGTTCAGAAGCAGCCAGAGAGGTTATTTGGTTGAGAACATTACTTCAGGAGCTTAATGTAGATGTATGCGAACCTACCAAGCTATTCGTAGATAATCAAAGTGCCATTCGGTTAGTCAAGAGTCAAGAACACCATAAGAGGACCAAACACATTGATATAAAATACCATTATATACGTGACCAAGTAGAAAAGGGTTTCATTGAAACTGTCTATGTTGAATCTAAAAAACAACTTGCTGATATTCTCACGAAGGCTTTACCAAAGGAACAATTCATCAGAAATAGAAGTTCACTTTGTGTACCTTTAAATCAGTAAACAAATAGGGGGAGTGTTGGAAACGAAGATTTGTTTACTTATTTATTTGTTGTTTGCATCGTTTTTATATATTAGTTATTGTTGTGATTGTACTAGCTCCGTAACTAAGAAAGTGTTGTTGAATAAAAAATAAAATAATTTATATTTGACATCTGTTAATTTCTGGCTCTAAAAACCCACAAGTTTAGGCATATTCTGCTTCAATTTCCATCAAGATAGGATTCCTACCATTAATTATGTTATTTCATTGTTATGGTAGTCTCAAAAAGTTTCTTTCTTTCATTGGACGCCATGTTAATTAGTGAAGTAATCATAGGAACAGTTTAGAAAATGTACATCTAAATAATATACTACACGTCTTTTTAAGCAAATACTAGATGAAAACACTGTTCGATTTTCTAGTTAACTCACGTATCCAACGTAGTAATGGACAACAATTTGCAGTTAACTTGTTGCTTTTGGCCGTCAACTCTATTGTTAACGAAAGTGAAAACCGGCCTTAAGTTTTCAAATGTATGAAATACTTTTAAACGAACACCTTCTTGGGTTAAACAAACAAAACACGAGCATTCTTCATGTTGCTTTATTGTAAATAAATATTATATTTGTGTACTGATACCACAGAACGACCGCTTTTTATATGCATACTTACCCTATTAAAGTAACAAATATTTGAATACGTCATTGTAGATAACATATTGTTCGAATTTTTGAAGTATCTGCAAAGAAAACAGCAACATAATTTTAAAAGATTTATGAAATAAATGTTTTTTTCTGTCATGAAATAATTTTTAAGCAAAACTCAATTTAAATTTAATTTGAATGAATTACATATTTATTAATAACACAAATATAGAAGATACAATTTAACTCTTTTTGATTTCGTCTTGAAGAAACTCAATATTTGAATTTAGCTTACAAAATTATATTTGTAACATATTCGCTCTTGCCCTGTGTCATTTGCAGGAAAATTAATCAATTTATATGAGAATAATATCTTTTTTCTTCAAACGTCAGAAAAACATGACATTTCTCATTTCATGACATTCACTATCAGCGACATCACTCTAAAATATAATAATGTATCAATCACTGAAAAGACCAATAAGAAACTTTTCCTTTACGAGTCACTATTAATTATAAAAATGTAGTCGTACTGAAAATTATTAAAAACAGAAAATGAAAATAATACAAAATTTCGCACATTGCATGTCTTAATAAATAAGATATCCTTTTCTCTATCACAAGGGTTTCAATCCACCAAAAAGTTGTCCAAGTTTTTTTTTATTTTCATAAAAAATCTTCAGGATGATACATAGATCATTCGATATAAAATTATTATTACAAAATATACTGAAAATAATTTCTCATGCAACACTGACTTTAATCAAAGATTAGAGAACTAACAAGATGGGACAGTCAGACGGAGAAGACGAAATAGACAGTTGTGAACTCCAATTTAAAGGGACACGACATCCAGCGGAAACGATTTCGAGATTTGTCGGGTACGCATTAAATGAATTTGACCAAACTTACTAAGACAGGTTGGCTCATTAAAATCGACAAGTGCTACGCCACGTATAGACCTCGATGACAGCTGTGTGTGGATGGCTGTTTTTTCCTCATTTTGTAGAAAAAAGTTTCAAAAATATTCTTTCAATGTACAATTCTATCCTAACCAAATAGATACCGTACATATAAACATAGAAATACTTCATGTGACATATATTACAAAGCAACCTGTTTTTTTAGTGACCTTGGGTACTGGCAGTCAGCTGAGTTCAATAGTTCTATCAGGACAATGTTGACCATTTTTACTATTGGCCACTCTTTCTAATGTTACCTTCTCCGTCTGATTGTCACATTGTGGCAACTGCGCGAAAACTCCAATTTAAATGTCGAGGTCAAGGGCGTCATTGCTAAAAGATAAAGGGTTCCTCGCCGGCTGTCCTATCTTGTTAATTCTTTAATCTTTGCTTTAATATTTAGTCCTTTCAAATTAGGAAAATTGAGGGAAATTTTTCCTACAGCTAAGCCACCCACATAGAAAGTTGTCTTGGGGTTGTGTTAACATATTTTTCACCAAGCGCATGAGAAATAAAGGGTTGTTTTTTAGATATAGATGCATATATATGTTTTTTTGGCCATTTTGGCGGTTTTTTGCGTTTTGCTGCAAAACTATGCGTTTTTGAGAAAATATGGCCTGATTTGATATTGTAGATCTAGCGATTCTCTACAATTTTTGTTCTCTTCATTTTTTTGAAATTCCGCTTAGTTGCGCCACTAGAGCACGCTGAAGTTTATGTAAATGTATAAATTTTTTTGGTGTTTGATTTTAAGCCAAAGCTATGCATCTTATAAAACAATATCAAGATATCAAAGTTGTAGATACAAAAATTTTCGGCAAATTTTGTTCTCTGTTTTTTTTTTCAAAGTCACGAGGTTTTGTCGCTAGCGGGCGAAAAACATTTTTTCAATACTCTTGACCGGATAAAAAAAATATAGGCATCGTGAACAGCTGTAGTATTTTGCCCCTCCACCTCCCTCTACTCAATATTTTTAACGAGCTAGGCTAATATAGATGGCATTAAGGATGACATATACAAAAAGGCCCATCACGACCACTATAGCTGAATGCGCGTAGTTGATACTATTAGATGCACCGTTCTATGCGCAGCTGTGTAAGAAATGAACGATGGGTTTCAAAAAAAATATTTTTTTTTGCTCTCCAAATTTTTATATAATTGACGAGTACTATAAAAAAAGCATAGTTTTGCCTGTATATAAAAAATATATGCGCTATATTGTTATGCATTACACTCCTCTATGATACGCCTATGCCTAATAGTGACTGGAAACTTGTAGAAAGAGATAGAGTTTTCTAGAGTGTGGTAGGAGAAGATTCTCGATTGTATTCTGGATAACTCTGGAGGCAATTTCAGAGAATATAAGGCGCGATTATCGGCGGAAGAGGAGAAGTTTTACTAAAGGGAAGTTAATAGCGAAAGTGAGGTTATAAATTCGAAGTGTAAATATAAACATTGTAAAAGTTAGTTTATGTAATCAGTAAATTATTAAATAAAGTTAGTGGTTTACCCCTTGTTAAAATTAATCAGAACCCACGGATTCATAGAGGGTGTTTCCTAAAAGGGTGAAAACTCTTAACAATATTTTTTTTCCGCTCAAGATTATTGAAGAAATGTTTTTCGCGCTCTAGCGGCAAAGCCGCGCGACTTTGAAAAAAAACAAAGAACAAAATTTGTCGAAAATTTTTTTATCTACAACTTTGGCTTAAAATCAGACACCAAAAAAATTTATACATTTACATAGACTTCAGGGCGCTCTAGCGGAATTAAAAAAAATGAAGAGAACAAAAATTGTAGAGAATCGCTAGATCTATAATATCAAATCAGGTCATATTTTCTCAAAAATGCATAGTTTTTCAGTAAAACGCAAGAAGTCGCCAAAATGGCCAAAAAAACAAATATATGTATCTATATCTAAAAAACAATATTTTTTTTTTCAAGCGCTTGGTGAAAAATATGTTAACGCAACCCAAAGACAACTTTCTATACGGGTGGCTTAGCTGTAGGAAAAATTTCCCAAAATCAGTGATTTTTCTTCTAATTTGAAGGGACTAATTGGCATATTTAGTTTAGTTGACCGATGTGTAACAAAAGCGAATCTGTTTTTGTTGTATATCTGTCAAATAGACTAAATATTCCAATATTTTATAGACCATTATTATCTTTCAGGCTTCTATATTTCATTTCTGTGAATTAAACAATGCTAAACCATAATCTACTACTTTCGTTTTCAATTCCTTTACAAACTAATAAAATTCGTGTTAATGTTTGTGTGACTTTCTATATAATAATAAAACATTTAATAGTAGCGAAAGTAAATAATAAACATCAAGACGCTGGTATATTAGCAGGATGGGGATGTTGTCGAGTCCCAGCGTGATATTCTTGACTCGGTTTAGACGGACCAAATACTTGAATTGCAGTCCTCGTCGAAGCTTCAGGCCGAGGTTTGTCTTTAATAAATATTTACACTAGGAAAACATTCATTTAACGCCCGTCCAATAAATTTTCTTCAGTCAAATCGCCGAACCGGAAAAAATAAAACTAAGTAAAGGGCTATGTTAACAGGATATTTACTGCAGTTAATACTTGTAAATTTCAAATGTTTAACTTTTGCAGTTTTCCCTGTTGAGAGCTATACATTTTTAAATAAAGGTAAGGTTCTTTTAAGATACAATGGTCTTTCAATTCCTTGCGATTAACGGTTAGAAGGTTCTTCCATGCAATTACAATACAAGCACATCGAAAGAGAATTTGATAGAATAACCCAATAATTCAAATATTGTTTAAAAATATGTTTTGTGATTTTTGGTATGTTTTCTACAGGTTGAAAAAAATTGAACCTCCTGCTTTAAAAATTTTGAAATAAAATGTCTCCATCGTCTATATTGAGGGTGGTTAAAAGATCATCTCATTATGTTATTTGTTTATTTTTACATAGTCCTCAATGTTGATACTAGAAAAAAAAAGGTGCAATTAGCCATGTTTAGAAATTACAGCTAGCAAAACATTGACAACTAGTTATTGCTGTCAATAGCAGAAAGTGAAAAGACCTTTCAAATAAGGTATCACAAGCCCCTACTTACCATTTAAAAATTTAGGGGTTGCAACTACCACTTGAAGGGAGTCGAATTTAGGGATGAAATTTATACGTTGCAGGATGTCATTTCAGAATCCAAACTGAGATACTGAATTGATTTCATTTGGCTGTTCCACTCTATGTAAAAAAACCGCTGCCTAAGGAATCACTACTTCCACATCCAGATTTTTCATCAGTCACTTTAAAAGAAACATCTTGACTAGATTTGCACTCTAGTATGTGAAAATTATTGGTCATAGAATTTTAATAATATTTGGAGCAGATGTCATAGAAAAGTTTGAGGCGTTGGTTTCTACCATAAACGTTAAAAATGAAGTTTTTAGTTTGCCCGACTTATTTTCCCCTATTCACAACCTACCACGACCCGGCCCCTTCAATGGGATCATCTCAATCAGATGTCATTACAATAGATCCGTTTACTAACTTTCAAGTAAATATCTCAATTTTATGTTATCAAACCCATTAATAATGGAGCGGAGAGGGTGCTGTTTGAAAAATATTTGAAAGAACTCTGGGGCCTTGGTTTCTAGTATATACACCAAATCCCATATTTATGTACTCTTACCAGCTTGATTTACTTACTTTCCCCTATTTACTCTCATTCAACTCTCAACCCTTCAGCGGAATCATCTTAAAATATAATCTAGTTCCAGATGTCGTTATAATACATACGTGTCTCGAATTTCAAGTGAATATAATACTAATAATAATAGACTTTATTAACCAAATTAATATTACAATTTAGAATAACGATGGGCGAGGTTCAGTAAAGCCTAAAGGCATCCTGTTCTTTCAGGATTTTATCAACCCCTTTAATAATAGATTAAAGATGATGGAGGTTGAAAAATATTACTAAAAAATATGAGGCCTTGGCTTCTAGGACATACTACACCCAATTTCAAGTTTCCGTACCCTTACCAGCTTGCATTACTTATTTTTCCCTATTTACCACCCCCACTCGTTCAACGCAATCATGTAAAAATATAATCTAGTTTAAGATATCGTTATACGTGTAACAAATTTCAAGTGAAAATCTAAATTTAATTTTGTCATCTCTTCTCTATACTCTTACCACCTTGCTTTACTTAGTTTCCCCTATCTACCACTATTTATCCCCCAACCCTTCAACGGAATCATCTTAAAATATAATCTAGTTCCAGATGTCGTTATAATACATACACGTACCAAATTTCAAGTGAGTATTTCAATTTTATTTTATCAACCCGTTTAATAATGGAGTAGGGCTGGTGGGGGTTGAATAATAATATGAAGAAAACGAGATCTTGGCTTCTAGCACATACACCGAATTTCAAGTTTCTGTACTCTTACCAGCTTGCTTTTCTTATTTTCCCCTATTTACCCCTATTTAACCCCCAACTCTTCAACGGAATCACCTCAAAATATAATCTAGTTCCAGATGTTGTTATAATACAGACGTGTACCAAATTTCAAATGAATATATCAATTTTATTTTATCAACCCCTTTAATAATTGAGTAGAGGTTCTAGTATAAACACTGAATTTCGAGTTTCTATACTCATACCAGCTGGCTTTACTTATTTTCCCCTATTTAACCCCCAACCCTTCAACGGAAGCTTTTCAAAATATAATCTAGTCTCAGATGTCGTTATGATACATACGTGTACCAAGTTTCAAGTGAATATTTTAATTTCATTTTATCAACCCCTTTAATAATGGAGTAGGGGTGGTGGCGGTTGAAATGTAGTATTAATAATCTGAGACCTTGGCTTCTAGTACATACACCGAATTTCAAGTTTTTGTATTCTTAACAGCTTGCTTTACTTATTTTTCCCTATTTACTCCTATTTAACTCCCAACTCTTCAACGGAATCAACTCGAATTATAATCTAGTTCCAGACGTCGTTATAATACATACGTGTATCAAATTTCAAATGAATATCTCAATTTTATTTTATCAACCACTTTAATAATGGAGAAGGGGTGGTGGGTGGGTTGAAAAATATAAAAAATCTGAGGCCTTGGCTTGTAGTACATACATCATATTTCAAGAGTCTGAACTCTTACCAGCTTGCTTTACATATGTCCCCATATTTACCCCTATTTACCCCCCAACCCTTCGCCGGATATCTTCAAAAAACAATCCAGATCTCATTATAATATATAACGTGTATAAAATTTCAAGTGAATATCTTAAACCGTTCCGGAGAAAGCGTGCGGACAAAAAAAAGTTACAGACAGACGGACCGACAGACAGACAGACATTTTTTTTCCGCTCAAATTTTAAATCTCCACGTTTCATGACATTCTAAACCGATTTCAAGAAAAAAATGTTTGAATTTTTTTTTTACGATTACTATACCTACTTCCAATCCACTACGTGGATGTAGAAGTAATTGACTGAAAAATGAAACTTTACTTAGTTTCAACAATACAATGAATAGTGAATAACTGACATAAATATTGCATAAGAAAGGTTAATGAACTTTACTTATGCATTGTTTGTGTCATTCATTCGCAAATACAAAACGAAGAGTATATTGTATTGCATCGTAGCATTTGAAAAGGCTACATTAATATATGTATGGTTAAATACAGTAAATTAACCCATTAGTTAATTTGTTTGAGTGGAGAGGTCGGCAACCACCCGTGCTTCAAAGGGGCATAGCAGGTCGCATATCTGAAATTTTCAACAAGGAAAGAAAGCGTGTTTTCTTTTATGTATTATTTTTAAGTTAGAGGTGTTAGTCATGTGTTCTTGTAGTTGAGATATTACATAATTGTGTAATTCAGTCTTTTAAATGCAAGGCCCTTTGTTGGCGCATTTTTATTGGCTGGACAAAGAGTTCTCTAGATGCTCAAGTTGGCAACACTGAGAACTGGAGGACACTTCCGTCTGGGGGATTGATTTTCGACAGCGACGAGAGAGCTGAAGGCAGCGGTCCCGGTTTTGTGTTGAAGAATTTGGGTTTTACATCGCTTATACTGAAAAGGGATTTAACTTGATGTGCCCAAGGTTTCTTTACCGTCCTGCCAGAAGCATTTGGTAAATTTCAGGAAGGAATTCTGTTGCTTGTCGTAATCTGACCGCCACGTGTTTCGCGAGGTTATGTAATACTCTCTATAGGAGGTGAGCTTTTATTTTACTTAGTTTGGTGTTTTATATAGTTCTTATTTATTGTAATTATTACATAGTGTTTGGTATAAGCATATATGTTTGGAGAGGCTCACAATTGGGATAAGCACGTGTTTGGGGCTGTCATTTTGGTTATGTAAGGGGGCCCAGTATTTAGAGGAGTGATAGGAGGAAGTCCATTACTCAGATATTTGGTTTTATGTGGGTCCTGCTGACATTTGGAGAAGTTTTGGTTGGAGAGTTGTTCGCAGCAGTCTCTAAGAGATTTGGGCAGATATTTAGGTGTGACACGGAGTCGCAGCTGCAGCCAACGTCAAGAACATCTAGAAAAGTGGTAACAGGTCACGCTGCAGTCGTCAGAGAAAACGCCAAGGCTCTAACCAGGTTTTATTGCTTCATTTTAGTTACATAATTTTATACAAATTATTATAGTTTCATTCAGTGATTTTTTTGTGAATTATTAGAGTAAATTGCACCACGATTTTGCAACTACATACTGAGCATGATGAAGTATCTTAAGATTTTTTACTGTAAGTAGCGCATGGTACCACGTGATACTAATTTACCTTCTATTATGTCACATATGAAGTACTTTTAGTAGAACATAATTATTTTAGAACATTCTTTAACATTCTAGTGCACATAGCGAGCATTGTGAAAATTGGCTCATAGAATCATATTAGTTACATAATATTTTAGTGATGATCGGTAATTTTAATCCATTGTAAACCTTTAACTCGCTGTTGCTCATTTAAAATTCATTGTTGGTATCCTTTAAGCCGTAGTTGCATTTCTATAAAGAAAAGGTCAAATCACAGAAATAATTTAAAAAGGGGTCAATTACATAATTTGCATTTCTTTTGCATATATAGATTAAGTTCAGGGGACAATTGGGAAACTATTTGTTTTTTATTGTTGTATTTCTCACGTGTGTGTAATAAATGTCTAATGTCTACACGTTCTTATTATTTGCACTGGTACTCTTGATATTTGTTTAAATTTTGAGATTTCATAGAGTAAAGTAGAGTTCTGATATTACAGATATATTTTGAGAATTCCATCGCATGGTTGCTAGTAACTTAATTTTGTTCCGAGCTGGCAAAATTATTTAAATCATATTACGTAACATACAGCCGGTGGCGCCCTTTTGAGTGTCCACACACAATCCTAACCCACGACCTATGCTCTCCACCAAAAATCGGCTGCCGTTCGCACCGATGTAACACGTTTTAATATTTAGGTATCAAAATATGTTACAACCGGTAATATGGCTCGTAGAAAAAATAAATTGATATCACTGCGTTGGAGATCGAATTCTGAACAACTTTCAAAATGTCCATCCGTCCGTATGTCTGTTCGTCTGCCTGTCCGTCTGTCCATCGGTCACGTTTCTTGTAAGCAGGATAACTTAAGAACGAAAAGTTCGATTGTATTGAAATTTGGACAGCAATTTACCATTAGCTAGATCAAGAACCTTATTGCTTTTGAACGAAATCTATCAATAAATAAAAAGTTACTAATTTTTTAAATTAAAAATAAAATTAATGTTTTGTAATTAAACTAAAAATGTCTAAAACTAATATTATTTACAAAAAAGAAACTGCGAGCAGTATCCTATAGATATACAACAATTATATAAAAAGTACAGTAAATCTGCGAGTGTATAATGGTTAGCTTGTTCATTGTATTATTATTAAACTAAGTAAAGTTTCATATTCAGTCAACGTTTACATATAGTATTACTGTAGGAACCAGAAAGTAAATATATTGGACACGTGACTCCAGAGTAATGAACTAGAAAGAGACAAATAATCGTTTTAAAACAATTAATTCCCAGATAAAAGATAGTTTTACATGCTGGCGGAGGTTCTAAATATATGATTTAAAGAATATTTTTATGCTAGGATAAGTAATCATTTAGAAATATTTCCCAGTGCGGGAGACTAAAGTTTAAATCATTTTTTTTATTTTCTAGGATCCGGCGGGAAAAAAAATTCACACAAAAAGTCCATTACTCAATTTTCCTCACTACAGTCTTTCTATAATTTAAAAAAATTATTGAAAACGACCCATCTTAGCGTGTATTTTTGGTCTTGCCAACGATTTTGTCTTGACAAAGTATTGTCCAATTATTTAGAAATGTGTACAAATTAAAAATATTTCTACAAGAAGTAGGAAAGTTTATGTAGAACGCTCTAACAGTGAATGAAATCTTAACTCTGATTAAAATTATCTTAAACTGTACCATCTTTAAATCCATTTTTTCAACACTCACTAATGCATAGAAAATATCATCTTCCCTACGCTAATAGAATCTATCTGATCAAAGCAACTTCAGGTATATGGTGTATGCGTTTGTCGGTTTCATACTATATTGAATCAGATATGGTAATGCAGTATACAAGGCGCAAAGCGCAATAGGGAATTCCGTGATGTTGTTCCGTGATTATAGGGATCAACGTCTTCTATTTTGCAGCACGAAATGGGACTTTGACTATTGTGTAGATACTCTAGATACTTCAACGTGATTTACTTAATAAAATTTAGATTGCCTTGTTAGATAAATTTAATTCAGAGATGATTAACATTTTTCAAGAGCTTTTTTTGAAAGAAACGTTCTAAAAACTGCTGAGAAGTTTGGAAAATATGCTAGTATTCCATGATAGAAAGCAATAGATGAGGGTGAGAATAAATGATATACATAATTGAAATAATTTCGATTGACCCCAAGTCTACACTTAATATGAAGACACCTTCATATTGTAACAAGTCAAAATTAAGACTGTAGCTAAAATCCAGAGATGCAATATATTCAACAAAATCATAGTAAGCAACTTATCGATAACAAACAGAGAAGCGCTGGTTTCAGTGAATACTGGATGGATCGCATCGGTGAAGTTGGTTTCGGCTACATTTCGTTGTTGTCATTTTAGTAGAGACTCAGAATACGAAAAAGTCGTCTAGAAGCATGTTCCGTGGAACATTGAAAGGTAAAAATGTACTGAGTACTTTATTATATAGTACTTAACATGTATATACACCCCCTAAATTCGTCTGGCGATACCGGTGTCCAAGCACCCCCCAGGGGTGGAAAACCAAAAAAAAACGAAAAATTAGGTATTTGTCTCATCCTTCTGCAAAATTTTTTATTTTTGATAAATTATACATTATAACAAGGTTATGGCTATTTATAGGTAAGAGAAATGTATTGTTTAAAGCGTACACTGTCTCCTAAAACCTAGCATAGTTCTCTTTGAATTTGAAAAAATTGATAAGAATGAAAGTTGTAGTCTTAGGATTGGATTAGACTAGTTTTTTCGGTTTTAGTTTTGGATTATAAATAAGCGAGTTACGAAGAAAATAGTTAGTTGTTAAAAATGTAATTCAACCCCCAGTTGCAACTATCTCTACTCTGTGGTTTTCCTTCGCACTTTAACACGTCTTCCCGCTCGTCACCTCGGCCCGCAAAGCTCTTCTATATGCCCACATATGATGAATGCATGCATACTTCTACTACTACTACTAATATTGATTCATTACATGTTTTTGGTGGTGTTTAATTAGATATTGTTATATATTTATAACATTATTGTGAAATATGGAGTCTTCATCAACAAGTAATACCGAAAACGAATTAAATGCGGAATTTAAATTGCCGATTAAAAGTCGAAAATCACTTAATTCAAGAAAATTATTATCTTTTAATCGTGAAGAGGCAGATACTAGAATATTGTTGCACATATTATCAGCCAAATCTGCAGGTTTTACAGAATGCATTGGAAGCTGTAAGGATACTTACTTCATTTTATAGAAAGTTTTAACATAAATGTTTACATGCAGACAACACAAATGAAAATAATAGATATAAATTCTATCAATCTTGATAACATTTTAAAACAAAATATATTATTATTTCACGCACTAACTATTTAATTGAATTGGGAAAAAAGTGTGTGGAAAATTTTCGAAACAAATTTCAGTCTGCTATCGCGTTCATGTGAAAAGTCTGTTTCTTTAGAAGTAACAAAATTTAAGGAGTTGGAAAAGTTTTGCATGTTACTGTACTCTCCCATTAATTGCGATAATATTAATGATTTGAATTTTGAATTTGATTTGAATCAATGTATAAGAGCAGGTATTTACCCTGACATTTTAAAAATAACAAAAGTAATACCAATACATAAAGGTGGCCCTGTGAACCACAATAACTTCAGACCCATTTCACTTGTACCAATTATATCGAAAATTTTTGAAACCTGCCTAAAAAATCAGATCACTGAATACTTTGAAAATAATAAATTATTTTATGCTAAACAATTCGGGTTCAGAAAAAATTTTACGACAAGTGATGCAGTAACACATCTAATATACAAAATTGTTGAAGGAAATGAACATAGAGAATATGTGGGAGTCACCTTCTGTGACCTCCAAAAAGCATTTGACTGTGTCTCTCACCTGGCTCTACTAGACAAACTAAGATATTATAAATTTGATGCAATCAGCTTCAATTTAATAGAATCATTTCTAACACATAGACAACAGTACACAAGTTTAAATAATATTAATTCCACATCTCAGTATGTCAGGAGTGGGGTACCTCAGGGATCGGTGTTAGGACCGACCCTATTCTTAATTTATGTAAATGATCTGAACAAAGCACTATCTGAAACCGACTTAGTACTATTTGCTGATGATACGACGCTCCTGACAACTGATAAGAAAATGGATATGCTAGAAAGACGCATGGACGAGGCACAGTCAAATGCTAGGGAGTGGTTCGGAGCAAACAGCCTGTCACTAAATGAGACAAAAACAATAAACATGATATTCACGCACAGACCAATCGAAAATTTCAAAATCCAGATAGAGTAAAATTTCCTGGGTTGTTTCTAGACCCAAGTTTGAATTGGTCTCATCATGTTGATTACGTAGCAAATAAAATGCAAAAAACATATTTGTCATGAGAAATCTAAAAAATATTGTACCATTTAAACTCCTGCTAACAGCTTATTATTCACTAATAACATCTCACATGACGTATGGGTTATTAAGTTGGGGACATGCATCTCAAGCTGCTAGAATTTTTGGCTTGCAGAGAAAGACGCTAAGAATAATCACAAGCCTGGGCTATAGAGATGATGTAAGAAATAAATTTATAGAATTGAAAATACTAACTTTTCCACTATACATACTTAACTGTTTAGTGTATATGTATAAAAACATTCACTCTTATCAAAAACAGGAGGATATACATAATTATAATACAAGGAATCAGGAAAATATCATAATTGATTGTAACATGCTAAAGTCTAGTGATTGCGGATTTAATTATTATGGTCCTAGGTTTTATAATAAAATCCCCAATAGGGCAAAAAACGCACCGGAGGTGAGATATAAACAGTTGATAAAAACATTCCTAATAAGGGAGGCTTTTTACAGTATAAATTAATTTCTAGTACACAATATTTGAAACAAACTTTCTTAATGGAGTTAAATAGTCTTCTGTATTGTCCTGTTATTGTAGCTTAATTGTTTGTAATAGCGACGTTTTAATGTATTATAAAAAACTATATATAAAAATATTAATGAAATCTTTTCATTCTTTCGATAACCTGACTTCTGGTTATGCTAACAAGTAACAATTTTTATTTGCCATTCTCATTTTAACTAGTTAGCTAATAGATAGGTGAAGATCTGTTGTTTTTTATCAGTCAATGTCAATTATAATTATTTTATTCATGGATACTGTCTTAGTTTTGCATGGAACATCGTTATGAGTGGCTTTAGGCTTTTCTGATGAGTCCACAATAAGGACGAAAAACGTTTCAAAGGCTAAGCATTTCCAAGAAACTGAATGAGATTTTATGAAAATGTAATTAATTAGAATGAAAACATTTTTAAAGACAAGGTACGTAAATAAATTAATTTCAGGCCTTTGCTCTCATTTTTAACTGAATTTGCATATCGTAGGGGATCATGTAGATACTAGTTTAGCCTGCTTAGCCGTAGTGGACTAAGTTGGATGCTGGTGTTAAAATGAGAATGGCAAATAAAAATTGTTACTTGTTAGCATAACCAGAAGTCAGGTTATGGAAAGAATGCAAAGATTTCATTAATATTTTTATATATAGTTTTTTCCTTTAGTTCTCATAGATAGCTTTTCTTTCCACTGTTTGCAAAATCCTATAAAGAATATGTTTCATTACTATAAGCAAACAAATAATAAATAATTCACTTTTAATAATTTTAGTTGTTTCTACTTATTTAAATGCACTATCAATACATTCATAGATTGGGGGTTCTGTCGAAAATCCTCCACTACTTCTACTGATTAGTATGAAACATGAAATCAATTATTCAGCAGATGTCCTAATAGATTGTTATCAGAATTTGGACAAAGGGTGAATATTTTTAATTTTTTTTTATTCCGTTAATACACTCTTACATCTGATACACATCCATACACAGATGGACATAATGAAGAAGTGTTTGGAACAGGAGTGAAATATGTACTGCCTAAGCTGACATTTACGATTACCCCTTCCATAGTGATTATGAGTCAAGATACGTCATCTGTCATTTCAAACGCAGTGAAGGTAGGTATTTTTCGAAAATTGCCATGATGCTAAATGCGTTTTAACGAGTGTATATAAATGAAATGCAGTCAAGAATACCGTATATAGAAAGTGTTCACAAATATGCCGTTCGCATCAATACGTATACGTTCACCGGAAATCATATCAAGAATAAGGCTGCAGTACTGTGAACCAAAAAAGACAAGTTTGGATTGAACTAGCGTGTGAGTTCAATGATTATAATGGACAAGTGTACAGCAGCCTTATTCTTGACATGCTTCGCAGTGCACGTATACGTATTGATGCATCATTGTAATTTTCGGAAAATACCTAACTTCTCTGTTTGATATGACAGATGACGTATCTTGACTTCATTAATAAGCTAAACTAAATTAAAATGAAATTAACAAAAGCTTATCTGTTTCATTCACATCTCTTGCTTATTTTATATCACCCACTTGAAGAAGGGACCGGATCTAGGTATAGATTTTACGGTCAAGCAGTACACTTTCTCGGGTTGTTTATATGCACTGTTTTGTGTTGCTTTATTCAACCAACATAATTTAATCAAATATCAACTATATAAAATAGCCAGACTCGTGCTAATTTATATCGATCAATGCAGAATTTTTTACACTTTCGACGTTTTGTTGCCGCTTTATCCGGACTTATCTCGAGATCTTGTAAGAACCACGAAACACGTGTCTGTCACCGAATTCGACACACTTTGAACCAACACTGGGAAATCCATATTTATGTTAAAAGTTTATTTTATTTTTTATAATACACACAGCAAACGTAAGTTTAAATAGCAGCAAAATAAGAATTATTTTATGATTGTAAATGAAAATCATTCAAACACGTGTAAGATAGGTGGGTACCCTTTGATCCCAAGGGTTCTGTGAAACCCAAGTTACGACGACCAGCCTATAAGTAAAAAGAAAAATATTGCCACTTCTATTGTACGGCCAGTTGATAATATTGATACATAATTAATGTCATCAACATCTACTTATAAAGGAAATAATTACCTATACAGAATTAGAAAAAAAGAAGAAAGCATTACTTATAAAAAAACCGCTGCCTAAGGAATCACTACTTCCACATCCAGATTCTTCATCCAAGTTACTTTAAAGGAAACATCTTGACTTTATTTGCACTAGTATGTTTAAATTATTGGTCATAGAATTTTAATAATATTTGGGGCAGATGTCATAGAAAAGTTTGAGGCGTTGGTTTCTACCATATACGTTAAAAATGAAGTTTCTAGTTTACCCTACTTATTTTCCACTATTCACAATCTACCACCTCCCACTCCTTCAATGGAGTTATCTCAGTCGGATGTCACTACAATATATACGTGTACTAACTTTTAAGTGAATATCTCAATTTGATGTTATCAATCCCATTAATAATGAAGGGGAGGTGGTGGAGTTTGAAAAATATTAGAAAGAAATCTGAGGTCTTGGTTTCTAGTGTATACACCGAATCCCAAATTTCTGTACTCTTACCAGCTTGATTTACTTATTTTCCCCTAGTTACTCCTATTAACCCCAACTCTTCTACGGAATCATCCCAAAATATAATCTAGGTCCAGATGTCGTTATAATACATACGTCTACCAAATTACAAGTGAATATTTCAATTTTATTTTATCAACCCCTTTAATAATGTAGTAATGGTAGTGGAAGGGTTGAAATATATTATCAAAAAATCTGAGGCCTTGGCTTCTAGGACATACACCTAATTTCAAGTTGCAGTACTCTTACCAGCTTGCTTTACTTATTTTTCCCTATTTACCTCTACTTACCCCCACTCCTTCAACGCAATCATGTCAAAATATAATCTAGTTTCAGATATAGTTATAATACATAAATGTACCAAATTTCAAGTGAAAATTTAAATTTAATTTTATCAACTGTTTTAATAAGAGAGTGGGGGTGGTGGGGAGATGGAAAATACTAATTAAAAAACCTGACACCTTCGCTTCTAGTATATACACCAAATTCCAAATTTCTGTACTTTTACCAGCTTGCTTTACTTATTTTCCCTTATATACCCCTATTTAACCCAAAACCCTTCAACGGAATCATCTCAAAATATAATCTAGTTCCAGATGTCGTTATAAGTCATATTTTATAGATTTTACGGTCAAGCAGTACACTTTCTCGGGTTGTTTATATGCACTGTTTTGTGTTGCTTTATTCAACCAACATAATTTAATCAAATATCAACTATATAAAATAGCCAGACTCGTGCTAATTTATATCGATCAATGCAGAATTTTTTACACTTTCGACGTTTTGTTGCCGCTTTATCCGGACTTATCTCGAGATCTTGTAAGAACCACGAAACACGTGTCTGTCACCGAATTCGACACACTTTGAACCAACACTGGGAAATCCATATTTATGTTAAAAGTTTATTTTATTTTTTATAATACACACAGCAAACGTAAGTTTAAATAGCAGCAAAATAAGAATTATTTTATGATTGTAAATGAAAATCATTCAAACACGTGTAAGATAGGTGGGTACCCTTTGATCCCAAGGGTTCTGTGAAACCCAAGTTACGACGACCAGCCTATAAGTAAAAAGAAAAATATTGCCACTTCTATTGTACGGCCAGTTGATAATATTGATACATAATTAATGTCATCAACATCTACTTATAAAGGAAATAATTACCTATACAGAATTAGAAAAAAAGAAGAAAGCATTACTTATAAAAAAACCGCTGCCTAAGGAATCACTACTTCCACATCCAGATTCTTCATCCAAGTTACTTTAAAGGAAACATCTTGACTTTATTTGCACTAGTATGTTTAAATTATTGGTCATAGAATTTTAATAATATTTGGGGCAGATGTCATAGAAAAGTTTGAGGCGTTGGTTTCTACCATATACGTTAAAAATGAAGTTTCTAGTTTACCCTACTTATTTTCCACTATTCACAATCTACCACCTCCCACTCCTTCAATGGAGTTATCTCAGTCGGATGTCACTACAATATATACGTGTACTAACTTTTAAGTGAATATCTCAATTTGATGTTATCAATCCCATTAATAATGAAGGGGAGGTGGTGGAGTTTGAAAAATATTAGAAAGAAATCTGAGGTCTTGGTTTCTAGTGTATACACCGAATCCCAAATTTCTGTACTCTTACCAGCTTGATTTACTTATTTTCCCCTAGTTACTCCTATTAACCCCAACTCTTCTACGGAATCATCCCAAAATATAATCTAGGTCCAGATGTCGTTATAATACATACGTCTACCAAATTACAAGTGAATATTTCAATTTTATTTTATCAACCCCTTTAATAATGTAGTAATGGTAGTGGAAGGGTTGAAATATATTATCAAAAAATCTGAGGCCTTGGCTTCTAGGACATACACCTAATTTCAAGTTGCAGTACTCTTACCAGCTTGCTTTACTTATTTTTCCCTATTTACCTCTACTTACCCCCACTCCTTCAACGCAATCATGTCAAAATATAATCTAGTTTCAGATATAGTTATAATACATAAATGTACCAAATTTCAAGTGAAAATTTAAATTTAATTTTATCAACTGTTTTAATAAGAGAGTGGGGGTGGTGGGGAGATGGAAAATACTAATTAAAAAACCTGACACCTTCGCTTCTAGTATATACACCAAATTCCAAATTTCTGTACTTTTACCAGCTTGCTTTACTTATTTTCCCTTATATACCCCTATTTAACCCAAAACCCTTCAACGGAATCATCTCAAAATATAATCTAGTTCCAGATGTCGTTATAAGTCATATGTGTCCAAATTTCAAATGAATATCTCAATTTTATTTTATTAACCCTTTTAATAATGAAGTGGGGGTTGAAAAATATTATAAATAATCTGAGACCTTGGCCTCTAGTACATACACCGAATTTCAAGTTTCTGTAGTCTTACCAGCGTGCTTTACTTATTTTCCCCTATTTAACCCCCAACCCTTCAACGGAATCATCTCAAAATATAATCTAGTTCCAGATGTCGTTATAATACATATGCGTACTAAATTTCATGTGAATATCTCAATTTTATTTTATCAACCCCTTGAATAATGGAGTAGGGGTGATGGGGGGGCTAAAATATATTATTAAAAAATCTGAGGCCTTGGCTTCTAGTACATACACCGAATTTCAAGTTTCTGTTCTCATACCAGCTTGTTTTACTTATGTCCCCCTATTTACCCTTAAATAACCCCCAACCGTTCAACGGAATCATCTCAAAGTACAATCTAGTTCCAGATGTCGTTATAATACATACGTGTACCAAATTTCAAATGAATATATGTCAATTTTACTTCATCAACCCTTTTCATATTGGAGTAGGGGTGGTGGGGGTTGAATAATATTATAAAAAAATTCTGACGATTTGGCTTCTAGTACATACACCGAATTTCAAGTTTCTGTAGTCTTATCAGCTTCCTTTACCTTTTTTCCCCTACTTACCCCTATTTAACCCCCAACCCTTCAACGGAATCATCTCAAATTATAATCTAGTTCCAGATGTCGTTATAATACATACGTGTACCAAATTTCAAATGAATATCTCAATTTTATTTTATCAACCCTTTTCATATTGAAGTAGGGGTGGTGGGGGTTGAAAAATAGTATAAAAAAATCTGACACTTTGGCTTCTAGTACATACATCGAGTTTCAAGTTTCTGTACTCTTACCAACTTGTTTTACTTATATTCCCCTATTTACCCCAAATTAACCCCCAACCCTTCAACGAAATCATCTCAAAATATAATCTAATTCCAGACGTCGCTATAATACATACGTGTATGAAATTTCAAATGCATATCTCAACTTTATTTAGTCAACCCCATTAATGGGGTAGGGGTGGTGGGGGGTTGAAAAATATTATTAAAAAATCTGAAGCCTTAACTTCTAGTACATACACCGAATTTCAAGTTTCTGTACTCTTACAAGCTTGCTTTACTTATTTTCCCATATTTACCCCTATTTAACCCCCAACCCTTCACCGGATATCCTCAAAAAACAATCCAGTTCCAGATCTCGTTATGATATATACGTGTACAAAATTTCAAGTCAATGTCTTAAACCGTTCCGGAGAAAACGTGCGGACAATAAAAAAGTTACAGACAGACAGACAGACCGACAGACAGAGCGACAGACCGACAGACAGACAGAAAATTTTTTTTTGCTCAAATTTAAAATCTCGACGTTTCATGACATTCTAAACCTATTTCACGAATAAAAATTTTTGATAATTTTTTTGCGATTACTATACTTCCAATCCACTACGTGGATGTGGAAGTAATTGTACATTTAATAACTGCGTTTGTTATAAAAAAAATAGTTAGTAAAGTGACAAGTTAAGATTGAGCTAATTAAGTTTATAATACAATAATGTATAATAATTTTTTTTTAATTACTACTTTTTTTCTTAAGTTGGTCCTAGAAAAGGTATACCGTACAACTCGGTGAATTATCCTTATCCACTCTTGTTGCACCAACTACTATTCTATTGTCTCCTCATATACTTTTATTGTTCATTAGTTGGAATGCTACTTCGGCTCTTGCTAATATGTAAATTTATTTTGTTGAAATTTAATTGCTAAATCAATATTTTCTCCAATATGCGCACACATTTTAATTACAGGATTTTATAAACAATGATATATCAAATATTGGCTCGGTTTGTTTACAGTGATTAGTTAAACGACTTATAATAAATTCTCCATTTATTGTTCTTTGCACAATGTGGTATTTAAATATATGGGAAAAACTAGTTGAATAAACTGCATTCGGCAGTACCTACTGATTGTACTAATGTGAACTTGAAGACCATCCAAATAAAATAAGAAAAACAAAATTTTTAAGTTAAACGGTTTTATGGTAAAGAAACATAATAATGATACAGATAATGTACTAAAAGGTAAAAAATAATTAGGTAGGTACCAGGCACTAGTAATCACACCACTCTCCTCATCTATTTAGAGCATTGATCAGACTAAAATAAAATCGTGGGGCGAGTAGAATTTCTATTATCTACAGTTAACCGCTCATATCATTATAGGTATGCTTTGAATACATCTTCTCAATAGACAACTTATGCAAAATGTGTGTAAAAGTAAATCTGTCACTATCATCGTGCGACATCGCAGAACGATCATATTTACTCAGGTTACGCTAGGCCCCACGATTTTATTTTAGTCTGATCTATGCTCTAGATTGATGAGGAGAGTGGTGTGATGACTGGTACCTGGTACCTACCTAATTATTTTTTAGCTTTTGGTACATTATTTGCATCATTATTATTATGTTTCTTTACAATAAAACCGTTTACCTTAAAAAAAAATCCCTTTTCAAGTATTTAGTTTTTTAGTTTTTTATTTTAGTTACTTCTAAAGTGTACTGTGTTCTACTTGTCAAACCCTTTCATTTGAGGGGATTGAAGAAAAAAGTCATCCGCCATTTTGTCGTGGCGGCCGTCTTGGATTTTGAATTTTTTTATGGTGTACTGTATTCTACTAGTTAAGCCCTTTCACTTGATACCCATATTGAGGGGGTTGAAAAAAAAAATGTAATCCGCCATTTTGCGGCGGCGGCGGCCATCTTTGAATTACAATGGTAATGAATATACATAATTGTAATGTCATCAGAACTAAAGATGTGTACGACATTTCAGATCAATCGGTCAACAGGAAGGGGGTAAAATTTCAATTTATAGATTTGACCCATACAAGACAAACAAAGTTAGCCAAATAAAACCGTTTAACAAATACAGACTGCCATAAAATTAAAACATCAAAATGAAAATATTATATTATTAGTCGCAATTCGATACTAAAATCTCAAGTTGTTAGTTGTTATTATTAATGTCATAATGACATAACTTTTTTTACTAGTGAAAAAAGTATTTTTTGAAACCAAAACACCGAATCGGAAGTTTAATTAAATTCTAAAAAAATGAGGTCTTGATGAAAAAAATCCGTTTGACGCATTTAAATAAAAAATGTTTTACTTTTTAGTGGGTATTTTGCCACTGAAAAATATTTAAAAATTTTGATGAAAAACCTCTGCGCCAAACGGATCAGACATAGGTTGGTTCTTGAATACTTAATTCTTTCAAAAAGGCTCACACCTAAAAATATATAAACTAGAACAAAGTTAGAAACTAAAACATGAAAATGAAAGTTATAATCAGTTAACGTTTCGGAAGAATATCATCTACTTCCGTTCTCAACTGTTTGGCCGCCAACCATGACAGTTCGTTGTTTAAGTATTTCCATAGTCATGTGAGATATTAAATTATATTTATCTTATTTTTACTTCGTCTCTAAGGATGGGCCACCAACTAGTACAAGAATCTATTAAATAATTTGAAACGCATCTATTCTCGTTTAATAAAATAATTGCGGATTCTTTAAGTTTTCTTTTAGTTCCGTTGCTCTCTTTTTCCAAAATCTTCGCCGAGTTCCATTGAATCATGTGATTATTATCCCACGCGTGTTCACGAATTTTGGATTTTTCAAATATAGTGTAATGTCTCAAGTGACTATGGAAATACATAAACAGCGAACTGTCATGGTTGACGGTCAAAAAGTTTTTGAGAACGGAAATAGATATTCTTCCGAAACGTTAACTGCCTATAACTCTCTTTTTCATATTTTTAAGTGTGAGACTTTTTGAACCAATTAAGTATTCAAGAACCAACCTCTGTCTGATCCGTTTGGCGCAGAGGTTCTTTCATTAAAATTTTTAAATATTTTTCAGTGGCAAAATAGCCAACAAAAAGTAATACAATCTGAATATGAGACAAATAAACAGTTATAGACATAATATCTAACTAAAAATTATTCCTAAATTAATTTTTTTTTAAACAATTTACACAAATGAATAATAAATACAACCAAAAGAATTAAAAAATATCTTCTATCAAACCTCCATCAGCCCTAATGCATGCCTCAATTCGCTTTCTGTTATTCTTCATAACTTTTCGGAGGGTTGCAGGCATAATTTCAGCGCAAGCTTGCCTAATCCGGTTTCTCATTTGTAGGCTATTTCATGGCTGCGTTTTGTAGACTCCATTCTTCAGAAACCCCCATAAAAGAGAGTCCAAGGGCGTGAGGTCAGGTGACCTCGGAGGCCAATGAATAAACGGGCTATTCCTTCCAATCCATCTCCGGGGAAAATTGCCGTCAATTCCGCACTACTATTGCATTGTGAATTGGGGCTCCAAGTTGAAATATCACATTGTTGTACGCAATAAGGGGCAAGTTTTCAATTTCGATTGAAAATTCAGTTTGCAAAAAAATTATAAAACGTTCCGCATTCAAATTTCCCTCAAAGAAATATGGCCCAATTATTTGTTCATTCAAAATACCGCACAGCACATTCACCTTTCTAGTATTTTGAGAGTTACCTGTGCCATTAGTTGTAAATGAGGCTTGATCTGAAAATAAAATATTTAAAAAAATAGGGTTGTTCAAAAACTCTCCCTTATGTCAAAATCAATATTCCAGCCGTCGTTCTTCGTATCCTTGTTCCATTGTGTCAGAAAACAGGCTTGAAGGGACGTAGTTTATTTCGACGAAAGCATCGTCAAAGTGTATTCTTGGGTACATTTAAAATTGTGGACATTCTCCTTAGGCTACACCTTGAATTTTTTTGCTCACAAACTGAAGAATTTTTGCATCTCTAACATGATCCCTCACACGTTGTTCTTGTTTGTTGCACACTTTACCAGTTCTATGGAATAAATTATTAATTCGCGAAACTTTCAAATGGTCTATTGGGTGTCGATCTGGATGCCGACTATTAAATTCTGTAGCAACTTCCCTCATTGTACGAGAATTATCACCAACTAATCTAACAATGGGAAACATTACGGCAAAGTTTCGACACCAGAGTGCAGCACTAGCACATACAGTAAACAGAATTTTTTGATAAGTCGTTCAAAGCGTGATAAAAATTATTATATTTTACTATAGTTGAGTTTACAATTGGGAAAAGCATATTATTATACAATAATGCATCAATGCTGCGTATCTGGATGTAGGAATGAAGAGTGCCACTCATTTCTAAATGAAGTGAACGTTTGAAAACTACGCGAAGCGGCAACACGTTGCAAACACTTTCGGGCAAAGAAACACTCTAAAATGAGTACAGCACATTTTATATCCGAAGATAACCTAAAATCTTGTTATTTTCAGCACTAAAAAACACCAGGCGCATTTTGAAAAAAGGAATAGGATGCCATAATATCACAAACGTACAGTACAGGTGCAATATACAAGAATATTTAAGTAAAAAACTGATTTAATATGTACGTTCTGTGACGTTTTCACAGAACACGGTGCGCCATGGCGGTTTGTTTACTGTATGTGCTAGTGGCTCCATCTGCGCCGAGCTTTAAGTAATGTTCGCTATTTCCACTTTTTCCGCAGTTGTAAGCATTTTACTTGAAATAAAATATGCTACAATACAGAAAATCAGACGATGCCAACAGATTTACATGACAACTAATCTGACATTTACAAAATTGTCTCAGTACTAACAAATGAGTCAGTCAGAGCATGCTTATTAAAACGAGAAATTTGAGTTTTTTTCATCAAGACCTCATTTTTTTTATTAGTGCCCTATTTTGCGTATTTAAAGTACGCGCGTGTTTTAAAGGTTACCATGGCAACAACTACAACCCGAGTCAAAATGTCAACTTTTTAATTATTGATCTGACAGGAATTTTTGCGGTATTAACCGCGAATCTGCTTTTCTATTTAAGTAATCAATGTTAGAACTAATTTTAAAGCAATATACAATCAGTAACAACTGTAGTGACAATAATTAATCCTATGTGACAGATTGCAAATTAATTTTTGCATTCCTCATTTGACACTGACAGGTATCCTGCTGGCACATCACGAATTCAACCATTTTACATTCTTAATTCTTATTTCCATTTTTTGTAGTAATAATTTCAAAGTGTACCAATAAAAAAAAATAGCGTAAAGTATTCGTGGATAAGTGGTCTTTAAAACACTTGCTCGCGCGTGTTTTAAAGACCTTATTATCCACTTATACTTTAATATACTATTTTGAATAAAAAATGCCTACTATGATTTTTTTATTTTTTTCATACAATTTAGTATCGTAGATGGCCTTGCATTCAAAGATGGAAAGTGATTTTGTGGTCTTGGTGATCTCTATCTTTTATGATCAGTTTGATTCAAATCGGACAAAAAACAAAAGAATTATTACACTCTTAATGAGACACACTATATATTATGTCTACCACTAAATTATTTAATTTTCTTGCAAATTATGCAAGTGTTCGTTATTTTATAAGCAGAAAAATATAAGTAATTTGCCCAATGCTGTTCTCATTTGTATAAATGCACAATGTACATACATCCTTTAGTAATTATATATTAGGTTGTTGACGAGGTGGATATATGCCTTTATGAAAGGACTAATAGCCATCCCTCTCGCATAAATAGTATCGTGAAATTACAACAAAGCGAAGCGCATTGCAAACTGCTGATAAGATAGAGCTTTCCTGCCGAAATTGCTCTTTTGAGCGCATCACAACACGCACCGAGGCCATTACGGCTTTTTCTTCACTTCAGTGCTTCTCACAGACCTCTTATTTCCACCGAAAATACCGACAGAAATTAGAGGAATGGCAAAATAAAACGTTGATGAGTTTTAAGGATGAATTACGTTAATAGGAGAGTCGTGTGATCGTTTTATCTATACTGTTTTAAGATTTTGTTTTTAAATGTCCCTATAACATAAAAATTTTACGAGTTGGATGATTTATAGAGTTCTATTTAATAAACATGCAATATTTCATGTTGAATGTTAGGGTGAATTAAGAGCATAAATATACAGTGTGGACCTAAAGAAACGCACAAAATTCATATCTTTGGTATGTGTCATTTTTCAAAAAAAATCCTCGAATAGGTCGATTTTAGTTTTGTAAATGCTACATTTTGTCACTATACCGACATTTATGACGTCATTGGTTTTTGAGTTATGTCGCCATCATAATTTTTTACTTCCCTCGCATATCGAAGGGAAGTATTGTATTCGAGAAAAAATCACCCTCCGAGATTTTTTCGGATTTTGACGTTTCAGAACACGTAGATTACGAAAATATAGGTTTTTTCAATTCCGTCAGTCTGTCTGTCTGTCTGTCTGTCTGTTTGTCTGTTGTTGCATTAACTAAAAAACTACTTGACGGAGAGCAGTCAAATTTGGTAGGTAGTTGACGATACTGTCAGCGAAGAAATGGTTAAAATTTCACTGGAAAATATACAGGGTGGGCCGTCTAAAGGGAATCAATAATGAAACAATTTTTTTTTGCTCAAATTTAAAATTTCCACGTTTCAGGACACGCTAAACCTATTTCGGAAAAAAAATTTGAAACTTTTTTTCACATTTTTGAAAAATTTTTTACCACTAAGAAAAATTTTTTTTTGTTTCCAATTTAAAATATCCACGTTTCATGGCATTCTAAACCTATTTCAAAAAAAAAAAATTTGAATTTTTTTACTAAAATAGATGAAAAAAAAATTACTTTTTTCGGATTTAAAATTTTCACGTTTAAAATATTTTTGAAAAATTTGTTAATTTTTTTGAAAAAAGATTTATCTATTTATCACTGCTATAGAATAGATGAAATATTTGTTTTTGCTCAAAATTAAAATTTGCACGTTTCATTAGATTCCAAACCTATTTCGGAAAAAAATTAACATTTTTTACCATCTTGAAAAAATATTTTACCACTACAATAGATGGAAAAAATTTCTTTTTGCACAAATTTAAAATTTCTACGTTTCATGACATTTTAAACATATTTCAGAAGGAAGAAAATTATTAAAAAAATTTTACCCACATTTTTGAAAAATTTAAAAAAATTAAATTTTTTAACTACCACTATACTTCCACTTCACGTGAGGCATTGAAAATGTGACAGATGGCAGTAATATTTGGCATATGCACCTATTATACTTTTATTGAAAAATGTACAGGTTGGTCATCCCAAGAAATAATTCAGTCATGGTGGACATCTGTAAAGGTATTTGCGCAACCCTTCCATATTTGACACCTGTCATTTAGTATTGAACTTTTTATCAGGTTATCTTTGTAATAATAGCAATAACTATTTTCCGATTATTATTCTTAATGTCATTTCATAATTAATAATTTTTTAGAGTGACCGCCATGCACAAATAACGAGGGAAGTTCTGTGTAAATACCTTTACCGATTTTTTTTAATGGAAACAGACATTTTTGTTTACTGTTCTTGGTGGTATATTCCTTTAGCTTTCTGGTGATTGATATTACCTAAGCCATTCTTTTGGAAAATAAATGTTTTGATTGATTGATACCTTACATAAGTAATTGTGAGAAAAAAATCATCTCCATTGCTCAAATTGCGACCCTCCAACCATTTGGTATTGACCAAGATGGGTGTAGACACTTTGCACGCTGTTCTGAATCATCTCATGGGCAATTCGTCTCATCTCCAAGCCAATTCTGTCTTTCAATTCTTCCATGGTATCCGGACTGTTAAACACTTGACTTTAAGTAACCCCAAAGAAAAAAGTCTAAGGGGGCTAAATCCGGTGAGCGCGGGGGCCACTCAATCGGACCTCGACAACCTATCCACCTTCCAGTAAGTGTCTAAAAACTGACGCACTGCTATCCCAAAATGAGGTGGGGCCCCGTCTTGCTGAAACCGGGCGGTCAAACGCGTTAATCAAAATAAAATCTTTGAGTGCAGCTGTGAAATGTTGTGCAGTTATAGTTTTTCACTGTAGAAATTGCGTAAAATTAGAGCCAGAAGCTTAGGTCGGGGATTAAACGTTGCCAGAAGTCGGTAAAGTTGTAAGAGTATTGTGCAACATATTAAAATTTGATATTAGTCAAGGTGCAATTCTGGCGATTTTGTTTTTGTATTTAAAATCTCCCTAAAAACAAATCATATTCGCGAAACGTCAAAAAATGCTATCTATCGTTCACTTCTGTCGGCTCGAATTTTCGATATCGCCCATGTAATTAAGATTGAAAATGCCAATTTCGATCTTTCGATATCGACATTAGGAAGCCTTCCTGCTGATGTATTTATTTAGTTATGAACATTTAAAAATCTCATGTTTTGCTTTTTCCGACGAGACTAATTGAAATTTCAAGTCCACCCCGACCGTAGCACATCGCGTTAGGCGTCGATATTCACGGCCGATTTCTCGGTTCGAATCTTGTACGCATGTGTTTTTTTTTAATTTGTTTTGAATTTTTTAGTGATATTTCTTGTCTCAAAATTATACTGCACTTATTTTTTATTTCTGCAGTTAAAAACTTTAACTTCACAAAATTTCAGAGCTGCACTCAAAGATTTTATTTTAATTAAAAATTAGCGCGTTTGACCGGTGGTACACGCTTCTCATCCCGGAACGGACTTCTGGCTGCAGAGCTACGTATTTTTCAGCTAGTAAGGGAGATTTTTATATAAAAATTTTCACTGCACTTTATAATTTTTAATTTCCATTGTCAGCTCTTCGTCTATAAGACATCTGTTTAAACAGAATTTCCTTCTTTTGTCATGACCTTGAAAGTTATAAAAATTTCTTCCTTATCTTTGGTTTCACTAACACAGGTCAACAAAAAAAAATCCGGTGCAGAGACTAAACTTATTATGTCTTAAGTATTTTTGGGCGCTGAAACCGAATTTTCAATTTCAAAGAATTTTCTGCCTCATAGATTTCGAGTAAATCCTGGTTTTTATTGTCAAAAATCATATCTTGACAATAAAAATCGGGATTTACTCGAAATCTACAAGGTAAAACATATTTTAAATTCAAAATTCGGTTTCAGCACAGAAAAATACTTAAGACATGATAGGGTTAGTTCTTGGAGCCGAACATTTTTTTTTTGTAGATCTCTGCACAGATCTGCACACAGAACATTTTTTTTGAACTGTGATCATTGTACGCCGAGAAAGACTAGATATTTATCCTACGTACTCTAGAATATCCGCCTAGGAAATAAATTATTTTAATTAATTGTATTAATTATTATTGATTTAATTATTCACGGTATTTTTTATTTAATTCGGAAAGAACTTATAGGTGAAGTACTAATATATTTTTTTCTTTTCAGGTAAATGAAAAATGAGGTTTACATAACTGGATGCCGGAGTGGATAGCTGGTATGAACTATTTACATTAGTGTTAAGTCATGAGCGCCGGTACCTGCGGGGCCGGGGCCATCTTTCTCAGCTTAGCATGGGTGCGGAGCTCCCCCTGCTGAAATCTGAATTTTCTATGCATACAAATGAATAAATAAACAAACCACATCATCAAATATTCGATTCGCCCTGCAATTTCAATGAGTTTCGTGCTGAGTCTGATTGAGATACGAAACACAACTTGACGATAAGGTTGTTTACGCGAGGAACTTTAACTATCCGAAAAGTATCATGTAGTAATTTATCGTAAGTTCCCCCCCCCCCCCCATTGCATTAACATTTGCTGCAGTCAATCTGCCGTAAAAAGGGGGTACAGCGGGTAGTCTGAATTTTTTGATATGTTGTCAGAAAGGTAAAATCCTGGGTTGACGTATCCCTACTTGTGTCGATATCGCCGCCATCTTGAAAATAATTTGGAATCGATTTATCCCGTTTCCTGTTGGTCGGACGAAAAAATTGTAAGGGATAAAAATTTTCATAAAACTTATAGATCTTGAACAAATCTATTAAAAACATATGTATTGTTTATAACTTTTCTCATCAGTCTCTAAGTTACAGCGACTAATTTATATGCATTTACCTATTTAATTGTTATTTTTTATTTAAGGAATTTAATATTTAAATTCTAATGGATTACTGTAAGTACTTTAGTTTATATCTTCTCAGAGCAAGTGTATTTAACTTGTTACTTCCCTCGCATACCGAAGGGAAGTATTGTATTCGAGAAAAAATCACCCTCCGAGATTTTTTCGGATTCTGACGTTTCAGATCACGGAAATTACGAAAATATAGGTTTTTCAATTCCGTCAGTCTGTCTGTCTGTCTGTCTGTCTGTCTGTCTGTCTGTCTGTCGGTCTGTCTGTCTGTCTGTTGGTGCATTTACTAAAAAAATTACTAGACGGAGAGCAGTCAAATTTGGTGGGTAGTTGACGCTACTGTCAGCGCAGAAATGGTAGAAATTTCACTGGAAAATATACAGGGTGGACCGTCTAAACGGAATAAATAGTGAAAAAATTTTTTTTTCGCTCAAGTTTAAAATTTCCACGTTTCATGACGCGCTAATCCTATTTCGGGAAAAAAAATGTTTGAAAATTTTTTTCACCAACATTTTTGAAAAAATTTTTACCAAGATGAAAAAAATTTTTTTTGCTCAAATTTAAAATTTTCACGTTTCATGACACGCTAATCTTATTTCGGGAAAAAAAATTTTTGAAAATTTTTTTCACCAACACGAAAAATTTTTTACTACTAAAATAATTGAAATTTTTTTTTTCTTCAAATTTAAACTTTCCACGGTTCGTGGCATTCTAAGCCTAATTAAAAAAAACATTTTTCGAATTTTTTTTTACCTCTGAAAAATTTTTTGCTACTAAAATAGATGAAAAAATTTTTTTTCTTTCTTCAAATTTAAAATTTCCACGTTTCATGGCATTCTAAACCTGTTTCAAACAAAAAAATTTTGAAAATTTTTTTACCACTAAAACGGATGGAATTTTTTTTTATTTCGTCAAATTTAAAAATTTCTACGTTTAAAATTTTAAACCTATATTAGAAGAAAACAATTTGAAAATTTTTCTACCAACTTTTTTGAAAAATTAAAGAAAATTGAAATTTTTTAACCACCACTATACTTCCACTCCATTACGTGAATGTTGGATTGAAAATATAACAGACGGCAAAAATATCTGGCATATGCACCTATTATACTTTGAAAAATATACAGGGTGGTCATCCCAAGAAATAATTCAGTCATGGTGGACATTTGTAAAGGTATTTGCGCAAGCCTGCCATATGGCACCTGCTATTTAGTATTGAACTTTTGCTGTTGGATGAACAATCTGTATATTTTTTTGACCAAAGCTTATCAAGTTTTCTTTGTAATAATAGCAATAACTATATTCCGATTATTATTCTCAATGTCATTTCGTAATTACTAATTTTTTAGAGTGACCGCCATGCACAAATAACGAGGGAAGTTCTGTGTAAATAACTTTACCGATTTTCTTCATATATAACTTTACGTCATTGACTAATTGCTAGTGTGGAGGGGGGTCTAAGAAAAATTTGACGTTCCCAGTTAATCAATTTTATTTTAATTTTCCTATTAACTTGGCAGTTTTTAAAAATTTTTCATTGCGATAGAATGTCACTCCCAAGTACTAAAAGCCTGTAAACAGGCTCGTTTAGAGGGGTGGCGGGGCTGTTTCCCCCGCGTCCGGAGGTTTTTGGGGGCCCGTGTGTCATTTCAAGTTAGAGAAGCATTTGCATTAGGCGAAATAAGAAATGTTTTGATCTAAATAACAATGAGTTTTGAATGACTAAATATGAAATTGCTGCCCCCGTTTTTCAGTACTGCGATCGGGATAAATATTTTTATTTCAAGCAATACCACCCTCCGCTCTTCAAAATTTCGATCGAGGAAAATATTCAATTTTAAGGAGTAGTTCCCCCCGCTCTTGAAAATTGCTGTGAGTTGTATGTTACTCCCCCCCCCTTCCCGATTTTCTCTCGACAGCCCTGCCTGTAAATCAACATATGGATAGTCAAAAATTAATGTTTCAGATTGCATACATTTATGTGG
Source organism: Stenurella melanura (assembly GCA_963583905.1). NCBI lineage: Eukaryota > Metazoa > Arthropoda > Insecta > Coleoptera > Cerambycidae > Stenurella > Stenurella melanura. The sequence continues at coordinate 17,161,348 of OY757311.1, read as the reverse complement.
TCATAAGAAATATTTTAAATTATTCATTTGTATGCTATTTTTAATCACAAGAAATCGTTAATGGGGAGGGGGCTAGCTTTTGTGATGTAATGTGTGTGTAATATGTGTTAGGGGGGTCGCTGAAAGTATGACAGCGTGACGACGAGGGAGGGAGGGGTCCAAAAAGGTGAAATTCTGAGTGACGTATTTTATGGACGGCCTCTAAATAGGTCAAGTATTGAAGAAATATTGTAAATAATCTGAGGCCTTTGGTTCTAGTGTATATATCAAATCCCAAGTTTCTGAACTTTTACCACCTTACTTTACTTATTTTCCCCTATTTATACCTATTTAAACTTCAACTGATTCATCTCAAAATATAATCCAAATCCAGATGTCGTTATAATACATACGTGTACCAAATTTCAAGTGAATGTCTCAATATTATTTTATCAACCCTTATAATAATGGAGTGGGGGTGGTTGGGGGGTTCACAAATATTATCAGAAAATTTGAGGCCTTGTCTTCTAGTATATGCAACAAATGCTACATTTCTGTGCTCTTACCAACTTGCTTAACTTATTTTCCCTTATTTACCCCTATTTAACACCTAACCCTTCATCGGAATTAGCGCAAAATATAATCTAGCTCCGGATCTTGTCATGATACACACGTGTACCACTCCACTAGGTGGATGTGGAAGTAATTACGACATAATAATCGATTTCCACGCAAAAATTAATATTTTTCTAATAGTTACTCGTTACTCATATATGACATCTGTCAAATAAACAAGAGGTTCAAACCAACTACACGATTTAAATGTTATGTCAAGTGGTTGAACAGGAAAATTTGTATCCTTGTAAAAGGGACATTATGTGCTTTAACACAACATGAAATATTGTTCCCATATTACAATAAGGCAACAAACCAAGGAGTGGCGAGGGGGTGCGTTGAGGAGTACCTGATTAATCAACATAAATTCAGAACTAGGTGCATCGTTATCAAAAATTCGGTGTGCCTATATTCGCGACAGTCTGAGTATTGACAAATCATTACAATTGGGTAGAGAATGGTTTAAATGTTCTAATGGCATACACAGTCTGGTAGTAGTAAATGACACAGAGTCGGGTCAAGTTTAAAAAGACCGATGTATGAATTAATATTGCACATACGTTTTCACTATCTCTTGCACACAAACTTAAAGCCATAGCCTAAAGACATTGTCAGTGTATGTCTACCAAGATTCTTTCCCACTTCTTTTGAGACGGAAATATGAAATGTACACTGAGGAGTGAGAAACATAGTCATAAGCTCAGTGATTCTCAAACTGCGTGATTTAACGACGAATAATATTTATTTCCGTGAACTAACGCCACTCTAAATAATAAAAACGTCTTTATATGAAATATTTAAGTTATTTTTAGTGGTAAATAGTGGATATTCATCCGTCAAACGAACAATGTCAAACCACTAAGTCCTACAGTTTTCTAGTACGTAGATATTACACGTTTTAGAGTAGTATAAACACGATCGCAGAGCTCAAACGGTAAGATGCTCGAGAGCAATAAATATAAATGGGGTTGTTACAAGATCGATCCCCAATCAATTCCACTTTTTTTATTTGATTAATTATTAAAAGTTGATAATTTTCCTTCTATAATTTGTTTTGCTAAAACTTTATTTTCCCCAAAAATGTGTCTTTTATTGTCTCTAATAATATCTACTTTCTTACATTATATATATTAATACACGAATGGTGAAACGTGCGTCGAGTAGATAAATTGTTCAAGTGTAGTGTTTTAGTGCTTATGAAAACGTGTCAATGTGTTCTTCTTTCAGAATTGTTTTAATTTATTTGTTTTAAAATTATTGTTATTTTTTTTAATATTTGCGTTGTGAACCAGAATTTCTATTTATTACCGCTAAAACAAACTATATTTTCGTTATTCTCATAGAGATTTCAGATTTTTTTTTGTTATATGAAATATTTTATTTTTACTGACATCGTTTCCCCTACTAATACTACGATCCTATCTTTTCCTGGCAAGAAATGCCCAAACCTTCCCGTGTCTCTTTCTGGACTGTAGCAATATTAGTCTTTGATTTCTTTTTCTTACCACTCATTGTTATTGACTGAATTGGGCAATTCATTTTTTGTTATCAGTTTCATTTGTGCCCGAACCTATATACCTACAGTGTCCCTCGTAAAGTTGGAACATATGGGAAAAATTTGTATTATTGATATTTCTAAAACATACTAGATTGGGGGTTCGTTTCTTTTTTCACGTGCAAATACCTTTATTCAAGTAAAATACATACATTTTTTGTCTAAACTAATCGAATATTTGTGAAATAGGCACAAGAGTTTATGATAATTAATGGTAATGGTAAAATTTGTATTTTTTTATTTTCCTCCTATCTGCTCCAAAATTGATATATGGGGTCCTTGTTGTATTCTATATGCACTTTTTCTTCATAAAATTTTTCTGTATCTTAACAATTTGACCCACTTTTCGGTACCACGGTCAACTATTTTTTACAGTCTTGCCAAACCGGTGATCACATGACATGTGTCAAAATGTCATTTTTTGTTGTTGGACATGCATATACGAACCCCCAATAGAGTTTTTTAGAAATGTCAAAAATACAATTTTTACCCATATTTAGCCAACTTTATGGACACTGTATATTTAGAATTCCACTAAAATTATGCAAGTTACTAAATTAATAATCTTAACATTTTATGATAATATCTTTCCCATATTTTTTTAAAATTATTTACGGCATCATTGTTGAGATCTGTTTGAGAACTACTGGCATTTCTTATGCATCAAATAAAATCTTAGTTCAGACGTTTTAGCGGCCATGACACAAGTCAGTTTAAATTGTACCCGATTCTACCTATGTACTTATGTCAATTAAATACTATTCTTTCATGAAGTTGTGCCAGGGGTTCGGCGGGATGAATAAGAATACAATAAGTTTTTACTGAACTATTAACTACTTACCACTAACTACTGACCTCACAATATTCTGCTTTTGTATTTAATAGCTGTATTTCTAACAATCTTAAAATATTTATTTTGGAAACTTTCAACTTAAAACTTATCAGAAAAACTTTTATAATTGGTGCTTGAAGCGAATTAATTAAATTTAATGAGTATCATCCGATAAGGATGTGAGATGAAAAATATTTTGCTTCTCCCATTTAAATTTATACGTCAGCTGAAAAATCAATTTTAGTTCAATTTGTCGAATTCTCGTTAGTCTGATGGAAGAAAGGAGAATGATAAAATTCCCGGTAATAAACAGACTAAGAAGTTGGATATATGACAATAAATAATACCACTTTTTGTTTTCGTTCAGGATGGAAATTTGTTATATCCTATTTACCATGATGAAACGAAAACATATTATTCCTAAAAGAATATAGAGATTTCGATTCATTTAACCTCCAGAAACGCTGAAAATTCCATTTGTTTTATTAGATGAGTTCATATATTGGAAGACTTATTATTTTACTTCAATTTTGAAATCGTATTAAATGAGATAAAATTTGGTCTAGATAGGGAAATAAATTGGAACAAAAACGACCAAAGAATCCTTAATTTTCCGGCTTGGATCTGGCGGAGAGACTTCGAAGAAGGATTATTTATAGTTAGACCAGTGGTGGAGTTTGTTGGAATTTATTAAATGTGTAATTGAGTTAGACGTTCAAGATATAAAATTTTATCGAGAAAATGTAATCTGATTAAAAAGCATTAGTACAAATCTGTGTAATTAATGTAAATGCTGCCTAAATAATATTACAATTTTTGCAGTTTTTACACCCTGCAATGGCGTTGTCAAAGAATTTATATAAATAGAAGCAGAGATGAAGTGTAAAAGTCATACGATTCTGTTGACAAGATGTCCAACATACCTTTTTCTCGCCATTTCGTTCTAAGATACAACATTGCCGATAACGCTGTCTCTGTTGCAGCCTGTCCAAGGCCGTGGTATATGAATGTACCATAGACATATGTCTAAATCTAGTTATTTAATAACAGCTGTTCATGTTAGACTCAACCAACCTTAAAATTATTTTCATGTTTAGTGCAAATATTTTTGTACAAAAATATATAAGTATTGTAAACGATTGTTTTGTTCCTTTATCCCTTAACATTCCTTGCAGATGCTCAAATTCACAATTCAATTTGTGGCCAGGTAGAACTCCATTTTACTAGACAATTCATTACTTGTAGCCTTGTAGGAATTAAGAACAACTGGTAAGTACTTTTATTTTTGGCACTGTAGGTATATTATGTTTTTTAAATAAAAAGGTCTAGGTTAATTTGTCAAAATATAAATGAACCAAGGGGCCATTTACTTCAAATTCTAAGAAATAAACTGCCGCATGATTTCCTGTAAATTGGTTAGGTATTTCTTTTCTAATTCGTAAGGGATGCAAACACATTTCTGAATCGGCTTTTTAAATTAAACACACTCTACTTAATTCAACTCTAGTACACATCTTTTTCCGAACCATGGCCTCTTAAAATTAATTGTATTGCTGTAGCAAAGATTAGAGAACCAATATTTGACGGTAAATAACTGTTAATTTTAGGAAAATAAATATGTATACAGCTCAGCATGGGTTGACGACCGACACAAACTGTCGTCGTATTAGAAAAACAGCATGTAAACGTTATTTGATGCAATTTTAAGTCATATTTTGATTCCTCGCCAGCACTTAAAATAGTTTATTTACAGATCAAAATGTTTACAAATTGGGCGATTAAGGTTATATTTACATTTATTTGTCACGTCAGAATGATGGTGGCTGCAATAAAGATGGTGCTATAGTAATTTTGGTCATAAAGAAAGAGATGGCTATAAAATGTCATGTCTGAACTATGTTGTCAACACACTTGTAAATGTGTATCTGCTTCTATTTATATAAATTCTTTGGGCGTTGTTGTAAATGTGTAAAATATTTTAAAGGTATAGTAAACGAAATACATATAGTGATACGAAGAAGCAAAAAGAGCGGCGGTTTCCTTTGTCGGTCGTTTTGTTGGCATGAACTGCTTCATCGGCTCAACAACTCAAAAGATTAAATCTAAATCTATTAGTGACTACCTAAGTAAACTATCAAATGACAGTAAAACTGACTATTCACTTTGGCAAGCCACAAAAAGACCGATCTTGCACAATCCACCAATTAAAAATGCAGACGGTACATGGGCAAAAAGTAACATACAAAAGGCTAACAGATATGCCAAACATCTTGAAAGGACCTTCCAACTGAATGCGAATGAGGGAGATTGGGAAAACTTTATCCAGGAAGAATGTGATATCAGACTCGCTACTCCAAAAGAAATTGAAACAGAAATTAAACAAAACATCAGCCCGAAGGAAGCTCCAAGGTTTGACTTAATTACTGGGGAAATTTTAAAACAGCTTCCACGTAAAGCAATCATAAGACTTACCTACCTTATCAATGCATCATTTAGATTAAAATATGTACCTAAGATATGGAAAGTAGCAGAAGTGACAATGATTCCTAAACCCGGAAAACCACCAAATGATGTCTCATCTTATAATATCCTTACTCCCTGTAATATCGGAACTGCTTGAGAAAGTGGTGCTTAAAAGATTGAAACCAATTCTTGATGACAAAAATATATAAGTATTGTAAACGATTGTTTTGTTCCTTTATCCCTTAACATTCCTTGCAGATGCTCAAATTCACAATTCAATTTGTGGCCAGGTAGAACTCCATTTTACTAGACAATTCATTACTTGTAGCCTTGTAGGAATTAAGAACAACTGGTAAGTACTTTTATTTTTGGCACTGTAGGTATATTATGTTTTTTAAATAAAAAGGTCTAGGTTAATTTGTCAAAATATAAATGAACCAAGGGGCCATTTACTTCAAATTCTAAGAAATAAACTGCCGCATGATTTCCTGTAAATTGGTTAGGTATTTCTTTTCTAATTCGTAAGGGATGCAAACACATTTCTGAATCGGCTTTTTAAATTAAACACACTCTACTTAATTCAACTCTAGTACACATCTTTTTCCGAACCATGGCCTCTTAAAATTAATTGTATTGCTGTAGCAAAGATTAGAGAACCAATATTTGACGGTAAATAACTGTTAATTTTAGGAAAATAAATATGTATACAGCTCAGCATGGGTTGACGACCGACACAAACTGTCGTCGTATTAGAAAAACAGCATGTAAACGTTATTTGATGCAATTTTAAGTCATATTTTGATTCCTCGCCAGCACTTAAAATAGTTTATTTACAGATCAAAATGTTTACAAATTGGGCGATTAAGGTTATATTTACATTTATTTGTCACGTCAGAATGATGGTGGCTGCAATAAAGATGGTGCTATAGTAATTTTGGTCATAAAGAAAGAGATGGCTATAAAATGTCATGTCTGAACTATGTTGTCAACACACTTGTAAATGTGTATCTGCTTCTATTTATATAAATTCTTTGGGCGTTGTTGTAAATGTGTAAAATATTTTAAAGGTATAGTAAACGAAATACATATAGTGATACGAAGAAGCAAAAAGAGCGGCGGTTTCCTTTGTCGGTCGTTTTGTTGGCATGAACTGCTTCATCGGCTCAACAACTCAAAAGATTAAATCTAAATCTATTAGTGACTACCTAAGTAAACTATCAAATGACAGTAAAACTGACTATTCACTTTGGCAAGCCACAAAAAGACCGATCTTGCACAATCCACCAATTAAAAATGCAGACGGTACATGGGCAAAAAGTAACATACAAAAGGCTAACAGATATGCCAAACATCTTGAAAGGACCTTCCAACTGAATGCGAATGAGGGAGATTGGGAAAACTTTATCCAGGAAGAATGTGATATCAGACTCGCTACTCCAAAAGAAATTGAAACAGAAATTAAACAAAACATCAGCCCGAAGGAAGCTCCAAGGTTTGACTTAATTACTGGGGAAATTTTAAAACAGCTTCCACGTAAAGCAATCATAAGACTTACCTACCTTATCAATGCATCATTTAGATTAAAATATGTACCTAAGATATGGAAAGTAGCAGAAGTGACAATGATTCCTAAACCCGGAAAACCACCAAATGATGTCTCATCTTATAATATCCTTACTCCCTGTAATATCGGAACTGCTTGAGAAAGTGGTGCTTAAAAGATTGAAACCAATTCTTGATGACAAAAATATAATCCCAGCGTACCAATTTGGCTTCAGAGAGAATCACTCAACAATAGACCAAGTCCATAGAATTACTGATATATTTGAAAAGTCGTTAGAAGAGAGAAAAGTTTGTTCCACCGTCTTCCTTGATGTGGCACACAAGCCTTTGATAAAGTATGGCATGTAGGACTTAATTATAAATTACGCAGGCTTTTACCCAAACAGTTCTCACAGTTATTGAAGTCTTACATTTCAGACGGAGCTTTCAGAATTAAACAGGAAGATGCTTACTCTGAACTAGAAGAAATTAAGGCGGGAGTACCACAAGGCAGTGTATTAGGGCCAGTCCTCTACTTATTATACATCAGTGATATTCCTGAATTAGAACATTACACGATAGCTACCTTTGCTGATGATACTGCCATAATGGCTGTAGGCAAAAATCACAAAGAAGCTGCGGCGAATCTGCAAATCTCAGTTAATAAAATCAACAACTGGACTAAGCAGTGGCGAATCAAATTGAACGAGACTAAATCTGTCCATGTCAACTTTACGAACAAAAGAAATCATCCCTGTTAGCATAAATAATATCCAGGGCCCATACGCTGATACAGCGAAATATTTGGGTATGACTTTGGACGCTAAGCTACGCTGGAGAGCTCATGTGAAAAAGAAAAAAGAAGAACTGGATATCAAATTTAGAAAAATGCTTGGACGGAATTCCACCTTGTCACTTGATAACAAAGTACTACTGTACAAAGAAATTCTTAAGCACGTAAGTGTTGAAAAGTGCATCCAAGTAATTAAAAAAGATTTGATAAAAAAAAAATTATGTTTTTTTTAAATAGGTTTAGAATGCCATGAAACGTGGAAATTTTAAATTTGAACAAAGAAAAATAATTTTTCATCTATTTTAGTGGTAAAAAAATTTTCAAAAATGTTGGTGAAAAAAATTTTCAAAAATTTCTTTTTCTGAAATAGGTTTAGTGGAAATTTTAAATTTGAGCAAAATTTTTTTTTTCATTATTTATTCCCTTGAGAGTTTAACCATTTCTTCGCTGACAGTAGGGTCAACTACCTACCAAATTTGACTGCTCTCCGTCAAGTAGTTTTTTTAGTTAATGCACCAACAGACAGACAGACTGACGGAATTGAAAAACCTATGTTTTCGTAATCTACGTGATCTGAAACGTCAAAATCCGGAAAAATCTCGGAGGGTGATTTTTTCTCGAATACAATACTTCCCTTCGGTATGCGAAGGAAGTAAAAATATGGTCTTAAAACATAAGTCTTGACGATCGTTTTCCAAAAAAAAGGTTTAAAAAGCTTTGGTAGAAGCTCAGAAATAAATTGTTGAAGATGGCCACTTTTGGCCACTTTTCGAAATTTAATCGCCAGTAGTTAAAAAATGGCGCGTTTAAGAAAAAAATATCAAGAGTCAAAAAGTGTTTATTTTGGCCCAATTTAACCTAACGGATATTTGGAAAACGATTTCTTCTTCTATTTTTATGTTGCAACTTCTTTGTTAATACCAAATTAACTGCCATCGGAATCAAAAAAAATTAATAAGGTTTTTTGTTGACAATTAAATAACAATCACAATAAGTTTCAATCTGTCGAAACTTCGGGGTTACTTAGGTTGCTTCTCCGAGCGTCTTTTTGAGAGTATACCACTCACCTATACGTCGATGTGGATGTAATTATCGTTTCATTTGCATGCGTGACTTTGTGAGCAATTAGATAAACCTGTTATTTAGTTTTATGTAAGTTAATTAGTTCGTTATCTACATGAATCGATTAATGGTGTAAAATGGCAATCATGTAATTCATAGTTCCTAAGGGACGTTGGATCCTGGTATCGAATAATTGGATTAAAAGTATAAAAACCCATAAATTGTACATTTAACGAGTTAAATTTAATTTATTCTATAAAGCTTTTTTCCTTATTAAATATTTTCGGTATATAACTTGTACCAGATAAAGACGAAAATAACTTTAAACAACGTCAACTTAAAAGTGATAACATTAATAATTTCTACCATACATGGTATTCTGTGCATGAAAATCAAGTAAATATGCTCGAAAAGTTAGGGGAAAGTTCTTAAATTCGTGTTTTAAATAAACTAGAACCTATGTACATATTGGTTACACCCCTAACTTGTTAATTTTATCCGAATGTAGTATAGTAGGCGAAGCAGCGACCACTCAAAATGCTACCTGAAAAGATGTTAGGGTGAACTGTAATCAGATCAATAATATAGTAGTACAAGAATCGTGTTCCAGCATTTTTTAAATTATGCCATGGTTGAAAGTGCAAAAAAAAAAAATAGACGACTTCTCGTTGCAAATTTTTTTCCTCGTCTACGTGACCAGACGTCAGAATCTTACTTATATAAGAGGCGTGCCTTACTTTTTTCCCCTATTTACCCATGTCTAACCCCCAGCCCTTCAACGGAATCATCTCAAAATATAATCTAGTACTTATAGTAATCGTAAAAAAATTTCACATTTTTTTTATTGAAATAGGTTTAGAATGTGATGAAACATCGAGATTTTAAATTTGAGAGAGAAAAAATTGTTCCGTCTGTCGGTCGGTCTGTCTGTCTGCCGATCTGTAACTTTTTTTGTGCGCACGTTTGCTCTGAAAGGGTTTAATATTGATTTATATATATTATATAAATTTTGTTCACGGATGTATTATAACGAGATCTGGAACTGGATTGCTTTTTGAACATATCCGGTGTAGGGTTGGGGATAAATAGGGGAAAATAAGTAAAGCAAGCCGGTGAAATTACAGAAACTCCCAAGTTTCAGATCTAATGACTTCGCTTCTAGTATATACTGTGGCTAAGAAAAACAAGGTTTTAGTTTGCCCAAGTTGTTCTTATGTGGGCCACCCTACAAGCGACGTGGTTAGCGTCACTGGTTTAACCTGGCTAGCACTGTAAAGATACGGACAGCAAAAGGACGTTGAGTTCAAGGCTTGGGCGCCATTGATTACTTAGTATAATCAAGGAAAATTAAAGATAAAGATAAACAAAATACAAATGTTACATATACACTATATTACAAAATATTATATTACAAAAAAAGAATGAGCTATCACAGCATCAGCGATACTGTATAGCAAAATATCAAACCGAATTATGTACAAGATAAACTATATTACAAGATACACTATATTACAAGTTGCTCAACAGCAAGATAAATTTGAGGTGTTTACGAGACAAAAAAAATATATTACAAAAGATACATCTCGCAACTTTACCTCAATACTAAAAATCATATATTACAACAAAATGTGAGCACTTACGAGATTTAAACCGAAATATATTACGAAGGTATCTCGCAAATGATTCAACAAACAAAATATTTACAGCATTAGATATACTAAAATGGCGACACGAAATATATTACAAAATAAGGCCGGGGCTACTTGAGAATTTTACGAGAGACAAAATAACATATTACAAAAAAATGTCTCGTAACGGTTTCTCAATACTCACAAAACATATATTACAACGAAATGCCCCATGGCTTTACCACATCAACTCTATATACACTCGTTACACAAAATGCACCACGACTATTACCATTTATAACCAAACAAAAGTGCATGTACACTAATACGATGAAAAATTTCAACAACGAATCAAGATAAAGGTAACTCTGAATTAAAATATATTACAACAAATTAAAAAAACAAAATCTTACAAAAGACGCTTGATTCTAAGATTTAAATTTAAGAGATACTTGGCTTTATGAACCAAAACTAGGTACATTGCTTTCATGAAGCAAGAACTACTATAAGTGAAAATAATCCCTTTTATATGAGATAATAATCAAAAGTACTTACCTTTCGTTTTAAAAATCCTGATGAGAGAATTCCTAAATACGCCCCTGTTCTCCGATGATTATAGATTTAAAAGTTGTGTATATGGTTCGTTGTCAGAGGACCTCCATTTTCTCAATTGGAATGATTCTAGCGTGGTCGCCTTAATTCCATTTTGAGGTTATGAAATCATAAAGAACATGCTCTTACATCATTTGTCGGCAAGACAAAATTAAGTAAATTTCTTCGTGCAGAAAGTTTCATTTTACTTGGTGGAAAGTCTTAAATATGAGTTGTGTCGAAAGATTTCGTAACAAAGAGAAACGTAGTATTGTAGAGTTTAATACCTAATTGTTAATAAACGCTGAACATAGGTAATATTTCATGAAGCAAAAGTGTAACATTGAGATCACTTCGACGTGAAAAGGAAATTTGTTATGTTATAGAAAGAAAAAAGAACCTACAACAATATTTTTAAGCGTTAGATGATATTTAGAGATATAGAATTATTTAACTATTACCTTATACGTCCATAAGGTTCCTTCATTTAACATCCCCTTTAGGGTCAAACAAAATTTCAATTACGTCCATCTCAAAGGACGGCTCCAGTGAAAGAGAAGGAATTTAGTCTAACGCGGCGTATTGTGAGATATGTCCCGGACCGACAGTAACGTGGCTCCGCCCAAAAAGTAGTTCTGTTATATTAATGAAATATTAAATTAACTAAAGGATCTATATGTTACTGATAGTTCTACGTTTCATGTGACTATCCGACTTTATTATAAATACTCGACTCAACTTCATTTTTCAGTTAGTTTGATTTATTTATTTAATTTAATTTGAATATTATCGAGCAAGCGCCGTTCAACACACTGATGCGTAAGCATAAGCTACTGACAACTTCTCATCTGTCTAGGAAAGTTCGTTATAGTACCAGAGCATAGGAGAATAAAATGTTTGATTATTACAATTTTTCTAATAAATGTTAGAAAATGTAACGAAGGATGCTATTGCGCATTCTGCACGTTACAATACAACAAATCCCAATTTGTTGTATATACTAGAAGCGATTTTTTATAACATTTTTCTAGTTCCAGATCTCATTATAGTACATACTGTACCAAATTTCAAGTAAATATATTGAAATGTTCCAGAGAAAACGTGAGCACAAAGAAAGTTACAGACAGACATATTTTTTCGCTCAAATTTCAAATCTCGACGCTTCATGAGATTTTAAACCTATTTAAAAAAAATAATTTTTAAATTTTTCTTGCTATTCCCATACTTTCTTTCCACCACGTGGATGTGGAAGTAGTAAGTAAGCCTTTTTCTAAGAATGTTCTATATGTGATTCCTTATTCGCCTGTCCGTACAATTTCACAATTTCTTTTACTTATTAATGGATTAATATTTTCTTTGTTTGAAATGTTAATTTTAGAATTTGTAGTGTACTATATCTGAGCAGTAGAATAAATTGCTCTTATTAAATTAGACCAAATGAACATGTCCGTTAGACCTATGCAATTTTAGGTAAAATATCGTTCATAACAATTTTAGAAAAATGTTTAATTTCAATATTTTTTTTTATACAAAAATATAACCATATGCAAAATTATGTACTATATACAACGCTGTAAATGCTGTAATCTACAATACTTTCCATTCTGTTTGTGGCTTTGTAAATTTCATACACAGTTGCTCGAACGAGTACCTAAGATATGTATCTCATATTTCAATTTCAATAATAATAATTGTTTTTATGTTTTAATTACATATAATAAACATTTATGCAAACTTTCTTCAATGTGTACACTTTCATCAAGAGGTTAATTAAAAAGTGTTATTAGACGTTTTTACATATTATGGGTACTAATAGTAAAAGTTATACATTCTCAACTCGTGAATAATTGCGAAATATTGTTGCAGATGCTTCACTGTTGCAGATATAAGGATCCCTTCCATCTTTTTATTTACAAACGCTATTCAGGTAACATTGAGGAGTTATTTTGGTTAATATCATATTAGTTACAGAGTTTCACAAGGATCGGAATTTGGCCTAGTTCTAGTTTTACTGTATATGAATACTATTAATATAAATACATATAGATATTATGATTTCGGAAAGCTGGCGTCCAGAACTACATATTGAAAAAATAATAACCCATTTTGGACTTAATGGCACAACATGGCGGGCAATTCAAATTTCAGATAACAAATTCATTTGTATCCACAAAGTTCAATATTTGGGTACCAAAATTTCAGGATATTTTGTTTTCAACAATAGGTATATTTTCTGAAAATTTGAAGCCAATCGGATCTCTTGACGTCCTTGGGCAAAAGAAAATCGCTTTTTAGCCAGTTTATTCCATTTTGTACGTTATGTACGTCCTCAAATGACCTAAAATCAACGCAGATTTGTTGGAATTTTAATTGCCGATGATACCACTATTTAGAGGCATGATAAAGATTTGAAGAAGGTAGATATACATTCATTTAGTAAAGGAAAAAAATCCGACTCACACTACCTGCTTTTAATACCCCTATAATGAATATAATATATTTAAGTTTATTATACGCACAGGCCGTGGGTTATTTCATCTCGAATTTGTTTATAACCCTTTTATGGTAAAACTGAGCGGGTAGGTCCAAATATAAGTATATTTTGTAAAGCATGGACACTTATTCTGCAATCTGGACCGACCAGCAAGAGAGAAAATGGCATCTACAAAGTGATTGAGCTGAAAGAAAATGGAAAGCATAATAGTAGCAGCCCATGACCAAGCATTGGACATCAGATATCGCCAGAGAATGATTCTGAAAAGCCTGTTCATAGCAAGTGTAGGATATGCAGCCTGGCAGAGGAACATGTCAGTCACGTGATGGCAGAATGTCCACTTTTTTTAATTAAAAAAATCGGTATTTACACAGAACTTCCCTCTTTATTTGTGCATGGCGGTCACTCTAAAAAATTAATAATTACGAAGTGACATTGAAAATAATAATCGGAATATAGTTATCACTATTATTACAAAGAACACCTGATAAGTTTTGGTCAAAAAAATATACAGAGTGCTCATCCAACAGCAAAAGTTCAATACTAAATAACAGGTGCCAAATATGGAAGGCTTGGGCAAATACCTTTATAAATGTCCACCATTATTTCTTGGGATGACCACCCTGTACATTTTTCAATAATAGTATAATAGGTGCATATGTCTAATATTATTGCCATCTGTCACATTTTCAATTCCACATACACGTAGTGGAGTGGAAGTATAGTGGTGGTTAAAAAATTTAATTTTTTTTTCAATTTTTCAAAAACGTTTTTAAAAAAATTTTCAAAATTTTTTTCTTCTGAAATAGGTTTAGAATGCCATGACACGTGGAAATTTTAAATTTGAGCAAAAAGGAAAGTTTCCTTCTACTCTACAGTGGTATTTTTTTTGGAAATTGGTTTAGAATGCCATGAAACGTGAAAATTCTAAATTTGAGCAAAGAAAAAAAATTTCCATCTATTTTAGTGGTAAAAATTTTTTCAAAAATATTGGTGAAAAAAATTTCAATTTTTTTTCTCAAATAGGTTTAGAATGTCAGTCATGTCAAACGTGAAAATTTTAAATTTGAGAAAAAAAAAGTTCCGTCTATTCCAGTGGTAAATTTTTTGCCAAAATGGTAAAAAAAATGTTGCAAATTTTCTTTTCTGAAATAGGTTTGGAATGTCATGAAACGTGGAAATTTTAAATTTGAGCAAAAAAAATTTTTTTTCATCTATTCTATACCCAGTGGTAGATTAAAATTTTTTAATCAAAATAATTTTTAAATCTGTTTGAATAGGTTTAGAATGCCAGGAAACGTGGAAATTTTAAATTTGAACAAAGACAAAAAAAATGTTTCGTGGTAAAAAATGTTTCAAAAATGGTGAAAAAAATTTTCAATTTTTTTTTTCTGAAATAGGTTTAGCGTATCATGAAACGTCGAAATATTAAATTTGAGAAAAAAAAATGTTTTCATTATTTATTCCCTTTAGACGATTCACCCTGTATATTTTCCAGTGAAAGTTCTACCATTTCTTTGCTGACAGTAGGGTCAACTACCTACCAAATTTGACTGCTCTCCGTCAAATAGGTTTTTAGTAAATGCACCAACACACAGACTGACAGACAGACAGATTGACGGAATTGAAAAACCTATATTTTCGTAATCTCCGTGGTCTGAAACGTGAGAATCCGAAAAAATCTCGGATTGTGATTTTTTCTCGAATACAATACTTCCCTTCGGTATGCGAGGGAAGTAAAAGCCTATTCAAGTGTAATTGGCAGTTGTGCTCCCGATAGTTAAACCATATCTCATAATGGATTCAAACAGTCCAGTAAGTAGTAAGCTGGTTGATTTATAAATTATTTGAATTTCCGTATAGCATAGACTGCACTATTTAGCCGTCTGCAGAGTTGATTTATATGTTCATTCCAGGTCCAAGTCTGATAGTTTATATACAACCCCAAGAATTTGGTAGACAGTGCTTCGGGGTTTGCATTCACTTTAAATAAAAGTCTGGTCTCAAAAACAAAATTTTATTTTCGTTTAGTACAAGCTAATTTGTAATGAACCACACTTTAGCCTGATTCGTGACCTGCCTAAGGACTGTCACCGGATCCTCTCCCTTTTTAACACTCACTTCAAATGTTGTACCGTCAGGATACACATAACTGTGAATATGTTTGTGTGGACCTAATACAGACCCTTGTGAGACTCCTCTGGTTATCACTACATATTACTTGAGTTCTATTCGATAAATAGGATCTTATTAGCTGTAGTGCAACTCCTCTAATTCCAATATTCCATTTTGTCTAGTAATATATTGTGCTCGACACAGTCAAAGGCAGCACTTAAATCTGTAAATATTCCTAAGAATGATTCATTTCTTTCAAATGCGTTTTTATGGAATTCTTAATGAGACTGACAAGTTGAGCATCTACAAAGACCTCCAAGTAGAAGCTAGCAGGCGTGTTCAGTCATTGTAGGAACCCTCAATAGTCCTATCAAGGAAAGCCATGGCCGAAGTCTACAATAACTGCCTGATCAACTCAGTGCCCAGGAAGTACAGAAGATCATTATTGGGAACGGAACCTATCTTAAGGAATGTTTTGGAGTTGGAGTCTTTGTGATCCATTGTTGATATAAGGACTTTGAGCTGTTGGAGGAACTCATCAACATCTGCAAAAGGGCCCAAAAACCTAAAATGAGCGCCGTCAGAGCTGAATTACTTGGTAGAGCGCTAAAGGATTAGCATAAATGTATCTTTAAAAGATGCTTGTAGTAATGAAGTATACAATACTAAGGGCGAAGTCTATATAAAGCTACTCTACACAACCCTAAACTTGAAACCACTCGGAGATATCTTGGATGCAATTTTTCTTTGCGGTACGGTATTCAATAATTTATGTTAATTAAGTTATTGGACTGTTTATAAATCCATTTTCTATATCTAAAATGATCATTCTAGAAATTGACTCGAACTTAATACTTTGTATAAAAATTATTATTAGTGTGTGGAAACCTCGTTCCTGTACGCACGATTAGCAATATTTAACCATACTCAGGAAGCTGAAAGTTGTTAGGGTCAAGGGACCAGAACCTTCATTACCATAAGTTCTGATCACCGAAGTACAGGTTATGACGACGACGCTCGTTCTCTTGTATTCTCCACAGCACAATGCCACGAATGTTTACCGCAACATGTGCATGGATAATGGAAAATGGTAATGGAGAGAACTTACTTTCGACCATAAATTCATTTTTTGCGTAGCTATGTGCCGTTTTACGTTACAATGTGGCTTATGGAAATGGACCATGAAGTTTAACGAAACTAAATGAATACTAAGAATTGTTTTTATGCCCTCAGTCCAGGCGAGTCGACTGAGTGGGTCATCGTTTTAGTTAGAATGTTTTCAGGAATTGATTGTGCAGTTATAAGTTTATTTATACATTTGACGGATGAGTCAGCTGTTGCGGTTGATGTGAGTTTGTATACTCATACTTTTAAATTTATCGCTTTCCAACGAATATGTCCACGATAGAAATGTAATAAAATTATTGCGATTTATGACACAAAATTTGTAGTAAATAATATCATTATAAGGCCCAAGAATAAATTCTGCTACAAGTACAGGAATTCAAGTTAATTTGATGGTATTAATTTTTTTCTATTAAAAAAATAATTGCATTTTTTAGCCCTTAAAAGTGTGTTTCACTTTTCATGACTCCATATCACAGCGCCCTTATTAACAATATGATTTTTGTTAAATTTGAGTAGAAGGTACTTACCAATCAGGAGATTGTGTTTAGGATAAAATATTTGAAAATCCACCAGTGGCTTCGTCCTTAGAATAGAATAGAATTTATTAACCTTCAATATTGACAAGAGTTACAAAAATGGTTTCGTCCAAATCACACAAGCCACGGCATAAGAATCATATGCCAAGTATTCAGAATATAATATATAAATATATTATGATAATAAAAATATTATATAAATAAAAAACATAAAAAGGTAAAAATATATAACATTATAAACATTCATAGAAAAATAGAAAAAGAAAATAGTAAGCAATTTTTTTGACCACTAAAAGCTGTTGTAAAACAGGAGAAAAAAGGTTTCGTCGATATGCATGAGGACGTTGAATAAACTACAAACCGGAAAGTAGTGACTAACAAAAAAAAGAAAAGGGAAAAAAAATCAATATGTATAAATAACAAATATGCACATATAAAATATAAATGAAAAGTTAACCTGGCGACTAAATTATGTTTCATATACCTAGTATACATGATTTCCTGTTGAACAGAATACTTCACAATACAAGAATAGAAACCATAATTGGGAAGAAAACTATATCAGTTTTTGATTTTCACTTTATTTCTTGTCAACATGACAATTGTTTCGCCACACAGTGGCTTCTTCGGATATTGAGTACTGGTATACTAATTTTACAATGCACAAACTATATGGTTTTATACAATTTCGATCTAATCCTAATCTTAATTGCTAAGCGGAAAAGTACAATATAATTTTAATTACTAAATGGAAAGGTACATATATTTCTAGGTAATTTATTGAATCTAATTTTAATAGTCTAGGTAAATGAATTTAGTAAGGGAGATGAGTTTGTTTCAATTTGGCCATTTAATAAAATATCAGACGACTTTAGTTTATTTATTTCTAGAGATTCTAGTAAATCGAGTTTTAACCCTTTTTTCTCGGTGTGTAAAATTTTAAACTCTTCGTTGAACACGTGACCTACTTCTGTTAGGTGGTTAGCATAAGTTGAGTCTGTTTTATTACTGATGTAACTTCTTTTATGTTCTGATAACCGTTTACCAAAATTTCTTCCTGTTTATCCAATATGTACCTTAGGACAAGCACCACAAGTCAACTTATACAAAATTTCATCAAAAATTTCACACACAGAGAAAAAGGGGTTAAAACTCGATTTACTAGAATCTCTAGAAATGAATAAACTAAAGTCGTGTGATATTTTATTAAATGACCAAATTGAAACAAACTCATCTCCCTTACTAAATTTATTTACTTAGACTATTAAAATTAGATTCAATAAATTACCTAGAAATATATGTACATTTCCATTTAGTAATTAAATTTATATTGTACTTTTCCGCTTAGCAATTAAGATTAGGATTAGATCGAAATTGTATAATATAGTTTGTGCATTGTAAAATTAGTATACCAGTACTCAACATCCGAAGAAGCCACTGTGTAGCGAAACAATTGTGTTGACAAGAAATAAAGTCAAAACGAAAAACTAATATAGTTTTTTTCCCAATTATTATCATGGATTTTCATCAAGTAACGGCCCAATCTGTTCAATAAGAATAGAAACAATTTTCTAGTTGGTAATTTTTCAATCCTGTCTTAAATAATTCATACGGATGTAGTAATTTGATCTTATTTGGTAATATATTAAATAGATAGGCACCAGCGCAGTATGGAGGTTTTTTAAATTTACTTAGCCTATAATTATTGCTATTTATATCATTTATACTGCGAGTTACTAGATTATGTATTGCTCTATTGAGGCTAAATTTGTCGATATTGTTATAAACAAAACAGAATAATTTAAATAAGTATATACACGGTAGTATCATATTTTTTTTATTTTTACACGTTTGTCTACAAGAATGTCTATAAGGTAAATTAAATATGATTCTAATGATTCTTTTGAAGAAGAATGAACTTAATTTTTCAAAGAAATATGTTACGCAAGGTTTTAACTGTGAAACAATCTTATTCATTGTTATCAAAAACTCACTCAATTTTATTTTCTTATTACGTGAATACCAAGTACACTATCTTGTTGAAAGGTATTAGTGAGTTATTATAATAATATTATGAGATCGTTTCACAGTTAAAACTTTGAATTATATATTTTTTGGAAAATTATGTTAATTTTTCTTCATAAGGACGAACGCCACTCGTTGATTTTGAAATATTTTACCGTGAGACAATCTCCTGATGAGTAATTATCTTAATTAAATAAAATCGCATTGTTAATAAGGAAGCTGTGATATGGAAGTCATAACAAGTGGGACATACTGTATAATATTGGTGCTTCGGTGTTCGGTCGGTCCAAGTTTTTTTTACTTGAAAAATGGTGAGTGTAAGGAACCAGTTAAATAATGGGAAAAAAATGATAATAAAGACCTACAACAATTTAATTCCTGTACAATTTTAAAAAGCTTTATGGCAAAGTATAAATGATAGACTAGTACACTATTAACTGAGCAACAAAAAAAATTAGAACTGTAGTGGCCAATGTCACTACAAAAAAGAAAAATGCAATTCAATAAAAAAAAATTAGCTCTTGTAAAATTTTACTTATTGAAATCTAGTAAACGATAAATGGTGATTACTATAATCAATTGAAAGAAGAGCTCTATTAAGAATGTTTTGAACGTTAAACGAAATAATAAAAATTGAAAGATATTCTTTATATAATTTTGCAAACAGCAGAAAAAAATAACTATCTATGAGAACTAAAAGAAAAACTATGTGTAAAAATATTAATGAAACTTTTGCATTCTTTCGATCACCTGAATTCTGGTTATGCTAGCAAATTAAAATCCTAAAACGAATTTTATAATTTCTTATTTGAAAATTCTCATTCAAAAACTAGCATCCACACAGTCCCCTACGGCCATGCAGATTAAACTACTATCTACATAATCCCTTACGGGCATGAAGGTTCAGTTAAAAATGAGAACAAAGACCTAAAATGAATTTATTTACGTACCTTGTGAGTGGATTTGAAACGAAATAGATAAAAAAGTTATTAGTTTATATTATTTCAATTAAACAATTTTTTTTTACTTAGTCGCCTGGACTAATGAACATTAATTATAAATATTTTAATTACACAAAAAGAATAAGGAAAGAAATTGGACTTAGTCTCCCGGACTAATACAATATTAATTAAAAAATATTTTAATTAAATCAAAGAAATAAATAAAAACTGTGTACTTACTCTCCTGGACTTATAGGACAATAATTAAAATTGACCAGCTCGGTTTAAAGAACACTTAATTCTGAGTTTATCAACATATGTAATATATTTGTGCATTCAATAAAATATTTAAAATAATTATAACATGTTCATGAGAGCGAATAAGAACGCTTGTATAATTTTATATATTTTTTTTGCAACAAATATTTATGAAAATTACCATTTGCTGCGAAAGCGGAGAAGGCAAACGAATTTTATCTGGATCTGTTGAATTTTTAATTTAATAACATAGAAATATGGAAAACTTTATAATAATTAAAGCAAAGAAAAACAATATTTCCTAAAATAAATATTGACTTAATTAAATGTTTTAAAAGTTTCTGCTTACTAGAATTTTACTAATAAAGTTTGGTAAATTTAAGGAGAACTTCGGAATAATAGAATAATTTTATTTTTTAGTTCGTCCACATTATTAAAAGTTGCTTTGCACTATCATAAATTAGTGCATGGCCGCCTCTTAATTGCCCCTACTTACCCCCCACTCCTTCAATGGAATCATCTTTAAATAATTTAGTTCCAGATGTCTTATAATACATACATGTACCAAATTTCAAGTAAATATCTCAATTTTATTTTATCAGCTACTTTAGTAATGAAGTGGAAGGGTTGAAAAATGTTATAAAAAAATCTGAGGACTTAGCTGGCAGTATATACACCAAATTCCAAGTTTCTGTACCTTTACTAAATACAGGGTGTTTTATATTTTTTGGAAGAATATTCTTTACGCCATATATCTGTAATGCGTAAGCGGAATAAAATGAAATTTTGTATTTTGATTACAGTAGCCATTCACCATCTAATGCCTGGGATATTAATAAAATATCAGGCACGGATCCAGAATAAAAATATTTTTAAGTTATTCCTAGAAAATAACACTGTATACTGTTTATAAAATATTTGACATTAAAATGTTAATTTACACGTAGAAAGATACATCCCATAAAAAATCTGTTGGCACCATTTCATTGTTTAAATAAAAAAATTAAATTGTTGAGGATTAGATTTTTTTTTCCTTAAATGAGAAATTGAGAGAAAAAAGTCACTCTAGGGATTAACTACATATTATTTTTTTGGTTCCCTATCTTCCAAAAAATATAAAACACCCTGTATTTCGAAAACGGGGCCGCTTTAGACGTTACTGTTTGGGGATTTAAGATCACCTCAATGTTTTCTGTCTTTTGGTAAAGTACGACCTCTCCTCACGAATCACCCTGTATATGTATATTGTATGTACCGAACCGCTTCATACATATGTATAGATAAGTTGTCAAACTCAGACCGTACTAGCAGTGTGCATGAAAAGAGCATTAAACTCTAACATTTAAAGCAACTTATGTTAACGTTGACACTTTGTACATTTTGTTTATTTGTGAAATTAATTAGATCTGAAACTAAATGTGGTTTTAGAGTTCCAATTAAAATCATACAGCGCAATAACATTTAATTATAAATTCTATTTTCTTAGCTCTTTCCGCGTCGTAGTTCGTAGGAACGACAAATCATCATTAAATGTAAACATTAAATGTTAAAACTATAGCAGCGCATAGAGACCGTTAAATCGCTTTGTAAAGTGTTCTTTTTACCAAACCGTTACTGCAAGAGGACAGCCATAAATTAGTTTAAAAAAGTACAACGTCGCATTCTTTTTGTAATTACCGCATTGAACTAGGGGTGTAGAGGTGTTTTAAAACCTCATGAGCTGTGACCTTCATATGCGCAGAGACATAATCCGACCTGTTGACTCAGTTACACTTCTTAAAAATATTATATTTATTGTTTACAATTTATCCCGAGCTCTTGTTTATGTAAACAGCAAGGCAGCCTCCAGTGTCTTCAAAAACATACTTATTACTCAGATTAAACTTTGCCTTTTGCGCATTTCGCGGTTCATGAGATTCTGAAACACCTCTAATATTGAATAAGTAGCTTCTTCCACTGTAGCTTAGAGAAGATAGTAGTAATCTAACTTCGGTAATATAGACGTCTCGCTCTGTCTGAGAAAGTAAATCGTGGAAAACCAAGGTGTATTATAAAACAGACGTTTCAAAGTATTTTTTTCCGTTCAGGAAATAAGTGTATATTGTTTAATGTTTAAGAATTAGGTGCATAAAGTTAACACCCCAATTTAGAAAGATTTGGTTTGCTATTCATTTGTGAAGATATGTGAATTTAACTTTCTCGCTTGCAACGTGATAGATTTTGAGAAACGCCTACTTGTTAATATGAATAGAAAGTTGAGGCTAACACCCTAGAATGGAAATGTCGAAAAAAAATCGTGGGCGATTTTCTTACAAACGTTTACGATTTCTTTGTAAATGCTTAAAATGTATTTGCAAATGTTTGGAATTTCTTTGCAAACGTTTGGAATTTCTTTGCGAACGTTTACGATTTCATTGTTTTTGTTTGCGACATAGAATTCTCCCTGCAAATATGTGCATTTTTGTTGCAGTATTATTGCACATTTTTTTCAACAAAAATGAAAACAATTCAAACTCAAACGTTCACAAAGAACGATCGCAAACAGAATTTTTTTGAAATTCCAATTTGAGATTTTTTTAGATAAAAAGAAAACTCCAAACTTTTTTGCGTTATGTATAAATCTACCACATCTATACGACTGTATATAATATAGACCAGGGTAAAAAACAATAATTCCTTCAATTGCCAGTTTAAATGTGGCCACTGACAGATTTAATCTGGCAATTAGAATTATTGTTTTTTACCTTTGAAAATTGCTTGCGTCTGTACCTACAAGTTACTCTTTCAGGGATATCTTTTTAAGGTATTCCGACTAATATATATGTCATAACGGGATTTTAAGAATGCCAAAATTGGACTTAGTTACGCAAAAAGGAACCAAGCGACAAAACGTAAGTTTTGAGAAACAGAGGATCAACGTTTATGAGGTCTAATCACACGAATTTTTCACACGTTTTTGTATTTATTTTAAAATTTGGTGCTTGCCGTTTTGCATTTTATTATATGACTTGTATACGTTTGTGGTATATGAATGTAAGTATGAGTAAAAACAAAAATAAGTAATTTTAGCCCAAAATTGTATTATTGAAAAAAAAACTAAACATATATGTTGTCAAGATCTATTAACATTTAACATCTACTTATCTGGTTCAAAGTCCAGAATGCCTCCAAATCCATCTATACCATTCTCAACTCTTTCATTTGTGAAAGCGTTGAGTAAAACTCTTGGCAATCTTTTGAAATAAGGTGCCAAATTGACTTTATATCTTGTAATTATTTTTCTGCAATACCTTTTCCACGAGGCCATAGTGGATTTAGATCCTTTTTGTAAAATCCATTAATAGGTCGACCTCGTGTTTTCTTTTTTTTGTAATTTCAAACTCAACTAGTTTTTTATCATTAAAATTATCCCCTGTTCCAAAAAGAAACTCTTTCTCCATTGAATTGGCTGATAAAGGATTCTTTTTGCGGCATGTTTCCATTACTTTAAAGTAATCCTGGGGAGCGTGAAGACTTTGCTGTCTGTTTAATGCCGCTTAAATTTTACCAAAATCATCATCATGTGGCAGGTATTGAAGTACTTAAGAGTGATTTTTTTTTTAAGAAGGAAAGAGCCAGGCTCTCTTATTCCGATATATAGCGACGATATATAGAACGAAACCATGTCGATTGGTTGTTTTTTGCAAAACAACTTAGGACAATTTTATGATTTTAAATGGTTCTTTTCGAATGTAACCGTTGGTTTACGTTAATACTTCATTTGGTTCGCTTTTGCATAATGGAGAATAGACTATTCAGCATCATTTCCTACAATAAACCAGATTTGACGAATTTGTCGCTTTGTTCATTTTTGCGTAACTACGTTCCATTTCTACCTAACGCGTACCTAGCAAGAAGTACTCAAATATGAGATTCTCTAAATTATTCATAGTCATTGATTAATATTCATAGTCAATTCATTGTCTTATAACTTCTTTTGTATTACTTATCACATTTCATTTACTTGTAACTCAAGAAGGAAACGTTATCGTGTAAGTTATTTATATTGAAACCAGTGAAACCCGTCGAATAACTGAAAAAGTTGTCATTTGCCAGAATAAATCTGGCAATTGACAGATTAAATGTGGCGGTTGACAGATTTAGTGTGGCAATTGAAGGAATTATTGTTTTTTACCCTGGCCTATACACACCGTCGTATATCTATATTTAAAAAGATGAATTAAAAAATTGAAAAATTCCGACGCAAAAAATAAATCTATAATGAACAAATAATTTATGTTCACTGGCTAGGAACACTGGCTGTTTCTTTTTATGTAAATTTATTGTTAGGCCGTGAACTAATAGTTTTCAGTTAGGTAGGTAGGCACAACATTTGTTTTACTACAGATATCATCATTATTCGAAAAAAATGCGCCGGGGACCGCTGCTGTCTATATCCAGAGATAGAAACTTACTTTACATAACATAGGTACATAAATAAACCACAGAAAGCTGAGTTATACAATATATTTTATTAACTTTATCGACTTAATTATTAACTCAAAGACTTTTTTAATCCTTGTTAATTGTTAAGTGAATTTCTTAAAATATAAAGTGTATTAAACATAGGGCGTGTCCCACAACAGAAATGTTTCGACTAGCAGCTGTCACATGGTCCATATATTGGGCTTATTTACGAAATATAGAAATGCAAAGTGAAAAGGAGCAGGGAAATTTAAAAGAACCATCTCACAAACACCTACACTCCCATCCTGTATTCCTATCCCATGCATCATGTAGCTCTCGCTACTGACAAGTATGACCCATATCCAATCCAGCGTATGCAGCCGGTCCAGCGATATATAAATACATCCATATTGGATGTGCGGAATCGGCACCAATGCCTACCTTGCGTTGGCAATCAATTACGAGATTAACTTAAACCTATCAAATTCAAGATTTTGTTTAAAACAGCATAAATATGTTTCAGATAAACATTAATTTAATATGTGAAATAACACCGGGTCCTTCGCCATTTCTTAGAATATTTAGCTATGTGGCTAGAGACACATGCACACAGACACAATGGCTTCAAACTTATAACACCCTTCGTTTTTGCGTCGGGTGTTAAACACAACTGATGGCACGGAATGCTGATTGCACTTGGTCGGTTTTTGCTTGAAGTAATTAAACTCTATTTGCTGTTAACCAAAAAAATCCTCACCATGTGATTCCATTGGGAAATTATTGAATTGTTTTGTAACACCGCGTATACATCTATTAAATCACCAAGATAGTATTCAATAAATCAGTACAGTTGTCTGATACTTTGAGATATGCCATTATAACAAATAACGAACACGAAACTTCTTTGTTAAATATCACCCACTATATAATGTATCACATATCTATATTTAACAAAGCAATTTTGCATTCGTTATTTGATAGTGTTCAATATTTCAAAAAATCATTTTATTTACATCGATTACTCAAAAATCCCATAATCTCCCGACAACTTCCGTTTCCTTACACAATAGAAAATTAGAATTCAAATTTCTCTTGCACACAGAAAGCATCCTCATCAATCATTTTGCGGTAGGAGATAAGAATAAGCAATACATTACGAAGTCATTACCAAACAAATGAACTTTTCGCTCGCCAACTTTAAATTTTTAATTAAAATAATTTACGTATTTTGATTGCGTACGTAACATCAAAACGTCTCGTTTGTGTTTTGTTTTACCTGGCAAGACGAAGGTAATTTTAAAGAGCATGTATCAAAGTGTGCTGCGTGGTATTGCAGAAGGGAGGATTTCAATTTGGGGCAACAAAGAAACCGACTGGCAATGATGCGTAAGCGAATCTCAAATGAAGATAAACCCCTCCCAGTGCTTTCGTTATTAAAATCATCGTTAGGGCAATAGGAATGGCTCTATTTTTGTACTTGACGGAGCGTTTCTCGGCTATATAATAACTTTTAAAATAGGTACTACTTTTGTTGATATAAAATTTATAGTACCTATGCGAAAAATGTAATGAGATAATGAATTAAAATATTGATTTTATTTTGTTCTATAATACATCACAAAATTAAACCTTAGTAGACATGAATTTACCTAATGTATAATTAGTCTCATTTCTGATAGTTCAAAAATATATTTTTTTTATAGAAACTATGAAGGGACAGGGAGAATACGACCTCGAATGAAACAATTCAAAAGAATGGCCAAGTTCTAAAAACATATTAATTAATAAAACTGAGGAAATCTTTGGTATCTTTACTAATTCTTAACTAAAAGAAATTGACGGTTCATATATCCATAATATACGGGGTGTAATAATTAATAATAATAATAATAATATTAGGGATAAAAAGTTTGGTTCTCGGTTCATTGTAACCAAGGTCACAGCATCTGCTCTTAAATTAATTAATTTTATATAATATGAAGGACATTAAAGAAAAGGAAAAAGGCAAAAATACTATTAAATAATTTGATCATATAAATGAGAAATATAGGTTAGAATTCAATATTCATTAGGAAATATTAACATTTAATATTAAATCAGTTTAGCGGCATGGTTTTAAAATAAGAGAACGTTCGTTGGTAGAGTGCAGTGGTATGCCATGGCATTGAGAGTAAACCTTTGTGGCGAACATTTAAGTTTTGAACGCCGATACGATATCTTAATTAGTTTTAATGTCATTAAAAAAAAACTGGTGATGGGGAACGACTGCCAAACAAAAAACCTTATATAACACGGGGTCTAACGCACACAGTTTTGGAGAAAACAATTTTAAAAATTTCAAAACATTTAATGGCATTGCTTGAGAACTACTGGCAAATTGGAGTAGGCTGGATTGCCGTCCTATCTTGATATTCTCAAGCAATATGTCGTTACTTGGCTAAGAACGCACACACGACCGACCAGTTAGGGTAGGATTTTTTTTACGGTTTTACGATTACTATACTTCCACTCCGTTGCGTGAATCTAGAAATAACAACATAAAACTCTTATCAAATGGAAAAAAAAACACAATAAGCGCTAGGATGCTAAATAAATATCCGTTCTTTCTTGTATCTATCATTTTTTGGGAAGAAAACTTTGTCTTGAAACCTGAATTTTCCAACTCGACCACGATTGGAGAGGGAACGTCTTCCCATCCCCTTATAGCGACAACCCTGACGCGTTTGGGAAATATGCGCGATGCGTTCAGTTTAGCAATTAACGATATGTTAAATATTTATCTACATATGAACCATTCGTGATGATGGGGGGAGAGACTTTAGAATGTATATCTAATATTGTGTAGGAATAATATAAAGTTTGATATGTAGGAAGATCGCTTAATATTACGCTCTAGAGAAAATTCAAACAGGAATCCCAATTATGCGGTATGTATTTACTTGTATGTGATCGAAATACCTCGCTGTTTGAGTTTCTTGAGTAATTCGTGGCCCATGAGAAGTTTTATTGATGCAGTTCAGTTTATTCTTTATGCGTGCAATTTTAATGTGCAGTTACCCATGGCCGTTTTGATTACAATTTTGTTGCAATAATTATACATCGGAGGTGCAGTGATCCCAAAAGCGCTTGTAAAAATGTTATTATGGAGTAATTTTTTTAAATATAATTATTAATTAGTGTGTTTAGTCAACTAATAAATTTTATCTTACTTCTACATTCACGTAGTGGAGTGGTATTGTAATCGTAAAAATAATACAATTTTTTGTTGTTGTTGAAATAAGCTTAGAATTTCATAAAACGCCGATATTTTAAATTTTAGCGAAAAAAAATTTTCTGTCTGTAAGTTTTTTGGCGCGCACATTTTCTCAGCAACCGTTTAAGATATGGACTTGAAATTTGGTACACATATGTATTATGACGAGATCTGGAACTAGATTGTATTTGGCGCTAATTCCAGTGAAGAGAGGGAAAATAAGTGAAGTAAGCTGGTAAGAGTAAAGTACCTTGGAATTTGCTGTATATTCTAGAAGCCAAGGTCCCAGATTTTTTTATAATATTTTTCAAATCCCTACCACCCTTACTCCATTAGGAGCCATCTATTAATTACGTCAAGCAAATTTTACTGTTTTTCTATCCCTCCCCCTCTTATGTCTCAGGGCAGTCGGGAGAAAATCGGGCATACGACTTCCACCATTCTTCAATCGAAATTAATTTCGAGTAGCAGGGGTGGCATTCATAATAATAATAAACTATTTATCTCAATAAAAAATTCGAAGACCGGCGGGGGGGGGGGTGGAATATTCCTTAGAGTTGAATATTTTTCTTTTTCGATCGAAATTATAAAGAACGAGGGGGTGACATTCCTTAGGGTTGAATATTTCTCTCGGTCAACATTTTGAAGGATGACGGGGGGGGGGGATAATCCTCAAAATTAAATATATGTCTCGATAGAAATTTTGGAGAGCGGGGGAGGATCAGATTCCCTCCCTAGGTTTCAATGTTTATCTCGATCGTAATTTAATTTTACAGAGCGGAGGCTGATATTCCCTAAAATATTTATCCTGGCAGAAATTTTAAAAAACGACAACGGGGATATTCCTTTACCTAACAATTTCATATTTATCACATTATAAACAATACAAGTCATTCGGAACACGTTATTATTTGCATCGCAGATGCTAACCTCTAAAGCTCCAACTTCGGACGAAACCTGGGCCCCCTAAGAAACCGCCGGGCCCGGAGGGAGACATACCCAGCCCCCCCACTCTCGACAGGCCTGGAGTAAAATATGTGACATTTTACTGCATTAAATTTTGGGGTAGAATTTTCTGATCTCTATATTTTTTGAATTTCATACAATTAAAAGAACGGTATGCGTAGGTGGAAATAATGTGATGTCACAAAAGTTTGACCCCCTCCTTACCCCTTGTCTCACTCTGTCACACTTTATGGACTCACTCCCCCCCCCCCCCTCAAAATATAACATAATGGATGGCTCCTTATTAAAGAGGTAGATAAGATAAAATTGAAATATTCACTTAAAATTCGGTACACGTATGTATTATAACGACATCTGAAACTAGATTATATTTTGGGATGATTCCGTTGGAGGAGTGGGGGGTAAGTAGATGTAAATAGGAAAAAATAAGTAAAGTAAGCTGGTAAGAGTACAAAAACTTGGGATTTGATGGTGTATTCTTTCTAATATTCTTCTTAAGTAGGATGTTTTTTCCACAGTTCCGGTTTCTCCTTCACTTTCTTTTATATTTTTATAAACATTTAAAACTACTGTTTGGGTATGTTCACATAAATATTGTTAGAAACTTTCTCTGTTATTTGCGAGCCATACTTTTCTGTCGTTCTCTGCTAGTGCTAGGTAAAGAACCTTTCCAAGGCCTAAACATGTTCACGATATTATTTTACCACGGCCACTTATAAACACAAAACACCCGAATAATTCACTACCCGCCAAAATATTTAAAAAAACACAAGTGCATAAAATACGCTAAAACACAAAGGAAAATATCATATACCTGTTAAAGTATATTACCCCTTTAAGCTCTCACAATCTAAATATAATGTAAACACAGATCACCAACTATATTTATTTTATAAAGCACATACAAATATATTCTTAACTGGTGCGGTAATTTGAAATTCCGTGACACTGACAATATTAAGAGTTTGACTTTGTCGTCCCCGCTAGGTCGTAAAATATTTTCTGTAGGTGCGAGGTGGTAAATATGAACAAAATAAATAAATTAAATAGTTGGAACAGGTGGGTCTTCGTCAATTTGTCCCTTTAATCATTCCAGAACATACTTTATGTGTGAATAATGATGTTCTATGCATTAAGTAGTATAATATATTTAATATTTAATACGTTATAGAGGAGTTCGCTCGATAATCGACATGCCCTGATTTCCCCTCAATGCTGTAGTCAAGTATAAGCGGCACAGCTTTGCGGTTTTTTATGTGCATTGAACGAGTGAAGACAACTATATCTGAGTGTGCTGGTATCACAGTGATCGGCCATATGTTAGTACCACAGACTAAATGGTTGTAATAACGTAAGTAGATAAAGTAGAAGAACTATGTTATGTATAATATAATAAAACCAAAACAAACATGATGGCACCTTACTAAAAAAAGTTCCGTTGACTTGCTACATTAGTAATATTAATTATTATAGTAACGAATAAGCAATCGACAAATTTTTTCAGAAGGATCTCGAAATGTTACATATGTAACACGGGATAATAATCTATCGATATGATTATTTCATCCATACAGAGCGCTTAACTCCATCGTCATTGACACAAGTAGAAAACGACAATTCGCCCCCTTATTTAAACGAATGTATATAATATGAATGATATGATTCTAAGTAACATAAAACAGAGTCCATGTAGTTATTTTATAAGTTGATCATATCATATCATTTATGTTTTGCTGCGTATATGCATAATTTTGTACTTGTAATTCAACGTATATTTATTAAATCGTTTTTACGTTAAAGTGTTACTCCGAAATGTTCTTTTATTTCCAAACGTTTACGACATGTTCTATATGTTTTACTAGTATAGATAACTTCAAAACTGTACAAAGACGTTTTTCTTTGAACTCAACGAATTATTCAATTGATATGAAAGTTTTATAAACTCTTAACAGAACACAGCATAACAGATCAAAACAATTATCAACCAGCAACACGTTGATAATACGTTTTAAAAACGTATATGTATTTATTGGGCGACATCTCGACATATCCTCTCGCTTTGAAGATATTCTCATTCAAAATTTCACTAAGAATTTATATTACTATTTTCCTGCGGGCAGCAATTTATGTGGAGTACGAAATATTTAACATGCATATCATTTTTTATAGTAAACATCCGCAGTAGTAACAAAGCTTTAAGGGCGTATTAACTTTTAGGCAACAAAAATACTTAGTAGTTGTTTGCCAACTAATTTCAGTCAGTTTATAAAGAGTTCAACTCCACAAAGAGTTGAAACTTCACAATAACAATGAAGAAACTTGTAAAGAAAGGGTTGGTTAGGGACAACAGTGTGTTGCTAGACCCTTATCAATGGAATTTTAGGACGTGGATGGACGCAAAAGGCTATTATATTAAATATTTGAATTATTCATTCGTAATGAACAAGAACACTGCGATTAGTCTGGCGCATAATTAATGCGAAAATATTACTTTTTCTCTGAAATCTGTAAGATCAGGGTATAGTCCGGGAGATAGGTGCCTCCTTTGGAAACTCGTCCTTATAATATTTTTATGAATTAATAAATCCTATCGAATATAAATCAAAAAAGTCGGTAAAGGTATTTACACAGAACTTCCCTCTTTATTTGTGCGTGGCGGTCACTCTAAAATTAATAATTACGAAGTGACATTGAAAATAATAATCGGAATATAGTTATCACTATTATTACAAAGAAGACCTGATAAGTTTTGGACAAAAAAATATACAGAGTGCTCATCCAACAGCAAAAGTTCAATACTAAATAACAGGTGCCAAATATGGAAGGCTTGGGCAAATACCTTTATAAATGTCCACCATGACTGAATTATTTCTTGGGATGACCACCCTGTACATTTTTCAATAATAGTATAATAGGTGCATATGCCTAATATTATTGCTATCTGTCACATTTTCAATTCCACATACACGTAGTGGAGTGGAAGTATAGTAGTGGTTAAAAAATTTCACTTTTTTTTCAATTTTTCAAAAATGTTTTTAAAATAATTTTCAAAATTTTTTTCTTTTGAAATAGGTTTAGAATGCCATGACACGTGGAAATTTTAAATTTGAGCAAAAACGAAAGTTTCCTTCTATTCTACAGTGGTATTTTTTTTTTAATTGGTTTAGAATGCTATGAAACGTGAAAATTTTGAGCCAAGAAAAAAAATTTCCATCTATTTTAGTGGAAAAAAAATTTCAAAAACGTTGGTGAAAAAAATTTTCAAAATTTTTTTTCTCAAATAGGTTTAGAATGTCTGTCATGTCAAACGTGAAAATTTTAAATTTGAGGGAAAAAAAAATTCCATCTATTCTAGTGGTAAATTTTTTTCCAAAATGGTAAAAAAAAATTGCAAATTTTCTTATCCGAAATAGGTTTGGAATGTCATGAAACGTGGAAATTTTAAGTTTAAGCAAAAAATTTTTTTTCATCTATTCTATACCCAGTGAAATATATTAAAATTTTTTGCAAAAAAATTTTTAATCGAAATAATTTTTAAATTTGTTTGAGTAGGTTTAGAATGTCACGAAAACGTGAAAATTTTAAATTTGAACAAAGAAAGAAAAATTCAGTTTGTATTACTTAGTGGTAATTTCTAAAAATTGTTTTTAAATAGGTTTAGAACGCTCCATCTATTTTAGTGGTAAAAAATTTTTCAAAAATGTTGGTGAAAAAAATTTTCAAATTTTTTTTTTCTGAAATAGGTTTAGCGTGTCATGAAACGTGGAAATTTTAAATTTGAGCAAATAAATTTTTTTTTCATTATTTATTCTCTTTAGACGATCCACCCTGTATAATTTCCAGTTCCAGTTCTACCATTTCTTCGCTGACAGGAGGGTCAACTACCTACCAAATTTGACTGCGTTCCGTCAAGTAGTTTTTTAGTAAATGCACCAACAGACAGACAGACTGACGGAATTGAAAAACCTATATTTTCATAATCTCCGTGATCTGAAACGTCAGAATCCGAAAAAATCTCGGAGGGTGATTTTTTCTTGAATACAATACTTCCCTTCGGTATGCGAGGAAAGTAAAAATTACGACATGGTTAAAAGGCTCACGTTTTATGTGCTTATAATTTTTGTGCGTGGGATAAATAATATAAAATTGCTGGAGCGCGTGCGACGTCAGGAAGAGTAGCCATAAAGTCAAAGTTGAAAAGAAAAATTGGTTTAGCACGTGATCCTTATAATCCTTTCTTTAGGTTGAAATGTTTATTTCTACATACTAAACACAAATAACTATTCCCTGCATGAAAATGCTGTCAGTTTAATTAGCCAGAAGGAAAAATGTTTCCAAATTTGTTATCATATCTTAGAAGTGTAAGATCATATTTACAAATTCTTTCTATTTTTTTTAAATATAAATGTAAGCTCCCTAAATAACTAAATAACCCTCCCAGGGTATTATGATTGTTAACAAAAGTACCACCCACCCTTAAATGACCACGATCGTATCATTACTTAAAGGTCATTTTTATTTTTAATAATTATCTGTGAAATAAGTCATAGAATGTTGTATAATATACCTTTCAATGCTAAGATATTTCTTGTGAAAATCTGTAATGACGTATGGTTACAAGGCAAATGGGTAAAAAATTGGAAAAACGTTCTATATTGAAACCTAACAAAGATCCTAACCTATCAGATTCATATCGGCCATATCTCTTGCATACTGAAAACATTTAAAAGAATCTTCAAATATAGGCTGAATGGTGGATTTGTAACAATTGACTCCTACCCACTAACCAGTTTGGTTTTAAACATGGATATGGCACAGTAGATGCAATATCAAGCATAGTAACAGACGTACAAAACTGTTGAAAATGATTTCCTAGGGGCTGTTTTAAGGCGCTTGTGACTCAGTGGATCTAATGATTCTCAGAAATTAACTTATACAATTAACAATACCCCCAAACGTGGCCCAAACTATTATAAATTTATTTTTTAACAGAACAGTTTACCTACGATTACCTGACAATAGCAAAACTGGACCACGATAAGTATGTTCAGGCCTGCCTCAGGGATCAGTCCTGAGTCCTTTACTGTTTAATATCTATACAGCAGATTTCCACAGCATAAATAACAATGTCACTATTGTACAGTACGCAGATGATTTATGTGTTTACACCGAAACCAGAAAATATCAACAATGCATTGATAATTTAAGCTCCGCAATGAGTTCTATACAGCAGTGGTTAAGTGAAAATGGGTTTCAGTTGTCCCCAGAGAAATCAGTTGTTACGTTTTTCTCAAGACATAACACTCCCAATATAACTAATATTAATCTTAGTAATACAAATTCCCCTGTTAAGAAAGAAGTTAAATACCTGGACATAATCCTAGATAAAAAACTATCATGGGAACCTCATATAGAGCATATTCTAACAAAATGCATTAAGGGCATAAATTTTTTGAAAATGATTAGAGGTACGTGGTGGGGAACAGATCCACATACAACAATTATATTTTACAGATCGTGCATCACATCAATAATTGATTATGAGTCAATCTTATGTGGGTCTGCTATTACTCTTACATACAATATTTTACAAAATAGTGTGCTCAGGTTATGCTTAGACGCAATGAAATCAACTCCTGTTGAAGCATTGAGAGTGGAAGTCTTAGAACCACCATATACCTACACTAGAGACGTCAACTTTTGTCAGAAAATATGATACTGAAATTCAAGAATAAAGAATCTCCTTTAATAGAAAAAAAATTAAAAACTAAATATATTTGACCTTACCAACAAATACTGGATAAGAAGAACTCTCCACCTCTATGTGCAGGATATCGCGAAGTACATACATTTTTCTAGAAAATGGATCAAAATAATTTAATTTGTAAAAGCTGATTTTTTTGTTCTTTTATCTAGAATATCAGTTGTCATACCTCAGTACTCAGAAATAAATAAAAATGTGTTAGTAATGTTCTCAGAACAGTTTACCTACGATTACCTGACAATAGCAAAACTGGACCACGATAAGTATGTTCAGGCCTGCCTCGGGGATCAGTTCTGAGTCCTTTACTGTTTAATATCTATACAGCAGATTTCCACAGCATAAATAACAATGTCACTGTTGTACAGTACGCAGATGATTTATGTGTTTACACCGAAACCAGAAAATATCAACAATGCATTGATAATTTAAGCTCCGCAATGAGTTCTATACAGCAGTGGTTAAGTGAAAATGGGTTTCAGTTGTCCCCAGAGAAATCAGTTGTTACGTTTTTCTCAAGACATAACACTCCCAATATAACTAATATTAATCTTAGTAATACAAATTCCCCTGTTAAGAAAGAAGTTAAATACCTGGACATAATCCTAGATAAAAAACTATCATGGGAACCTCATATAGAGCATATTCTAACAAAATGCATTAAGGGCATACATTTTTTGAAAATGATTAGAGGTACGTGGTGGGGAACAGATCCACATACAACAATTATATTTTACAGATCGTGCATCAGATCAATAATTGATTATGAGTCAATCTTATGTGGGTCTGCTATTACTCTTACATACAATATTTTACAAAATAGTGTGCTCAGGTTATGCTTAGACGCAATGAAATCAACTCCTGTTGAAGCATTGAGAGTGGAAGTCTTAGAACCACCATATACCTACACTAGAGACGTCAACTTTTGTCAGAAAATATGATACTGAAATTCAAGAATAAAGAATCTCCTTTAATAGAAAAAAAATTACAAACTAAATATATTTGACCTTACCAACAAATACTGGATAAGAAGAACTCTCCACCTCTATGTGCAGGATATCGCGAAGTACATATATTTTTCTAGAAAATGGATCAAAATAATTTAATTTGTAAAAGCTGATTTTTTTGTTCTTTTATCTAGAATATCAGTTGTCATACCTCAGTACTCAGAAATAAATAAAAATGTGTTAGTAATGTTCTCATGGAATCGAAGAATTCAAAATGTATATATGGATGCTTCCAAAAATGTTGACGGTGTTGGCTGTGCATACATTGTATTTACTTTAGGCACACAAAGATTATTCAAATTACACAAATTACAATGCCGAGGCTATGGCGATCCTCAAAGCCTTAGAATACATCGACGATTATCAACATCAACAATCTACGATTCTATCGGATTCACTTTCTGTCCTCCAAACTATCGAGAACAGTCAAGCCTTCGCTTATAATATTAACCCCTGTATTTCTAAAATTACAGCCAGTACCATAAGTAATGCCAAAAGGATGCTTTAAGTGAAGGATACTTTATTTATGCTTAAATTCAACTTTCAGCATAAATCATCCTTTACTTAAAAGATCCTTTTGGCGTTGGTTGATTATGGTACTGGCTGTAATTCTCTTTTAACATTAATTTATTTGCCGAGTATTGAACAGTGAACTGAGTTTCATGCACTCTCGATAATATAACATAAATATAAACACATCATACATAGGAGACCACCCCCAAATCCAAAACCAAGGCTGTTTGGACTGTCCGGCTATCCGAGCAAAGCATTACTATCATTGTTCTTATATAGTAACGTCTTTCCGTCTTGATTTAGACCAGATTTGATCCAAGCGGCAGTATTGAGCAAGTCATTAATGAAAATAAGAAAGTGAGCTTTACTCAGAGCCGAGCCTTGCAGTTCCCCAAACTTAATAAACATTTATAAATCCAGAATTTATATTTACTTTGGTAATTCACAAATTAAGATAACCCCTCAAGTTAAGATAAAAGTAACTTTTAACTTCAAGAGAAAATTGTAAAAATCCAATGTTTTCAGTAAAGTATTGTGAAATACGCATTCAAGGATTCGTGAGATATAAATATTGATAGTTTGATTTCTGAAATATTTCCGAAACAAAATGTTTTCTTTAAGGCCCAAGCTCTTCTTAAAGAAGAACTTTTGACTATGGTTTGTTGAATTTAATCTCCCACTTGACCTCAGGAAGCTGTATTTGAGTTTTACCTTCCGGGCACCCTGTATAATAATACATTTTACATTCTTCATCGCATGCTTATCACGTAAACGAATCTCGGTCTGTTGCACATTGCAATAAAATAAAATGTATAGATGGGTATACACATAAAATATTTATGTAATATCTCGATTAATATGAATATATTGCTGGGCTTTTGGTGTAATAAAAGAGATATGTTTGTGTCATATTTTACGAAACAATGCAATCCGAACTTTAAACGAAGTAAGTGAAAATTAAATTGCATATGCGATGCCAAACTAAACAAAAACGCTAAATTTAGTTTAAAGTTATAATGGACCAGAATTAGCAAGTGAAATTAAATAATACTGTTGGGACCTTAGCGGACCCTGCTAGCGCATTTTAAATACTAAATTAAACTAAATTCTACGAAAATGTTCATGGCATGTTGCTCTTTATAATCCGAACAAAAACCTTTAGGTGTAAATATTGCGGGTATATATATAATAAAAGTTCAGCCTTTCTGCTGATAAATTGTTCAGATTTAGTTTAAACTGTTCACTTTACAGGTTCCTACTTATTTATGATTTACCAAACACTGGGCATTATTAAAATAAATACAGAAAGTGTTTAAGATTACCTAAAAACACACTCAGTAGATTAAAGTTTGGCCAGGGGTGTTACCCGGCGCATCTCACGAAAACAGGAGTAGTAGACTCAGACTTATGTGATGCATGTAATGTCACTGCAGATTTAGATCATATATTTTTTGAATCTGTAGAATACAAAGCAGAAAGCGATCTCTTTTACAAAAAATTACCT
The DNA here is from genome assembly GCA_963583905.1 of Stenurella melanura. Taxonomy (NCBI): domain Eukaryota; kingdom Metazoa; phylum Arthropoda; class Insecta; order Coleoptera; family Cerambycidae; genus Stenurella; species Stenurella melanura. The sequence goes on along the minus strand of OY757311.1, from coordinate 17,123,341 downwards.
GATCAAAATACTTACCATCCCAATAATATATGTCATCTGCTAGCGTTTAAGATTACCTAAAAACACTAGAACTAAATGACCCCCTTTCTTACCACCCCCGGCAGCTATCATTGTTAATACCCAAAAATGTGACATTCGTTGCTTTATTATACTCGTCGCAAATACAAAACGAAGAGTATATTGCATTTGATTGGCATATCTCTAAAATCGGTAATATCGCTCGTAGAGAAAAAAAGTTCATGTCACTGTATTGGTGATCGAATTCTGAACAACTTTCAAAAGGTCCATTTGTCTGTCCGCCTCTCTGTATGTCTGTCTGTCTGTCCGATAGTACGATAACTTAAGAACGGAAACTCCGATTGTATTGAAATTAGGACTATAAGTTAGTGAGAAGAACAGATAAGAGTCGGGTCAAGTTTAAAAAGACCGTTGTATGAATTAATATTGCACATACGTTTTCACTATCTCTTGCACACAAACTTAAACACTTACATTTTATGTGTTTTTTTATATTTACATTTTATTAGTTATGAGCTAAGTTTATTTAACTGACCTGTTTTATACATCTGTCCAATGAAACGGAATAAAACTTACTTACTTACTTACTTAAAGCCATAGCCTAAAGACATTGTCAATGTATGTCTACCAAGATTCTTTCCCACTTCATTTGAGACGGAAATATGAAATGCACACTGAGGAGTGAGAAACATAGTCATAATACAGAAAATCGTATTTTAACGCCAATTTCGATCAGGGGTCAAGAAATTCCAATTAAAAGGTGCGTGAAGTATCTGGGGGTACATCTGGACAGACGGCTGACCTTCAACATACATACTAACGAGACAGTACGGAAGGTCTACTCCATGTCCAGGAGTCTGTATCCGCACCTGGCAAGGGGTAGCGGATTAAACAGGACAAACAAAAAATTATTGTACACAATGGTGATCAGGCCGGCCATCACATACGCGGCACCGGTGTGGTGCAGCATCCCGGTCACGACAATGAAAAAACTCCAAGTCCTGGAGCACAAATTTATGCGCCTCATCTCTGATTCGGGCAGATACACCTCCCTCAGAGATTTATATGATCGTTGTAACGACATAACACCACTAGCGGACTTCATCCGGGACACATCACAAAAATTCTACGAGTTTCGACTGGGTGACAGTCCGCTTACACGCAACATTACCCAAATAAGAATGCATAATGCCCCATTCCATTAAACACCCATTACCATACCAGGCGTTGCCTATCTTTCGGCAACCTCTATAGCTACACTCTTTCCTACCAAAACTTCCAACTATCATACACTTTTCACCACCATATCTTTTATTCTATATCTATCTCTTTTCTTCTTCTTGTTTGTCATATGTTTGTATTTTTGTAATGTTTGTTACTCTGTACTTTTTTGTTGAAAAATTCAATTTAGACCGATAAACTTTGTAAAAATTCTAACTATTTTAAACTCAATTTTCCTTTCCTAAAAACCAAAAATTCCTAACGGCGAGCAGACTGTTGGGGTAATTTGTTTAAATGGAGCTTTTCCAATTGAGTTCGTCTCCATCTCATCAACAAAATTTTAAAAATGTTTTTTTCCCATAAAATAGATTAAGGATTTTACCCATTGTTTAGAATTAAGTTTTAATATGTCCAAATTTATTGATAATTTTAAGCCGCCACAGGCGGCAGGAGTTTTATCTTATTTTAACCATTTTATCGAGCTAAACCGGTCACGACCCGTCCAACCGCACTAACACCACGGCGCTGCGCGACGTGGTTGTACGGTTGGCTCCGGGTCATGATCCGGGGAAGCATTAACTGTACAAAACAAAAAATAAATATGTTGATGATGAGGATGGTAAGATGCTCGATACAATAAATATAAATGGGGTTGGTTCGGGATCGATCCCCAGCACTTCTACTTTTTTTTTATATTTCATTAAGCTCTATTAAAAGTTAATAATTTTCGTTCTATAATTTTTATTTTATTAAACTGCGCCTCGAGTTTTGTTAAAACTTTATTTTCCCCAAAAATGTCTCTTTTTTTATTTTGTCAACTAGAATTTTTATTTATTACCCCTAAAAGAAAAATAATTTATTTTCGTTATTCTCATAGAGATTTCAGATTTTTTTTTTTTGTTATATGAAATATTTTATTTTTACTGACATCGTTTCCCCTACTAATACTACGATTCTATCCTTTCCTGGCAAGAAATACCCAAACCTTCCCGTGTCTCTTGCTGGACTGTGGCAATATTAGTCTTTGATTTCTTTTTCTGACCACTCATTGTTATTGACTGAATTGGGCAATTCATTTTTTGTTATCAGTTTCATTTGTGCCCGAACCTATATTCCTACAGTGTCCGTCGTAAAGTTGGCTACGTATCGGAAAAATTTGTATTATTGAGATTTCTAAAAAATACTATATTGGGGGTTCGTTTCTTTTTTCACATGCAAATACCTTTATTCAACTAAAATACATCAGTTTTTGTCGAAACTAATCAAATATTTGTGAAATAGACACGAGAGTTTATAATTTTTCATATAGTAATTAATGGTAGGGGTAAAATTTGCACTTTTTTATTTTCCTCATATCTGCTTCAAAATCGATATATATATATATATATATATATATATATATATTAGTCGCGTCATTTTGGCATTTTACCTCAAAAAAAGGTACAGGGTCAATTGACTTCATTTTTGTGGCAGAGTTTAGTTTTTTAGCGGAAATGTTTGGTTTAAATTTTGGACCAATAATTGGCCAATATTAATGGCCAATTTAATTTAATTAATTGAAAAATTTGTTATCATACACAATATGTCATAGAATTAGACGAAAATGGTTACTCTGGGGTTTTTAAAGTCGCTGATCACCAATATGAAGTCCGATTTGGGGAATTCAAAATGGCGGACCGGAAATCGGGCCATTTTCCATAAGAAATGACAATGGATATCTTGGCCTTGAAAATCTGTACTAGGAGGTTTTCGAGGTTGCTGATTACGAATCTGAGGTCTGATTTGGTAAATTCAAAATGGCGGACCGGAAGTAGAGTTCATTTATCAAGAAAAACTCGTATCTTTTTCGCTTTTGGACTGAAAATGAGTACTCGGGGGTTTCTGATAACGAATCAAAGGCCTAATTTACGAAATACAAAATGTCGGACCGGAATAACACTCTATTTCTCCTGAAAACTCGTATTATTTTCTTTTTTGGGCTGAACGTGGGGAGGGGACTCGGAGATTCTCGTTATCGCTGATAACGAATCTGATGTCCAGTTAGGGAGAATTCAAAATGGCGGACCGGAAGTAGTATATTTTTCAGGAAATACCTTTTTATTTTTCATACTTCCAGCCCGAAAAAGTAAAAAATACGAGGTTTTCCGAAGAGATTGACTGTTCCTACGGTGTCCACCATTTTGAATTTCGTAAATTGGACCTCTGATCCGTAATCAGCGACCTTAAAAACCCCTGAGTACTCATTTTCAGCCCAAGAACGAGAAAATATGATTTTTTCCTGATAAATTGACTCTACTTCCGGTCCGCCATTTTGAATTTTCCAAATCAGGCCTCGCATTCGTAATCAGAGACCCCGAAAACTCCCGAGTGCAGATTTTCAAGGCCAAGATATCCATTCTCATTCTTCTTATGGAAGATGACCCGATTTCCGGTCCGCCATTTTGAATTTCCCAAATTGGACTTCAGATTGGTGATCAGCGACCCCAAAAACCCCCGAGTAACCATTTTCGTTTAATTATATGGCATACTGCGTATGATAACAAATTTTTCAATTAATTTAATTAAATTGGCCAATTATCGGAAAAGAAATGAAACCAAACATTTCCGCCAAAAAATAAAAGGTACTGTTTTTTTAAATGCCTTTCTGAACTCTTTATAACAAGAATTAAGTCAATTGACCCTGTACCTTTTTTTTGAGGTTTTCAGATTTTTCATGCTAAAATGACGCGACTATATGGAGTCCTTGTTGTATTCTATATGCATTTTTTCTTCATACAATTTTTCGATATCTTAACAATTTGACCCATTTTTCGGTACCACCGTCAACTATTTTTTACAGTCCTGCCAAACCGGTGATCACATGACATGTGTCAAAATGTAATTTTTTGTTGTTGGACATGCATAAACAAACCCCCAATAGAGTTTTTTAGAAATGTAAAAAATACAATTTTTTCCCATATGTAGCCAACTTTATGGACACTGTATAAGTGTATAATCAGAATTCCACTAGAATTATGAAGTTACTAAATTAATAATCTTAACATTTTATGACAATATCTTTTATATTTTTTTAAAATTATTTAGCGATATCATTGCTGAGAACTGTTTGAGAACTACAGGTATTTCTTATGCTTTAAATAAAATCTTAGTTCAGACGTTTTAGCGGCCATGACACACGTCAGTTTAAATTGTACCCGACTTTATAACCAATAACAATATCGATTAATAAATAAAAAAGTTATTAATTATTTAATTTCAATAAAAATATGTTGCTTTATGTTTTGTGATCAAACAGAAAATGTTTAAAACTAATATTATTAGCACAAAACTGGGGAGAGTATCCTATAGAATATGCAACAATTATGTAGAAAGTGCAGTAGAGCATAATAGAGCATAATAAGGGTTAGCTTCTTTATTTTATGTTGTACAAGTAACAGAAATGAGATATTCAGCATTTTTTGGCATTTCGCGAATTTGATTTGTTTTTTTGCTCCTTAATATCACTGGCACGTTAATAACCAGAAAACCCGGAAAATGGTAAGTCGAAAAAAAATATGAAAAAACTAATAGCACTAGACGACAGAGGGGGGAATTTCACATCAAAAACGTATATGCAGTTTTTCTATACGATCAAAAATGTAGGCTCCAGATTTTTTTTGTTTAACGCACGAGTATTGAACGTGGCGACACATAAGTACGGCGTGTGAAGCGTGCGCGGTCTCGGACACGCTACATTTGTTGTAACTTTTGTTTTTTTATTCTTAAAAACCCAAAAAATGTTCTATACTTTACCGATTTTGCTGAAACTTTGGAAACATCTTCTTGGGTCCATAAATCGAAAAGTTAAGAGTTTTTTTTTGTCGGTCGAACTTCCGACATTGTTAAATAAACAAATTAAGTTAACAATCGAATAATTTCCTGAATAATTATTCAAAATGACTGAATTTTTTTTAGGGAAGTTTTAGGGGTTGTTGATTACGAATTTGATATTAACGAGTTCGAATTCAAAATGGCGCATATGTTATTAATTATTTCGTATATTTTTGACTAACAATTGAATAACTGCCAGAAAAATAACTGAAAATGGCTGACACTTTTTTTGGGTGAGGTTTCAGAGGTCGCTGATTACGATTTGGTATCAAAGAGTCCAAAATCAAAATAGCAAATTCAAGATGGCGGTTGTGACACTAATTGTTTGGAATACTCTGTGTGAATATTCATAATTGTATCGGAAAATTTCCAGAATAGAAAAATGACACATACCAAGATATGAATTTTGTATGTTTCGTTACTTTCACATTGTATTTACTCCTGGTGATACCCCAGAAGTTATGAAATCATAATGTTGCTGTTACAAAATTATGCATATCTCATCGTTTTTTGGTCTTTTTTTTGCTGCACAAAGAATGCCAATTAAAATAAAGTAAGTAATACTTATAATTAAATCGGAAATGTATTTTTGGGCTTACTTAGGTCAAAAAATAGATTTTTATGTTAAATATTCTGTACCCTAATTTCGAATTTTTATCTTGAAATGTAAAGAAAAAAGTGGGGGTGCCTGGTCTCATGGGCACCCGCTATAGTGCACTTAAGCTGATATGTTTAAGCTGACTCTTGCCATATAAAAGTTGAAATATAGCGCAAGTTAAACACATCAATCAATGACTTAAAAATATAGCTACAAAATTATTGTCGTTGCGACAAATCACATAAAGCATATAGACACAAATTAAACATATTTACTCTGGGAAGATATACATATAATAAGCTAAAAATGTACTTATAGTAATCCAACGAAAAGTAATACTACATTAATAATCCTGGAAATCAAAGCTATGCCCTGTACATTACAATTCGTAGCACTTCATCAATATTTTATAGAATACACTGTGCTTTATTGAATAACCTTGACTAAAATGTTAAGCTTCTCGAATTAAAGATAAGGATTACATAGGCAACTATATATTTAAACACTTTTTTAATCATAATAACAACTCTTTCATATAATCTGGCGCACATATTATTATTTCTTTTCCAGTTTGCAAATTAGGAATAATCGCCTTGGTTGTCTACTATTTACAATAAAATAAGTTTATCTGAGAACAAATAATTTATAATCAACAGTTTGCAGACTAAGCAATACAACTAAAAACAATCAAGGCGCTAGCTTAAAACTTTTTGATTTATCTGTTGTCTGCATTTATTATCAATCGAGCTCTGAATTTGAAGTTATCAAAGTTTTTGAGCTGACGTTAAACATTCATATTGTGTGCTAAATAAAAAACTTCTCAAACTTTTGATTTGTCTCCTTTGGTTGAAGTTTTACCAACAAAAGGCGAGAAAATTGAGCGCATAAGTAGCTAGTTCTGTTTTGATGAAAGTTTTTCTTTACGAGACGGTTGTAATATGCTTGGGCGTTAGCTTTCCAGATGATTTAATGGATTTAATAGATTTTTGACACGTATTATTCAGTGAATTCAGTTAAAACATTCCTGTTGAATATTTTTTGGGAGAAAATTGAATCAAAGTCGCAAAATATAGTTTACTAAATCTTGTAAATTGCTGTTAGGATAGGTCAGCATGATTGAGCATTTCTTATCATTCCTTCACGATATAAGGATGAGTTAGAAATATGATCTAGGTACATATTCAAAACACAAAGCGTTTTTGAAAAGTGAATTATTTTTTGTTTGCTTATACTTGTAATGAAACATATTCTTTATAGGATTTTGCAAACAGCAGAAAAAGCCTCAATTCTGGTTGTGCCAGCAATTAAAATCCTAAAATGAATTTGTCTATTTCTTATTTGACAATTCAGTAGTATCCACTTAGTCATCCGCTACGGACATAACCCTTACGGTCATGAAGATTCAATTACAAATGAGAACAAAGGCCTAAACTGATTTTATATACGTACCTTGTCTTTGGCAATTATTGATAACATAACCAGAATTCAGGTTATCGAGAAAATGCAAAGATTGGAAATCAATAATTTTACACATAGTTTTTCTTTTTAGGTCTCATACATAGTTTTTTTTTTGCTGTTTGCAAAATCTTATAAAGAATATGTTTCATTACAAGCGTTTTTATTTCGTATCAGTTTAGCTATTAGACGATGATTTTTGTTATTAGGTATTTTTTGACTCTTAATTTCTAGAATAAAATGTGTTTATATTTGTTAATTTTCATCACGAAACAAAATATCATCCTCATTTCAGTTGACGTCAATTGTGTCTTTCATGCTGTTCCCCATTGTTTATTTCATTATCCCGAAATCCGCTTTTGAGTCGCCAAAAAAATTAGAAATTAATGGGAATGTTATGCATTTTTTGTTGTTGGTACCCATGTTATAAACCACCCATCAATAATTCTACTGAATATGAAAATTCGTCCGAAACAAAATGGCGGATCATAGAGTTTAGACAACTGACAGGAAAGAAACCTTTATTATTTTTCGATATATTGGAAAAAACGCATTTTACTCTCCTCCCACCGCCCCTCTAGAAAAACTGTGTACTCTAACGTGAGATAGACTCATCGGTTGTTGCAAAAGTTATACATACATGCCATATACAACATCACAAAAATTTAAATTTGATACCACTAAGCTGTTGCAAATTAGTTTTCGGGTATTTTTATCCAACAGACATTTCCTAGCATAGATGTTCCTTAAATGACTAAAAGCTTTCCTAATACAGTTCTGTATATGGTCTTTAATTAAATCTTAGATACGAGTCAATAATAACTAATAAGTCCCAAGTGTTTGCCTCATTTACACAAGTTATTAAACTGGCAAAATTTTGTAAATCTCTTAAAGTTGTTTAGTTTGATCCGAAACCACCATCTCAAGTAACTTGGATAAAGGAGACAAAGTACTAATTGGTCTTAAATCCTTATATTCTATAGGTACGCCAACTTTGGGTAAGGGAATTACTAAAACAATTTTTCATATATCTGGATATGTATTGGTTAACAAACAGCAATTTAGTAGATGTGTAATGGGCAGCAGTGCTTTAGCATTGTTAAATTTATTTTATCGTCACTCGGGGCATTACTTGACATTGATTGTATTATTTTTGGAATGTTTTCGCTATTTGTTAATTTAAATTCAAATTTATGCTCAAAGGTAGTTTCCAAATTATTTGAATAATATGATTTAGTTTCCAGTATAATTCCTGTATTTAAAATTTTAGCTGATTTTATAAAAAAGTTGTTAATTTCATTCCCATTTGATAAATTTGGGGGGGTATTTGTTTGTTTCTTTTTTTGAATAAATATTTAAATCGTCCAAATCTCTCCAAAAGGTTTAAGTTTTACTTGTTCTAGTACTAGTTTATTAATACTCTCCAAATGTTTTCTCCTATATTTCCAATTTTTTTCGAACTACTTACGTCTTTATTGCAGAAACAATGAGTGAATTGACTTACAACTTATACATCAGCTACTAACACAAATGAGTCTTTCTATATGTGATGCATATTCCTCATATAAAAAGGAAAATATTCCCTTTAATGAGCATAGAACAAAAACACAACCATATTATTATTCTCCGCATCCAGATTTTACATATTCAGAGGTCTTTTAAGCTGAAAACCACAGACATAGCCATTCATGAAAAATTACAAGAACAAATTACTCCTGCAGACGGCCATTGTTCATCCGAAGCAAGTTTTCATGTTTTCAGCGCAATGAACCTTGAAAATATTATTCCTGTGATACTGCCAATCTGATCATGTTTATCCTGCTAAAACTCATTTTAAAAGCGGCAATTACAGCTTTAAAATACCATTAAAATGTAATCGTTATTGACAGAAGCGTCGTAGCTATTCTGTTATAGTGTAATGTACCTTGACGTGAAACAAGTGAAAATGTTTTTGGACGCAAATTCAGAACTAAATTTTACTCAGACTTTTATTTTAAAAATTAAAAAACTGTATAAGAATTGAATTGTTTCATTATAGTACAGTACCTAGAGCTAAAAATGCAAATAATATCTTGTGGAATAATATCTTCTATGAGTGCTTTTTATAGTAAAGGATATCATCCTCAGTTTCTATATGATACCAATACTTGCTCGTACCCCAAATGATGGGAACTGCTGTAGCATTTGAAAAAGCTACATGAATAATGTCATATTTAAATGGCAGTAACTTGACCTCACTTATTTGAGCAGAGAGGTATGCAACCACTCGTACTTTGAAGGACATGGCGGGTCGCATATCTGCAAAATCTTAACATTCCGAGAGTAAACATGTTTTCTTTAAGAATAATTTGAGTTAGTGGCGTTAATGTATATATATTCTTGTAGTTGAGATATTACATAATTGTGAAATTGGTGCTTTGTTGGCGCATCTTCATTGGCTAGAGAAAGTTTTCTCTAGGTGCTCATGTTGGCAACACTGAGAACTGGGGCAGATTTCCGGCCTAGGTCAGGTGTTTCGACAGCGATTGTATTGAAGAATTTGGGTTTTACATCGCTTACACTGAAGGGAATTTGATTTCATGTACTCAATAATCTTCACCGCCTTGCCGCAAGCTTTTTGTATATTCCAGGAAGGAATTCTTTTGGTTGCCATAATTTTGACGACACGTGTTTCGTGAGGTTATGTAATACTCTCTGTGTGAGGTAAGCTTTTACTTTGTTTAGTTTGGTGTTTTATTTATTTCCTATTTATTGTAATTATTACAGAGTATTTGGGAGAGGCATATATTTGAATTAGGCCAGAGACAATTTATATGGGTTAGGCAATTTAGCAGAGTGATTTATGAAAGAGCCCAGCTGTTTGGTGCTGCAATTTTGGTTCTATGGAGCCTAGTATTTAGAGGAGTAATAGGAGGAAGTCTATTACTCAGATATTCGGTTATATGTGGGTCCTGTTGACATTTAGAAGAGTTTTGGCTTGGAGAGTTGTTCGCAGCAATCTCCAGGAGATTCATGCAGAAATTTCGGAGAGTTCTTCACAGCAGTCTCCAGGAGATTCATGCAGAGTGATTTGTGTAAGAGCCCAGGTTTACGGTGCTGCAATTTTGGTTGTATGGGGCCTAGTATTTAGAGGAGTAATAGGAGGAAGTCTATTACTCAGATATTCGGTTATATGTGGATCCTGCTGACATTTACAGAAGTTTTGGCTTGGAGAGTTGTTCGCAGCGGTCTCCAGGAGATTCATGCAGAAATTTTCGTGCAGCACGGAGTCGTAGTCGTAGCCAACGTCGAGAGCGTCTAAGAAATGGTGACAGGGCACGCTGCAGTGGTCAAGTCAAGGTCAGTTTCATTTTGGGTGTATATTTTTGAAGATTTATTACAGATTTATTCAGTGATTTTTTGTCCATATATTAAAGTAAATCTTACTATCATTTTTGCAATTATAGTTTAAGGTTTATATAGGAATCATTGAAATGCTTTAAGATCTTGTTGTGTAGACTACGCACGGACTATGCGAGGTTAGTAAGCCTTTGGCCATTTTGTACATGAAATATTTTAAGGAAGCATACCTATTTTAAAACATTATTAACATCTTTGCACAGTGAATATATTTATTGGCGCATGAATTTTTTTCCATTAGGTCACACTTTAGTAACAAATGAACTCGTAGTGATGTCTTCTTAATTCACTGTTGAAAGCTATAACTCGTTGTGCATAATATATGATTCCTGGTTGCGAGAGAACCTCTTAAAGGTATTATTAAATCACTTGAATAATTTTGTCAGAACAAATATATAGAATTTTCTTCATTGGGTAGTTAAGTAACTTTAATTATTTATTTTTTCTTTTGTTGTTGTACATCTCACTTGTATTGTAATAAATGTCTAATGTATACATGCTCTTGTTATTTGCACTAGTGCACCTGATATTTAGATTTTAAGAATTCCATCGCATGATTGCTAGTAACTTAATTTTGGGCCTGGCTGGCAAAATTATTTATATCACTACATTAGTATCCAGCAGGTGGCGCCCTTTTGAATGTCCACACTCTCAATCCACGGCCCTATGCTCTCAACAAAAAACTAACTGCCGTTCGCACAGGTGAAAACTTTTTAATATCTAGGTATTAAAATTGTTACACTGCTTTTAAATCGAACATTTTTATATTGGAAACTTCTGACTTATTTTTGAAATGTAGAGTGTGTATGCTTTTGGCACCGCTGATTACAAATTAGAAGTCAAATATAAAAAATTCAAAATGGTGGTTCCAATATGGCGGTTAATATTATTTTTAAAGTGCCTCAAACGAGCAAAAATAATTGAGCATTTAAGAATAAAATGGCGGTCATAATTTCTTTGCATAATCAATTGTTTTTAATTTTAGTTCCTGGGCACGCAGGCTTTGTTAATGTAACTAGCTCTTTTAGCACTTCCCTATTTTTCTACCTACCCATGGATTTTCATTTAATAATATTATACATTGTTTCAGGTAAGCTGAGAAAGGGAAATATAAGAAAATAAATAAATTAGAAAGTATTTTTTAAATCATATTTTAAGATGTTTAGCATTTCAAAATGTACATGTTATAATTTGACATTTTGGTAGGCATCAATGAAGTAGTTTACTTAATTTAAAAATTCTTATATATTTCAAACTATCCGCAGTTTTTTCATCATTAAATTTAGAACGAACACTAAAATCCAATTTTTACTTAAATTATTTATGTTCAGCTTTCTCGACTTTTTATAATTAAAAGTTTGTGGACATATAATAAGCTTTTCGTAATTATATTTTTATAATGATTCATGTAATAGTTTGCAGTTATTACTAATTTGCTTATTTGTCGAGATAATTTATTTTATGTATTTACAAACTACCACCCAGCAGAACTAATTGCGGAGGAAAGATAAATTCTAAAGTTATAATATTGCTTATTGAGGATTATACGATCATGTTAAATATGTAACTCTTTTAGTTACAAATTTTGCTTTTTAAGTTAATTATTAAATTATTTATTTATTTTTAATAGGTTTGTCAGTGGTTGGAAAGTCTTATTTAAAACCATAAATATAAACCTTCACATAGTTATTCAACTGATATTCTATTGATATTCTTTCAGAATTACTGCCATTTAAAATTAAAAAAATATGTATTTTTCACCCACTTTTATCCGTCCAATATCAACGTAAATTATTGACTTAATTACAGCGTTGCCAAATCTCCACAAAATTATATACAGGGTGATTCACGTAGGCCATTCATTAGAAGTTTTTCAACTTGCAATTGGATTAAAAACTTGAAATTTGGTATGCAGCCATAATCGATCATGCCCGTTCTATCTAAAATATTTTCAGTCCTCCAACTATACAAAGTGTGCCAAAAATTGGTACCAACTTTCTTATTTTAAATGGAAACCTATATTTTTCTTTACATGGTTCGATTGGTCTTCTAATTCTGGGTTTGGAGAACCTAAGTTATGTTAACTTATCTATTACAATTTTTGACATATGTCCAATTTTTTGAAAAAAATTGCCGCTGTAGTAGTTTACGAACAAATTTGTATCTCGCAAACCTTTCAAAATTATGAAACCAAATTTGTGAAGCAGTTAGCTGGAAGTCCAGGCTAACTTTTGATGACCCATCGGTGGTCCCATTTTGTACCATATGGTCGCAGTCGATTTTCAAATGTCGCAATCAAAAATTGTCAAAATGTCAATTTTATCAAATGGCACCTACTATTTTTTGTCAGACCATTCGAAAGAAAATTGAATTTTAGGGTGAGTTACTTAAGCATTCCCTATACCTAACTTCACCCCATATCGAGTTATTTAATAAAAATCAAGAAATACCTTATCTTGCCGAGAGATTCCTTACTTCATCAAGTATGCCATGGAAACAAGAGACAGTTGTAATAATTTTTAAAGAAAAATATGGATTCTTATGTAATTACACACAACACCAACAAATTATTATTAACGAACAAGAACAATGTTGACGAAATTCTGACGTAAATGTTCAATGTGACCACCATATTTTTGTTCAAATATTCTATTATTCTACTTTCAACAGATTGCGTAGCACATCTTTGCGCCTACCATTTCTGACGCCAGAAATCAATGCAAAATTGAATTTTAGGGCCACTTTTATTAATATTGTGTATGTCTATCTACAGTCGTTTTTGAGTTATTGGCTTTTTTTTGAAAAAAAATTTGTTTTTTTTTCTCAAGGGTAGTAGGCTTTGGAAACAATCATTTCATTTTAATTTTTATTCAAAAATCGTATTGCAATAATAAATAATAACATCAAAATAACAACAAATAAACAGATTAACAAAATAATTATTTCAATACAAATGCTCAATGCTCAATGCACCGTTTTGCACAGAATTTCGTCAACATTGTTCTTGTTCGTTAATAATAATTTGTTGGTGTTGTGTGCAATTAAATAAGAATCCACATTTTTCTTTAAAAATTATTACAACTGTCTTTTGTTTCCATGGCATACTAGATGAAGTAAGGAATCTCTCGGCAAGATAAGGTATTTCTTGATTTTTATTGAATAACTCGATATGGGGTGAAGTTAGGTATAGGGAATGCTTAAGTAACTCACCCCAGAATTCAATTTTCTTTCGAATGGTGTGAAAAAAAATAGTAGGTGCCATTTGAAAAAAATTGACTTTTTGACAATTTTTGATTGCGATATTTGAAAATCGACTGCGACCATATGGTACAAAATGGGACCACCGATGGGACATCAAAAGTTAGCCTGGACTTCCAGCTAACTGCTTCACAAATTTGGTTTCATAATTTTGAAAGGTTTGCGAGATACAAATTTGTTCGTAAACTATTACAGCGGCAATTTATTTCAAATAATTGGACATATGTCAGAAATTGGAATAGATAAGTTAACATAACTTAGGTTCCCTAAACTCAGAATTAGAAGACCAATCGAACCATGTAAAGAAAAATATAGGTTTCCATTTAAAATAAGAAAGTTGGTACCAATTTTTGGCAGACCCTGTATAGTTGGAGGACTGAAAATATTTTATGCAGAACGGGCATGAGAGATAATGGCTGCATACCAAATTTTAAGTTTCTAATCCAACTACAAGTTGAAAAACTTCTAATGAATGGCCTACGTGAATCACCCTGTATAAAACTGAAAATAAATGCTACAATATTGACACAAGGTTGCCACTGTTTACCTGTTACATTTATTTTTGTGCTTGGCACCGGCGCAATGAAAATGCCGATAGAAATCAGGGTCAGGTGTAGAAAAACCACCACATGTAAAGGATAATAATGGTGTAAAATAAAGTGTAAAAGTAAATAGAAATAAATGTTTAAGCGAAATATCACAAATACTGTTTTATATAGAAAGAAAAGCTATTATATTTCCCAAAAAGAAAAAAAAAATATAGGTAAAAATAAATTATAGTGTGATATCACAAAAGTCTGACTCCACTTCTCCCTTTGTCACGCCGTGTCACACTTTGCGGACAAGGTGACATAATTAATGGACGGCCCCTAATAATTATTACAACTTTCGCCATTTATTTCTTTCAATTACAGCATGAACTACAGAATTCAATACAGTTCCAAACTTAACTCTGTATATAGGTCTCCATCACTCTTAATTATGCGAAGGGAACAAGAGCTGTTCCAAAATATGACTTTTCACACATCTGTTGCATTTCTTGTTGTGCTTGGCACCTGCCCAATGAGAATGCTGATAGAAATCAGACTCAGATGTAGAAAAACCACCACATAAAGGATAATAATGGTGTAAAATAAAGTGTAAATGAAAAAAGAAATAAATGTGTAAACGAAATATCACAAATATATACGACCACAAATACTGTTTTGTATCGAAATAAAAGCTATTGTTTCCCAAAAAGGAAAAAAAATATAAGTAAAAATAAATTTTTAACAACTTGATTGTAGGTACATCCAGTAATGCAGGCGTAACTGTTTTAACTTTTTAAATAATGTGATGTCACAAAAGTCTGACCCCACTTCTCCCTTTGTCACGCCGTGTCACACTTTGCGGACAAGGTGACATACTTAATGGACGGCCCCTAATAATTATTGCAATTTTCGCCATTTATTTCTTTCAGTTACAGAATGAACTACAGAATTCAATATTGTTTGCCAATATTTAAAACCGTTTTCAATGTGTGTTATTTATACAGTTCCAAACTTAGCTCTGTATGTAGGTCTCTTTCACTCTTAATTATGCGAAGGGAACAAGAGCGATCCCAAAATCTGACTTTTCACACAGCGTGAAGGGCAAATAAACGACACTGCTAACGGAGACCGAGTAAATAATTCGTGGTGATTAATAATTAAAATGGGACTAACAACTAGGTACATCAGGTGTAAAAAGGTTTTAGACACTCCTGACACACTCAAAATATACAAAGCAGCAACTGTAGGAATTTTAGCAGTAAAATGGACACATTGGCTTAGTCGATGAACTTTTCTGAAGGGTACGCTTTAAATATTTCCTTCATAAAATCCAACAGATATTGAGATATGATATATTTATAAAAAATTATGTATTATCTACAATCTCGCTTAACAGTTTCACACGTTTTAACGTTTTCAGTTTTTATCCTATTTAAACCACATTTTCGTAAAAAGAACATATCAGGATCTAATACACTGAACTGAACTTGTGGTAGGTACCTTGTGAAACATCTTGAAAATAATTGTTAATAAAGTGTTTAATTTAATTGTTAATAAAGTGTTTAATTTATTAACAATTATATCAGGATCTATTCGTCCTTTTCAAATGCGAAGCCACCGTTCGTGCTTATGCTGAAATAAAGAAAAAATCAATCACATTAGGCATTTTTTCGGAGAATTTTACTAACAAAAGTTGTTCAAATTTGCCTATAAAGCAATCTGAAGTTAATCAAACATAAAAGTCGTTGACATTCATTTAAAAAAATTACAATTTCATTTTACTGGGTTTTTGCATTTTGAAAAGAGTGCTCAGACAATTTTGTTTGAAATAGAATATGAAAAGTCGATTAGTTGTCAAATATGATTTTGAACTTACACTTAGAATAACTTTAAATTTGGATCGAAGAAAAAAATTGTCCGAATGAAAGTTGTTTGTTTTGGAAGGGCACATATGCTGACATTTATCAAGGGCCTATTAGCCCACCCTGTGTAAGATATGGCCACCAACTTTGGTTTTTTAAGAAACCCCATTAGTGACTTTTACGATTCTCACCGAGGAAAAACTTGTCCTATTAATTTTTTTTTGTTTATAAAGGGACATGTTATGGCACTAACTAGGGGCCTGTTAAGGCCACATTTGGTAAAATCTGGACACCAACAACACACCGGAGGAAAACGTGCTTCCTTATTATAATCTCATAAACGTAGATATTATTCGTTTCGAAATTCTGTAGAAAACAAATTATACATATTTTGAGTAAAAAAATTTTAAAATCCCCTGTTTTATTCTGTTGTTGGAATAATACCCCTTAAGGTGGCCATTCCCTAGAAAGAGACATCCGATAGGGAAATATTTACTATTTTTGGCCATAACTTTTTCCTCTTAGTACGTATATTTTAAAAAATTATAGACTACCTAAGTAGAACCTTAACAAGAATATTACTATTAATTTTCACTCAATAATTTCAGTGGATTGCAAAATAGTTTGATTTAAATTTAAAAATTATGCCAATTTTCCTAGTTCGTACTTTTAAATTAAACTGTTTTACAACCAAGGACATCACCAGGGGTGGGGGTCGGCCGACCGAGCATTTGAGACTCGACATTACAATAAAAAAAAGTTTAAACAAAAAATCTCTGTCACCACAGTCCCCCCTGTGCGCCCCACGACAATTAGTGTAATTACTCATTAAAGCCAGGGACCGAGATCGGCCGACCAGGGTTTTATGAAAGGAAAAATTTTGTTCTTTCGAGTAGACCAAGGCCGACCTGGTCACTCCTTGGGGGAGGCTAGGCATTAAAAATTGCATTGTTGTTAATGGTCGGCCAAGGCTCTCGCCAGGGGTGGGGATCGGCCGACCGAGCATTTTACATTCTTTGGATCATAATTAACAAATTAGTTTAAAAAAAAACCGTCCACTTTGTCACCACAATCGCCCCATTGCTCCAATAAACAATTACCGTAATTACTCATTGCCGCCAGGGACCGTGATCGGCCGACCAGCGGTTATGAGTTTAGGGCATACTATTGCAGTATTCTAAACTTCTAAATCCCGTCCACTCGTTCCCCGCACAAATTTGCAGTCGCCTCCTGGACCAATACTCGAGTGCAATACACTCAAGATGTTTTCCTTTTTTCCTTTAAAGAGACTTGGATAGAAAATCTGGATGTGGAAGCTTTGAATTTGAAGGAGGCGAATGGTTTTTTGGTCATAAGTAGACCATAGAAGTACACTCTCATTGTCTTCTTTATTTTTCAAAATACAAGTTTTAAATTAGGGTACAGGACATTTGGTATAAAAGTAAATATTTTGACCTAACCTAGCACAAAAACATACTTCCAATTTAGCTAGAAGTTTTTTATTTTAAACATCACTTTGTATATTTTCAATCTTTTCTGATAGAAGTTTGATTTATCTTTACAATTATATTTGAAACCCAAAATTAAATCAGAAATGACCTTGAAAATTGAATCAGGGGTCATAAAAACCATACAGATTCTGTAAATACCCACATTATTTATCACAACGGTATTCTTAAATGTTTTTCAGCCAAGGTAAGTTGCGGTTTTTACAATTTAAGTAATATATGGAGTTTTTTTATGAATAAACTTCATTGTGTCGTCTCCAACTTCCAACTGTAGTTTCACCTGCTTTTATGGACAGATTTTAAATTTTAAGAAAGCAAATTAAAATCTCTATCCGAAGCACGAAAAATATAGTGTTATTTTAAAAAGTGACTTTTTTGTAAAATATTTATTTAATATGTAGAATATTTCTTAGTTCGTTTCTGTGGGGCAGGCCTGAGAGTAGTAAAATATTCAATATCTACTTGTTTTGTCTGATCAATATAAATTTTAAAATGTTAGTGCACTTCAGTGAATTTAGAGGTGGATTTAAGTAAATTTCCTTTGACTACATACGTGGAAGAGGGTAAGATATACATTTCTTTTTTCTCATGTTTTAATGCTGACTTCGCCTTTACAAAGTAATTGCACTATACAGAGTGGGTCAGTAATGCGTGGCCGGTTAACATCTCAACCCTTTGAAATTTCAAAAAATGTCTGGGATAAACTGTAGAATCAAAAGTATATATTTTAACATTATTGTTAAATCTACTTAGATTTTTAAAATGGAACATCCAAAATTTTCTTATGTATTTATGTTTGAGTCTATTCCTTTAGAGGCATATATTATTTTAGGACTTACACTGCGGCGTTGCCACGCTATACGATTTTTTCCGACAAAAAGTGCATTTGTAATAGTCAATAGTAAAAGCTAGTAGTTCTACAGGGTGTTTCCCATGATGATTCAAATTTTTCCCTTCTAAAATTGTCATAACTTAATTTTTCCGAATAGAACACCCTGTATGTTTTTTACTTAAAAGGTTTTAGCAATTAATTACCCATACGCTGATATACGTGCCTACTTTTTTCACCAGATTAGATCCATAACTGTCGAAAGAAAGTACTCACTATGACGTATCAAGTGTAGGTAAAAATAGTTCAAATATTTAAAAAAAATACATACGAGATGTTCCATTTGAAAAAATTCACTATTGACAGTTTAAAAACGTAAAAATTTGAATTATCCTGGAGAACATCCTGTCGACTAGGGTAGGCCTGGAAACTAGTACATTTCCTCGACTAACATTCAAAATGAATTTTTAAAAATAAGGGCGAAAAACGTTTCAAAGGCTAAGCATTTCCAGGAAACAGAATGATAGATTTCATGAAAATGTAATCCATTGGAATGAAAAATTTTTTAAGACAAGGTAGATAAATAAATTCATTTTAGGTCTTTGTTCTCATTTTTAACTGAATCTTCATAATCGTAGGGGGTTATGTGGATACTAGTTTAATCTGCATGGCCGTAGGGGACTGTGTGGATGCTAGTGTTGGAATGAGAATTGTCAAATAAGAAATTAGACAAATTCATTTTAGGATTTTAATTTGCTAGCATAACCAGAATTCAGGTTATCGAAAGAATGCAAATATTTCATTAATATTTCTACACAAAGTTTTTCTTTTATAGATAGTTAATTTTTCTGCTGTTTGCAAAATCCTATAAAGAATGTTTCAATACTATTCAAAATGAATGTTTGGAAATTATTGGAAAAAATAGAATAACGTGGCAACACCGGAGTGTAAGTTCAAAAATGATATATGCACAGACAGAGAAGTAACAGTCAAATATAAACATAAAAAACGCTTGGTGTTCCATTAAAAAAAAACATGTATTAGCTTGCTACCACTGTTTGAAGCACCCTGTAGATTTAAAAATAAAATATGTCATACTTGATCTCCCATATGCATACTTTTATTTTTCACTTTTTATGTATTTTACACACAGTCAAACAGGGTTGTGAAAAAAAATATAATCCGACATCTTGGGGCGCCCACCATATTGGGTTTAGAATGACGTAACATAGATTATCGTATTTTACTTATCAAAAGTTTTCATTTGATATCAAGGGGGTTGTGAAGTAAAAGATAATCCGCCATTTTGGGACATCCACCATATTGGATTTAGAACGATACTAGATATATTAAAATATAGGCATTCCACAGGGTAGTATCACAGCGATTTTGTTTATTATTTACACGAACGATCTAGGTAATATCATATTTAATGAAGAAAATAGTTCCATTACAAATTACGCGGATGATACGAATTTGTTAGTTACAAGAGAAAATTGTCCCGAGATAATACACTTAAGTAATACCTTAATGCTAGAAGCAAAGGAATGGTTCACAAAAACGGATTTTTTTAAATTTTGAAAAAACGAACATTATCCTATTCAGAGCACTACAAACAAAAACAGAAACGCCTAAAACTGTAAATATTTTAAACGACAAATTAAACATTCAAGAAAACGCAAAATTTTTAGGAGTGTACTTATATTAATGAGCATTTACACTGGTCAACACATATAAAATATTTAGGCAAAAAACTTAATGCAATTTGTTACAGCATTCGGATTATCTGTAAATATTTCAAACGGAAATCATTACGAATTATATACTTTGCGAATTTTGAATCTAACGCGAGATTTGAAATCATCTTCTGGGGAAATAATAACATCCAAGAAATATTCATAATAAAAAAGAGACTTGTAAGATTAAGCACAACTTGGGTTTCTATAGGGGGGTTTAAAAAACAGAACTTTAACTATTATTGGAGTAAATGTGTATGAATGTTTAATGTTTGTTTTTAAAAATAATAAGATACGTTCACAATTCATAATATTTCTCATGCCTATGAAACACGATGTACTGATATAAATAACCCAGTACATCGGCTAACAATAACGGAAAAGAATCCACATTATATGTGTATAAGGTTATTTAACAAACTACCAGAGAAATGAAAAAAAAATTAAAGAATGAATAAAATTTAAAAAAAAATAAAAAATATGTTTTTAGATTTAGAGCCCTATAGTTTGGAAGATTATTTTGAAAGCTAAGTTATGGTTAGCGAACTTTTTTTTATGATATTTCATTTTTGATATGTACCTTTGATTGTAAAGTGTAATATCATGTCTGAAATAAATAAATATTATTATTATTATCTTTTTTATTTTCTCATCTTTTAAATGGTCTAGGTAATTAGGTGAACGGGTTTCAACCCATTTCACTTAATCAACACTTAAAATTATTATTATTTTTATTACTTTATATTGCATTATCAGCGGACGTGTGCAAAATTACAAAGCAAGATTTGACCTAAATGTACTAACAACATACAAACATATGAAGTTAAATAAAAGCTTCTAGTTAATAACAAAAAGCTTAAAAGAACTGTTGCTCTCCTATTTTTGATTACTTAGTTTTAAGGTCCATAATGTACAATTTTAAATTTAAAAACATATTTTAAACGTAGAGATCTGATAAATTTTAATTGCTTTTTCACATAGAGAACCAAAATGCTAATAAGTTATCACGATTACCACCATAAGCCACTCGGTAGAGAACAAATTTAATAACAATTAATGCAGTCTAACCAGACCTCTAAATGCAGTGATTTGAGATATAACAACATACATCTCTAACTGGCGGCCGTAATTAATTTTGTGATGAAATTAGGCCAAAGCTATTATTACGTAGCGAGATAGAACACACGTATGTTTAATGGTCCAGTTTCCTTGTTTCACGGAAAAACGATGAAAAACGCCGTAGGTATTTGCCATGTTATTTATTGTCACGTTGCGTATGTTGGTGTTTTATAATTTTCGATATATCAGCACAAATAATGTATAATTCGTTCGTCATCGGGATTTCGGAACATAAAAATACAATTAAAAAAAAATAGACTAAAAAATATTAAGACATCAGGGCCTAGGAAAAGTAACCGAAGCTTGAATGTCGATAGTTATGTTCCTTTGAAAGAGTAGAGGAGCTTAGACCGTAGATGAAGATCCAAAAATATATCCACCAAGGGAATGCACACATTGTCACAAGGAAGATCTTAAAAATATATCCTGAAATCCCAGTTCAAAATAAACCCCTGCAAGGTAATGATGATTATCCTTGCACACGATATTGAAACAAGAATCTTTAATCTGATGAATCTACATAGCAGCGAAAACTTAGACGACAACTAAATAGTGTCGCCTTTTTATAAAATCCTACAGGCTAGAGAAACTAATATTCTCAAAACGGTATTGAACGTCCAACCTTTAGCACAACGTAGAAAAGAAAGGCGGAGTTTCGAAACATAAAAGGAAACTAAGTTACGAAATTGAAAGATGGTAGTAAGAGATAGCGAGAAATGGAAATGCTGAGATCGAGAATCGACACTAGAATATTCCGTGATGCAAGAAAAAAAGAACTACTCATTTGGTGCAAGCAGTGTTACCTTTTTATATGAGACCTGCTATTGAATTGTTACCAGTCAACTACAAAGCAAATTGGTTTAAGAATTACTTTACAATTCACCAACTATTTATTGTTATTGGCTAATCGTTATAGTATGTCTAGTCTTTTTATTGAAAACCCATACATTCTTTAAAAAGAGGTTGTTCTTAAGACTGGATGATATAGACCTAATTTTAATTTTTGACCGTTTTATGAACACATCATTTAATACTTTTTTCTCCTTAATATTCCAAATCAAATCTGGTAAGTATAGAATTGTGAATAATTTTTTTATGATGTTTTTTCATTTCCCTAGATGCCGTTATCCAACAGGGACAACGTCTGTGTCTGCTTTGTTTATACCCTGGTCGGTCTGAGCCAAAATGCTTGACAGGAGTGTACGTGATGTTTTTGCGTTTGATACAGCAACAATTTTAAGTTAGTGTTTTTCAGAATAAAGTTGTTTTGTCGTTATAGACCAGGATACTGACTACTTACTCTTCGTACTTCAGTGGTATCCAGATCTCTCCCTTGTTGCCTCAAAACAAAGAAAAGCAGGTCTTGTTTAATATTCCTCGCCAGGAGGTAGTGATGGGGCAACATAACACTCTTACAATGTATTCTTGCAACTCATTACTGAAATTGAAATATGCCAATATTACAGGGGTGACTGACGAGAATGTGCTGGTTTCTATGATTTACCTTAAACAGATTGCACCACCCCAATTAAAAATAGTATCATGTGCTGGTAATGCTGGTCATGCGTCAACAACCACTGTGAAATCAGAACTGCGATAACCGCCATGTGCACCACTTACCAAGGATTCTAAACTCTAAAGGAGTTTCTGATGATGACCTTGAAGATAAAAAATCATTTTCTAAGGTCTTTCGTTTAACCTGTGGGTTCATTAAGCTCATATATATGTGGTATAAGTAGTTCCTTACCATTAAAAGAACTAGCTTTAGGTTATAGGCGATACCAGATAAACAAAAAATCTATACAACTTTTTTTCTCAGTTCGCTATGAAAAAGCGGGTAAAGACACGTAGTTTAAAATCCAAAAAATAAAAGCAACACATGAACAGAATGAACTGATAGTTGTGTGTGTATGTCACCAAGTAACTGACTTGAACTACTTGACCATTACTCTTCTGAAAAAGATATCTTAGATGGAGGTAAGTCTACGGTAGCAGGGAAGTACAGTAGGAGCAGGAAGGCTTCCAACACCGTCGTCGGTTAAATACTTTTTATGGTACTCGCACACATATCGTATCGGCTTTGTTCTCTCAGTATCTATCCTTGTACTTTGCTACGAATGTACGAATCATCATCTTTGTGTATCTGTAACATAACTGAGTGCCAAGCATGTTTAATACAAAACTACAGGATTAGAACAACTATTGCTATATTGTCACTGGTTTGGGAAATGCCTGAAAACCAGGCGAATCCACCATATGTCACGATGGTCTTTGGGCCCTATCGCCATATATGACGTTTGATTTTGTGGAGAGGTGTGTTAAGAGGGGGCACTTCGAGAATTTACATGAACTTGAACGATCTTACCAATATACATAGTTGGGAGGAGAGCCACTGTACACTTAACGTAACTGGTGATGTCCAGGACGATGATCACTACAACTGCCTGAAGGGTCTGAGCCTCACATCTCTAAGATGAGGTCCCAAAAACTAACTGACTGACTGTCGACACTAAAACGTCGGAACTGAAGGTTTGTTCTGATTATTCAATTTATATGTTTAGCAACTGCTTAGTTTGCCAAAGTTTAAACAATCTCAATGTCGTATTTATATATACTTGTGTTTTATTATTAAATAATTCTAATATGGACATTGACTTTCTTTTATTGTTTTCACATTTAGAAGTGGACTAGGGTGGAATATATTTGTTTATGCAAGCATTTGCTACTTTCCCGGATTTAACTACTTAATAATCTTTCCTGCGTCACAATATGTGTGTTAGTAAAGAATAAAGCGCACCTCATATTCCTGAAGTTCTCGACTAGTGTTATTAAAACTATGTTATGTACAATGTTTTGTTTAGCTGCTCTCCATCACCAGTTTTTTAAATAATAGGAAAATTATACACCGCAGGTATGTTTCACCCATGTACTTCACCTTAATTTTAACTTTTATTTTATTTTTGCATTTATTTTCTGTTGATAAAGACATGATTATACCCAGAATTAAATAATTTTGAAAAAAATTGCAAAACATTGAATTTTGGCCATCATTTTCCAAGATGGCAGCTTCAGAACAACTTTGCTTTGGGTGAGGAGTGTATAAAATTTCATTCAAAATACTAAAGAAAATATATCTACAAACCCTGTTTCTATCAATTCCATCTTCTGAAATATCTAAAATAACTGCTCGTCTACTAACAATTATGAATTTGGACCTGTACTGCTACACGTATTCGAGGTTTTGTTATTGAACATTTATGCATTTGTCTATTCTGCACTCTTCGATTTCTGCTTATGAACCTATTTATATTCGAATATTATGGTGAAATTAATTGTTTATATTATTTGGTCACAAATTTAGGTACAATAACTGCCAGCTGTAAGACTACTAGTTGTAAGGTCCTTTTCCAAGTCTTCCTATATTAAATTTACCTGCGAGCACTTGGCATTTCGCCGCCTCTGCGTGCAAACTTATATCGCTCTCCTAACTAGATGTGGAGCCGTTTTACATTATGTATCAGTGGCGGCTCGTCAGGGGAGGCAGGGGAGGCTGAGCCTCCCCTTGGAAGAACCACCATATCTTCAAAAGTAATATCTTAAGAAATTTCAATTAGGTATATCAGTATATCTCAATTTTCAATATTTTTTATTGTTTATAATTCATTAATTAATGTTCAGTGTTTATATAAAAGTTTTGCATTTCCTTTCCACAAACATACCTATAACGTTACAGTCCGGATAGTCTTTGTATGCATATTTCCCGGTCGGTAGTGATGCAAATTCCCGTTACTTTTGAGTAATCATTGGTAATCGTTACTTTTCGTAAAGTAATCGTTACTAAGTATTCGTTATTGATTACTAAATGATTACTTTTTTAAATCGCTTTATTATTTAAACAAACGGCTAATATATAGTCATTATCTAAACAGACAGTGCCTAATATACTAAAAAATTATAACATTAAACAATAGATAGGTACCTAATTACCGAATTATTGCTTTAGAACATTTATTAGAGACAGTAGTAGGTATTTATTTATTTTCCTTTCATAAAAACGTAAACATATGTATAGAAAGTCATATGTATACTTACTTACATATTACCCAAGTTAATCTACTTGGAAAGAACATTAGATGAAGATAACCTAAGATTCACTCAATTAAAAAACGGTAAAATTGGCGAGCTATAGTTATTACATAGGTATAAAGTTGACATAAAATTACGAATTGTGGGGTAAAAGCAGCTTTTTCTGGAACTTGTATCCTGTGAACCGATTCTTTTCTTCCCATATATGATCTGTCTTAGGTTAGAAAAACCCTCTCGCACGTCGAGAGCGATGACAGTGTGATAAAGTAGGTAAGTAATCATATGTGCAAAAGTAACGAATACTTTTCATGTAGTCATTGGCACTTCGGGTATTAGCGAGTAACGTTTACAAAAGTAACGAATGATTACTACCCGTGCATCACTACCGGTCGGCCGGTCTGGCCACTGCGGTTCGCTGGAGGCTAATACGAAATAGCTTCCAACTTCGGAACGCATCTACTTATAACATGAATGACCTTGAATTTCTTTGCACTGTGTAAAACTGTAAAATAGCAGACCACTTCGAATAGCCAAAGGAAGCCAGCTTCCGATCTCATAGCGCATGTGCACATTGAGCACAGGTCGTTTAGTACGTTTAGGTGATTCACAAAGAAAACGAACTGTTAGTTGCGGTTAGCCGGTTAAGTTGACGTAAAAATACATCAAACATTTGATAGGCGGGCTAAAAATGAGTGCTCTAGGTGAAAATATGTCTTGTTGTCCAGACGTTTGTTATTAAATGGATTTACTACTCTTACTTACGACGAAAAGGTAAGAATTAAAAGAAATGCCAGGCCTACACCAGCAATGACTTCGTTAGTTTTTAAAAGTGGTAAACAAAACAGAGGGTTTTGTGATAACAATTATAAAAAAGTCGAGTGGTTAACGGCATCAACAGTTAGAAACAAATTATATTGTTGGAGATGTTTATTATTTACTAATGATCAATCCTCAATTTGGGGCAGGGCCGGGTTTAATAATTTGCAAAATTTATCGCGAGGTTTAGAAAGGCACGAAAAATCCCAGGAGCACATTTCATCTTGCATTAAATTCGAAATGTTTGGTAAACAAAATATTGTAAATTTCTTGGATTCTGCACATAAGAGAGAAATAGAAAATTTTAACGAAAAGGTCCGTGAAAATAGGGAAATATTAAGGAGGTTAATAGATGCCGTTATATATTTATCTTCACAAGAAAATTCTTTCCGAGGACATGACGAAAAACGAGAATCGTGTAATAAAGGAAATTTCAAAGAGCTGATAGATTTTTTAAAAACGTATGACCCAAAATTAGAGAACTTTTTGAATAACGCCACTGTTTTTTCCGGAACGTCTAAATCAATTCAAAATGAACTAATTGAGAGTGTTAGCTCGATTATTAAAGGCAAAATTTATGAAGAACTATATAATTGCGAATTTTTCTCGTGGCAAATTGACGAAACGACGGACGTTACTTGTAAATCTCAACTTTCTGTAATTTTTAGATATGTAATGCACGGAGAAGTTATTGAAAGGTTTGTTGGTTTTTTTGATGTGAGTAGTGGAAGAAACGCGGATAGTTTATTTAAATTATTAATCGATGAATTTGGTAAATTTGATTTGAAAAATAAATTAATAGCACAAACTTATGACGGCGCTGCAGTTATGTCAGGGCATCTTAATGGACAAAATAAAAGATATTGCTCCTCAAGCTTACTTTATTCACTGTTACGCACACCAATTAAATTTAGTTCTGAGTAAAGCATGTAACGGAATTAAAGAAGTTAGAATATTTTTTTCAAATATTACTGGTTTTTCGTCATTTTTTTCAAAATCTACCAAAAGAAATGATGTTTTAAATAGAATTAATATGAAACATAGAATTTCGACAAACGCTCCCACTCGTTGGAATTTTTCATCTAGAGTTGTTTTCACTGTTGACAAATACAGGAAAGAACTTATTGACGTTTTTAATTTTATTTCGGAAAGTGAAGATTTTTTAAATGACGATCAGACTTTACGAGCAGCTTACGGATTAAAATCGTTATTGTTGGATAAAAATTTCATATTTTTTCTAAAGGCTTTTAAAATGATTTTTGAGCAAACTGATGTTGTTTTCCAAATTTTACAGAATAAACTAACTGATATAACATATTCTAAAATTAGACTTAATTCACTTATGTCTAAATTAAAAGAATTTCGCAATACCGAAATACATTTCAATACTTTATACAACATTTTTTTAGAAAATGTTGAAAAAGTAGACGATGACGATGAGCCTGAGCCACAATGTAAAAAGAGAAAGACAACATATAACTTTGACAGGGCAGATACACATTACAAACAAATTTTTATAGACATTTTGGACACCATTATAGTCCAAATTGAAATGAGATTTTCTGATTTAAATTCTTTGCAATGTTTTGATTTAGTAAATCCCAATAATTTTACAACGTATTCTAAATCATTTCCTACTAGTCTAATGGAGAAATTAATGGACCATTATCCTTTTTTTGACCGTATTTCGTTAAGAAATGAACTATGTGTATTGTGTGTTGTATTCTGACCAGCAACTTTTAGCAAATTCAAAATCATCTCAAGAAATGCTTACTTTTATATATAATAACAATTTAAAAAGCTGTCTCCCCGAACTGTACAAACTTTTGTCATTAGTGTCAACAATTCCGGTAACCTCAGCTTCTGTAGAACGATCATTTTCAGCACTTAAACGCATAAAAACATTTACTAGAAACAAAATGAGTCAAGACCGCCTCTCAAATGTATCGCTTATTTCAATAGAAAAACGTTTTTTGTCAGAATTGAAGAAGCACGATTCATTTTATGATGAAGTAATCAACCATTTTGCCAGTTCCGAAAATCGCAGGTTATCACTCATTTATAAAAATATTTAGCCTTTAAAGCAGAGATTAATATAGGTAGTTGTTATTTTAGAAAAAATATTTATTTATGTTATTTATGTTTTAGGAAATATTTTTTAATTCTCCATAATATAGAGTTCCGCGGTTATATTTTTTTATATAACTTCTGTCTCAAAACAATTTTAATTTTTGTTAAAAGTTGTAATTTTACACTCCTGACAGTGATAATGAATACAATTTTTTGTTTGTAGAAAAACACTTTAATTTTTTTACCAAACCTGTTTTTATTTTTATTAAAAGTTATATAATTTAATTAAAAGTGGGATAGTAGGGCTCCTTTGGATACCGATACTCGAGTCGTAGGAACGAGAATTTCATGAGAATGATTTTTTCATCTCATCATATTTTCTATTTCCTTTTCTTTCTATTCTTTTATTAGTTCTATTCTCTCAAGTTGTGATTCGGTATCCTGGCGAACAACCCACGGCAAAAAAATGTAACGCGCCGTTGTACTACCTCAGGGGTCGTGGGGAAATGTACAAATTGTAGTCATATTGCACGTCAGTTGTCTTTCAGAATATCAAGCCTCCTCTGCAGACAATATCACGAGCCGCCACTGTTATGTATGGGTGTCGAAGAGAAAGAAATGTAGGTTATTATGATAAGAAAGCTCTGAGGAAACCTCGAATTTTAAATGCAACACGAATATCATAAGCTTTCAAGCGTTATGTCGGAATGGTGTTCCTCCTAAATTTACTTCAAAAACTCGAAAATATAAAGTCCTATTATGTGTAGGGGAGATGAGGCATGAAACGGTATTTATATACTGACAAACCAGATATTCATAAAAGTCAGTTTATGAAAATATCGAATGATATGAAAGCGAATTATAACTACATTTGAAGGAATTTTCCGTTACCCTTGAAATGTTTTGAAAAATGTTGAAAACATCCATCATAAATTTAGCTAATCTTATCTAATTTTATTGAAGGGACATTGAATTTAAGCACCAATTAAGTGCAATTCTGTATCTATAGTTTGGTTTATGTAATTTGTATCATCATTTATAGTGTTACCTGAAGATGAGGATAGAGTGAGCTCAAAACCAGTTGTATATTAGGTAATCTGAGAATATAATATGAATTTCTTTACACAACCATTGGCTATTTATAATGAAAATATCTAAATATGTAAAACAAATTGGGTAATATAACTTTTTCAAAATTGCTTCCATTTTCATTGCTCAATGTCATGGGCTGATACATCACCCTGTATCTCTGCAGTAATATGCGGAACCTTAACAACATTTTTAATGCAATAAATTCTCTTGAAGTGCTGATATGTTTTACTTTTAGGAACGTTCTACGTGCCATATCTCTTTCATTTCTTTCTGGTAGATAAATGATATGACTAAATTTTTTGATTTTCCGGAATTTATGGCCACTCCAATATCTGGCTAAATGCTCTGTGCAAGAAGTGTAGCAGCTCGGAGGACATGAATCAAGTCGATTTTCTAACATGCATATATAACTAATGCAATAAACCTTTGTCGGAGGTGCTTAAGGTGGATGCTAAAGGCGTTTTCCGCACAAATTATATGCCATACATTATGTACGTCTCAAAGCAGATTGAAATTGCCATGTGTTGCCATGCTTGTAATTTGTTAATTTGTATCGTTAAGAGGTGTGAAATATGGATCGAGATTAGTGGCTAGTTAAAAGAACTTCAACCTAAACGAACATCTGCTTTTAAAACGGAGTCGATGGCGGCATGGCATGGCGTAAGAGAAGTTTCGAAACTGTTGCTTTTATTTTCAAGTTTGATGGGATTCATTTTTAATGTAATGTGTTGTAATAACTAAAAATATATTAATGACTAGAGCAAGTTAAGTAAATCTTGGTTTATTCTCAGAAATTATTTTTGTATGTTTTTAACGACTAATTTCGAAGTCAGTCTGACTTCTTCAACTACAGCTATAAAAGATAACACAATGGAAATTGCATATACCAATAAGTCAACATATTAGATTGAGTATACAGGGTGGCTACTTTTTACACTGAACACTATTGCTATCTCGTATACCACAGCAATTATAAAGTCGGCTAAATGGGAAAAAAATTTCGTATTTTGAGTCAATAATGGGCTATAATAGTATTCCGACTGGTTCAATAGATATCAGGATAAAACCCGAACTAGCTCATTTCCTGTTTTTTCTCTGGCGCTGTTATTACGAAAAAAAAATTGAAAAAAATCATTTGAATATTTTGGTACAAATTGACTTTGACAACTGATCGTATTTAAATTTTTATTACAACGTTTCGTCTCTCCAGGGCCACCATCAACAATATTTTTTAAATACGGGCATGACTTTTTTATTTAAAATTTTTAAAGAATTTGAAATGCTAAATTCGTGGGTATGTCACACTTGACAATTTTACAACGTTTCGTCAGAAAAATAATTACCTTTCATTTTATTGGCATTGCCCTTCACCAAACTGTTTTGCTTGTTAAGCAACACAAGGGGTGACTATCATTTGGAACTTTAAAAGTTTATTTTATGAACAGTCCAATGTATTGACTAACTTTACCAGTCTAGTTCTGCTCAATATTATTGTGAAAAATGGGCACGAAATAAAAAATCATTATCAGCTTATCAATTGTATTTCTTTAAACAATAAATAAAATTTATAAAAACATAATAACTTGGTGTGTGAACAAGCAATTTTACAAAAATTGCTGAAAATGACCACCATTCCTCTGAATACAAAGTCGCGTTCTCTTAGACATTTGTTTAGTAGCTTTAGCAATCATATTTGGGGTCATTTGAGTGAAAGCTTCAACAATTCTCCTACGTAATTCACTGAAATCTTCGCCCACGTTGTAGTAGACTTAAGACCCCATAAGAAATAATCTAGAGGATTTAAGCAAGGTGAGCGAGGTGGCCACCTTACTGGTCCATTGGTCCCTAACCACTTACTTTGAAAATGCCTGTTTAAATATGATCGGATTGCATTAGAATTGTGAGGACCACAACCATCTTGCATGAACCATTTTATTTTTCTGTGAACAAGTAATGGCGTTCATCGAATACTTCGTCCAATAATTTCATATAATTTTCATTGTTTGAATTGCCCTCTATGAACTTTGGCCCAACTATAATGTTGCCAATTATGCCACACCACTTTACTGAAAATCGTACCTAAGGCCATACTTGATGCGTTAGGTGGGGATTAACAGTGGGGAGTAAAAGTGTTTGTTTTTCCTGTTAAACATTTCAGAATTTGTAAAGGTAGTTTCATCAGTCCAAAGAATGTTATTGTAGAAATATCTATTATGAGTTAATTTTCTCCTAAACCAATTGCAGAAGGTTAGTCTGCGGTCTGGGTCACCTCCATGTAATTTCTGCACTGTTTGAAATTTATAATCATGATGTTTGTATTTCTTTAATATTTTTTTAACAGCTGCTGCCGATATTCCACATTCACTTGCAATGTTTCGTGATGAATTTTCGTAGTTTATGTATATTTGAGCTAGTACATTAATATCATCTACCGTTTCTCTCATTTGGTGCTTCCGTTTCAATCTACAAACACTGCCAATTTCGCATAAAATCTTGGACACAGTGTAAATAGTATTTCTAGTCGGATGGTGTCTGTCAGGATATAAATTCGCATATTCTTGCACTGCCCTGTCAACATTTCTATAATTTTTAATGTAAACATCATACATGTCTTTTTTTTCATTTATAGAATAATGAACCATAGTGAGAAGTATAATAGTTAGCAGCTAACAAAAATAAACGTCACCAATACGAGAAACTATGATAAAATGACATTTAATGAAATTATTTTGTTTTTCAAGGCACACTGAAAAAAAGGTGAATACTGTTGAGTGTACTTGTTCACATACCAAGTTACTATGTTTTTATAAATTTTATTTATTGTTTAAAGAAATACAATTGTTAAGATGATTCTAACACTAGCACCCACACAGTCCCCTATGGAGTCTTCATGACCGTAGGGGTTATGTAGACACTAGTTTAATCTGCATGGCCGTAGGGGGCTGTGTAGGTGCTAGTGTTAGAATGAGAATTTTCAAATAAGAAATTAGACAAATTCATTTTAGGATTTTAATTTGCTAGCATAACCAGAATTCAGGTTATCGAAATAATGCAGATTTCATTAATATTTTAATACATAGTTTTCCTTTTAGTTCTCGTAGGTAGTTGTTTTTTTCTGCTGTTTGCAAAATCCTGTAAAGAATATCCCGCGTGCTTGTGTCCATGATACATGGTTTCGTGTTTCCCAGAACTCTGCGTTTTAGCTCGCCGCAATGAGGTTTTGTTTATATTAACCGTTCCACGGGTAAATATCCATTTACGGTGGAAGTGTGGGGAAGGGCTCTGTCTAGAGATAAAAAGATTTTTTTTCAGAGGGTTATGAGAAAGATGCCCGAGAAAATATTCTGTACACCCTGTATATCGTCGAGCCCGGGGGGGCGCCCTTTTTATCGGGCGTACTTGCTTGGTGTTCGACTTAAATCGCAAGAGGCCGGGTCGGTCTTCTCAACATCGCAGAGAGAGTGGTAGGGTGACACACACACACGCACACCAGAGAAGAATACTCGAATTAATGATAAAAAAATATATACTAACAAATGGGAGATCAAAAAAATAACAGGTACTTATATGAATATATTCCTCATTCTTGGGGGATCGCTGAGCTTGCGCGCGCCGACGGAGGCGAGGCAACTATCTTCAGTCTTCACCCTTTCGGGACTTCTCTCTTTTTTTAGTAATAATTCTTGCGAAAAACAACTAAACTTTGATCGCCGCTACTCTTTCCGGAGACTTGAACACGATTGATCCCTCCCCGCATCTTTCCATCAATATCTATCCGCGTTCTTCTTGACTCAGAAATTAGTTGCTAGCGCAATACCTTGTAGAAAAACGCCAATAGATATGTGATGGATTGCACAGGCAACGGAAATCTAATGTTACATCCGCTGCCTGTACACAATGCTATCTAGTTACTTTTAATGTAGTACATAATTTTAATAATATTCGATAAATTCAAATACATTACGACAATATTGGTTTGTATTTGAAGCAATCGGTTTTAGTTTTAGCTTCCGTTTTCCAATTCCGGGCATTCTTCTATTTCATTCCCCATGTTGACCTTTTCAATTTTAATTTTTAATTTTTTCAATTTAAATGAGGATATAGACTACATTAATAAACTAAACTAAAATAAACAAAACTTGTATCTTTCATTCACAGTTGGCTGTCTGTTGCTTATTATATCACCCACTTGAAGAAGAGACCGAACCAGGTATAGATTTTACGGTCAGGCAGTACACTTTCTCAAGTTGTTTATATTCACGCTTTTGTGTTGCTATATTCAATCAATATAGTTTAATAAAATATCCACTATATGAAATAGCCAGACTCGTGCTAATTTATATCAATCAATGTAAAATTGTTTATGCTTTAATTCAATACAATTTCGTATGGTTTGTTGACGTTTTATCCAAATTTATCTCGAGACCTTGTAGGAATCACCAACCGCGCGTCTGTCACTGAATTCGACACACTTTGAACTCCAGTTGTTATTTTTCGCCAGGTTATCTAAAAATACATTGCGTTTTTTAATTTACCTCAATTTTGCTAGAAAATAAATTAGCAACAAACAAACATTGTTTATAACAATGCAATAGTAGCCATTTTTTTTTGTTTAGTTTGATCTAGACATCAAAGCGACAACAACTTTTTTGTTAGAAATGCCAATTTTCCTACACTATGTTACTTCTGACCGTATTTAGCTAGATCAGTATTTATATTTTGATCTCTGGCGTATTCAGTTGCATATATACGTACTAAGTACTGATGAAACGTTCTGTACTAAACAAAATATGAAATTATAAGACAGAGATTGTGTAATAATATTGTATTGAATGATGGTGTTACGTAAAAACAATGACCATGACTTCTCGCAAGGGCGTAATCGTTGATAACTTTTATATTTATTTATTATCTTATCGAAAGTTGCAAATATTTGCATTGTTTGTCATCGATTAGGTTTATATCATATTGTCGTGCGCTAACTGCTTTACAAACATATTCATATTGCGTGATACATATGATATTAAATGCAATATCTTTTATTTTGTTTCCAGATATTTTACAATTTTCCACTTGAGATTAAAATTCTCGGTCATGATATTACATAAATCCAAAATAGAAATTTAACAACTGATATCCAATAGCGTTTGGTAAAGCGATGTCGATCCTGAACACGGAAGTGTAGGAGGAGGTCATTTGGCATATTCTAGACTTTGGTATGTTGATACCTTAAATAAGTAATTGTGAGAAAATAGATCATCTCCATTTCTCAAATTGCGACCCTTCAACCATTTGGCATTGACCAAGACGGATGTAGACACTTTACACGCTGTTCTGAATCATCTCATGGGCAATTCGTCTCATCTCCAAGCCGATTCTGTCTTTCAATTCTTCTGTGGTATCCGGTCTGTTAAAATACACCCTTGACTTTAAGTAACCCCAAAGAAAAAAGTCTGAGGGGTTAATGCCGGTGAACGCGGGGGCCACTCAATCGGAACTCGATGACCTATCCACCTTCCAGTAAAAGTGTCATCTAAAAACTGACGTGCTGCTATCCCAAAATGAGGTGAGGCCCCGTCTTGCTGAAACCAGACGTTTTCAGCAGAAATATCTTCATCTTCATTGTTCGGAAACATAACTGCTAAGGCCGGCACTAACTCAACTCGCAAAAACTGTAAATATCTTGAGGCCGTAAGATTTTCTTAAAAAAAAGATCCCAATAAACGATCACCAATCATACCTGCCCACACGTTTACTATGCCTCGTCGCTGTGTATGGGCTTCTTGAGTCCAATGAGGATTTTCGCGTGACCAATACCTACAGTTATGCCCTTTAAAGAAAATGTAGCTTCATCAGAAAAAACAATGTTCTTTAAAAAATATGGTTTTTCATCGCACAAGGTCATCAACTGTTCACAAACCTGCAAGCGCCGATCTGGATCGTCCTCATTCAATTCGTGGATTAATTGCACTTTGTATGGATGGTATTTTTCTTTTTTCGGTAGACGTACAACAGAAGTTTGACTCACGTTATGATTTAAAGCCAGCTGCCTTGTCGAAAGATGGTGGTTTTCCTCACTTTATAGAAGAATATTTAATTTGGTTTCGTTGCTTGTGCTAGGGCGACCAGATCGAGGGAGGTCAGCTGCACTGCCAGATTCATCATATCTAGCAACCAATCTACTTACAGTGGATTTAGAAATTTGCTTTTCGGGATACTTGGCATTGAAAACATCATATGCTTTCTGATGAGTTCTCAGCCTATCACCACATCCAACCATCATCAAACGTTCTGCACGTTCTCTTTCACTTGAACATGGCATTACCTTCACTAGTTTACACTGTCTCAGAAGTGTGACAAAACTGAGGTTCCACACGTGTCAAGAATAAAAAAGTTATCGACACTTTACACAAAAAGGCCTGTATCTCTTTGTTGTTGAGGTGATTGTTTTTTTTATTATTTTCTTTATTTTGTTTCTATGTCAAATGTTTTCATACTAGTTGAAACAAAAATGTAGACAACTTTATCAGTCCATAAGAAAGTGGAACATTACTCATGAATTTGCGAAGGGTAAGCTATTTTTACATAAAATGTAATTTTTCCAAAAGAATGGCTCAGGTAATATCATTTTTTTATATCACCAGAAAGCTAAAGATATAAATTTTGTGCGTTTCTTTAGGTTCACACTGTATAAATATTACGTACTTGATTTGACTTTTGATAATCTAAAATATTCGTTATCCGAAATAAATGAACTTTCAACGAAAAAGGAGATTTAAAGTTCGTAACAAGTCAAAGTCAAAATTGTAAGTAAAATCTAAAGATGTAATATATTCAACAAAAGCACAGTAGGTAACTTATCGATGATAAACAAAGAATCGCTTGTATCTTTGAATACTAGACGGATCACATCGGTGAAGTTGGTTTCGACTACACTTGCTTTTCATTTACCAAGACTACTTCTCTTGTATGCTAATGCTATGAGTTATAGTTAATATTTGTTCTTATATGCTCTATGTTGAGTTCCTGGTTCCTTTCCATGGTCCCCCTAACTATGAGGGGTTAAAGTTTTTTTATTTGAAGAGAAGAAAAAAGTAACTAACAGCCATCTTTACAATTTTTGAGAAGATGAAAAGTGGTTCTTCAGGTCTCTGATTAGATCTTTTATAGTTGAGAAATAAACCTCAGAACAACTAAGGCCAGTAATTTTACATTTAAATATTTAATAATTAATATAAATACACACCTGGACAATTAAATAAAGGTATGGCATGTTTTAGGTTTTTTCTTCCGTTACCTACGACTTTTGAAAGCTGCCTATTGCCCAATTGCATTTCTTAAATGCTGTCAATTAGAATTAAGTACATAGATTTGTTTGCGCTTTAATTATAGTTCAAGCAATTGAAACTATAGCAGATATTTTTTTAACGAACTGGCACCACATAGTCATCGTGAAACGATGTTGTTCTGGGTTGTCGTTGCTGAGGTACGTTTGAGTATCCATTGTAGAGATTTTCTTTGGTAACACGGGATGATTTCGATTTACGTTATAACGTATAGCAAGTAAGTGACTTATGTTTAATTTTCATTCCAATGAAGAGACTTGGTTCGACAACTGTGAGGAGCCTTGTTAGCATTCTGCGCCACAAAATTTAACGCTATTGTTATCATTTTTGTTATTTGTCACCATTCTCGTTTTTTGCCAGGGTTCTTGTACATTATATATGCCTAATTGCCAAGTGACTGGGCCATGCATGCTATTCTGCCCATCTGTTTAAAATTGGAGTTTTTAGCTCAAATAAATGTGAAGAGTGTGACGCCCTAGGCGACCTTGATCATATCTTTTTCGGCTGTTCAAAATATAGAGCAGCCTCTGACAGGCTAATACAAAGTATTACTGAAGAGTGCAATACTCTCGCGCCTTTCAATTTGCTAAGCTTGCTTACAATTGGAACACGGGAAATATATAAAAATATTATGATTTTTATTACAGAAACTAATATTAAGCTATAGGTTAATCTCGTAATCCCTGTGTTTTTCCGCATGTTTTTTTTTTCCTCACTTACCGTGGTCTACCTTGTATTGTCTAAGCTTTAAAAATGTCCTGATCGACCCCAGGATGAGAAGCGTGTGTCCCCGTTTTCCCTCGACGTTCTCTTTTAATTCCCTCCCGCTGTCGATGTATCTGGGTTTAGGCTCTTGTTTTAAATGTAAACAGGTTTTGCCTTTTTATTAATTTTGTTAGATTTAGGGTAGGACATTCTTAATTTTAAAACTTAGGTAACTGGCTGCATGGTCAATGAGCTAACGCCATTAAAAAAAAAAATTGCCAAGTGTTTGGAGATTTCCTTTATATATGGTTTGTAAGCTACAAGCAGCTACTTTCGGTATCTAAAAACAATACAAAAACTACTTTTACAGCTCTGTTGTTACAAATTTAAGAGAATATAATTTAAAAGTTCTATTTATAAGCACCTTACCTTTTTAAATGAAATTATTCCCCCGTCCCCCATCTGCGAAATGGAGATAAGTCTATTTATTCTATATTTAAGTATATCTAGTTTATACATTTTACAATATATTCTATTATTAAATTTTACCTTATTACATTGGCTTTCCATTTTGTTGTCTTGTCCTCTACTCCCAAATTCTGCCAAATAACATCGCTGGCGCCCACAGGCCTATTTATATTATTCATAATTAATGTTTAGATTCATAGTTGTAAACATTATTGCATAAAAGATCCTAAACAATTTGACAGTCGAATTTCTAACCTTACCTACGAACCGAGCTGGCCGCATTAGAGTTGCCGCGTATAATTAAGTTCTCGTTGGTAATTTTGGACGATTGGAACTCGATTTTCACAAGTTTTTAGTGGCTAGAAGAGAAATAAAAGTACGCTTATAGGAAAAACATTGTAATGATAAATTAGGGCGTCGAAGTCTAATAAAAAAATAAAGTTCGTCTAAGTATTACAATTATCTTGAATAGTTTTCTGTTTTATTCTCTTTATATGGTACAAGGGCCCCTACACCCATTACGCGACTTCGATAGAACAAGGATTAATTACTCCATCTTGACAGCCCACAATGAATCCCTGGGTCTCTGATTTAAGCTAAGATGACCTTAAAAAAACTAGCACGAGAAACGATCTCGGATGATTGCCTCTATGGATATTCATCTCACATTGACGAGATTAGATAGAAGTACTCATAAAATGATAAGTATCCATATAGGCAATCATCCTAGATCATCCATTTCTCTTATGTACCACCCACGCTATCTTGGAGGCCGAGGACTCTTAGATCTGGAGTGTTTGCCGTGGCCTAGTGGTACTGAATATGAAATACAACATAGAAGTTCAGATCCGCTGCTGTAATTAGTGAGAGATCTTGAAAAGGCAGGAGTGGGTGTAGGATTGTTCAAGGCAGCAGAAAGAGCCGCAGATGAACTTGGTATCGTATTCATTGCTAGGCCTGCAAACTTATGCACAATGATTGTGATTGGCACTTGCTAGACAACCAACCAACGAGTTATGGATATTTGTGCGACAATGCAGACTTTCCATATTCTTCTTTCCACCTCTTATGTCAGGAGCATTAAAAAAATTGTAAATTTACTTTTCTAGCAAAAATGCTGGCGCCACCCAGCAGTAATTAAATAAATGATTTAATACAATCTGAGTAATAGTAGTAATTTCTTGCAAATCTTTACTTATTTCTATAGACACCTTTCTTAAGTACTTGTTATGAAAATTACCGTATTAAAACAACTTTATAATCCAATACCTGTAAATAAGTTAATTGCTTAATATTCAATAACCAATCATTACAAATTTGGATTATAACCTTACCATCACGTTTTTGCCCATTCTAAATCGAATAGGATACAACGAGCCCCACCTAGCTGTATTATTCCCGCGAAGTTCACCTTCGACCCTTATAGGTGCGTCATAAGACTGGCTATTACCATGCATAATACCTGTTCGTGCTCTGCCTTCTGATTCCTTCCTCATTTCTTTAATGTCAAATGATACAAAGGTAACCGGCTCACGTTGGGGTTTCGTGCAAAAGGAAACTGTAATCACCTACTTGGTTTTATTTTATGTGTTTGAAAAATTATAATAACAAACCGTTAACGAGTTTTTTAAGTACCTGTTTGCTCATCAGTTGTATAGGTTCTTTCAATAATAAAGAACACTTGTGCAGTTCATCATGCGAAAGCGAGGTGTGCAGAATGGCATAATAAAGTAGTACAAATGATCCATAGCTTGCTGCATTTAGTATTTAATGTTTTTTATGTTTTTAAGCCTGTACATGAAGTTTCACTGTAAACAAACTGGCTTTGCACAAAGCAGAATTTTTTGAGATGTATTCACGCACCATGTGAAAAGATATTATTAAAAATCCTGGTGTCGATATTCAAGGAATTAAAATAGCTTTGTGTCAAATCGCGTAAAATTCACTTCTAAAAGATGGAGGAAGATTTTTTAATCCATCATATTTTCCTGAAAAATTGACTCTTAGTTGAAGACAATACAGGAACTATAGACCGTACCAAACTTATAGCAGTTTAAGTCGTAAAACAGAAAAGCGCTCGATCTAATAAAGACATGACGTTCGTCTGTTCGAAAAGAACTTAAAATATTAGAATTTTGCTTTTACAGCAAGGCTACAAATAATTGGGGACACATAAGTGAATTCTCTTGCTGATTAAATTGGATTGGCTAAAGTCTTATTGAATACTTCTTGTTAGTTAAATCTTATTGAAAAGGCATGTACACTTGCTTGAAAACAAAATAGTACATTATTAATATTATTATCTAAATTGCCGGCTACTGTGAAAAAAAAACGCGAGTCAACTTGGACGCCGGAACTTTTGACTGGAAACGCTGCCAATACCTAGTTAACCTCTTTAGACTCAAAATACAGGGGTTACTGGTTCTAAAAATAAATACGCTTGATCTAGTTTAATACATTGAACTGAACTTGTGAAACATCTTGAAAACAATTGTTAATTATAAATTAAACTCTGCTTTTACATTAATCAATCAATATATTATAAATACTCTACATATGTTTCGGCTTATTAGGCCTTTATCAAGAGTATTACATAGTGAACACTAAAGTTTCCGACGTGCTTATACCTAAAAGTATTTATGTCTTAATTTATTTATGACCTAATCTATTTAAGACTTAATTTAACATCCTTAATTGTGGGAATGTTTGGAGTGGACCTAAACTGATTATATAAATCAACGGATAGTTCTTATCAATTTGTTTATTATAGGGGTATTCAAGAAATTTTGTTGGTCGTTCGTGGTACAAGGGTCGTACTTGAAAGATTTTTTTATTTCTAGTTGTTCTAGCAGATCTAAACATTTACCTTTTCTTTCTGAATGAAGTAAATTTATGTTATCAGTATCTATGAAATGGTTGTTTTCAAAACAATGTGTTGACATTCCTGTATTTTTATTGTTATTTAAGATATATTTGTTCTTATACCCTGTTCACAACGCTTCTACCACTCTGACCGATACAGACAGCATTACAGTCTTTACAATTAATTTTATATACACCAGATTCATCCATTTTATTTAGTTTTTCTTTGTTATTAACCAAAATGTTTCCTATATTTGTTTTGTTCACACTTATTGTAGAGATACCTAAATTATTTAATTTTCTAGAAATGTTACTATATTTCTGAACATAATTAATAAAACTATATTTTGCAGGTTTGTTAGACACAGTGAAAAATTCTTTTTGAAGCATTTTGCGTTGCTTGTTTTTGACCATGTTATATATTAGTGACTCGTATCCGTTATTTCTTGCAATCAAAATCAGTTTGATCTAAAGGAAAATTCGTGAGTCTATGTATTAGACTATGAAAGGGTGAAATCTTAATTTGCCATGATTGCTGCGAATTATAATGTATTACTGTATCTATCTGTAGTAGTAGGTTTGCGGTAAATGCTATATTTCAACTGATTGTTATGTTTTTTGATATTAATATCTAGAAAGTTTAATTGACTATTTTGCTCCGATTCCATTGTGAACTGAAATTTACTATTAAAAGAATTTAAGAAATTAAGGTAATTACTTAGGTTCCTTTCTGTACCGGTCCATATACAAAAAATATCGTCTACATATCGAGTCCAATAAAACACATGTGTATTTAAACTGTTATTGCTATTAAAAATTTAATTTTCTAAGTTTGACATAAATATTTCAGCTAACAAAGGAGAAATTGGTGAACCCATTGGTAAGCCCGTCTTTTGGTCTAAAGACAAAGACAAGAATTAGACTAGTCTTTTGCATAGGCAAGTATTTTGTCAGTATCTTTCAAAGGCACCGCAATTTAGTGCCTTTAATATTAAAATAGTATTTTCCGCCCAGTCTTCTAGTGCTTTACTACACCCAGGTCAAGGCAACCATGACATGGCATGACACATAACATTCTTTTATATTTGCCAAATAAGAAGAAATAAAAATATAAATAAGCCGCTGCTTACAGACCCACGCCGCTCATGGCCATGAACTTTGGCAGAAAAATAATAAAAAGTAAATAAGGTAAACATGCAGTCTAGCCTTCATAAAGCTGTAGACGTACAAAGTGCTCATATAACTTCCACTAAATCGTAAAATCAAATCAGCCATTCTGAGAAGTTTTAGCAGCATTTAGACAAACTTATCTAGAATAGAATCCAAGCAATGCTTATTTCGTTTTGTTACTTTTTAAAATTATGTGTATAATCGAGTTATAAAACAAAGTTGAGGACGGTTTAAATGGCTCGATTATTAACTTTTCAACTTATAATAAAATTTGTAATGAAAAGATCGTATCTCAATTAGATAAGAATAATTACATTCCAAATTTTAATTAAGATGGATTTGGAAACAATTTAAAAGTTTGTTTTAATGTCATAATGTCAAGCCTAAAATGTAAGAAGCTTACTGTATATTTGCAAATTTTGAACCTGCCAGACGCAGTCCGTATACAGGGTTTAATTCTAAAACTAATTAACTTTTGGTAAATTTCTCTA
This sequence comes from Stenurella melanura, assembly GCA_963583905.1. Taxonomy (NCBI): domain Eukaryota; kingdom Metazoa; phylum Arthropoda; class Insecta; order Coleoptera; family Cerambycidae; genus Stenurella; species Stenurella melanura. The sequence goes on along the minus strand of OY757311.1, from coordinate 17,080,832 downwards.
TATGAGTTGGGTATGTTGAAATTCGGAAGCATCTGAATTAAAATATACTAATACTGCATCTTTTGAATGTATGGAATGAACAGAATTAAAGTTCGTAGTTTTTGTAGGTACAGTTGTCTCAAGGTCATAAAAACCAACTATCAAAATTTCAAAGTCGGCACTATTACTGCTGACAACAGGGCCTAGACCTGCTGGCATATTGTACAGAGCCAGCCTAGGGTGGCATTTATACTAAAGGCGGGGCGGAACTCGTACACCCTAGCCAAGTCCCTAAGACCCATCAGTCATTTCAACTTAAGACGATGGAAAAAATGCTCGACAGACATATTAGGGATGATGTTCTGGTTAGAAGCCCATTACATCAAAGCCAATTTGCATACAGGCATGTCCACGGAAACAGCACTACACCACCTAATTCAGACGGTGGAGAAGGTTCTGGAACATAAGGAGGTGGCTGTAAGTCAGCCCCTCAAAAATCCACATCGTCCCATTTACCGGAAGAAGAATTCTGGAAGGTTCTTCAAAACATACAATTGCAGATGTCGAGAGAGGTTAAATACCTTGGAGTCACTATAGACTCCAAGCTTACCTGGAACCAACACCTAGACAGGACAATACATAGATCGGTTGCCATATTGGCAACCTGCAGGCGATCATATGTAAAAACACGGAGGCTCAGGCCTAGCGTATTGCACTGGCTTCACACTAGAGTTGTAAGACCCACCGTTACGTACTCTCCTCTAGTCTGGTTGTCAAAGACAACTCAAACTAGTGCGGCGAATAAGCTGAGCCGAGTACAAATATTGGCCTGCTTAGGAATCACAGATGCTATCAAGGGCACCCCCACGGCAGGCTTGGAGACCGTATTAAACCTCCCCCCACTTAGCTTAGTGATTTAGGGAGAGGCCAGAATGGAGGTTGCAAAACTCAAATACCCCGAATCTCAACGGAGCAAGATCGGGAGGACGTTTGAGGATAATAAACACTGTAGAAGACCCTCTATCGAATATGAGGTCAGACTACATGATACCAAAAATCACCTTTAACAAGCCCTTCAATATCAACATTGGAGATGGAAAGGACTGGTCAACAGAAGCTCCTGACACTACGAAAGGGCCTAACCTTGTATACTGACGGGTCTAGGACAAACACAGGAGCTGGAGCTGGAATACATGGTGAAAAACCCAGGTCAAGTATAAGTCTTTCCCTTTGGCAACACGCCACTGTATTCGTGTCAAAAATTCTGGCTATAGTTGAATGTGTTCGCGAGAATGCAAACCGACAATATGTTAACCAGCAGATCTCCATTACATCAAACAGTCAAGCGGCCTTTAGAGCACTAGCCTTTAACAAGGTGTCATCCCGACTGGTATGGGACTGCCATGAGGAGCTGAAAATTCTGGGTGAGCAGAACAGAGTCAAGCTACTCTGGGTGCCAGGACACTCCAGAATTGACGGCAATGAAAAAGCTGATGAACTTGCTAAACAAGGGTCAGCTGACATATTCTATGGCCCAGAACCCGTGCTGGGCATCCCTAAAAGCTCAGCCAGAAGGGCGATTAAAGACCGGGTCAAGAGTAAACACAAGAACCACTGGAGCAACATTCTAGGAAATCGACATGGAAAGACACTCATTAAAGGTCCATGTGTAAAACTAACATAAGAACTGCTCACAACGAACAAGACGCAGTTAAGACTAATAACAGGACTTCTGACTGGGCACTTATGATTGAAAGAAGTACCTGAATACAATCGGCAAATTTGACGGCAACCTAGACTGTAGACTATGCAGCAAGGAGCCGAAAACGATTGACCGCATCATATTCAACACTGGCTCGCAGAAGATATGGCATCTACGGGCAAACACCAAGACCCGGGATTCATCAGCACCCGTCCGACCATAGACCTGTGTCATCTGATAGGGGTACTGGGGTACTGGAGTGGGCGGAGTGAAGCATAGCAGGGAGAGCACAATAAGTCCAGGAGGCTGCAGTGCCCTCTGTTTTCTTCTAACAGACGAGCCTGGAAAAAAGTGAATCTAAGAATAAATGTTCTCTACAAATCATCTACTCGCCAGTCAACCATCCAGCTCCAAGAGAAAGGCAGCAGGAGTCTCATCCACGGCCGGCATCCAACTCATCGGCATCAATTTCGACACCTAGAAACAGAGAGGCAGAGCATAAATTCATAAAAAGATTACCAAACTCACCAGTCTATCCTGCAAGCTACGGACTATTTATAAAACCTCAAACAAATATCTTCATAGCTAAACTCACTTACAAACTCAACATCTTTTTTAGATAAATAGAAAATCCCTACTTTTCGGCAAAATTTCCAGGTTGGGTATAACTCGACTCCTGGCGTCGGTGATTGGCTTTAGTACCGAAAATAGGCCAACGTTAAATAAGTGAATAATAAAAATAACATTCAAATATTCTTTATCTTAAAATTCTCATAATCGTTAGTAGCTTGTGATAAGCTACTTCAAACAAAATCATTAAATTCTTATATACGAGAAAATTTTTAAGTTTTCAAAAGTGCCAGAGCTAAAAGATACTTATCCCTACGTCAAACTTTTATATTTACGCAAGTATTAAAACAGACATTTTCAGGCACCTAATATTAAGACTTAGAGAGAATTTTCTTATAATTAACGTACCAAGTTTCACACCAGTATATTCAATTATTAACGGGAAAAATTCAAAGTTGTAGTGAAAAAGTTCTCGTACACGCGAACTTTGAGTGTTTATTACAAAAGCGAACGTTATACAGTCACCGAGCAACCCGGCACACAGCATAGCTATACAAAATTTTCCCTCGTAAATCTTGTAAATATGAATTAATGAGTATACAACGGACTATCTACTATGTTACAAGTTTCTTGTCATGGAGTGGGTTAAAATTACATTTCGTAGGAAGGTAATTTGTAAATTGAACTCTTAACACCCGAAAATTATATTTTTAATTCTCATGACATGGAATTTTTACTCGATATAAGTTTACTATGTGAACAATGAGAAATACCAAGCATGTAAATAAATTTTGCGTAGGTGGAAGGTGTTTACTTGTAATATTCAACAAGTTCTACTCAGCTATTCTGAATTATGAGATCAAAGTGTTGCTAAGCAAAATATCAAACAATGACACTTTGTATCTATGTTAACGTGACCGACGCGTGACGTAAGAGTATAAAATTGAATCATCCGAAAAACAATACAAGAAAATATATGGTTTTTATTAAAACCTACACCTTACAGTATTTTCATGACTAAAATTGAAAGCGTCAGCTTTCATTAAAAATTGGAACGAGTAATATTAGGTGCCGAACTGGAACTATACAAAGTCGAGAAACCATGACACAGGTGTTGGATTTTTCATTAACATCGTTAGCTTTAACTAGAAAACTATTAAATCGATTTAACTTTGATCATGACAACCTTTTCACAATAAATATGGCATTCAAGCAATCGTTGCGACAAATCTGCATATTTACTTGTGTAGAATAATCAGGTCAGTCATGCAAACCACAAAAAATAATACATGTTAAATTTGGCACGAGCTTTGAAATATTTTTCAGTGGTGATACGATGACAAAGGCAATCACAAAAGTTTGCGTGATTTTTACAACTGTTGTAGATTTTGGTAAATTCTTTTTCAACTCAGAATCGCGGTTGGAAAGGTTAATTGATCTCGATTGAACGACTTTTAATGCAGATTTACCACAAATAGACAAAGAACTGTCAGCCCTTCTAAAGCATTCGTTGCTGTAAATTATCACATTTGCTTTTGTGGAATAATTAGGTCAGTCGTGCAAAACAGCAAGAACTGTTATTGTTATTGATGTTTATTCTGCAGTGTTAATAGTTATTGACGTTAGAATAAGTAAAACCAGACACAGACTCTGGGAAATTTCCTACTAGTGTTACGATGACGAAGGCAATCTCAAAAATTAATATGATTTTCGTGACAACTTTCGTAGACTTTGGCAAAGTCTTTTTACAACCAGAATCGCGGTTTGGAAGGTCAATGATTGATCTCGATTAAACGTTTTATAGATCAGAGTTTTTTTTATAAATGAGGGACAATCAACATAAATTTTGTGTTTGCCGCTCGGAAATATCCGAAAACATATACATTCTATTATTTACACACAGCACACACTACTCACTTCAAGCACCTCCTTTGCACCAAGTGTTTATGCGTTACTCTCCACCACAAACTACCCACACTATAGACGCTCAACGTAAATTACCGCAAGTTGGCCCGGTCACGTGGGACTTGAAAGTTGCGCTTCCAACCGAGAGATGTCGCAAACTCTAGAGAATTTTATGAGCAAAGTTGGCAGCGCTGTGTTATTGGTATGACGTTATTGGCAAATGATGCTGTCATATGGCAAACTGTCAATTTTTACGAGTGTCTTCGTGGATTTGTGGATTATTTAGAGTGGTGTTTCCTTGTGATATTTTTTATAACGTGCCGAAATTAGCATTGTTTAGTTTAGTTTTAGGTCAGAAAATCGCATTTCATCAGACCGAGCCAGGAAATGATTGTGACAGTCCTGTAAATGCTCTCATAGGACTCATTTCTCATTATATGGCTCAGTCTGATAAATGCGATTTTCTGACCTGAAAATAAACTGAAAAGTGCTACTTTCTGGCCGGTTTCTTAAATAATTAAATAAATAAGAAACGTGTATTCTCAAGCTTGTGTAAATTTTTTCGCTAAAAAACTACCACTTGTTAACCAATCTACTATTTGTGGCTTTAGTATATATTGATACTATGATATAAATACAAATGAAATAAAACCCAAACTATATTTGCTTCTACAGCATATCAGCATAATTTCAGTGTCTTGGAAACTGCGCTAGTCATATTTTAATATCAAATGTGGCTAGCACTGTTTGAAAGAACATGTGTTTTTAAAATCATGTATATTAATTTGACAGTCAAAATAATTTAAAGTTCCCTCCAATCCTACTACCGCTTCCAACCACCAGAGGCGCGTCAATTTTAGTCCCATTTGAATGTACGGTCGTTGAGCGTCTATAGTGTGGGTGGTTTGTGCTCTCCACTACCCAATTATCGTATTTAAGCAGCCCTCAGACGATGAATATTATTAACAATATTTGAAAATGTTGACAATAATATTGATGGTGTGGGGTTAAATATTGATTGTAGTGTCAATCCAATAAAACAATATTGACGGATTTTCAGAACTCCGAAAATATTTCATCAATAGTGGGCGTGGCTTAAGGTATTGAAGAAAGTATTGATCGTGTTAAGGAGGTATTGACAATAGTTATTGTTTAGTATTGAAGTTGCCTGTCCTGGAGGCCGCATCGCCCGCGCCCTAAAGCGACGTTGATATCGACGTTGAAGAGTAGTTAAAAGACTGATGTTTTGAAAAAGTTTATTAATAAATTTAAAGAACTGGAAGTGTGGAATCCTGCATACAGACAATTGCTAGATATTTTCAAAACATTAAAAACGATGCCACAGTTCAGGATGAGAAGAAGATAAATGCTCTAAGAACTAATTTTCAGAAGGGGCTTAGAAAAATATCAGATTCTCATAGCAGTGGTAGTAGCACTGGTGATGTTTATGAACCGAGTTCTTGAATATTTACTGAATTAAATAATTAATTTTATTCTCGGTTGAATATTGTACAATACTTTCACACCCACGTAGTGGAGTGGAAATATTATAGTAATCTAAAAAAACAATTCCATTTTTTTTATTTGAGCGAAAAAAATAGGGATAAATGGGGGTAAAATAAGCAAGGCAGATTGGTAAGAGTGCAGAAACTTGGAATTTGGTGTATATACTAGCAGCTTAGGCCTCAGACTTTTTAATATAATTATTCAACCCCTCCACTATATCACTAAAAGGGTTGATAAAATAAAATTGAGATATTCACTTGAAATTTGGTACACGTATGTATTATAACTACATTTGGAACTAGATTATATGTAAAAATGATTCCGTTGAAGGGGTGGGGGTAAGTAGGGGTAAATAAGAGAAAATAAGTAAAGCAAGCTGGTAAGAGTACAGAAACTTGGGATTTGGTGTATATACTAGAAGCCAAGGCCCATCAGATTTCTTTATACCCAGGGTGTAATTAGTTTCATGTCATTAAAAAAAACTGGTGATAGGGAACGACAAGACAAACAAAAAACCTTATATAACATGGGGTCTAAAGCTCATAGTTTTGGAGAAAAAAATAAACAAAAATTTCGCAAGTTTTCAATAAAATCTTTTGAGAACTGTTGGAATATTGAGGTAGATTTAGATCGTCGCGCGTGCCTTGGCCTATTAGATACTCAATATTTGTGTAGATAGCTATAAAATGTCGGTGGTCTTTAGCGGTGCGGTAAATAAGATGAAAGACGTCGACGTTTTCTGAGTGTTTAGTAGATCTGATCTGAAGAAAACTATGCTCTGACTCTCCCTTGTGCAATATTTTAGTTTCTGTGGGTGTTTCGTTATGTACACACGTCCAACCCGCCGTTCGTTGTTTTTGTTATTGTTGAATTTCGGGTCGCTGTGTATTTATAGTGAAGATTTATTTTATTGACTTTACCGTTCAAGTCGTTAAATTCTTGATTACATACAGACACAACTTACTTGTTCGTTCTTTTTGTATTCCGTTTTGGATTTTGGACCAAGCTTTTCTTTTATTTTTCTTTATTGACAACGTTAGTTGATAGTTTATTGTTTAGTGTTGAACGGAGTACGTATGTCCTTAATTCGACGTACCGAACTGGGTATTGATGCAGATGCAGATTTCGAATAATTACTTAGGTGGTAAGCTTTTAACCCAGGACACTCATTTATGTTACAAACGTTAATAAATCACATTTAAATATTCTAAATTATAAACATTAATCCAATATTTTGTTCCAAATTAAAAGACACACATGTAAGGAAATGCTCTGTTTAAACTTCTACGGCCATTATTTGCTTGCAGTTGTGCAGGAAAAGATAACGAATTATTTACCTCTTTATAATTGCCACAGTTAGGTTGGGGCGGTGCATCAAAGGCGGTCGATGATCCAAGGCCTTTGCACTTTTTTATAACAATTTAAAAGTTGTATAATTGGAAACTACAAGTTCATTGACTAAGAAAAGCAGTGGTTCTCAATTATTTTCTACATTAATATTAAAAAAATATATATATTAAAAAGGTTGACCTAGGTCAGTTTTTTTAAAGTGCCCCTAGAGGGAAAAGTCATAAAGGTTTTTTGTTTGTCTAGTCGGTCCCCATTACCAGTTTTTTTTAATGACATGAAACTGATTACACCCTGTATTTTCAACACCCCCACCACCCCCACTCCATTATTAAAGGACTTGATAAAATACTATTGAGATATTCACTTGAAATTTGGTACACGTATGTAGTGTAATGTAAAATTCTATTACCAATTATTTCCACGTACTAGAGTGCGAATATAGTCAAGAGACTTTTTTTTTAAATCGAATATTGAAGGTGTGAGTATTAAAAAAAAGTATTGTCAATATATTGACAATAAAAATATTGTCAATATTATGATCGCCTGAGGGCTGCTTTAATCGGGACATCTTTTTGTATCTAGTAACTTTAGTAACGTGATATATTTCTAGAAATGATGCAGAGGTCATACACAGATAAGAGAATCCGCATCATCACTGACAGTCAAGCAGCTCTCAAAGCTCTGAATGCAGTAGAGGTACGTTCTAAAACGGTAAAAGACTGCCTCGAATCCCTGGCGAAACTGGCGGAACACAACAGCATACAACTGGAGTGGACGCGAGGACACCAGGGAAACGAGGGCAACGAAAAAGCAGACAAGCTGGCCAAAGAAGGTGCCAAAGCAGCCTTGATAGGTCCCGAGCCATCTTGCGGGATATCATACAATACCGCAAGAAGAATGGTAAAGGAACTATTGAGACAGAAACACAACTTGTACTGGACTGAGACGCCGGGGATGAGACAGTCACGTATGCTCATCATTGGCGGACCTTCCAAGACAAAGACTAACGAACTGCTGAAGCTGAGCAGAAAACAGCTGAGATGTGCAGTAGGCATCCTGACAGGACACTGCACACTGAACAAACATCTAACCAATATAGGTGTGAAAGACAATCCATATTGCAGGATGTGTGAAGAGGAGGAAGAAACTCCCTACCACATACTCTGTGATTGCCCGGCCTTGGTGGCTGGAAGGTTCTCACACTTCGGGGGGCCAACCGTGACCCCGGAAGAAATAGCCAGATTTCCCATTGATCGTACACTCTCCTTCTGGAGAGGAACGGGATTAATGGGGTAATGAGACTATGGGGTACAATAAGCTTAAGCTTCAGTACAGCGGGGATCTGGTACCGCAACCCATAAGGAAAAAAAAAAAAAAAAAAAAAAAAACGTGATATATGTTGTTTTTGTATATTGTTCTGCATTAATCTATTTAATTTAATTTAAGTGCATCTGTGTATGCTTATAAATATTTGTCATAATTGTGTGAGTTATATTGTATTGTATACCCGTCTTATAATCGAAAATGTTTATTTCTGTTAGGTAGCTGTATTTCAAACATATAAAGTACCTACTCACTTGGGTGAATTACGACCCTCACTTTCGGTTCGTGTCGTAACCATCATCCTCGAGAGTAACAGCCAAAACACAACAATATAAGATATGATAACGCGCATACTATGAAAACGTCATGTGGAAACTAAAATTTAAGTTGTTTTTTGACAAATAAGAGACATCTTAAATGTAATAATCACACAGCTTATATTCATTCATTTGAACTATCTTTAAACATTAAGTATCCATATGACGAATAGCGACTTCTGTGAATAAAAACATACAGCTGTTCAAAACATTAGGTAAAAGAGATGTCATATCTTGTATAGGCATTGTATCAAGAGCAATAGCCCCAGCATTACACACTCGTTCATTAATACTACAAACACAGGTACATTTATGATTTATCTGTTGTGTGTTGTAATATTACGAGTGAAGTAATGCAGTTTTCTTGCAAATAAATTGGGAAAATAGAGTCTCCTTTAATTACAAATCACTGTTATGCGGTAATATGAAAAAAACTTAATAAAAATACTTGTTCTGGAGAATACTCGAACTGATGCTTCGGAAATGGCTTTTGCTTCCGTTCTCGAAACTCATAAGTAACTTCGTTATTGTTTTTGTGGTTTATTTTTGTATTGCAAGTTAATTAGTAAGCTTATTTACTTTCTACGGAGTGTTCATAAATTTCAGGTATTTTTCAATACTCGAGTATGAATTGTTCTATATCTACTAAACGTGTTGTATTCGTTGTTGCATAGTACGGACAATCTTTTCTACATAAAGAGCATTTGGACCGGGATTCGAACTAGGCACTATACGGTAGAGGCAATCAAAACTTCAGAAAGTTATATTCGACATGAAGACAGATATATAGAATTGACAAGTCTTAATTTTTGCAGTCTGCATTGTCTGAACACGAAAATCCAAAGAAATCTTGTACACTGTTTTTTGCGACTCCCTCGACAAGGAGGGAAATAAAAGGTAGCATCTCTATACAGTGATTTTAAGTACAATGCGATCGAGAAAAAAATGAAAGTCACGTGACACAAAAAAGTAATTAAGATTATGAAAATTTATTTCTATTCTACGTATATTATTAAAGCTAATTTCGTATGTTACTAGTTTAGGGAATACTGAAGAAATACAAATGGCCGCCACTGTGTGATCAGCTTATTAAACCTCTTGTTTTAACTGTATATTTTACAGATTTTGTGATGTTTCTAAACTTAATTTTACATTATTTAACATCCACAATTATCTTTAATCAATTCATGTGCCGAATTCTGTTTGTTAAGATGGAGTCGAATTTATATTTAACGAAATTGTCTTATGAATTATGATGTACAGGATAGGTGTTTGGAAAAATTTGGTGCTATCAGCTTAAATCCCTATATATTAAATAAACAAGATTTTAGTGCAGATGCCGATGTATTTCCGAATATTGCACACCCATATATTGTAATTACATGATTTTTGAAAGGAGTGCATAGTTAAAAGAATGCATACAAGGCATTCAAATACAACCAGTTTGTTAGTGGTTCGGTGAAACAAGTTCTCTCCAAGAAATGTACAGGATAACAGTTATATATTGCGGATCCAAATTATTTCTTAGTTACTCATTGTGATTGTGCTGCAGGTATAGGCAAACACGTTCGCTAACCTGATATCCAATTTATAAGGTACAGAGTGAGGTAATGAGGCGTCATTCCTTTTAGTTCTTTGGCAGTAATGGCTATGGCTTAGCAGGTAATCGTTGTGCAATACAATGTTTAGATTTTGTGAAATAGGTACTTATGAAAAGAAACAAATTAAGCAAAGGACTTAAAGTTATCATAAGGTAAACACAATTTATCCGGCGGTTGATCCTTCGTCTATGGTATATGTATGCACCGAGCTATGTAAACCATTGTAATTTCTATAAGAACTTTTTTTAACATGCCGTATTAATGTTACTATTGTCTACCTTATGTGTGTTATGAAATATTCTTCTTTCCTTTTATTGGTTTATTTATCATTTACTCTCGTTAGCAGTAGGTTGAATGTCGACTACGCCGAACTTGTACATACATGCTTGTAAATGAGACTAAAAGAAAACATATCTCCTAAGTAAATATACAATTATTTATTATCACCAAGTTTAACATTTGTAATATAACTTAGATGGCATTTATACTTAATTATAATTAATCGAGTGGTCTGCTCATGAATTGGAATGAATTTCCTGTAGTTCCCGCAACCACACTCTATAATCCATAGTTCATCAATATCTTGAATTTGTCTAACTTTCTTATAGCACTTGGAAATTCATTATGTTCAGCAAAAATTGCAAAACAAATTCTTCGCCATGATTAAATAACCTTCATACTTCGGAATGATTAAGCTCTCTTTTGAGTGCTTCTGGCATAACAAACACAGATCCCATACAAAAAGAGCCACCTCTAGGTCAATAAGTCTTTTTGTAAGGTAGACGAAAGCAATATCTTCTTTACACGGTGAAGTTCCTCACACAACGTCTACCTGAAAAAGAAACACCCATTGCATTTTTGAAGTTGCCTCCCAAAGTTGAAATTTCGACCGGGCTACGATTTAAAAAAATACCCTCTAAAAAAGCTAGAATGTATTTACATATATATCAAAACTTACAATAATTGCATTTGCTACTTAAATAGTTATAAAGCCGCTCCATTACTTTTCGGAACCCATATAAATTATATTGTTCGCATAACGATTCGCTGTGCAACGCTACATTGACTTGGCAAATTTTCAGCAACTGTGGTAAAATAAAAGCCATAAACGGGGTGTAATTAGTTTCATGTCATTAGAAAAAACTGGTGGTAGGGAAGGACAAGACAAACAAAAAAACCTTATATAACATGAGGTCTAAAGCTCACAGTTTTGGAGAAAAAAAAAGTAAACAAAAATTTCGCAAATTTTCAATAAATTTTTTTGAGAACTGCTGGAATTTTGAGGTAGGTTTAGATCTAGATCTGATCTGAAGAATACTATACTCTAACTCTCCCTTGTGCAATATTTTAGTTACTGTCGCCGTTTCGTTATGTACACACGTCCAACCCGCCGTTCGTTGTTTTTGTTATTTTTGAATTTCGCGTCTTTGTGTATTTATAGTTAAGATTTATTTTATTGACTTACCGTTCAAGTTGCCAAATTCTTGATTACGTACAGACACAACTTACTTGTTCGTTCTTTTTGTATTCCTTTTTAGCTTTTGTACCAAGTTTTTATTTTATTTTTCTTTATTGACAACGTTAGTTGATAGTTTAGTGTTTAGTGTTGAACGAAGTACGTATGTACTTAATTCGACGTACCGAACTGTATACTGATACAGATGCAGAGATTTTGAATCATTTAGGTAGGTAGTAAGCTTTTAACCCAGGACACTCATTTATGTTACAAATGTTAATAAACCACATTTAAATTTTCTAAATTATAAACAATCCAATATTTTGTTCCAAATTAAAAAACACACATATAAAGAAATGCTCTGTTTAAACATCTATGGCCATTATTTGCTTGTAATTGTGCACGAATTATTTACCTCTTTATACTTGCCTCAGTTCAGTTGAGGCGGTCCATCAAAGGCGGTCGATGATCCTTTGACACCGCGTGTGCCGGCTAGCACTTTTTTATGACAATTTAAAAGTTGTATAATTGGGAAGTACAAGTCCATCGACCAAGAAAAGCAGTGGTTCTCAATAGTTGTCTACCATAATATTAAATATGTTGACCCAGATCAGTGTTTTTCAAAGTGCCCCTAGAGGGAAAAGTCATAAAGGTTTTTTGTTTGTCTAGTCGGTCCCCATTACCAGTTTTTTTTAATGGCATGAAACTGATTACACCCTGTATACCTTTCGAAAGGTAATTCTTTGACGAACCAAAAAGTATGGGACACATTTTCAGCTACATGTAATGGATTCCAAGAAATCTAACAAAATGTTTCGAAAAAATCAAAATAACAAACATTTTAATAAAGTTACAAATATTTCTGGTATTACGAACTTAAACAATGATGTCAAATATAACGTTGTATAAGGAAATGTAGAAGTGTGTCACAAAACTTTGGCGGCCATATTGATTACGTCATCAACACCGCTAGAGGGCCAGGAAAATTTGTGTGGCGGGCTTTTTAGACTCGTCTATCCATGTACTATCTGAATCCAAAGGGGCACATTGGTTGCCAGATGTGAAGTTTTTTTCAGCTACCCGACCCCACTAATAATCTGTGTTGGTTAATTTATATTTATTAAACTGCAGTAACTGTTTAACTACACTAATGTCTTAATTAGCAATCTTGATGACAGAAAATGTGAAGTAATTGTTGCCCACGAAACCGGTAGAATAATAAAGAATGTTGTGAGAAATAGAACATCTTTCCTTGCCATTATAATATTAATATTATGTATCATGTTTCCAATCAGTATTCTATTTTCTTTATTGTTTTAATTCGATTACCGCATAATACAATAAATTACCTTTCTGATGATTTAATAAGATATCCGCGTTCTGTGATGAAAAGGGTGTTAGATAAAAGAAGGTTCAAAGTACAATGGTAAAAGTAGATAGTAACATAAAAGAAGATATATTACATATGTTATAAAGCCACTTTTCCTAAATCTACATTCAATCGACTGAAAGTTCTCATCAATATATCATATTTATATCTTTCAACTTATAAGGCGAGACATCTTCGTTATTTTTCATATAAAGCCATATTTATTAAGTGATGTGGGCTAATTTTCTACGAAGAGCGATAAATAATTGCGTATTAGACAAGAAATAAATCAAATCTTTTGGATACCTTGCTTTGTATACTTTTCAGCAGCTTACAGATATATCAAGTATATTGTGCCTCTCTTTAAAAGACATTATTAGCCATTATTTCCATACCCATTAAAGTAAACTACATTCATTAGTTGTAAAATGTTTGTGTGTGGATGGATGTACATGCAATACAGTTATTTCATTTCTGTCTCTATAAGGAAAGATAGGAAGAAGTAGCTGTTTGTTTATAAATAATGGAAACAAAAATGAGTCAGCATGGGCCTGCAGCATACTAGATATAATTTTTCCATAATTAAACTATCTATTTATGGATACCCAAAAGTGACTATCTACCTGTTATTATCACTGAATTTAAACTCAGCGGGTGGGTCAAACACGCCCACCTCGAGTAAATAAATTTTTAGATAAATAATTGTTTAAATATTACCAGTTAGAGTGGATTATACAAAATAAAATATTTGTTATAATCCTGTTTTATTTATAACCTTAAAGTCAAATTATGTAACCACAACTTTCTCAGTTGGCTGCTGGGAATTCGGAGTAACCGTAGCAACCGGTTAGCTCAGTAGTTGGTTGAAGTTTCGGGGTGTAATTTTTTTTTTTTTAATTTTTAATTGTCAGATTATTAACAAAACCCGTTAGGCACCAGCGTATTCAACTATTTATCTAATAAACAAATCACTAATATTTTTTCAACAGAATTCGGAAATCCATTGTTTCACATATACGCGAATGAATGAATTCTTCATGTGGAACGGGTACTTTTGTTTAAGAAATAATTTATTTACTATAAACTTTTTGTTTCTCGCTGCAGAGTTATTAGTTTTATATGGGGAATTTGAATTAGGCACTACAAAAATCAAAACAATATACAGGGTGTGCGGAGGTTTCTCTCGGGCCGCTTTCTCATTTGCAACTCGCTGTAAAAAGTTATTTTACCGCGATACAGATAACATAATAAAAAGACTCTCTTACAGCAAGCTAATATTGGTTTTGAAAAACAAGGCAAATAAAATGGACACACTAATACAGGACGTTGAAACGAGAACACGTCAATTACTGGTACAAAAAAAAAATCGACGGCGACGGAAACTGCCTATATGGAGCATTAAACCACCAACTGGAGGGAGAAAATATAACATCACAGGCACATACCAATGCGACGAAAACCCTACGAAAACAAGTAGCTGACTATATCGAAAATCACTTAGACCATTTCATGCCATTCATGCAGGCATCCATCCATGAACTAGCACCCCGTTACAATAGATACAACTCTAATACGGGAAAAATAAATGCATTCATTCGAGATCTGAGAAGAGAAGGTTTTTGGGGGGGGGGGTAGGAAACAATTGCAGTAACAACAAATATGAAAAACAGGACAATAATAGTACATCAAGAAGAAGGAGAGCATATAATCTTCCATCCTACTAACCAACAGGGAAGAGAGAACACACCACTAGAGATAGTATATAGGAAGCACTAATACGAAAGAAATCACTACGATAGCGCGATTATTGCACAAGAAAAACATGAAGCAGAACAACCAGAAGAAACATACGCTCGAACTGGCGCTATAACACCCCGCCCAGAATTAGAGGAAGCAACGCACATAAACATGTACCAAATATCACAAAGAACAGAGGAAGCCAACAGTCAAGAATTACAACACGATGACATCATTCTGGCGACATGGAATGTCAGAGGATGCATAACGAGAGAGAAAAGAGAAAAAATCGATGAGGTTCTTATGATGGAACACATACACGTTGCATGCATACAAGAGACACACACGATAGACGGAACTGCAGTTACTCAAAACTACAAATGGCATCTAAGTGGAGGGGACAAAGAAAAAACCAGCAGAGGAGTCGCATGGGCAATAAGACGGAACACCCCTATCCAGATAAAGACAAGAAAAGTAAACGAAAACATAACCATGGCAGACTTACAAATTGGAAAGGAAAACATATGCATACTAGGAGTACATGTGCCCACCGACAAACGGGCAGGACGAATATTCAGGCAGATTACCCAAGAGACTAGAAGAAATAGGAATAGAAAAATGAACACAATAATACTAGGAGACTTCAACGCGCATATAGGAAAGGACGACCAAACACATGAAGACAAGAATATCATAGGAAAAACCTTACTTCACACATGGACAAACGATAATGGAAGCTTGCTAAAAAACTTGACACATTGTTAGATCTAACAGTTAGAAACACATGGAGCAAGAACCTAACCTGCTTTAATACCTGGAATAAAGGAAACATCAACCCTCAAATAGACCATATCCTAGTGGATAGAAAAATAAGGGACAGGGTCAAAAATATGAAGGCAAAACAAGCAACAAACGTCAAAACAGATCACAAAATATTATATGGAACACTAGTAATAAAGAAACAAGAAGAAAAAAAGAAAAAAAAGATACAACAAAACAGCAAATGACACATGGAACATCTCACTGCTACAAAACAAAGGAATAAAAAAGAAATACCAGGAGGAGATAGAAAAACAGTTAACAGGAAAGGAACTAAATTGGTCAAAACCAAATAGCGGCGAGGAAAACGTTGAAAAGGAACAAATCCCCTATGAGCCCAAAAAGAAAAGACACGAAAAGAAATTACGAAAAACTAAAGAAAATAAAGGCCACAGGAAAACAATATACACCAAACATAGACAAAAAGATAATAGAAGCGAGGAAAGAAAGAAGAGACACAGAGAGGAGGCACGAACAGAAAAAAAAATGCAGGGAATTCTTCGAAAACATAGAATCCACTCCAGCAGGACAGAGATTAAACCAAACCTTTAGACACCCCAAAACATACAGGAGAAACAACAATACGCAGTCAAGAAAATACATACCACTGCAGCATTGGGTCAGGAAACTAGAAGAAGGAAACGCAGAGAGAAGTCAAATAGAACCAATACAAGAAATGGACCACTGGCCTCTGGGAAAGCCACCGTCAAAAGACGAACTACTAGAAATAATGGCCAGAGCTAAAAGAAACACGGCCCCGGGAATAGATAAAATAAATAACGAACTAGTATACTATGGACCGGACAACATAAAACAGCTAATCCTAGAAATCATCACCAACGCATGGACGGAAACCACACCCCTGCCTGAGGAATGGAATACAACCATACAGATACCGCTCCCTAAAATCAAATCACCACAAAACGTGAACGATTACAGAAGAATAACACTCAGCAGTGTAGGGTATAAATACTACGCACAATTCCTCCTCAGAGAAATGGAAAAATACATCGGCGAACTACCAGATTATCAAACGGCATTTATCAAGGGTAGATCGACAGACGACCACATGTACACCACCAGACGGATCCTGGAAGAAAAGTGGAAAGAAGGAACAAAACTATATATAGTCTCAATTGACCTCCAAAAGGCATTTGATACTATAAGGCATGAGGCTATAGTCAACACTTTGCTCAACAGGGGAGTACCGCAATACTTAATAAACAGAATAATAAAAGCATGCCTACACGAAAAAACTGCAATACAATGGTTTGGACAGACGACGGAATCAAAAATGAAGAATATAGGAGTCAAACAAGGATGTCCCCTATCCCCCCGACTATTCACCACAGTCCTGGACCAAGTCAAAACAGCCTACAGAGTCACAAGAGCTCTACTACCCTTCATTGAGGACAACAAACCACCATGGTGCCTAACCAAAAAGGTATACACGACCATCATAATGCCTACTATGATGATATATGCAGTCAAAAACGCAGCAACGATAAAGGCCAACCGAAGAAGCCTGAGAAGAGCTGAAAGGGACATTATCCAACTGCTAGCAAAAACAGGAAAACCACAAAAACGACAGAAAACGTCAACATTACTAGAGGGAAGAACAATAATCAAAAGAATAGAATCATACGCAATGAAATACTGGAGACATGTCCAAAGACGGGACACGACACACCTACTGAAGAAAGCGCTGCGAATGAACAGCAACAAACTGAAAATAGGGAGGCCATGCTACACATGGATTACAACAATCGAGAGAATTATGAATAAGCTAGGAAAGGATTATACACACTGGGAAAAGTTTGCACAACAAAAAATGGAATACAATAAAGAAATATCAAGGATATACACACTGCCAGACTCAGAAACAGAAGAAACAGAAAACTCAGAAGTAGAATAGGAGAGAAGATGATCACAGACAGAAACTAAGAAGAAGCATATCACAAAAACCTGAAAGTAAAAAGAAGCACGAAAACCTAAAAGAAGCATCTCACAAGCGCCTACACTTTCCATCCGATGAAGACAGAAGGAAAACAAGAAGAAACATCTCACAAACACCTACACGCTCCATCCTATACTCCTACCCCATGCGTCATGCGGCTCTCGCTGCTGACAACAAGCATGTCCAATGTCCAATCCAGCGTATGCAGCTGGTCCGGCGGTATATAAAAGCACTGGGGGTTTGTTCTGGCACACGGTGGGATGATCGGTGGGCGATCGGGCTGCGTGGTGGAACAAATCTCCATGCACCGGAATTGGCAGCAATGCCCACCTTACGCTGGCAAATCAATCAATCAATCAATCAATCAACAGAATTAGGAAACAGTCAGACAAACAAATTCAAACAATAATATAATAGAACAAAGTTAAAAATTTACAAAGACTTTACATGATGTTTATGTTAATTAATGAAAAATTCAAAATTTACTACAATAAAATATAATGCTTAGTGATAATGAAGATTTGTTAAGAGAAAAGATTAGTTTGAAAAGGAAAATTGTAAAATTGAAAAGATCAACTTGTTTACAATAATTATAGTAGTTATCTTCTGACCAAAAAAAGAGACACGGTGATTATGGCTTACGTAACTTTAGCGGTGGGGGTGGAGTTCAACTAGGTCGAACCCTGGAGATGGCGACAGGTACCTGGGAGTGAGGACTGATTGATCGTGTCCTGGTCAACGAGGGTGTTCCAGGGAGACGCTGCGTTGAGAAAATGTCCAGCCAGTTACAACTCTCCTCCAGCCAATAGCAAATCTACCATGTACTTGATCCAAAGTTGGTCGATCCAGATTATTACAAGAAAATCAATGGTAATTCAGGAACCAGTTGATACAAATTAAGTTAATTTACAAAGTAGAAAAAAAACTAATGAGTTGTATTTGAAATGACTCTAAATCAATTATTAATTGACTTTTTAGAACTATTAAAAAGAACGATCTAGCAGAATGAAAAAAATACCACTGATTTGGCCAAGGTCGCGAATTTTATAAAAACTGCAATAAAGAATATTTTGAATTTGTAAAATTTAAGCACTAAATTAAAAAGAAAATGGTTGAGGACCAATAAAAAAAATCTACTACTAAATTATCCAAAAAAATTCGGCCACGAAATTACTATAAATTATAACAAAAGTTAAGTTATCATAACACAAAATTTTCCAAAGTAAAAAAAATATGTTAAAAATGCAAAGTAGAACAAAGGAAATAGATACTAAGATTGAAAACAAGAAAAATTGAAATAAGAAAATATACAATTTTAGAGATGATCTCCGTACTATTACAAAATTAATTAAAATAAATTGACTTTACGTCTCGTATTTTAATAAATTAAGTAATTAGTATACTAGTTGTGAAATGAGACTATCTAACAAGAAATGTTAGAGCGAACCTAAATACAAAAAAAATATATAAGTATATAATATAGTATTACCTACTGACAAAATTCTTGGTATAGTACCTAAACACAAAATATCCAGTAGCAACTGTCTCAAAATGACAACTAAATAAACTACTGGTGGGGCAATCCACTAACAAGTGGTTTTTATGAACCACGAGGTTAACCTCAAATATGCTATAATAATTCAACTAAATACCAGCTTAAAATTTAATATCAATCCAAAATAACCATTTTATTATTCGAATGAACAATAATTCAATAATAGAAGCAAAGTTCAGCAAAGTATTATAGGATGGCTCTAATAACTCAAATCTTTTGAGTAAAAATTAGAACAGTCTCTATGACCACGAAATGGAAAGTGAAGGTTTTCATGTTTTCAATGGCTGTTAGCTATCTCTCTTTGATATTCCGCTCGCGCATTCTCAGTTGCTTTTAACTTGGAACTTATTTCAGTTATAGCACGGTCGCTAAACAGAAACCGCTGCCTAAGGAATCACTACTTCCACATCCAGATTTCCCATCCAAGTCTCTTTAAGAGAAAACATCTGGACTATATTTGCACTCTAGTACGTGAAAATCATTAATAATAAAATTTTAATAATATATTTGAGGCTGATGTCATAAAAAATTTTATACGTTGGCTTCTAGAATATACGCCAAGAGTGAAGTTCCTGAACTCTTATCAGCTTGCTTTACTAATTTCCCCTATTTATCAATCAGATGTCAGTACAATACATAAGTGTACCAAGCTGACTGCAAAATTCGCCTGTTTTTGCATAGTAAATAGCGGGCCAAGGGAAAGAGCAAAATAGTCCTATGGGGGGCTTAAATTAAACTTTGAGAAATTTTAAGGTGAGCGTATTTTTTACTTTTTTGAAAAAATGCATAAATCGCCCCTACTTAAGGGTAGAAAATATTTAAAAAATGCAGTATATGTATAATGAAAAAAACTGTTATTACTCAGACTTTTTATTGCATGAATTTTTTAAGTATTATGTATTATTGTTATGACTAGTTGAACCCATATCTACAGAGAAATTGTCGTTTAATTTGTATAATTTATATAATATGATTAATTAAAATTAGTCGAAATTTTGATAGCAAGATTTGCCATACAAATAAAGTGAGATAATAGCCATATTGGATATAGAGCAATTGTCACAGGACTTATACACGTCTGCCAAATTCCAAAGCTCTAGCTTAATTAGAACTAGTCTTAATTTTAATTGATGGATTTGGCGGACAGAGAAAGGGAGTTAATTTAAAAGCGTTATAATAAAAAATGATTTAAAAAATTTAAAAACGCGCTTTCAAACACAAACTGAAACTGTTCAAAAATGCACTAAAATGAAGAAAATAATGGTAATAATAACAATATGTTCGGAGCCGGATTATCCATAAGGCAATATAGGCAGCTGCCTAGGAGCGCCGGCGACGAACAAAAAACAAAAACAAATTTAAGTATTTAAAAATTATCAACAAAAAATAAAAATTTTCTTAAAAGCTATTATCATTTATTTTCTGTCTGGTAGATTTGATCACATACCGGACCACCTTAAATAGAAGCGTACCCGGCGTTAGTTTCAATCCGTGTCGTTCGACTTTTTTTCAACTCGCTTTATCACAATTTTTCATCGATCTGCGTCAAGCTTTGTAGAAATGATCCTTACTTAAACACAATATAACAATATTGTAGAAACGTGGAATTTTTCGGCTATATGCTTACATTAAAATAGCTGTAAACACTGTGTTATGAATTACACCCCCTTGGAACTGGAGATGATACGCCTATGCCTACTAATAGTGACTGGAAAGACTCTAGAAAGAGCCATGAACTTTTCTAGAGTATGGTGAAAGAAGATTCTGGTTCAATCTAGAGGTAATTTCAGAGTATATAAGGCGCGATTACCGGCGCAGAGGAAGTTTTATTAAGAAGGCAATTTATAAAAGTGAACAAGTTGAAAAGTGAAAAGTGAGGTTAGATATCAAGTAAATAAAGTGAATTTGAAGTATTGTATAGTCAGTAAATTGTTAAATAAAGTGTTAGTGTTTAATCTCTTGTTAAAATTATTTAGAACCCACGGATTCATACAGGGTGTTTCCTAAAAGGTGGAAAATTCGCAACAACCGAGTAATGGGAATTCATGTAAACAAAACGATTGATTTCCATTGATTTCGAGAGTGACATTTTTTTGACTTTTATTTTTTTATCTCGAAATCAAATAATTGGTTATACGCTCATATTTTTTATTTCTTAATTTGCTGAACATTTTTTTCCAAAATATTTTTCGGTGATTTTACAAATTTCCCTAGACTCCGAGCGCTTAGCGAGCAGCGAGTTATTGCACGCGGCACTTCAATCATCATGACTTAACTAGTGCGTTTAATTACTTCCACATCCACATAATGGATTAATGGAGTGGAAATATAGTATCGTAAAAAAATTTCAAACATTTTTCCTGTTAAGGTGGCCATTCCCTAGAAAGAGACATCCTATAGGGAAATATTTATTGTTTTTACCAATAACTTATTTTTATTAGTACGTATATTTAAAAAAACTATAATAGTACCTAAGAAGAACCATAACAAGACTATGCTATGAATTTTCACTCAATAATTTCAGTGGTTTGCAAAATAGCTAGATTTAAAACTACGAAATAAGAAGATTAACATAATTTTTAAATTTAAATCTTAGCTATTTTGCAAACCACTGAAATTATTGAGTGGAAATTCATAGTAATGGTCTTGTTATGGTTCCTCTTAGGTACTCTTCTAGTTTTTTTTTATATGCGTACCAAAAAAACGAAAGTTATGGCCAAAAATAATAAATATTTCCCTATCGGATGTCTCTTTCTAGGGAATCACCACCTTAATATAGGTTTAGAATGCCATGAAACGCCGAGATTTTAAATGTGAGCGAGAAAAAAATTGTCTGTCGTCTATAACTTTTTTTCACTGATATTATTTTATTTTATTCATACACCATCTAATAGTACAAGACCATTTACAAGATGGGAAACAACACATACATCGTACAAAAATTACTTAAATTTACTAGCGTACATTTCAGTAAAGATATATAACAAAAGAAAATATAAATATTAAAGAGAATAAAGAGAATAAAGAGTTGAATTTATTTACAATAAAAAGAGAGAATAAAAACATACATATATGATTTAGACAGAATCTCCTATTTATTAAAGATGTCGATATCACGCTGACTGTGGTTATAGCTAGAGCACATGCTGTAGATTGGTGAAAACTTTAAAATATTAGTCCGGGCTATAGGAAGGTAGAAAGTTTGGTTTTGTCTTGAATTTATTCGCGGAATATGGAAATTAAGTCTCTGGAGTATCTCACTACAGTCAATATCATAATGAATCACCTTTTTTAAGAAATTTATGGCAAATTCGTTGCGTCTTTCAGATAGGCTACGCATTAAAAACATTTGAAGTAAATCACTTTGTGGAAAACCAATTGGTGGATATATACCATGAGATTTTAGATGTAGAAATTTAAGAAAGTGGCGTTGCACGTTTTCTAATTTAAGACTATGAGTGTTATAGCAGGGGTGCCAGACAAGAGACGCATACTCTAGTTTAGATCGCAAAAAAGAAAAATATAATAGTTTTAACGTTGAAATATTAGAGAAATCACGCCCATTGCGTATAATAAAACCAAGTGTTCTATTTACGTCGCAAATTAACGTGTCTATATGATTGACAAAGCTGAGTTTTTTGTCAAAAATTACTCCAAGGCCTTTAAACGAGGACGGTCGAGTTAATGGTTCATTTTCTAGACAGTAGTTAAATGTAAAATTAACATCCTTTGTGGAAAATGTCATTACGTTACATTTTTGCACATTTAATGTGAGACTGTTCTCGACACACCAAGCGCTGAGTTTAGATATATTATTTTGTAAATTACTGCAGTCATTTATGTTAGAGATTCTATGTAGTAGCTTGAGGTCATCTGCGTACATTAAAAAATGAACATCTAGTTCATATGTTATATCATTGATGAATATATTAAACAAGAGTGGCCCAAGGACAGACCCCTGAGGTACACCAGAACAAGATAAGTAATCAGTAGACCTGAATCCATTAAACGCGACGTACTGTTTCCTATCGACAAGTATGATTTTAAAAAGTGTGTAAGATTCGGTGACATTCCAATGTTGGACAGTTTTTTAATAAGAATGTTATGATTAAGCCTATCGAATGCTTTTGTGAAATCGAAATATATTACATCTGTTTGAACTTGCATCTCAATGGACTCAGATATATATTGGGTAGCACATATTAAATTGGTGGTTGTAGATCGACCTTTCATAAATCCATGCTGCTGAGAGGATATACTGTTTTTGACATGCGGATATATGAAATTATGCAGCAAAATTTCAAAAGCTTTGCCAAAGTTACAAATGATAGTGATTGGTCGGAAATTTGTTATATCATTTTTGTTGCCCTTTTTATAAACTGGACAGACTTTAGAATACTTCCAGATATCAGGAAAAGAACAGCATTGTATAGCCAAATTAAATAATATTTTTAGTGGATGGGCGAATATATTAGCACAATCTTTCAGTAAAAATGCAGGTAAGTATACCATCCGGCCCCATGGTGAGCTTCGGTTTCATTTTTTTTAATGCTTTTAGGACGTCTTCTTCAGAAAAGGAAACTAAATTAATGCTATTGTTATTTAAGCTATTATCATCTGAATTTATGTTATCCGGTGCACTTGGTAAAAACGATTTTTCAGAAAATTTAGCGTAAGCGTTAACAATATCCTCTGGGTTGTCAAGATGTTCGTCATTGTAATACATATCTTTAGAGATATTTGTCATTCCTTTCTTATTGTTGATGTATGACCAGAATTTATTTGGATCCTGATTAATATTATTTTCAGCATTATAAATAGTTTCGCCAGTAAGAAATCCAGAAAACGTACATAGGTAATAGTTATTTATGATACAAGTGGTAAAACTGTTTTGTTTTTATTGTTTTGTCCCCGCCCACAAAATGAAATATAATTTTTAACATTTAATCATGCATAACTATTATACCTATTTGTTTAACTTTTTCCATTTAATGTATTTTTTTCGTTTGTTTGTGTTGATTGTATATTATTTTTTTATATTATGTTATTTTATATTATAAATAAAAACTTTAGTAAACATTTTAAAAGTTCTGTAGTGGATGAAGGGAGGGGGCGCTATAATATAGTTGCCTATGAGCGAAAAAAGTCATAATCCAGCACTGACTATGTTTATCAACGTAAATGCATGGCGCGCCTGATGAGTAAAATTTTTTGTTTTTCTAGGTATTTTGAAGGGCTCACACTTTTACGTGTATTAACATAATGTTATTATTAACATCATGTTCTTCTTTTTAGTACATTTTTAACAGTATCAGTTTGTGTTTAAAAGCGTGTTTTTTATTTATTTTCATCTTTTTAGTTTTGTTCCGGGTTTGTTCAATAAGAATCCTTCCGCCATTTTGAATTTCGATTAAATATTTACAATCTGCGACCTCGATACCGATTTTCATATGAATCAGACCATAAATTAAAAAAAACTCGTCCGCCATTTTGACGCTGCCATTTTGTATTATTTAATTTGGACAAGATAATTCTAATCTGCAACCTCAATAACCCGCATATACCGATTTTCAGTCGAATCAGATGATAATTTAAGAATGATGTCTATCCACCATGTTGACGCCGCCATTTTGAATTTTTAAGTTTTGATTACATACTTTTGTAATATGCGATCTGAAGAATCCCTAGATATCAGTTTTTAGAAGATTAAATGATAATAGACTATCGGTCATCCTTGAAACGCCATCCTGGATTTTTCTATCAAAAATGTCAAATTATACTGTCATGTGAAGACATATACGCATGTCAAATTTCAAGACAATGGAACATTTAGAAGTGGGTGAAAAGTGAGTTGTGAGATTTCATTACAATCACTATAAAAAGTACTTATGTAAAATTACACAGAAAATCATTGGCAACTTTGTAACCAATGATTTTCAGTGTAAAACTACATACCAATGTATTATTAGCAGGAGCATGTATTATTACATTTCTTGTAGGAAATAATACGTACTGCTCCTTAAAATCTACATTCCACTTATGCAAATGTACATTTCACGAATGTTAATATACGCATTGTGGATGTAATTTCGCATATCCCTTATGTGAAGTACCAATATCAGATTGTATTTTCACATACTTACCATGTATGTTAACTTTCCTATCATTTGAATTTACATTCTATACCAGTATTTTTACAAGGAAGAATTGTAAGGTGTAGAAATTAAAAAGTTCCGTACTGCTCAAAAATGTATTGAAAGAAAAATGTTTTGTTTGCATGTAATTGTAATTAAACACATTCTTTATAGGATTTAGCAAATATCAGACAAAATAATCTACTAAAAATAAAAATGAAAGCTATATCTACAAAATTATCAATTTCCAATCTTTGCTTTCTATCAATCTACCTATTTTTTATTTGATCATTCTCTTTGTAACCAACTAGCATCTACATACTCCCCTACGAATATGCAGAGAAGCTAAAACAATTGAGAGTAATAATAAGTGTTGAATTTATGCAATTAATATAAGGGCATGTAACTTGAACACCACTTTTTATATGTAAAAACATATGAGCCGATAATTCCCTTAAAAGTGTACACTGAAATGCGCAGTTATTCTGATTACAACGGAACCAAACCGATGTTCTATATATTTCTTTACGATAATTTTGAGGGTGAAGGCGGAACAAATGCATCTTAAAATTTATGTACTTAGTAAACACTTGCATACAGTCTTGATAAACACAAATAAACTTGGCACTACATGAGTGCTTGTGAAAAACTTGATGGCAGTTGTATTTTGTAATAGACACTGTTTTAAAATCGCACAGTGAACAGGAGTAGAGGTGTTTCAGAATCTTATGAGCCGCGAAATGCGCAAAAGCCAAAGTTCATTCTGCGTTATAAGTATTTTTTTCAAGACACTGGTTGCTGAATTGTTGTATACATAAACATGAGCTCGGGATAAATTGTAAACAATAAATATAATAATTTTATGAAGTGTAACTGAGTCGACAGGAGGGATTATGTCTGTGCGCATATGAAGGTCACAGCTCATGAGATTTTAAAACACCTCTAACACATTTTACTCACAAATGTATATAGTTTTATTAGGTGTAAGAGTAATTCTAATCCAAAAGTTGAGAAATCTTAACTTTAAAATACCTACCGTTGTATAACCTTATTTATTACTTAAATAAAATGATATAATTCAAAAGAAATAAAAAACACACTTACCTTCAATCAACAGTACTATTGGAGTCAACCGAAATTCGATTTAGTTACAATTTCTCTACAAACACCACTGAAAAACAACAAAACTTTGTAATAAGTAAACACAACGAGCGGCCATTGCATAAAATGAATGTTACCTTGACTTCAGCCCCCGTCCCCGTAAACTTTACGCAGCGGCTCTCAATAAGCAGAAGAGTGTAATTTGGAAAGTAATATTGTTAATTTATAAGATTATCAAATGGAATTTTTAGGACTTTTAACATTATTCATTTCCGATACAAGTAATTTCACGGTAACAATGTGTCTGTTACATCAGGTTATAGGAAAATTCCATAATGTTACAATAAACTGATTGCGAACCACTGATGTAACCTATCCTGTCTGGTCCACAGACGATAAAATGTAAGAGAAACGGCGGCAATGGATATGATTGGTGCGAAAAAGTAGGGGTAAAATATCTATATGTTCAATTTGCAGCAATACTAAGTTGAACTACATATTTTTTTTTGTTTAGATTTAATATATATAAATTGGCTATAGTTAGGTGTATTTAAAAGCAATTTTTATATTGCTTCACCCGTTCAAAATCTAACCCTTAAATCTGTTACTGTTGGTATAATTTTAAGGATTTTAGAGCATTGTGTTCTTGCTTTTGAATTGTTTCAGTTACCTATTTTTTTAGCTTACGGACATCTAACAAGCTGAGACAATTTGCCAAAAGATAGCCACCTAAGTTAATTGCTTGGCACGTATTATTTTTCATTTTACAAATTATTTATTGTAACATATCAGACATTTTATGTGATTTTACACATCTGCATTGAATTTCGGTAAATTCGCAATCAGCGATTGTAAAACTCCTCGGATAAATGTGGATTTACTTTATTATCAGAGTAATTCTACAGGAGGCTAGTAAGTTTACAGAAATCTGTAAATTTACATACAGAACTAAGAGATTTTACATGGTGTTGAAAATTACAGGCTATTTCAAGTATATTTACATTACTATCAATGTAGTTTTACGTTCAATTTTTACAGTGAATGTTATAGATCAAACTAATAGAAGCGTATTAACAACAAATAACAAAATGAAATATATTTTATGTTCCACTAGGGTACAGCTGGAAGCTGGATAATAATTACTTAAAGATGTACGTCTTTTTACTTTTAAAATAATTTTTTTTAACAAGTCTAGACGATTTAAATACAATGAGCCTAGAAAATTATAAACACCAAAGCCACTAGAATGTATTGAATACTGAACAACCTGATAGATAATGCCAACAACTGTTGATTTTAGTTTATTAACCGAGACTATTGTTATTCACCATGCAGTGACAATCAAGGCCTGTGTACTTGAGAACAAGTTTTAATTGAAATGTCCGCTTTATATTTACACACCCTTATGTTAAGTCTAGCACTGTGTCTGTGCATCAACTAATAATAATCTTGAGTGAAGATAATTAATATTTTGCTGTCGTAAATGTATACGGCTTTACTAGAACATATGTAATCTATTTTGGTTAATTAGAATAACATCGTTAATTGAGTCAGGTCACGCACGGTGTCACTTACATGTATGATATGTCCACTCTCCAGCAACATGCAAGCGGGGAAAATTCGTTAATAGATGAGTAATTTAATGTTATATTAATGTTGTTAGCTTAAAAAAATTACTGGGTCATAAAGCGTTCTATTTCTCATGTATATTAACATATTTACATAAGTATAATCTTCCTGTGCACTGTGTTCCAAAAGGGTAAAAAATTAATGGGAATATACTGCTCATCCAAATTAGAAAAAAAACAGTATCTCACTACAGTTAATAACATAACAAGAGTTATGTTAGGTCCTCCCTGTATAAACTATTATGATCTAGCCAATGCTGCTAGAAGCTTATCTCTTTTATTGTTAAACGCTGACATTGCATAATTATTGTACTCTTGCTTCCATATAAAATATTTAGTTCTGATTTAACTTTGTAACAAGTAACACTTACAACATTTTATTAAATATAAATTTCAACTCTGAAAAATTATTGTTTTTTAAAAACTAGTTATCGGTTGCGAGGTATTTGATTGGCGCAGTCGTACGGATATTTCGTGGGAAATCCATTATTCGGACAGTCCTGTGAGTTTCAACTCT
The DNA here is from genome assembly GCA_963583905.1 of Stenurella melanura. NCBI lineage: Eukaryota > Metazoa > Arthropoda > Insecta > Coleoptera > Cerambycidae > Stenurella > Stenurella melanura. The sequence continues at coordinate 17,052,306 of OY757311.1, read as the reverse complement.
TCAACGAAAAGTGAACCGTGAAAAAACTATACCAGGTGCAACCAAAAAGTGTTCAAATTGGATTACTTGAAAAACTAGCAGGCAGATGCACATCGTGCCGATGTTGTAAGTAGACTTTTTAGTTCATGTCAGACTCCTCTGTTTCCATTGATTCCGCTTGTGAAAACAATTTGGACTTAGAGTTAGATTTAGCAAATTTTTTCAATAAGTTAAAAATAAATTCAAAAAATTCAAAGAAGCTTAGTAATTGTAATATTAATTGTAATTCTAATATTAACTTAACTATGGCAGTACAACCACAACAACCACTACCAAAACTAGACATAAAAAATTTATCGGTTATTCCAAACTTTAATGGAAGCCCAATAAATTAAATAGATTTATTAGCTCTGCCGAATCAATATTAACTTATTATTACGATCGTACCAATGTTGACAATTTTCAAAATACACTGTTAATATATGGCATTTTAAATAAATTAGAAGGTCGGGCAGAAGAAGTTGTTGCTATAAATGGCGGTACTACATGGGATGATATTAAAAAGACTTTATTGCAAAATTTCGGTGATCAGAGGGATGAAAATTGTTTAAATCAAGACCTAGTAAACTTAAGGCAAAAACCAAACGAAAACCCATACCAATATCACGAGAAAGTACTCCATTTACTAAACACAATTTGTAATTATATCGACTTGCATTCCGACGCTGCGGAAGGCAAGTGTAAAAGGAGTTTCTTCACTAAACAAGCATTAACTACATTTTTAGCTGGGTTAAGAGAGCCTTTAGGTGCCACAACTCGTGCAATGAGACCAAAGACTCTTGCCGAAGCCTTACAATTTATTAGCGAGGAGGATAACACTAAATACCTCCAACGGTCAAATCAACAGACTAATTTGACTATTAATAGAAACCCAACATCACAACACCCTCAAAATTATAATTTTAAAACAAATCAGTACCCGCAAAATTACTTTAATCCCCCATTTCCGCAAACAAATTTTCAACAAAGACCAATGAATTTTCCACAACAACAACAATTTTCTCAATTTCCACGCGGTCCGATTAACATTCAAAAACACCCAAATCCGCCACCGCAAAGATTTCCGACAAATTCACAAACATTTGGCAGACCACAAAATGTTTGGAAGCCTAATACCAATATACATTATATTAATCTCCATAGGACTCTATTTCACCTACAGATATATTCAACGTAGAATTGGAACCCCGACGCCTACTACGAGCGAGCCAACCACGAGTGAACAACCCCAGGCGAGAACTCGGACATTTTTATCCCCATAAAATGTGCCTCAATTTAGGGATGGAGGAGTTATGTTAGGTCCTCCCTGTATAAACTATTATGATCTAGCCAATGCTGCTAGAAGCTTATCTCTTTTATTGTTAAACGCTGACATTGCATAATTATTGTACTCTTGCTTACATATAAAATATTTAGTTCTGATTTAACTTTGTAACAAGTAACACTTACAACATTTTATTAAATATAAATTTCATCTCTGAAAAATTATTGTTTTTTAAAAACTAGTTATCGGTTGCGAGGTATTTGATTCGAGTCACCTTTTTTTAAAAGTTGTATAGCAAAGTTGTTGCGTTTTTCAGATAGGGTATTCTTAGAAAACGTTTCAAATATATCACTTTTTGGACAACCAATATTGGTGAATTGGCATTTGGCATGATATAGAAAATTTAAGAAAATGACGTTAAACAGTTTCTAATTTAGAGCTATACATATATCAGGGCTACCGAACAAGAGAAAGAAAAGAAAGAAAAAAGAAAGAAAAATATCAACTATGTTGGAAATTCTATGAAGCAGTTAGATGTCATCTGTATACATTAAAAAATAGACATCTAGTTCATGTGCTAGACCATTAATAAATATATAAAACAAGAGTGGCTCACGAACAGACCGCTGAGGTTCATCGAAACCAGATACATAATCAGTAGACCAGAATGCATTGTACGCAACGTACTGTTTTCTATCGGTTAAGTATGTATAAGATTCTTTGAAACTACAATATTAGCTAGTTTTTTTAGTAAGAATGTTATGATTAAGCCTGTCGAATGCTTTTGCGAGATTAAAGGATTTTACATCTGTTTGAACTTACATGTCAATGAATTCAGATGTGTATTGAATAGCACATATTAAATAGGTTGTTGTAGATGGGCCTTTCATAAATTAATGCTTGAATGAAGGTACTGTTTTTGGCATGCAGTTATATGCAATTAAGCGGCAGAATTCCAAAAGCTTTGCAAAAGTTACGAATGGTAGTGATTGGTCGCAAATTTGTTATATCATTTTTATTGCCCTTTTCATAAACTGGACTTATTTTAGAGTACTTCCAGATATCAGGGAGAGAACATTTTACAGTCAGGTTATATAAAATTTTAAGTTGATGGGCGAGTAAGAAATTCACGATGAATCATGTAACATTTCTTATGGAAAATCCAATTGGCAATATTTTTGTTCCTGTACAATTTTATCTCGAGTGCGGACGAAAAACCAATGCTCGGTCAAATATGGGAGTAATTTCTCGCTTAAAATGGGATAAAGCGGCCTCTGCAGAGATAGAAACTCATCAGATATTTATTTAGAGAATATTGAGAATAAAGCTCCAAAGTATGAACTTATAAATTTTTTCATAATTTGCGTTTGCTAATATTAAAAAACCAAATAGACCTAATGGATTGGAGTCAGATTAAGTGAAAATACTGACCGAGAAACTCCATGATAACCATCAAGTTAGTTTGATACCGATGGCCAAGAAAATAAAAACATCTATGTAGAGAATAAATAGATGATGCCGATTTGACAACAATGTAAACTTAATAGAACTGAACCATTCAGACAAAGTTTATGTGCACTGAAGTCTGATCACAATCTGAGGAAATATAATTTGTGATCAAGTGTGCGTCTAAAGTTATATTGCTGTTCCGTCGATGTAAAGTAATCATTTCAGACATCTCTATTTATCTAGCGAAGAATTAAGAGAGATCAGCATCAGTATAATTACGGACAGAGGAAAAACAACAGAAACATGTCGTAAAGGTCTGATAAAGACGAATGGCTGTAAAGTTTGCCCAAACGAAATAATCTTTGATTAATTTCTTTGGTAGAGAAAAACATACTTCCTCTAACGGCTTAATTCTTTTATAAAGATAGAGTAATAAAATGTGGTAAATTAAATAAGAAGAATGAGAGGCTGATAATGAAGTTAGCAGGCCTACATTTTTGTGTAACATCTGGCAACAATGGAAGTGCAGATACAACGGATTAGTTTTTAAAGAGTAGAAGTGAGCTTTACAAAGAAATTCACTGAGGTGCCCTGTGCGGTAAAACTATTGGAAAAGAAAAACAATAAATTAGGAAAACATGAAATTAAGGCTCGCTCTTGAACTTTGGATGGGGAATATGTAAAACTTTTGCGGCTGTTTAGTTTATCTAGTCTTGACGTGTAGCGTACGTGGTTTAAAAAAGTATGGAAAATATTTGTAATAGTCACAAGTAAGCCAAAATTGAGCAACAAAATTTAACCACGATGTCATACGAAATCTGAAGATGCCTTGATGTGTTTCTTTGAAGTAACGCAAATTTTTAGTTTCAAATATACAGGGTAGTCAATATCACATGCACAATTTTATATCTAAGACATGAGTAAGAGAAAAGTTTGTAATAAATGAAAGTGATGAATGTTTTAAATTATATTAAGTTGTAAAATGAGAATTGAAAATAATCAAGAAGTATTCAAAAACTATCCTGTCTAATCCATCCAATAAAGAACAAGGAAATTTGAATATATCACAAATAAATAATTATAGACAATTTCTGGAAAACCACGGTATCAAAAGAACTATCTTTCAAATTCCGCCTACTACATCGATTTGCTTCAGTCATAGCTCTAGAAATTGACTGTTTAATTAAGCGATCATTTGAAAAAAGGGTCAAAATTATTCAGTTTTGCAAAGAAAATGTAATTAGTTTTTTGAAAAATGTGATATATTGAATATCTTGCAATATCTTGAATTTTGAAGAATTATTTATTATCACGCATTGACGGAATCGCATATTACTTACGGAATCATAGGCGGGAGGGGGTTTGTGGGGGTGGGGAGGCGTAACAAATTGTTATCTGAAAACTTAGAAACTGTAAAAGAATGACTACTAAACAGTCACGTTCTTGATGCCAGGCAGCTGTGACTGTGACAAAATCTGAATGGATATGCAAAAGTAAAATAAGAAGAAAAGATCATAAATATGAAGTCAGAAATAAAGAAAAATTAATATATGCCTTAAAATATACAAAACTGTCGGTCAAAGATATTACCGATACGTTCCAGCAAAAATATATAGTTTACCACCTGATTGTATGACAAATATCACTTCACTTACTTCATTCAAAGAAAAAGTCAAAGAGTGGATAAATCACCAACCGAGATTTATAATTAACCAGTTGGTTGACGTCAAAAACAATTAGGAATAGTTAAAACCGAAACCAAACTCGAAATACTCACCAGTGGTCATATTCATCCATTTCAGATTTCATCTAGATTCTATCTGTCTTTTAGAAGTTACAACAAAATCAGAGAATATTATTTATTTATTTATTAAAATCTCTTAGATGATAAATCATTTATTAAAATCTCTTAAATAATAAATTAGTCAATACTATTAATTATCGTACTTACATTTTCATTAAAAAAAAAACCTTACCTTTAATTTGGAAAAAAAGTATAAATTGCTAGATGTTTTAATATACACATATTATTGTTATTGTCTATTAATAAGGATTAGTTATAACCACGAAAACGGTTTACCTTCTGTGGGTCCTTCTAATGTTCATTTCAGTTAATAGATTTTATCCACAATCACATTATAATTGGAGTTTTATTCACACTTATGAAGCATATAAAGAACCACTTTACCCACAAGTGGAATAATGAAATTACTTTATTCCACGAGTGGAATAATGAAAAATACAATCTTAAATCGATTACATTTTATTTAATTTTTATTAATCTTAATATTAACATTTATATTGATAGACATCATATTTCATTTCGTTTCCATTAATAACAAACTTGTAGTTATCATCGGTTTCAGAACGCATAGTGCTTGTCAAAATTTTTGATAAATCTGTAGAAACAATGGATGTCTCGTCTTGTAAGGAACGACTAGTACCAGGATTACCTTGGATTTTCCTTGCGATATCAAGCTTATTGGATATAGAATCCTTGATAGAACTTTCTGCTATAGCGGAACTTCTCCACCCACCATCCACCCTCACATTGTTGTGAGGTCAGCCTCACCTTTATTAGCCAGTAAAGTTGTTGAAGTGCGCCTCATGCAATGGCAGCTAAAAGCTTCTGCGTTTGCCAGATTCAAAAATGAAGCAACTCTTGAAGGAACTTTCGACAAAGTTTGATTCCAACAGGTTGTGAACTACATTTTTGATTAGTGTATCGTAAAAAGAATCGTTGGATAACTTCTTCGGACGTAAGGACATGTATTTTCTACACGTCTCCACAGTATTGATAGAGAATCCTTCTTCCATAATGGTGAATTTTCGTGAGACGCCGATCTTGGTATCTGGTATAGAAACAAGCAGAGATGCGTCCTTGTCTTCTACATCATTGATTTTAAAATTTGTCAGTTCACAGCAACGACAGGCACCAGATATCCACATTATTAGTGCAACCTAAAATATTTCAAAGTTTATTATCTACAGTGTCTAAAAGGTTAAGAGATATTACCTTAATCATCAAATAAGCCATTGTCAAAAAATCTTCTACGTGTGTTCTATCCAATACCGCAGTTTTCTTCGCTTTGTACCCTCTCGACTCACTCCTCAGATAGGCAGTGAGCTTACTATATTTTCCAATGTCTATGTTTTTATGAACTTTTGTAGCTGCCTTCAGCATCGAATACTTCGACCACATGGATGAAATTGCATACTTCTTCAAATTTAAGAAATACGATAGCAGAACTTCCTCATTTATTGTCATTACCCCCGTGTTTCTTTCCATTCGTTAAATTCGGAAAATACTTTTTCATAATGTTGCCTGGACTTCGCAGGCAATAATTGGAGAGTTGCTTCTTCAGCTTCCCGGAGGATTCTCTCAGGAACAAAATCACTTTCTTGCATTCTTCACAAATTTTACAAATTGAATCGATAAACAATCAAAACTAAATAGCAACCATTCAACACCTTCCAAGTTTTTTTTTTAATTAATTTCAATAATTTTTGACGTTCACAACGAAATGTCAAATCATTTTTGGATGAAATCTGATTCTAAATGACGCGTTTTATCCACTCAAGAAAACTTCGTGCTCGAGTTTAAACATTCTTACGTGGATAAAACGCTATCTAAAACACTTATACAATAAATAACTATTTATTGTACAATTACTTGTTCTGCATTATTTATACAAATAAACATTATTATTATTATTATTCATCTCATTAAGTAATAATAAGTAAAAAAGCAGTTGCTGATGTTATCAGCATGTAATTAATTAATTGTCGAAACATTTTAAATAAAAATAATGCAGAAATTCTATTTAAAAAAAATTGAGTATTGACAGTTAAAAAAATGTACATATTTGAATCATCGTAGATGACACCTCGACTTAAATGCTTCAGGATACAATTACCTTCACGCTGAAATCCATATGACAACTTTTCTTAGACATAAATTTTTCAAAAACCATCGTAAAAAGTGGTCAATTTGAGGTTTAAAATAAAAAATCGCCAGTTCCATTTGTTGGAAGTTTATATGCAAGGTCTAAAGATATTATAAACAATTATTTATTGTAAAAAAATGGTATATTGTGTACCTAGTAGTAAAAGCAATACATTCCCAGACGATGATGTAAATTGTTGGCCGAGGCGTTAGCCGAGAATGTGCTTTTACTACGAGGTACACATACTATTTTTTCTGAAATCGCAATCAATATGATTATAAATTAAGGAATTTTTATAAACCGGTACGGGAAAGTTACCTACTTTCTCGGCCTAGGACGAAAAGAACTTCCCCGGACTGTTTTTTATGGTTGCTTAGCAACGGGCTTAGCAATGGATTAAAATACTAGAATAGGGTATTTTGGGATCTGAAATTGCGCCGGCATTCTTGACCGATTTCAGAAAAACATTGTTTTTAATATACTTTTAAAGCGTTAAAAACGAGAAATTGACAATTTTTCAATTTTCCAAAATTAATAACGTTGAAAATATCAACTTTATGAAGAAAGTTGTCGAACATTTCTTGGCAATCGGTCAAAAAATAGTTTAAAAAATGGTTTCATTGAAAAAAATGTACTTAATATTTCCTTTTGTTACAAACAAAATTGTTTTAAACAATATCAGATGACCACCCCACTCTAATATACCATTTCAGTTTTAAATCTAGAATACAAAAAATGTAAGCCTGGTGTGGCACTAAATACGAGTGCACTTTTAAAAAGGGCCATTTAGAAGTTGGCAGTTTGTGCAAATAAAATCCAAGACATCTCATGTTGATTTGTCTAATAAAAATTTAAGGTGCGTTGAACGATAAAAACACAGCATTTCGCCATGAAATGAAAGAAAGTAAAGTCGTTAAAAGAATCTCGTAAATCTTGAAAGGTTTTTGTAGACGGGCTTTTGTCGATAGTCAATATATTCTACTTCCTTCCTTCCGTTTTATTGGTTGTTGGGTTTTATAATTTTCTTCATAAAACTATTACTTTCTCCTGGATTACTGACGAAATACATATAATTCTTAAGAATGGTCATATTTCATATTTTATACAAAAACCCAACGTAACATAATTATGTCATTAGGTCTCAACAAAGATATTAATACGTAGTATTAATTTCTTATATTAAGTATTCTTAGTATTGGTCGTTTCTGTACGATTATGAACCTTTTCATTTAATAATTTTATCGCCCTCATCTATCATCACATGATTAAAATACATGAATGAAAATGATGCGTTAATTTATCGACACCAATAAAATATTGATATTATAGATATTTCCCGTTTCTTGGTATTTTACCTCAAATACGGAAAATATTCGACAATTTCCCTAGGGAAATATTCGACCAGTGGACTCCAGATTATCAAAGCCTGTGTGTCCAGCGCCATTTCCTAATTTGTGGTAACATACTCGAGACATATTTGTAAGAATATACATACATATCGTGCCAGTGTGATAATGCTAAAACTTGGAGGAATATATACCACACTGAGGACACGAGAGCTATTCATTTGTGGTGGCACAATAATAAAGTTAATAGGTTAGAATTGCTGTCACTGTCAAATACATCGTTGCATGTATCCACGACAGACAGTTTATCCATCTCGTCGATTCCGTGGCAATGCTAACGTTTTCGTATTTCTCACGCACGCAATTTTTCACGAATTTCCCAAAAAACGTATTTGTGATGTTGATCCGTAACTACATCAATTTATAGATAAATTTGAAATTCATTGTTAAAAAAATCACGTAACAGCACCAATTATCTTAGGCGTACTTAAAGTGAACTAAAACCAACATTTAACTTGAATTTATTGGACATGATAGCCGGATGTTATTGCACCCAAGGTCATGTTTGGACCCTATAAAAGGGCCTTATGGGGTATTTATTTGAATAGAAATGATTAATTGGTCTTCTCTGGACAATTTTGAAGAGTGGACACGTGTGCGCGATTAATATTTCACTACATTTTCACGATTCTATAGCGAATTTACGAAAAAATTCATTTTTCCGTTAGAAAATTCATGGGAAAAGCCATGGTCTCTTACGTGTTAATGTCAACGGATATTTAGCAGATTTGGAAGAGGTATTACTTCCACATCCACATAGTGGAGTGGAAATATGGTAATCGTAAAAAAATGCTGCCTAAGGCATCGCTACTTTCACATCCAGATTTTCCTTCCAAGTCTCTTTAAAGGTAAACTATATTTGCACTTTAGTATCCGAAAATAATTGGTCATAGAATTTTTATAATAGTTGGGGCAGATGTCATAAAAAAATTTACAGAAGTTGCAATTTAGCAAGCTTCCTTAAGACATTGAAAATGAACTTGGCTAATTTTCAAGCCTGACATGATATTTACAAAATCTGCAAAATGTACAGGGGATAGAAATAAAAAAAAGTTTTAGAAATTTTCAAACTTTTATTTTAAATTTACTATCCTCATACCTAAAGGACAGGAGACAAATTGTACAAATGCCCAATGGTGTATCCAGTAATAGCCTAGAGGTAAAACAGGGAGTTCCACAGGGATCTATACTTGGGCCCTTACTCTTTATACTCTTTGCGAACGATTTAATTCTATACTTAAATAAAATACCTAATGTTCTTACAATCTGTTATGCTGATGACACTAACATCCTTATAGTTGAGGATAATTTAGATAGTTTAAAACTTACCACTGAAAAAGTATATAATGCAATATCTAACTGGACAGGCAAAAATAAATTGTGCTTAAACAAAAATGACTACTTCAATAGTATTTAGCTTAAAGAGAAACCCTGAGAAATTGCATTTTTCTAACAATTTTCAAATATTTCCTACAGAATCCATTAAAATGTTAGGCATTACTGTAAATATGCATCTACAGTGGAATCGTCATATAGAAATGCTATGTGGGAAACTAAGAAGCAGTTGTTTTGGACTAAAATTTATGTCCAATCATTGTAGTGCGGAAATTCTACTAACTCTATATTATGCCAACTTTCATTCAAGATTAAAATATGGCATAATTAATTGGGGAAATAGTTCTCAAGTAAATAGGGTTTTTATATTACAGAAATATGCAGTGCGCATAATTGCGGGATTAAAAAGTTTAGAGACTTGCAGAAACGCCTTCAAAAATCTAAAAATTCTGACTTTAGCGAGTACTTATATATTGGAGATCTGTACGTATGTTTTCAAAAACAAGACTATGTACTTAAACAATCAAATAAGACACGGGTATGAAATGCGGCATAAAGAGCAAATGCATACTACTTCCTTTCGAACAGCAATGTACCAGAAAAGTTTTATATATAATGGCTGTAAATGTTTCAATTTTTTAACCGATGAAATTAGATCATCTTCAAATGTTAAGATTTTTAGAGTAAAACTCAAACATTTATTAGTAAATAAAGTGTGCTATACCCTGGATGAGTTTTTTGTTTTATACAGATATATTTAAATTTTTTAACTGTCTACACGTTTTATATAAGTAATTTATGTTTTCTTTTTTTAAGTGTCTTTAATTTTGCTTGTTGACTATTGTAATATTTATTACAGGTCTAGTGTTTATGTTTATATTTGCACTCTAGTATAAGGATTGACGTACTCTACATTTTGTTGTATATTTACATTTTAAATGTGGAAATAAAGTATTATTATTATTATTATTATTATTATTATTATTATTATTATTATTAAGCTGCGGATACAAGTTAAAAAAGTTACCAACTCGGAGTAATTGTAATAGGTTTTACATGAATATTCCACAAAAAAATGGGTTTCGTAAAAATGCGAGAACATGAATCTAGGTATCAAAATTTATAAAATACAAAAACCATCCTAGGCGTCGGCGTCGGTCGGAGTCGAAACGTAAAAATGCAATAGTAAGAATCTAGGTATCAAAATTTATCACATATTAAAATTTTATGACCAATAATTTCCACATGCTAGAATGTAAACAGGCCCGTCGAGAGGGGTCGGGAGTGTTTCCCCCGGGCCCAGAGTTTTTAAGGGGGGGAGGGGCGGATTCTAGGATATGGAGATGCATAGGTAAATTTCGATTGCATTTGTATTAGTTAAAGCAACAGAAGGCATACTTATTTGTAAACTGTAAGAGGAACATTTGATGTGGAAAATTGTAGTTGTAAGTATTGAAGTATTGAATCGCAAGAAGCATCACCGAACTTTTTTAACTGAAATAAAAAATTGCCATCGCAAGGAATACAGGAATACCACCCCCCGCTCTTCGAAATTTCAATTGAGATAAAAGTGAGGAATGTCACCCCCACTCTCCAAAATTATATAGAAGAACTAGGAGTGGGGGGGCCCGACTATCCTCAGGCCCCGATTTTCTCTTGACGGCCCTGCCTTGCAAATATTGTCAAGATGTTCCCTTTAAAGTGACTTAGACGAAAAATCTGGTTGTGGAAGTAGTGATTTCTTTGACAGCGTTTTTTTTTTAGGATATTGTACAAATTTGGGGCGAGACAAACATTTTTTTCCACTGGTATGAATTTGAGCCCTACTAAATAATTTACTTAATAATAATTCAGTTCCCAACCATATATATATCTACATAAATTATAGGTATATTACTTTTCATTTATTGTCAACGTTAATATGACACAAAATGAATATTTGAATTTGCCACACAGCGAACAAGGGTAATGGAGAATGCAATAATTGGCATTTAATAATTATTTCTACTGCAGGACTAATATACCTACCTATCAGGTATGCCATGTTGGATATTAATTTTCCTAATAACATTTGCTAAATTGCGAAATTAAGCAACCCTTCGCGTATAACTTTGTTAATTAATAAAAATTACCCAGCTACCCACGCAACAGCTACAAATAGTGGGCCTTTTACCGTCGAGAGGGTTTAGAGTTTACGTAATTGTCATTCAAGCGCGTACATTATTTGAATACATCTAGTAAGTCACGTCACTATGTATTCTGTTATAGCTTTTAATTTATAGAGGGGTACAAATGTCACGTGTTTAGGTCCACCGTTAGCACGAGCTTTCTTTGAACCTAGGATAAAAAATAACCAGTATTTTATTAAAAAATATGAGAGGCTATGAAGGCTTAAGTTATGTTACAAAATTAGCTACAAGTTCAGGTGAAGATTAGAGAAAACCGTTAGTGTAATGATTTATTGTCAAAATGTCTGTAACAGACTGCATGTAAATGAAACTAATTTTGGAACAAGTTAATTTAAAATCAGTTCAAAAATATATTCTAACAAACATTAAACCAAAAGTAAATGATTAAGAATTATAATTCTTAGTACCTTAAGCATAGAAACAGTACAGATTTTTCATCTGGCTAACATTAGGCTACCCATGAACCCCTGGTTCCAACAGCTGCAATATTGCAATAAGTTTTATTCTGAAGAATTTATCGAGCAAATCGATCTACTGTATGAATGAAGACTGTACTTAAACTGATTTAAGCATTTTAGAACTTGTGGGTATTTCAGTACCTATATGGGAAAATAATTTAGAATAACTGGTCAACTTTTCAAAAATCTTACATTTAAGTTAATAGTGGAGTCAATAGAGGTTTTCATTTCGAAAAATTCCGGAAAGCTCTTTTGAGAATACATCTCTGAACATGTCCGGAACAACATACCAAAAGTTATCAACAGTACTCCTTGAGCGTCATTTGTTATTAAACAAGTTAATTGCAAAATCAAAATCATAAATGTATATAAAGTTTTTTTGTACGATCAAAAATGTAGGCTCCAGATTTTTTTGTTTAACACACGAAAATAGAACGCAGCGACAAGTAAGTACGGAGCGCTACACTAAATTTGTTTTAACTTTTGAACTAATTTATAAAATTGAGCTTAACAGAGCCTAAATGAAAGACGAAACACGTGGCTATTGAATTTTTATATTTTCAAGTAAAAAATTTAATGTATGTAGGAATAGTACATACCGAGTGGCCACGAGTCAATGTACGCCCCCAATATTTTGATTGTTTTTGTATTTGAAAATTTGGTTTTTGGTACACATAAATTAGACAATAATAAGCTACTTTTAGACTAACAGGAATGAAAATATCACTTCCGGTTGAACCGGAAGTGACATCAACTTTTTTTTCTTAAATGGAATGACTATATTTTTTTTATGGTTTCTCATTAAGCATAAATTTCTAAGTGCAACAGTTTTTTCAGATGTAAAAAATTCCAAAAAATAAGTGAGATACGAACAATTTTTTTATTTTTTCAATATGGCCGCGTCAGATGAATGCGATTAGAGAAAATTACTATGGAAATTATTAGTAAGGTTGTAGACTTGTCTGTAAAGCAGAAAATACGGCTGTCCCAAACAGAAACACAGTAATAGACAAATTTATAAAACTTGAGTAAGTATTGGACTTACTGCGTCCCAACACGTCTTGTGGAACACTTATAATTGAGTAAATAATGAACATTAAAGAGTTATTATGTGCACAAAACACAGTAAGTGACTGTAAATGAGTAGTTGTACCGGAACAAAACACAGTATTAGCCAAATACCATTGGAAAACACAGTAAGTACTTTGACATTACTGTGTTTTTGCATGGTCTGAGTAGTTACTTTGTTTTGAAAATGGTGGTCAGATCACCCCTTCCATAATTACCACCACTTACTGTGTCAAGTGCAATGATGGGCAGCATTTGATTCAGTTTTTTAAGAGACCTTCATTTCTATTTAAATACCTACGTGTATCTCAATTGTCAATTTCCTACACCCAAACACACTTGTTGTATATCTAATGTTTACTTTTTGAGTATCTACCAGTTACAAATACAGTAAATGCAGTTGCTGTGTTTTGCGTATAAATAAGGATGTATCTACAGATTTCGAAGCTACTTAAAAACAAGCTGCTAATCAAACATTTTTAAATATATCTTTACTCTGATAATGGAGGATGACAAATCAAGTAATTTACGAAACTTCTGTGAAAATATATGACAATATCTCTTCAAATGTTGTGAGGCTAACATAATTCATTAAAAATCAATTTTCCTGATATTTAGCCCGACTACAATTACTGTGTTTCTACTTGGGATAGCCGAATAGTTGTTTGAATTACTGATAGGTACCAGTATTTTTATTTTTTTTTTTTTCAAAAAAACGGAATTTTATTTTCATTTCCGTAGGGGTCCTATGGGTCCTATTCGCCATTAATCATTTCTTAACGATATCCTTCGTAATAATAGAAGTATTTTTAAAAAGTGAACACAAATTAAACAAGAAATAATTTTAAGGTATAACGTTATAACCATGAATAAATTACCACTTCCGGTTCAACCGGAAGTGATATTTTCATTCCTCTTAGTCTATTATTGTCTAATTTATTTGTACCAAAAACCAAATTTTTAAATACAAAAACAACCAAAATATTGGAGGAGTACATCGACTCGTGGCCACCCGGTATATGAAGTCGGAACATAAACAGACTTCCGATGAAATCGGTATAGGCTCTACCCTTTCTACAATTTTTAAGATAAGTTTCACATATTACTTTTGAAGTAATTAGGTATGCTAAATGAATGTTTTATAAAAGTTATTAACGTTTATGTTACTCCTAATTTCACACATTTTAGAGGATATATTTTCTTTATTCTCGTAAAATAAAGAGGGTTATTTTAACTTTTGAGGTAAGCCCCCTTGAAACATCTTAAAGTACATATTTCAAGCATTAATAGTCGCACCTACAGAAATCTAATAACGTGATTTAAACTAGAGTAATATGTGGTTATAGTTAGTTATACATATCAGATTTTATCACTTTCTCAAAATTTTGAAGTTCTGGAAGTGCACATCTTCCAAATTAAGTTTTGAGATTTTTTTCACTTGCCGAATCTTTTTATACATTACTTCAAGAGTAACATGTGAAAGTTTTAGGTTTTTTCGTAAATATTGTACAAGTAGTAGAGCTTTTACCGATTTCATCGGAAACCTCTTTATGGTGCCACTTCATATATGTACTATTATTACATACATTCATTTTTTTATTTGAAAATATAATCCAATAGCCACATGTCCCTTCTTTCATTTAGGCTTTGTTGAGCTCATTTTCATTAATTAATTCAAAAGTTACAACAAATTTAGGGTAGCTCGCCCGAGGCCGATTGATAGTACAGAAAGAATTCATATAATAATAATAATAATAATAATAATAGTTTATTGGTGTTTTATACACGTAGTATTTACACAAGTCAAGACATGGAATACAGAAACTTTAGAATGCCATTAAAGTAAATCATAAATAAGATAAACACATTAAAATACAAAAGTATACATAAGGCGAGAACTAACACAGATTAAAATGACTATAGTCTGCACATAGAAATTCCTCAAATGAATAAAACGCCTTTCCAAGCAGAAATAGTTTTATCGTTTCTTTAAATTTTCTAGAGTTTAACTGTTTGATATGGTTGGGTAATGCATTAAAGAATTTTATTCCGTAGTAATTTATACTGTTTCTACTTTTAGTTAACCTCAGATAGTCTGGCAAAATTGAGTTACATTTTCTTGTGGGGTAGCCATGTAATTTGCTGTGGGTTGCATATTTGCTTTCATTTACTTTTATGTGCATTAGACAATGAAGGATGTACGTACAAGGCAGTGTAAGAATTTTAAGTTGAATAAATGCGTTCTTGCAATCATCCCTATAGTTCAGACCAGCAATCACCCTAACTGATTTTCTTTGCAATGAAAAAACAGTACTGGCAGATGGAGCATGACCCCAGGCCAGAATTGCGTATGATATGGTGGTACGTATTAATCCATGGTAAGCAGTTAAGAGGGTTTTTTCTGAAACTTTGTAAGACAGACTCCTTAGTAGGTATACATTTTTCGAGACTTTTTTACATACATATGTTGTTTGTGGTTCCCATGATAGCTTTGTATCAAGGTAGACTCCTAGAAATTTGATTTCACTACTAAAGGTAGAAATATCTACGTCATTTACATTTCTTAGGCTAAATATTACTTTCTCAGTTTTAGACCGATTTAAGCATAGCTGGTTGGACAGAAACCATTTCTCAGCTCTTGACTGCGATCTATTTGCATTTTCTATTAAATCGTTGAGGTTAGGAGAAGGGATTGAGATAGTAGTGTCGTCAGCAAATAGCGTAAAATGACTGTCAGTCATTGAACTGGGCAAATCGTTAATATATATAAGAAATAATATGGGGCCGATTATAGACCCTTGTGGTACTCCATATTTTATAGGTAATAAGGCCGAGCTTGTGCTTTTGTTGGTAACGAATTGATGACGGTTGCTGAGGTAGGAAGCGATTAAGTTTTCACTGTTTTTGTCAAATCCATAGAACCTTAGCTTGTCTAGCAAAATATCATGGAATACACAGTCAAACGCTTTGGTAAGGTCCAAGAATTGAGTAAATGTATAAACCTTTTTCAAAACCATTGCTTATAAAATCAATTAACGAGAGGATAGCTAATGTAGTGGATTTGTTGCTCCTAAAACCGAATTGATGTTGATTGAAAAGATTATTGTGCTCAAAGTATTCTGTTATTTGTTTTTTTAGAACCATCTCGAAGATTTTGGCTAGAAAAGGAATTATTGAAATTGGACGATAATTCGAGGGCTCTTCCTTGGAGTCCTTTTTATGTATGGGTACTACCTTGGATATTTTATATATACATTTTTTTGTGAAATTTCTTGTACTTTCGAATGGCACAATTTGTTTTTGTAGGAAAAAAATGTTTTAAGATATATTTGACAAAAACTGGTATTTTGCAACTAATTTGTTTAACAACAAATGACCATTGTTGGTAACTTTTGGTATGTTGTTCCTGACATGTTCAGAAATGTATTCTCAAAAGTTACCGCTTCCCGGAATTATTCCAAAATAATGCATATTTTCGGCCTCTACTGACTCCACGATAAGTAATTTAAAGTATGAGCGATGGTACGATTTTCAAAGAAATGTATATGTATAAATTAACGCAAAGTTCATTAAGAAAATGTGTTCACAAAACAAGAAGCTCAAACAATTAACCGCTAATAATTATTATTGATCAACAAACAATATCATCAACATTGTGAAAAATCATTCTTCATAGTCGTTTGGAAAGGATATTTTCATGATATGCCCTAAATGAAGCTCATTTAGGCTGTATTATGGAAATGTAACTAAAATCCTGCTAATTACGCCCATCAAAATTAATTTTATAATACATGCTGCAAGTGCGTTTAAAATCAAACACCAGCTGTGACGAAGTGATTTAGTAGCACGGAATATGGAAATATTTAGGTTTGCAACTATGTTTAATTTTTCATGTGTGAAACGACCTTTTAATTTGGAAACTTCTCTTATACCTCACCCCCAAAAGTTGCAGACTGAAGCGGAGTGAGATCGGCAGACTGCTACTGAACTCAACTAGGACCTCCTAAAACAGTTAGCGGGTCATTTAGGCGAAAAATAGTATAGTCAGGTTTTCTGGATCTAAACTTTTACTCTTCCATCTACACCTGTAAAAGTCAGAATTCGAATACAAATCAGGTAATAATTTAGTTCATCATATCCTAATGTAGTAGAGTTGGCAGTTGCGTAAATTTAAAAGCTTATTTAAATAAGAAACTTAATATAGAATAACTTTTGTTTCTTGTAATTTTATCCTAAAATTCCGTAAAATTGACATTTGTTCTTTCAGACAAATTGATTTTTCGCCCGTAAAGTGGGATGAATGGGGCGAGCACAGGGGTTGGACCTCGGGATGTTTCTTGTATATGTACTTGAATCCAAATTATTTCCTTTGTACATCAAGAAAGAAGTCTGAAAATTATAAGGTCATCGCCAAATTCCATAGAGGATGAAAGTTGAAGTAAGTGACAATTTATAAGAGGTTTTAATAAAGAGAAAGATCGAGACCTCATAAAAGCATGTCCCAGTTCAATAGAACAGAAATTAAGAGACATAAAGTTACATCTGGTGCCCTTATGTTTAGGGACCTTATAGACATAAAAATTCTTCTTCTCCCCCTCCTCCTCCTCCTCCTTCTTCTTCTTCTTCTTCTTCTTCTTCTCATTCTTCTTCGTCTTCGTATTCACAACGTAATGACAGGCATTTTGTGATTCATGTAAAGTGTTAGTTGCCCTTCTTTTGCTGTAAAATATGTCCAACACTCTCACGACACCTGTCGCGAATCTCTTTCCCATTAGGGCTTTGGTTGCATTCCTCTTTGCCTCTTGCTCTCTGGTTTTCACTGGAAAATCAAAATTTCTGTACTGTTCTCTCTCCGCTTTGGGGAACGTATTTCTTGAAAAATTGAGCTGTTGGTGCTATGGGCTGTCCAGAAAATTCGCAGCAAATTCTTAATGCTTAAAACATTCTTTTACAGACACTATTTACATAATATTAGTCCCTTTTCTAAATAAATAGGTTTTAGCGTGCAGTATATCAAGCACTGCTACTCAATATAATCCATGAAATACATTTGTAGATATGAAAATAAAGATAGCGATCAGGCAACATTTGGGTTGACACAGTGATGAAATTCACAAATTCGGCTGTATTAATGAGATAGATACATTGACATTTCTGAAGCGCTATGGCGATTTTTTAATTTTTCAATACATGAAAAGTATTCGGCGGTAATATATCTGACAGGACATTTAGATAATGATCGACGACTTTACTGAAGACAATGTTAACAAAACTGTTAGTATTTATCCTCTGAAATATTGTAATGGCATTTTTCAAATTGTGTCAGAATGATCTATTTGCAAACCTTTGCTATATTGTGATATTCCTTTCTATTATACTTGACCTGAAAAAGTTTAATCAATGCAAACAATGAGCAACAGCGCCTGGTTATTTCGAACTTATAACTGCTCTGCTATTTGGTGTGTTTTGTGCTAGTTGTATATTATAATATGCGAAGACAAGAAACTACGAATTGTTCGGGGTATTGCATATACCTCGAACAATTCGGAGTGTCTTCGCATATAATAATATACAACCTACATCATTTAAATCTTTAAAAACTGTTAATTGGTAAGTTAATCCTACATTCCAAACTGGGTGTAAATTCTTGATTTACCAGAGGATGAATGTCCCTAGAATGAATCAGTGGTGTCAAGAATCAGCAACAATATTAAAAGATCTATTAATAATTATTTTATCATTATGACAAGTTTTTACTAACTGACGTCTTTTAAGGAATAATCACAGCGAAAATCTTACAGAAGACCTTTGATGGCAATGAATAAGTTGAATTACCCCCATTAGAATATAAATTACGATAATATTATTTAAAATAAATGTTCTATTCTCATAAAGGACAACTACTTCCCTTTGCAAATAAGTGTCTTAAAGATTTTGGTTTTACTGCACCCAAACGCGGTTAAATGGGGTCATATGATATTAAATATTTAAGAGAAACATTCTATAACAATAATGAACTTTTAGTAAAAATTAATATTAACAAACTCAAGTTAAATGAGGCTGCAACGCATAAAAATGTTTTATGGAGCGTACAATATAATCTCAAAAAATATTCTTGCTTGGTATCTCTTGTGGCACAGCAAAAACCTTTTTACTAAATTTATCACTCGCAAAGGTTAGATCTTCTGATCATATTGCTATAACTGCTGCACCCTCAAAGATAGCTACAACACTTCAAGAGGAAGGTCGCACAGTAAATTCAACTTTTAATTTGCCATTTAATTTAGCAAACTCACAAAATTCTGGGTGGTGTAATGTTGTTGCTTTCTGGAGATTTTAGGTAGATTCCTCCAGGAGTTTAGAGAGACTAGAACCGTTGAAGTAAACGCTTCAATTAAAAGTTCTCGAGATTCAAATCAAATAAAATCATTTATTTTGGTTTGACCTTCTGGATTGCCACTGTAAAAATTAAAATTTAATATTGAAGCACCCATCGTGTTGCTTAGAAACTTAAATATCTCTCATTTGTATAATAGAACCAAGCTTCACATACGTGCTTTAATACTTTAATCATTGAAGCCACAATATTTACAGGGTATATTACTAGGAGTAATGTTTTATCCCTAGAATGCCATTAATCCTTCGAAGTACCATTTTTTCTTAAAAGTTTCGTCCTTTAAAACATGAGCTCCACTTTTTCACGGTCGCCTCTTGCAAAATCTTGAACTTGAAGGACTGAAATGTCCATTCGCAATATTTATATTATGAATACAGCAAGAAATGCGAAGCAGTATAATTTCTGTAAACCACTAATTCATTTCTCTTTAAATATTGCCGTCGAAGTAATGAATGAGAAACTGTTTACCGAGAAAAATCTTGAAACGAAAATAGTATCAGAAGTTCAAGGCAAATAATTAATTAATACTATGAAAAGAGATATTCTCAAGATAGAATAGATTTAATAATAATTGTCTTATGGCTTCTTTTGACGCATTTATACAGTTTTGTATGGACAGTATTTAGGTCATGATTGATTTTGGAATCAACAACATGAAGCTTTTAGTAAATATTTTGCTGAATTTTGGTACACGGGGTTTTCAGTGATGCTGAATAAAGAATATGAAATCAAAAGTTCTATTAATAAGTCCCTAATATATTTCTTAAAAAACCGTCCCCAATATTTCCCACAAGGGTGGCCCGCTAGTCAGCGACATCAAAGTTGATTTTGTCAAAATAATCACATTTTGAACTGAATCCGTTTTCTATTTCTAGAGATACTAGTGTGTAGAAAAGTGAAACACAGTGTATGTGCAAAAAGTCGAAAACATTAATTACCACAAAGCCACTTCACCTACATTTAATTTCATTAGTTGACATAAGGGAGTCATCCTTAGAGGACTTGATATATTCGGACAACCTGTTAGTTCTCCTGGGTCGCTCTCCACAACCAGCCATATGCAACTATGAATAATTGACTTCCGGATCCGGTGCATCTCGGTGTGGATATTTCTGTATCTTTTGAGGAAAACGTTCTCAGGATATTTGTATTTTTTTCTCTATGAAGTCTGTATCTTTTAATATGTAAAATCAAAGCTATTAAGCTGAATGTCAATATATATGCAATCTCGGCCGTAAAGTCCAGGATTTTTTGAAAAAATTAAATGAATTCTGTGTCCGTGGTGTCCAAATGTGCAGATGTCTCAAAGACTAAATTAATTTAGGTATACGAATACGGTATAGTTTATGAACGAAAACAACTTACTCTGAACCAAATACAGACTACAGGTAAAATTAGAAGTTAAAAATACGTCTACATTTTTACTAAACTAAACTAAAAATGATTTTAAAGTGATTTTTATGTAGTACTTTTTAAGACAATTTTAAAGTTTAAAAGAATACATCTATATGGCTACAAGTCTATATTTGATTTATAATGAGTTGTTCGTTTCCAATTTCAGTTATAAACTGTTTATAGAGCAATTTATAATGTTATGTTTAATAAAATTTTCAAAGTGCCTCCTTAATGTAAGATATTTTTAAATGATATTTTAAAAGAAAAATTTATTGTGCCACGTTGTTGACAATAACGCGTCATATGTCAAAGTAACTGATATTGTCTATACTGGGTTTGTTTCGTTAAAGTATCAAAACACAATAACTATTTCTAGGGTAGTTTTTAGCATTTAAATCTAAACCTATTAGTTATGCAAAACACTTGTATTTTATGTTTTTTGGCTCGCTGATCACGAAAATCGGGGTCCGGAAGCTCACTCCTAAGAATGGCAAAAACCAACCCTTTTGGGGGGTTTTTCTCAGTAATGTGAATAATATTGTAAAATAATGTTATGAATGTGCTAATACTAATGATAACACAGTCCCACAAAAAAAAAATTCTGACTTAGCAATGAGACGAATATATCCTTATGTATTTTTGATCGCTGATTCCGATTCCGGGGCCAAAAAAAGTCGTACACCCCCAAAAAAAATTTTAGAGCCAAAATAACACCACCTGATAGGGTATATATGAGATAACGCTCTGAAAATGATGTTATCATTTTAGTCAATCGTTTTGTTTAATATTTTCGGGAAAAATTGAATGTATTACGATAAAAATAAAGGTGAATTGCAGCGTTCACCCTATCGGTATGAAACGCACCCCCATAGAGGGTGAGAACCACCCTCATCTGCCATCAAACCAATTGTTAACGACAATGACTGAAAAAACATCTAAAAATGTTTAAGTTTTGTTAGGTTTGCAATAAGCTGACGTAGAATTTACATAATACCCCAAAACTATCCTTATAGCGTTATGAAAAACAACCCTTAACTTCAATTACAGAAAAAAGAAAGGAAAAAACATAAAATTTGATAACGATTTCATTATATGGATGTTTTTATTTGCACAGATCCTTATGACTAGGATATTAGCAGTCATTTGTCACCATTCTTAACATCATTTGGGTATAAAACGCATCCCTGAAGGGGGTGAGAAGTACTCTTACGTTAGTAGCTTTTAATTCTTCTTTTTTTAATCTTTTTTTTTATGGTATCATTTAACTTTATTTTCGAAATATCTTCTTACTGACCTAACGAAATTGTTGTCAAATTTCATGTTTTACTTCCCTCGCATACCGAAGGGAAGTATTGTATTCGAGAAAAAATCACCCTCCGAGATTTTTTCGGATTCTGACGTTTCAGAACACGTAGATTCCGAAAATATAGGTTTTTCAATTCCGTCAGTCTGTCTGTCTGTCTGTCTGTCTGTCTGTTGGTGCATTTACTAAAAAACTACTTGACGGAGAGCAGTCAAATTTGGTAGGTAGTTAACCCTACTGTCAGCGAAGAACTGGTAGAATTTTCACTGAAAAATATACAGGGTGGACCGTCTAAACGGAATAAATAGTGAAAAATTTTTTTTTTGCTCAAATTTAAAATTTCCACGTTTCATGACGCGCTAAACCTGTTTCAGGAAAAAAAAATTTTTGAAATTTTTTTTCATTTTTGAAAAAATTTTTACCAAGATGAAAAAAATTTGTTTTTGCTCAAATTTAAAATTTCTACGTTTCATGACACGCTTAACCTATTTCAGGAAAAAAAAATTTGAAAATTTTTTTCACCAATATTTTTGAAAAAATTTTTACTACTAAAATGAATTTTTTTTTCTTTCTTCAAATTTAAAATTTTCACGTTTCATGGCATTCTAAGCCTGATTAAAAAAAAAAGTTTTTTGAAATTTTATCACTAAGATAGAATTTTTCTTTCTTTGTTCAGATTTTAACTATCCACGTTTCCATGACATTCTAAAACTATTCAAACAAATTTAAAAATGTTTTTGAAGAATTTTTTAAAAAATTTGAAAACATTTTTGATGCATTTATGTATCACTACTATAGAACAGACGAAAAAATTTTTTTTGCTCAAATTTAAAATTTTCCACGTTTCATGATATTCCAAACCAATTTCGGAAAAAAAAATTTGCAACATTTTGTTACCAGTTTGGAAAAAAATTTAACACCAGAATGCTCAAATTTAAATGACATTCTAAACCTAGGTATTTCAGAAAAAAAATGTTGAAAATTTTTTTCACCAACATTTTTCAAAAAGTTTTTACCACTAAAATAGATCGAATTTTTTTTTATTTGCTCAAATTTAAAATTTTCACGTTTCATAGCATTCTAAACCTATTTTAAAAATACATCATTTTTAATTTTTAAACTTTTTTAAGCACTACTATAGAACAGAAGGAAACTTTCCTTTTTGCTCTAATTTAAAATTTCTACCTTTGACATTTTAAACCTATTTCAGAAGAAAAAAATTTGAAAATTATTTTACCATCTTTTGAAAAATTTAAAAAAAATGAAATTTTTTAACCACCACTATACTTCCACGTATACTTCCATGTTGGATTGAAAATGTGACAGATGGCAATAACATCTGGCATATGCACCTATTATACTTTTATTGAAAAATGTACAGGGTGGTCATCCCAAGAAATAATTCAGTCATGGTGGACATTTGTAAAGGTATTTGCGCAAGCCTGCCATATGTGGCACCTGCTATTTAGTATTGAACTTTTGCTGTTG
The DNA here is from genome assembly GCA_963583905.1 of Stenurella melanura. Taxonomy (NCBI): domain Eukaryota; kingdom Metazoa; phylum Arthropoda; class Insecta; order Coleoptera; family Cerambycidae; genus Stenurella; species Stenurella melanura. Next base: position 17,028,568 of record OY757311.1, on the reverse strand, counting down.
GATGAGCAATCTGTATATTTTTTTGACCAAAACTTATCAAGTTTTCTTTGTAATAATAGCAATAACTCTACTCCGATTATTATTCTCAATGTCATTTCGTAATTATTATTTTTTTAGAGAGACTGCCATGAACGAGGGAAGTTCTGTGTAAATACCTTTACCGATTTTTTTCCTTTCTATTTTCTGTTATTGAAGTTAAGGGTTCTTTTTTTCATAGCGCTATAGGGGTAGTTTTGGGGTTTTACGTGAATTCTACGTCAGTTTATTGCAAACCTAACGAAACTTAAACATTTTTAGATGTTTTTCAGTCATTGTCGTTATCAATTGGTTTGATGGCAGATGAGGGTGGTTCTTACCCTCTATGGGGGTGCGTTTCATACCGATAGGGTGAACGCTGTAATTTACCTTTATTTTTATCGTAATACATTCAATTTTTCCCGAAAATATTAAACAAAACGATTGATTAAAATGATAACATAATTTTCAGAGCGTTATCTCATATACACCCTATTCAGGAGGTGTTTCTTGGCTCTAAAATTTTTTTTTGGGGGTGTACGACTTTTTTTGAACCCGGATTCAGAATCAGCGATCAAAAATACATAAGGATATACTCGTCTCGTTGCTAGGTCAGATTTTTTTTTTGTGGGGCTGTGTAATTTGTCAGTTCAGTATGTTCATCTAAAATAAGGACACATTTTATACTGAGGATTAACCAAAGAGGGAAGAGTTACCCCTAAATTGACGTAATATGGAAAAATGATGGATTTTTTTTACTTTTTTATTTGTTTAGGAAAATGGGGATTGTACCATGAAGAAATTTTTTTTCCAATCCTTCATGGGTGAAAACTACCCCTATATTGCCTTTAAATAGAATCTTAGCTATGATTGGTATGAATCGGGAATCAATGCATCAGCCGAAGTATATGAAGATGAGCTAATTGATTCTAGCGATAATAAAGAGGAGCCCATTTCCTCCCATAAGAGACCAAGAGTGAAGAAAACTAATGTTTATATTTGGATAAAAAAAAATTGTTATAGAAATTTTGCACCATATTTATATTTCTTGATTAAAAATATTGCAAACAATATCAAGTATTTATCCCTAAAGGGATGAAATAATTTTTTAGTATTTTTTCGACACAAATTATTGAAAATTTCAAGCAAACTATAATGTACACATCTCTACTTATTTTCTAAGCGTTAGTTTAGTAAGGTAGTTTTACATGGACTATATCTACAAATTCCTTGAAAGACATAGTTGATTATACTGAAACCTGCAATTTGCTACAAACATTCCTTGTCACCTAAAATTGATAAAAAACCAACGCTGAAAATTCAGTAAGGCTGATCCCATATGGCGGCCTTAATTAATATACAGCTTCTCATATTTTGACCCCTTCCAAAAGAGGCAGCAACTTTAATGTTTGAGTCAGTGTATATATCATGACAACGGTCTCAGAACTTGAAAATTACTAAGTGAACACGTGGAGGTCGAACCCTAGGGCTATAATGGAAAAGAAGTCGTTCTGCAAATATTTTTCGTCGGTCTAACCTATGGTTTTTATTAGATTGTTTCCTTTTTCTTTCTTTCTCTCAATTCGTGATATATTGTCCCTGACTTTCAAATGTATGTTCCTATTCCTTTATGTTCTTTTTTGTAAGCTGGAGGGTTGAAATTGATGGTGGTAGCGATTCGTATCACCAACAGCATTATTACTATGTAGCGGAGGTTAAGGAATAAGAAACTGAAAAAATAACTACTTCGATATCTTCAGCCGTTCAGGAGACAGTTCAACACATATAAGTGCTGTCTTATCCACTGCTGAAGCTGATCATAATTCTTAATGATTTCCATTAATTTCGATCCTGAGCATTCTGGATCCAATTTGTTTTGATTCGCTTTTTGTCATCTGTCCACCGGGTTGGAGAACGCCTTCTATTCTTAAACGCATTTTGCCCGGGTTCGCCACTCCATTATTCTTTTGGTCCATTTACCATTGGGCATCCGAGTGTCCAGCCCAATTCCACTCCAGGAAAATCAAGCGTTCTTTCGCATCAGCAACCCTAGTTCTTTGCTGTATCTGTTCATTTGGAACTCTGCCTCTTATTGTAATTCCTAGCACGGAGCGCTCCACGGCTCGTTGAGCTACCCTTACACTGTTAGCTGATTATTCCTAGATATTTGTAGGATGTAATTTGGAAAATTTATTTTCAGCGAACCGAAGGTGGTTAAGGTTTTCATCGTTGATATTTATAACCATAGGTTCTAATCTGATATTCTTAAACATATATTTCAAAGGGATAGTTGTAAATAATTTAGGAGAAATTGTATCACCTTACTGGACATCACGTTTTACTCTGAAACGATATGTCTGATTGTACACTCTTATACATACTGTTTCATTCCTGTATATATTATGCAGTATAGCAAAATATCTGTGGCCTACTCGACAATCAGCAAACGTTCTTACTCAACATCTCAAGTGCTTGACCCAAAACCTTTTCGTAGTCCAGAAATACTAGCCTGAGTGGCTTGTTGTATTTGACGGATTTCTCGATCAAATTAATTGAAGAGCTAAACCCGGTCTGTTCCCTTGGTTGATCAAAATCGAGTGCGAGACGTTTGGTTCGAATTTTAATGAACAATTTATTGAGATGCGAGAGCAAGCTAATTGGTCTGTTGTTTTTGTTTGTTTTTTATTATCAATATTATCCTTTTTGGATAATTACGATGGCTGCATTTTCCAAACTGTAGGTCTTGTTGCTTCTATAAAGTACTTGTTAAATAAAGTTGTTATGGCTTCTAACAACTCTTGCTTTGTTGTTCTTCTTCTCTGAAATCGACTTCCAGACTTCGTCTTAGGTTATCTCAGCGATTTCCGTATAAGTACTGTTCTCAGTAAAAATGTAATACCGCTACTTTGTTGCGATCTTGGTTTGGTTTTTACTATCATACTGCTGGTACTAGGGTTTATTACCATATAGTTTACGGTGTATTGACATTTTATTTAGGTTGTTGTTAATGTGTAGCGTAGGTTACGATATTACAAACTGGGAAAAAGAATCCCCTCGATATCTTCAGTCATTTAAGAGAAAACTCGTCACTTCCCTAAACTGTATCGAGACCCCAGACCTAGGTAAACATACAAATACGGCAATGCCTGATGAAGACAAGCTTATATACACAAGAACTATTACAAAAATTAATCTTTGTCAGGTTTGTATCACAAACTGGACGATTTTGCAACCCCGCAATTATACTAAATTATATGCGAACGATTACATCAATGTCTGCATTATTCGTGATATCATTTTCCCCCAATTCAGAGACGTTTTGCGTATTAATCAGTGTTATATGCTTACATAATTATACATAGAATACCCTACGTTTAATTAATGCCATGCTAATTACCAATGTGGCCAATTTGCCTCCTCAGTTTAATTGTATTATTCCGTGCCTAACAGAAATTTCCACTATTCTAATACAAATATTAACATATATATCGACATAATTTATATATATAAAATGTACGCCGAACGAGCTCCTGCATGTTTCATCGGAGGCTTCCTACTCACACTATTCTGTCTGGCGTCCGTGCGTATACATTCCAGGCATCCGCCAAACTCATAGCGAGGGGTGAGAGCTCCAGGCCCTTCGCATTCCTCACAGACTTACAAGACAGGAGATGTCGGGGCATTTTTTTACTATGCCATGCTCCGTGCAACTTTTTCTCGATCTGTTTGCTACTGGGTCACGTAACAAACTTATACTGTCGTAGTTTTGCTGCAAGTTTTTGGTAAATTAAATTGGAATGTCAACTGAGGATTACTTTAATTTATAGGGACGGTTAAAGGATGAAAAAGGATGGCAATAGATAAAATAGTGTTTTGCTTTATAAATGCGATTATCCTGGGATTTTAGTATGTGTTCTGTATATTTTCTCAAATTCATTTGATTGTTATTTACTACAATCGTGCGAACACGCACTGTAAACCCTAAAATTCTCACCTTGCCACTTGATTTATTCAATAAAAGCTGTGCGTATAATATAGTAGAGGGTCCACACCTTCGAAAGCCGTCTAAATCGCCAAGTAACCCATTCCAGCAAGGTAAATAAATTTTGAGCTCGCATATCGAAAGAGGGTCCTAATGGGCATCCAAAATGGCTTGTTGGACTTTTTTTGGCGCTTGCACAACTTCTCCACAAGAAAAAAAGATGGCGGAACGTTATTTCAAGAATGTGTGTTTTTAAACATATACCTCTCGCTAGAAAATTAACTACGTACGATATTGATGTGATTTTTTATATTTGTATACTACTGACATGAGCGCATATATCTGTACTGTTAGAATTTCAAAATCACTTACTATTTTTTTCTAAATAAATCCTAAATCACAGGAAGCAAATTTGTGTGTTTGAATTTTCGACGTGCGATCAACTATATTAAATGTTTAACTTTTTTATATATTATATGCGAATGAAATATGGTCTAAAGATCAAAAAAGTTTTTGCAAAAAAAATTAGCTCCATATCTTTTACAATTTTTGAGTTACAGACTTTTCAAATTAAACCATAATTTAGGTCCGTGATACTCCTATTACCATGCGGCTATTATCTCACGTACTGCTATGTGGTTAATTGTAATGCATCAAGATAGTAAGCCAATACATTTTTGATATTGTGTTATTATTATTTATAATTTTACAAAAATATTAATATGTAAAATGAAACTCATTTGGCATAGTATTTATTAGATCTATAGGTTATGAAGGTGTTGTATATGGAGATATTTATTATATATACCATCATTATACAATATAGAAATAAAATATAAACACGTACACAAAACGTGTAATTTATGAGTAATAATAATAATAATAATGCATAATTATACACAGCTCAGTAAGCATCGACAAAGCACTACTAGACTAGTAAGAATTACTGTCTGTTAAACACTGCTCTGTATTATTTCTGCCCTTAAAACAATTGTAGGAAAGGCCACATGCACATGCAACAGAACATCAACATTTTTAGTCACACTCTACTTTACAATTCCACTTTTTGTTTTTTTTAACCACTTGTGGTTTTTTGTCATCATTTGTGGGTTTATTTGGTTATTCTCTATCAGATATCCAAATTTTCTGGAAGAGTGTGATGTGTTTTCTTAACCGTTTTTCAAGTCACCGAGGTAATTTGTTTAAAATCCAGAATTTTGTGTTAGGTAAGGAAAGTATAGGAGAATCTAAACCACTTCTTGTGAATAATTTTTACAATTAAAATTATTTTGCAGTAAGCAGGGTTTGACCCTGCTTCGCTAAGTACTTCAGTTGCAAGCTAAGCATACCAAACTACTGGACTTAGTGACCGTTTCAAATGCAGTAAGTAAGCTCTCTTGTAGGACTTAGCGAAAGTATGTCTAATAACTTTATGAAAAATAAATGCTACCTTGGTGAATCTAATTAAACTCACTATGGCCATACAGATTCACATAGGTCTTACGACCATCTTCAATCACACGATCACCAATTGCATCGCAGTTATCTCCAAGATTACTCAAACTGTTTAGATGGCCTGTTTGATTTAAGGCAACTGTAACTGCTCACTTTTTCCCCTTCGGAAAGAATAACTGACAGGTCACACAATACATAGACTGCCAATAAACAATATTTACAATATTTTCTTCTTCATGTTTTTCACCTAATTATTTATTGGTTTTGTGAATACTATAAAATACCCTTTGTTGTCGTATACCCACAAAACTTTTGTAGTTTTTCTATTTTGGAAAAATTAAAAATACATTTCGTAAATATTATTGTGTTCGTTTGTTCATGGCTGCACTTCAAATTTTATGCTAGGCGTGAGGAATCCAAGTTCACATTGTTGGGCAACATTTGTCCTTATTTACACCAATATTCAGGTTGTTTTCTTAAGTCATATCGTACTTTTTTTAAATCCGAAGTTTAGGTCAATTTTTATTTTTAAACTCAATTTATTAAAACTTATTAATGATTTCGTACTCTATTTGCAAGTCTAGATATACTGTCTTAAACCAAAATGACGTAACTTTAAATTTCCTAAGCAAATTGGACGTACTTCAAAGTTTCCTTGTTAAATGACCGGCTTTTTTTAATAATCAATAAACCATTATTTTTGCATCTGCCTCATAGAATTAAATTCAAAAATAGAATGAAACTATTTAAAAAATAAGATGTGCTGAGATTAGCGGCATAAAATGTCAAATATCTCAAGAAGAACGTATAATGAAGTACGTCATTTTGACTTAGAACGGCAGTATATTACATGTAACAAATTACATCATAATTTAAAACCACGTATTTATTGCACCGAAATAATTGTTTAATCATTTTCAGACAATGAGTGATCTAATGATCAAGAATAATATAACATCTAAATCAAATTAGGTATTAGACTAATATATGATCTATCCACAATTGCACAGAACGAGCCCTGCCGTAGCTGTCACGTTGCGCGCTACCATAACAAGACATTATTACGGTCGAATTTAAAAATCCGTATCTCGAAAACTGTATAAGATATCGAGCTAATTTTTTTTGCAAAAACTTTTTTGATCTTTAGACCATATTTCATTCGTATGTAATAGATACAAAATTCGAATATTTAATATAGTTGCCCGCACGTCGAAATTTCAAACACACAAAATTCGTTCATGTGATTTTGGATTCATTTAGAAAAAAACCGTAAGTGATTTTGAAGGTCTATTAGTACAGATAGATGCGCTCGTGTTTGTAGTATATAGATATAAAAAATCAGATTGATATCGAAAGTAGTTAATTTTTTAGGAAGAGGTAAACGTTTAAAAACACAAATTCTTGAAATAACATTCGGCCATGTTTTTTTCTTGTGGAGAAGTTGCGCAAGCGCCAACAAAAGTCCAACAAGCCATTTCTGATGCCCCTAAGGACCCTCTTCCTTAATTCGTTTCCAAAAATCATTTACCTTGTTGGAATGGGTCATTTCAATTTTTAAAGCTTTGGACCCCTTACTAATATTAGTGCATTGCTTAAATGTTCTCTAACACTACTCGCTTTTCCTCTACATTTACTTTTTATTTCTTCCCAGTAAACTTGGTATCTATTTCGGAAAAAAAAGTTTCTCGCTTGCTGTATTTACTATTAAAGTACATTCAATGTCTATAAAACGACTCGGATTAGCGTATATCGTATACCACACATGAGAAGTTGAGCACGACTTAAAGCCGGGCGAACTGTAACTGAAACTGCAGCGGTTACTGTATCAAATTTGTGTGTGTATATTTATAAATCTCCATCCACAGTGTTCACACACTTAATTTCGAAAGAAATGGTTACCAGTGCCACATATATTTTAATAGACACATTAGTAGAAAATTATATACGACCCCGGCGATGGTGGAGTCATACTATTGTGTGAAGAAGTGGAAATTCTTTACTTACTGCTTTAAGATTTCAAAGAATTAGTGGCCATTACAAAAATTTTACGCGAATGTCTCCAACAGATTTTGAATATTGCATTCATTTACTGGATCCTAAGATTCAACGAAGAAATACCAATTGCAGAAAAGCAATTTCAGTGCAAAACAAATTAGCAGTGACATTAAGATATTTGTCCACTGGCGATTCTTTTACAAGTCTGCAGTATTTGTTTCGTATATCTAAACAAGTGATTAGTAAGATCATTACAGTGTTTTTCCTCGTTCCACTCGCCAATTTGGTTCGATGTTGAATGCGACATAGACGTCAGAACACACAAACCGATCAACTTGTACACGAACCAACCGAGAGCCTCTTTGTGTCCGCGGTGAAACCGACAACTTGCGGTTCGCTACCTCGCTACGATCAGTTCGATGTAGACTCGCGAACTTGGTTCGCAATACGTCTACATTAACGAGCTTTGGTTGCAGTAACCGTTACAGTTACAAATCACAGGAGGATTGTAAACATCGACTGGCACAAAAAGATTTAAACTTCCCGAAACATACGTTTGTAAATTCAACCAGGACAAGAAGGGTCTGAGGCTCACTGTAATAATAGACCAAGAGCTAGCGTCACACAATGTGTACTATTTGTAAGTCTGCCAGGCTGGAAGCGGTGCATTGAGCAGCATGCGGCGGTTTAGTCAATAGCTTACGTGGGGTACCGAAATTCCGATTTTGTTGTCGCAATTTACGATACCGACAGAATGCCAATCTTTCGTGTTCTGTAGAGACATCATACGATCCTCCACTTGACTTATGAGTCATGAGCTAGCGTCACACAATGTGTACTATTTGTAAATGGATAGGATGTGCAATAGGTTGTCGACGATCCATTAAATACCCGCCCATCAGCCTGCCTGGCTGGAAGCGGTGCATTGAGCAGCAAGCGGCGGTTTAACCAATAGCTTATGTGCGGTACCGAAATTCCGATTTTGTTGTCGCAATTTACGACACCGACAGAATGCCAATCTTTCGTGTTCTGTAGAGACATCATACGATCCTCCACTTAACTTATTTAGATATTAATGTTTAAAAATTCCATGTCCATCCGGAGCGACCGTGGGTGGCTGGGGGTGGTTGGGCGACGGAAAAGAAGTGTCCAGAGACTGCTGAAGGTATTTTAAAGCAGGTATGTAAACAGATCTGTACGATTTAAAACAGGTCTATACAAGTTTAAGGAGGTCTTAACCACCTTTAAAATAGATCTGTAGACAGGTTTGTACAGGTTTAAACAGGTCTTAAACAGCTTTAAAACAGTTAAGTATACAGGTACGGCATGATGTCCGTTAGGTTAGGTAGGATAGCTATTCTACTGACGTTGTTATACTACTGACCTACTTATAGCGTTTCATTCAAAGTTAAGACAAGCTCTCAATTGGTGTGGTGGGGGAAAGAAATACTTCGCATGCGCAAGGTCCGGAGTTCGAATCCTACTGGAAAAAGAAAATTAACTCTTTTTTACATTTTCGGCCTTAACCTATTGATCAGATATTACCTACATTTTTGACCTGGTGACTCGGTGAATAATTGGACAAATAACAAAATCGAACGTATTTTTAATAGAACTCTATATCAATATTTGGTAATAAGGTTATATTAACTGTGTTATTTTAAAGGCGGTTCACTTTCTTTTAAAACAATTTTTTGTCTTCAATATACATCAATTTTCGTTTAGTAATAATATTTCTTGTTTCAGGTAAATTAGAAAAGTGAAATCTAAGAAGATACACCCAGTAGTAAGTGATTTTTAAAATCGTACTTTAATTTTAATGTTATGTATTTGATTTTTCCTCAAGACACGTTCTTTCACCCTTTTCAGAGGCTTCTTACATATAGTACGGCAGCCCGTTACCAAAAACCCATGTCAAAGCAGCGAGCTTCATTGCTGGGAAATAGATTATGAAATTCTAAGACACTATTTCATATGACAAAAGGTCCAAAAACGATACTGGCGGCTGGCAAATGACTTTCCGTCGTTTTCCGTTGGCCGCAGCTGTGCGAAATCGAATGGAGTCGGATATATACGCTGGATAACAATCAACACCATAGCAAACATGCAATGATCTTCCCAATTACAACTTTTGCAAATATTAAAATTAATTCGTCAAATGAACGTCAAATTCAAAAAAATATTTTTCAAATAAAATTTCATTAAAAAAAGCGTTGATTTTGTATTGCACACGTGTTCTCAAATTTTCCCCATCATTTACTTCCCTCGACAAGAAGGCAAGACCGAGATGACCGGTTTTTCTTTGCACGTTCAAAGCTCGATTTGAACCCTTCAGAACAGGTAAAAAGTTCCGTCACCCTGAACTTTTCTTGTCGGCTCTCCCAGAACTAATGAGAAACGCTGGAATTATGTTCGCTGTAGTAACTGGAAAATCTCGGTAATGGGTGGTAATGGGTTGCCGTACTAATAATTTACACAGGAGAGGAATATATCTGTCATTTCGAATTTTTGCAATCTGCCAAATGTTATGTAAATCTGCAGAAGATTTGCCGTTATAGCAGCCCTATTGAATTCGCCATTTTTAATTTTTAACTTTTGACATCAGATTCAGTATCAGCTGCACCGAAAATTCCTATCTACCAATTTTAATTTAATTTTATTTCTAGATTTTATGGAAATCCCAATCCATTCCAGAGAAACGTTTAAACAAATATAACAAATAAATTTACGGGTTGAATTGGGAAAATTTTAAAAAATCAGTTAAAAATGTAATATTATTGCATATTTGTTTTTGCATATTTTTTACATCACGAAAAATTGAACTCTCAAATAGCAGATATTGAAGGTGTTCCTTTTGAAAAAATTAGGGTTATGTCAATCTTATTAACGAGTATTTGGTTTTTCACACGTAAAAAGATCTTTTTTTGAGATTTGTTGTATGGTGATTTTAATAATTTCTGAAGTATTACATTTCCTTTGATAAAAGAAAACGAAAACACGATCATTTTCTACCGCCGTTGCCGACCTTAAACTCCGGCCACGACAGGCCACGGTTAATCTCGTTTTCCATACAAAACCAACTGGACGCACAGTGGTCCCAAATCGAGTTTTATTGTTAAAGAATGGCTAGAAAGCGTAAATCTGATCGGAAATGATTTTTTTTAATTGTGCTTACCGAAATTACGACAAATCCTTGGAGCCCGAATTTTGAAAAAAAAATCCTTCTTTGTTATTTTAAGTTAATGGCCAAAAAAAATGTTCTTAAATAAATTTTGATATAATATACTGAATAATTTCATACGATAAAAATATCGAATACACAAATATAAGTAAAATGTCAATTTGACAGCCGTTAGTTGACACTTTTTTGTCTAATTTGACAGTTGATTTTGCTTTACTTTATTTTCTAACTAGCTTTAATTTTTCAAGAAACTTTGAAGCAACTATTTTTTTCTGAAAATTTTAAAGTATAGGTCATATGTCATTTGACAGCTGTCAGACTCTCAATACGTGTCTTATGCCAAATTAGGCATTGAATTTTGATCTAGTGACATCACCAACGCTCGAATTATGATTTTCAGCTTCAAGGACTCGATATTTTTATCGTGTTCGGTATATTATATCAAGAATTATTTATAAAATTTTTGAATAACTAAAACTAGTTAAAAAATAAAGTAAAGCAAAATCAGCTGTCAAATTAGACAAAGTGTCAATTGACAGCTGCCAAATTGACATTTGACCTATGTTTTTATCGTATGAAAATGTTCAGTATATTATATCAGATGTTTTGGCCTCTAACTTAAAATAATAAAAACGGATTGTTTTTCAAAATTCAAGCTGCGAGGATTTGTAGGAATTTCGGTAAGTTCTAATTTAACAAAAAAATGGTTTAATTTCCGACAAGATTTGGGCTCTTAACTATGTCACTTTTTTGTTTATTCAAAAATAACTCTACAATAACATAAATATTTTCTTCCTATTTTTCACGACTTCTTGACAGACGCTTTTGATCCTTGCATTATATTTGTTTGCCTCTTTCTACCGTACAGCACGTCTAACAGCATCACACCATCTATCGTGTTTGCCTGTTAGGCGTACAAGCTCTTCTATCGTATCAAGATATTTTCTGTCGTATCTATTTTTTTGTTTCTATTGAAATATTTTTATCTTAAATCGATATCCTGACAATATAATTCAAGTACCTCAAATATTACTTTCAGCGTACAAAACATCAAAGGGAAGAAATTTATATTTTACTTTTTCCAATTTTTATTCAACACGTTATAGTTCCTTATAAATATGTATTTTATTGGGGCTGTTAAGGTAGTAAAGTTGACAACACCACGCGCTCTTATAAAATATATTTCCGTTCCGAATGCTTTCGGTGAGCGCTAGCGCGCTCTTGGGAAAACTTTAAGGACTTAATTCCCCTTGACGAAGGTGTATTTACTTTTCGAACAAAAAAACAATGTTTAATGGGTTCAAGGCATTTTATTATAATTTTGCGATTATAAACTGCTAGCCACTTTAAAGTAATAACGTAAATTTCTAGGCAAACTTTAAAAAATAAAAGAAGGTATCGCAATGCGGTTTTCGAGATGTTGTTGTTTTCATGTGGAATAAACTGTCTTAACAGTGAGGTCGAAGTAAGGTTGTAAACCGTATCGGATGTAAATTGAAAATCATGCAATTTATCAAAATTTCATTAGAATGGTTTATCCATTGTCAGTTTGAAAATCATTAAAAAAACGACAAAGGAATAGTTGATATAACGAGCGATGTCATGAACGTCGATCGACAATTTTTAGAATAAGTTTAGTTATTGTATACAGTATGTCCGCGGATGGGGTTTACAAGAGGTGTAATGGCTAAAATTTTTAACTTTTCGAGAAAATGTTATTCTTTATAAAAGTTTTTGCTTGCCTAAAAAATAGTAATGACGTTGAGAAAAATTATATTTTTTATACGGGGTGATCAAAAATTACAAAAACTTAAAATTTCGTAAGAGTAAACTGGTTCTATTTTTTATTTTGAAACAAAATGTGAAATAAAAAGTTGTTTCAAATTATATGGTCTGTCCAAATCCAAAATTTCATTTAAATGTTGCAATGTTTCCGAAATTAGTGAATTTTTAGTAAAAAATAATTGTAGGTTTTTATCAAATTTATATTTAGCTAATTGCATTCGAACAAGAAAATAAATACTAGATAAACAATTTTGAATTTATTAAAGTCCATACATATTTGAAGATTCTGACTTTATTGAATATCACTATTCAAAAATTCCTCCACCAAATTGAACGCATGTTTCTAATCGTTTTAGAATGTTGTGAAAACTACTTCTAACTTCCTCAATGGAAATTGATTGCACAGCTGCCGAAATGCGCTGCTTTAGAACTTCAACGTCATTGTCTATGGGTTCTCGGTAAGTAATTTGTTTTAGACGGCCCCAGAGAAATGTATCCGCAATAGTCAAATCTGGACTCCTTGGGGGCCACCGAACTGGACCGCTGCGTCCAATCCACCTTTGCCCAAATTTGCTATTAAACCAATTACGTACGATGCAGGCATGATGTGCCGGACATCCGTCCTGCTGAAAATACATTCTGTTACGATACTCCAACGGCAAGGCTTCTAATTGATCAGAAAAGAATGTATTAAGCATGCGTAAGTAAGAATTACTATTGCACGTATTTTCAAAAAAGTATGGCCCTATTATGCCATGATATGAGATAGCGCACCAAACATTTACTTTTTTTAAATATTGCCTTCCGGTAGAAATTCTAAATTCGGGGTTGGTCTCACTCCAATACCTTACATGTTGTGAAGCTACAGTCCCATTTGTAGAAAAAGTTGACTCGTCGGAGAACATAATAAATTTATAAAAATTTGTGTTGCCAATTAAAATTTCATTTCCTACCCATAAACAGAAATCTAATAGTTTTGCTTCATCTCCTTCTTCTAAGGTTTGGTTAAAATGTGGTTTGTATGGAAAAATTTTATTTTCTTCAAAATTTTTTGAATGCAACTTTTTTTAACCACCTCCAAATGCCGGGCTCGATTTCTCAACGAAAGTTTGGGTTCTTCAGCAACAGATGCCAACACTAATAATGTGGCAGCGTCATTTTGATCATATTTTTTTTTCTTTTTCTTTACGTCAAGCATCGAACCAGTTTTTTTAAATTTTTTTACCAATTTATGAACTGCCATTCTCGAAACATACACAGTGGGAAAGCTCTCACTGAATTTTTGAATAACGTAACGGTATGAACTTTTACCGTCTCCATAACACTGTACTAAAAAAATTCTCTGCTCAACAGTTAACATTTTAAAAATTAATTTTTAATGCAGATATGTCATGATATGAGACGTAACTAGGTAACAACGCACCTAACAATTAAATGGGGCGTCTAGATGCAAACCTTTCTTTATGCATGTAATATGGTCATTTCCAGTAAAAGCCAAAAAACTTTTAAACAAATTAATGAAATTTTGGATTTGGACAGACCATATAATTTGAAACAACTTTTTTATCTCACATTTTGTTTCAAAATAAAAAATAGAACCAGTTTACTCTTACGAAATTTTAAGTTTTTGTAATTTTTTATCACCCCGTATAAAAAATATAATTTTTCTCAACGTCATTACTATTTTTTAGGCAAGCAAAAACTTTTCTCGAAAAGTTAAAAATTTTAGCCATTACACCTCTTGTAAACCCCATCCGCGGACATGCTGTATATTGTTTTACTACTTTATATTAATTGATAGGCATTATGTAAATTATTTATTTATAATACTTGCATTATTTATCTATAATAAATATTGTTGGTTTAATGAACAACTCCATAAATGATTCAATGAAAGTAAAGAAATATCATTTAACCTACAGCTATGGTACCGGCAATATTTAGAGTGAACCAAAAGCAGATAGAGAACTTGTATTGGTGAGCCAGGTAAACAATCGACTACTTTTGTTCTGAGGTAAGCGCATAACATATCTGGTTAACTATATTCGTATACGTGTATCGTTTGTAAAATTCAAGAGTGGTCACGGTGTTATTATATCACAAACAGGCTTTGTAATGATTTGTCCTGGTAGCAACGCTTTAGACTGAATTTTTAGATTGATAATAGAAATACTATATGAAAATTATTTCTGAACTGAATAGGTAGTTCTTTAGTTGGTGATGTGCGAACTTAATATACACCTGTTAAAAAATGGTTGTTTGCCCAGTGTCCAATAACAACGCAGATACTACGAAATGACAGGCCATTGTCATCTTAAGAATATGGGCAAGGCAGACAATGATATGTGCAGATACTGTGATACTGCAATAGAAACCGCGGAACATATTCTTTGCGAATGCAAGATGTCTATCCGCACTAGGTTAAAGTACCTAGAAAAGGTGAAATTAACGCCTGACGACATAGGGAAAGTAGCCCCCAGAAAAATTACAAGCTTTGTAAAAAGCTTGGGCGTCCTGGGCAACAACTAATTGTAGAGTAATTTACAAAAGGTCTTTTAGGGCTATGTGAGGAAGGTTTAAAAGAACCGGGCGATCTCCTAAACAATCTACAATCTACAATATCGATTTTGAGGTGGGGTAATAATACGTTTGATTTTGTTATTTGTTCATTATTACACCGCCCTCAAAATCAATTAGGTAATAAGGTTTAATAAACCGAACGGCGATAAAATTTCATTTCATTATTTTAATAACAGTTATTTTTAAATTACTTTTAAATGCATCAAAGATTGTATTCATCCATTTTACACCTAGATTATCAAACTACAACATAAGCAGTTTAATAAAAGTTACTGGTAAATCGCAAACACGATTTTTAGGTATTTACATTGACAATGCCCTAAACTGGGAAATACATATTGACCATTTGTGCAGAAAGCTCTCTTCAACATGTTTTGCCTTACTTAGATTAAGAAAACTTACTAGCACACCAGTTGTCCTTTCCTATTACTATTCTCAATTTTACTCACGGGTGAAATACGGCATCGTATTCTGGGGCTCATCTCATTTCTTAGAAAGAATATTTTAAATACAAAAAAGACAGTAAGAAATATAAAAGGGATAAATAAGACTGTATCTTGCAGAAATATTTTTATGAAACTGAATATTCTAACAATACCAAGCATATTTATTCATGAAATTGTCATATTTGTTAGCGGAGTTTTTATGTAATAATTATAACCATGTCTATGAAACTTGAAGGAAAAATGACTTATCAATACCAGTACATACAATATCTGTTTTCGAAAAAAGTCCACGATATATAGTTATCAAACTGTATAACAAGCTGCCGCAAACAATAAAGGAATTAAATAGTATAACATCTTTTAAAAAGGAAGTTAGAATACTACTTTTAAATAATGTACCTATATTATAACATAAGAGAATATCTTGAAACACAGTTTGAGATATGATTAGTTGCAGAAACTGTGACCTGACTGTCTGTAATTGTCTTTGTTTATAATTGTGTACCTTTATTTTATTTTAGTACTTTAATATTTGGAACTAAACGTCAAATTAGTTTATTAACAATTGCATGTTACTTCAATAGCTAATATTGAAAATGTACATATGAAATTCGATATAACAAAGTGCAACAGGATATTTAAAAAGATGTTCAAAATACTGTCCATCAAATTCGCTTTACAAAGTTATCATAGCTTCTACTTAACTGTTCGGGAGTAATGTTGTTAAAGACGTTTCGAATGTTTTCTTGAAGTCATTCTAAATTTTGTGGCATAGGGCTATAACACCTGTCTTTCACATAAGGGGGTATATGATTAAATCTGAAACTATGAGTTCTGGGGATCGAAGGGATCATGCTGGTCCCTATTCAACGATGTCCAAAGGTGGCATTCAGGGAATCTCTAGTTGTTATAGCATGATTAGGCGTAGCACCGCCTCGTTGGAAATAGACTGTCCTCAACAAATTGTCCTGTTCAAGTTGAGGATGAAAAAAATTTTCTAACGTGCCCAAATATGATGGGGCATTGACAATTAGATTGTAATAAAAAGACCTTAAACTTTTTATTTCGATACCGCACACCAAACTGTATCTTTTAGAGAGAATCTGATATGCCGATGAGATTTTCTGATGCCCAAACTCTACAATTATGCTTATAGTCCAATAAATCTGTCGAAAATATCGCGGTTTTTTGCAAAAATTATTAACAGCAAACCAAGGTATGTAAAATATCGAAAATTTTCCGTAGAATTCAATGAACTATTTTTAAAACAAATGACAAACTTGCGTCCTCTTCAAAATGGCGGCCAAAGTTTGCAAAAAACAGTTTTTTTGCGTTAAAAAAAAAGTTGGCGCTGCACAAAAAAGAGTTTAATAGCAGAGTTGTGTAACTTTTTAATGCGGATCGAGCCGGCCCAGTCCGATCTTAGAAAATTGCAAAATTATTTAGTTATTGCAAAAAAGACGTTAAAAATTGCATTTTTTTGAAATACCTGTATCTCCGTGAAAAAAAGATATTCTTTAACGAAACTCGGTGAAAGCATAGTCCAAGATATATCGAATACAAGTATTTTTACAGATTTGCAAAATATTCCAAATTTCTTGCAGAAATCGATTTTTTCGAAAAAAACACGTTTTTTTCAATGTCCAATAGCTCATACAGGTCTTCATATTTTGATATCGGACCAGTCCGAAAAGTTTCTTCAACAGTTGCGCCAACCTGTGTAGTTATTGCGCATATAACGAAGCGATCCCTAATATGCGAAAAATCAGTCAAAAAATCGATAATTTTTTTTACCCCAAAAAACTTGGAATATTTTTGACATTTTAAATTATATTGGAACACCATTATTGCCAATGAATAGCTGGCATTTTTCTACAAATTTACAAAAAAAAAAAAATTGCCCTCGGACTCTGGAGCCGAGAAATTTTTTTTTTTAAGAAATTCTTGTGGCGCCATTTTTTAAGGCAAGTAGCTGAAATTTGCAGTGGTTATTGTACAATACTTATATTTTCAATAAAAAATCTTCGCAACTTGATCGGCCGTTGCTGAGCATTGCAAATTCAATGAAACTCGGAGCTCGATGCTGTGGCGTACGCCTGCAGCTGCCGAAAACACGGCATAAAATGTTCAAATGTGTGTTCAACGTGTGACGATGAAATTTGCTCAAATATTGAGGAGAACAGAGTCGTCGCTGATGATATCGACGAAGAAATAGACGAGCCAAATATCACAGAGACTGAGCTAGAAAGAGATGAATTTTCAAATGATGATAACGATAATGATGATTGTGATGACGATAGGGCGGAAATAATATTACATGACGTTTACCATGACAGTAGTAGTGGTAATTTATTTATTTATTTATTTATTTATTTAGGTACATCATCCAACAGTCAGAGACCAATTACTGGATGAGAATAAGTGTTAATAATTACATGTCACTTAGATTAATAATACTGTAATACAGAGATTATGGAGATAATAAAAAGTCACACAAAACATAAAATAGTAAAATAAAAGAAAAAAGTACACTGGCATATCTATATAGAAACAAAAAAGTAAATGTAAGAATATATACATATATATACAAAAAAACAAAAATGCATAAATGATTTAAAAAATATATATAAAATATATGCATATACAAAGGAGAAAATATTAGAGTTCCAGTTTTTTTATAGAGGCAACAGAGCAATTAAATATATCAAGTATTTCTTGTAGGTAGTTGAACGTACTGCACATAAAATACAGGGGGGAGAATGCTAAAACGTTTGTTCGAGGTGTGGTAAGATAAAAAGTTGTATGATGTCGTGAACCAGGATGTGGTACATGAAACGGTAGTTTTTCAAGTATCGCATGAAGACGAGTCTCCTATTAAAGCAAAAGAAAAAAAAAATATTAATGCGTAACGTATTCTACAAAAACAATTCGAATACATAAATGAGACATAATAAAATTTTGATGTTTCTTTGGTAATGTAACAAATGTAATAAAGCGTAAAGGAATTAAAATTACTTGCCATACAATAGCAAGATTTCGTAGATAGTTTGGGACGATATTTGACAAACCCCAAAATGTTATCGAGGCGGGCGATGTACTATTAGATTTTTTCAGCCATATCTATGAAGCAATCTGTAGTAAATTTGCTAAATCGGAAATATTTTATTACCAGTAAAATACCCCTCATAAACTGATAAAAATCCGTTATAAATGTAACAAACGCGCGGGTAATTAAATGAGGTGAATGTGTAAAATAATCAAATCATAAAAGGGGTAATTGATTACAAGAATTCCCCAAACTGCACATTAGGTAGGAACTAGTTGCTTTTTCCTTTTCTAAGTCCACTCGTAAAACAAATAGGTTTTTTAATAATAGGTATAATTAGCTAGCTTAGATGTAGAATATTTTAAATTGTTTAAATGGACGTGTTATACTGAAGGGAAGCCAATTTGGCCACAGTTACTAAAGAGAACGCCACTTGCCAGGCGAGTACTATGTCGGTACATAATTTCTACTATAGAGGACGCAACCTTCCGGATGACTTGATGCCTCTAAAAAGAGGCGGACTTTCATTCATTGATCTAGATTGCTTTTGGGTGGATAAGGACCACTAACTAAAAATTGACAAGGATAATCCCGTCCGGAAAGACACTTTCCGATCAGCTACTGGTGGTGTGACATCGGCCTACTTTTATCGTGATAAC
Organism: Stenurella melanura; assembly: GCA_963583905.1. Taxonomy (NCBI): domain Eukaryota; kingdom Metazoa; phylum Arthropoda; class Insecta; order Coleoptera; family Cerambycidae; genus Stenurella; species Stenurella melanura. The sequence goes on along the minus strand of OY757311.1, from coordinate 17,009,424 downwards.
TTTAGTATTCCCGGGTATAGGTATTTGCATTTTTGAGCTTCTGTTATAAAATTTAACTTCATGTCATCAGATTTCTCAAATTAAACGTTACCTCGTTCATATTGTCACTGGCAACTGGCGTTTCTGCACTAGTTTATAAAGAAATAATTAACTTCATGCTAGTTAAGGCTATTGTATTTTTTGGTCCTTCTGGCAATCAGTTTGAATTTGAGTGTAAATGATTTTTTCCTTTAACAAAGTAATTTTTCTTGCTTAAGTTCGAGACTACGGTCCAATTTCCTTATTTGTTTATCTTTTAAGTTGCATTTTCTTTTGTTTTAATTTAAGTATTAATTATTGTTGTTCTATTTTCCAAACTGATTGTTCTTTTGTAACGTGTTCTTTTATCCGTTTTCAGCCCTTTACTTAAAAAAATGGTTCCACTAGAATGTCTGAAAAAAAATTAACTCGGCTTCAGAAGGTCGGAGAGCAATTATTTTTTTTGAAAATTTGTAGAAAAATGCCAGCTATCTATTGGCAATAACGACATTGAAATATAATTTAAAATCTCAAAAATATTAAATTTTTTTTGGGGGTAAAAAAAATTATCGATTTTTGACCGATTTTTCGCATATTAGGGATCGTTTCGTGATATGCGCAATAATTGCACAGGTTAGCGCAACTGTTAGAGAAACTTTTTGGACCAGTGCGGTATAGAAATATGATGGCCTGTATGAGCTATTGGACATTGAAAAAACTGCGTTTTTTTCGAAAAAATCGATTTTTGCAAGAAATTTGCGATATTTTGCAAATCTGTAAAAATGTTCTTATTCGACATATCTTGGACTACGCTTTCACCAAGTTTCGTTAAAGAATATTTTCTCTTCACGGAGATACAGTTATTTCAAAAAAATGCGATTTTTAACGTCTTTTTTGCAATAACTAATTAATTTTTCAATTTTCGGAGATCGGACTGGGCGGGCTTGATCTGTATTAAAAAGTTACGCAATTGTGCTGTTAAACTTTTTTTTGTGCGACGCCAACTTTTCTTTTTCAACGCAAAAAACTGTTTTTCGCAAACTTTGGCCGCCATTTTGAAGAGGACGCAAGTTCGTCATTTGTTTTAAAAATAGTTCATTGAATTCTACGGAAAATTTCCGATTTTTTGCATACCTCGGTTTGCTGTTAATAATTTTTGTAGATTAAATCCCTCACTTACTGGACTAATATTCATCTTGCCATTTAAGTGAAATGATGTTTCGTCTGACATGATTTACTTATCAAAAAAATGCCTATCTCTTCTACGTTAATCAAGAATTTTTCTACAAAATTGTGCTCTTTAAAAAATGAGTTTCCTCTAATTCTTGATGATTCTGATTTTTACCAGCATTCAATTGTAGAAAATCTTTCATAACAGTATGAATAATAGTTTTGAGAATACCTGTTGCGGAAATTTTTCTTGTAGAAGAGGAAGGATCATTTTGTGTCGTTTTCAAAATGTCAATTGCATTATTAAGCCCATTTTCATTATTTTGAGTTCCTTCTTTACAGTCAATACAACCCGAATTCTAAAAGTTTCTATACCATTTTCTAATTGAATTTTTTGCTGGAGGTACCTTGTTAAACATAGTTCAACATCTACTTTGTGTTGTTTTGTGAGATTTAGTGTCAACAAAAAAGATTACGCACTTAGCTTTTTACTTCCCTCGCATACCGAAGGGAAGTATTGTATTCGAGAAAAAATCACCCTCCAAGATTTTTTCGGATTTTCACGTTTCAGATTATGTAGATTACGAAAATATAGGTTTTTAAATTTCGTCTGTCTGTCTGTTGATGCAATAACTAAAAAAACTACTTGCCGGAGAACAGTCAAATTTGGTAGGTAGCTAACGCTACTGCCAGCGAAAAAGTGGTTAAACTTTCACTGGAAAATATACAGGCTGGGCCGTCTTAAGGGAATAAATCATGAAAAAAAAAACTGTTTTGCCCAAATTTAACATTTAACATTTTTGAAAAATTTTTTACTACTAGAAGAGTTGGGAACAAGAAAATTTACTCAAATTTTAAATTTCCACGTTTCATGGCATTCTAAACCTATTACAAAAAAAAACAAACATTTTTTTGAAAAAATATCTTTTTTTACCACTACTACAGAATAAATGAAAAAATGTATTTGTCCAAATTTAATATTTCCACGTTTCATGGCATTCTAAAGTTATTTCAGAAAAAAAAAAAAATTGAAACTTTTTTTACCATTTTGGAAAAAATTTTTACCACTAGAATAGATGGGAAAAAAATGTTTTTGCTCAAATTTAAAATTTCCATGTTTCTTAGCATTTTAAATCTATTTAAGAAAAACATTTTTAATTTTTTTTCAAAAAAATTGTACTTATTTTTTTACTACCTATAGAATAGAAGGAAAAAATATTTTTGCTCAAATTTAAAATGTTCACGTTTCATGATATTCTAAGTCTATTTCAGAAAAAAAAATGATTTTTTTTACCAATTATAGTTTTATTGAAGAATGTACAGGGCGGACAAGGTATTTGCACAAGCCTTCCGTATTTGGTACCTGTTATTATATTCTTCACAAAGCGAAGAGTATATTGCATTCGATCGGCACATTTCTAAAATTGGTAATATTACTCGTAGAAAAAAAATGCTCATACCACTGTGTTGGTGATCGAATTCTGAACAACTTTCAAAATGTCCCTAATTAAACAAAAAATGTTTGAAACTAATATCATTTTCAAAAAAAATGCGAAGAGTATCCTATAGAATGTGCAACAATTATATAACAAGTGTAGTAAATCGGCGAAGAGAATAATGATTAGCTTCTTTAGTATTGAATTTTTGCTGTCGGATGACCACTCTGTATATTTTTTTGACCAAAAGTTATCAGGTTTTCTTTGTAATGATATATTCCGATTATTACACTCAATGACATTTCGTAATTAATATTTTTTTAGAGTGACCGCCATGCAAAATTAAAGAGGAAAGTTCTGTGTAAATACCTTTACCGATTATTTACTTAAAGTAAACATTTTTCTTACAGTAACTCACGTACCTCAGTTGTTAATAAACTAATTTGGCGTTTACTAGTGATACTGTCTTTTATTTCCATAGTCTACTTTGTGAAGCATTGTTTTTTTTGTATCATTTTGATAAAACGCAGTATTCACTTTAAAACCTTATACCTTACTCTGTCTAATTTCTATGACAAATGTGAAATTATATAGTTTTTTTCGATTAATGGTGATGTCTATAATAAAACAAATAATGTACCTACCTGAAAAGTAATTAATCCACGGCTCAACAATAAATTTACAGAAACAGAATAAATCTTTAATTTATCTTTTATTATAATTTTATTTACGATATTTTACAATCTCGTGTATATTCTGTGTTACAACCACAAGGTAAAACTACAAGTACTTTTAAAATACACTTTGACAATATATACTTCGTTCTTAAAACACTTTTACTTCAAAACGTATTTCACTAAATTTAGCTAACCCTACGGGGAATTCAAAGAGCAACGCCTATGCGTTTGTGAACTCGTATTCGCGGCTACATCCCTCCGGAAAGAATACACGGGAAATTTCGTCCAATTTTCTTGATTTATATAACGTTTCATCCCGGTGTGTTTATTGGAAAGTGCGTTCAACCAAGCCATAAAAAAACACCAAAAATGAGATGAAATTTTATGTCCAATTTAAAGTAATTTACTTACCGTAGTTATAAGGCGTTTTCCCGGATTAAATTACCTAAAGGAATTTTCAGCTTTAAACAAATTCCGTTCGCTAAGCAGTCAATTTTTGTTTAGCTTTAGTGTTTTATATTATTTGCGACTTCATATCGTAAAATATAAAGCAAATATTAAAATAAATAATATTTTTTTTGGTAATAATCTGCAATTTAATATAATACATACTAGAGCCCCGAATTTTTCAGAAAAAAATGTTTTTCTTAACCACTTCGCAAATCATCGAAACAACTCCTCGAAAATCCAAGAGTATTTTTGTGTTAGGTAAAGAGAAACAAGGTCCTACAGTTTATAGTCAAGTCCGAACCACTTCTTCGGGATAACTTTATAATTAAAATTATTTCTCAGTAATTTGGGTTTCAACCCGTTTCGCTAGGTACGCTTGACAGTTTGCGAGCTAAACGCGCTACTGAGCTGCCCAGATGAGCCATTAATATTTAAATGAAAAAAAATGTCTTTTTTCGAAAACTTTCTATAAAAGTTGATTATTAAATAATATTTATTAAATGTCCAAACGACAGTTTTTTCTTTACAGAACCTAAAAGTCTTTTACATCCGGGATGTATAAGATTTTTACATCCAACCTACAAAAATGCATAACAATATGCTAGTGTTACTAGGTAACACATTACAGTATCAGATTCTGTAATGTTCGATTTACCGGCCTCAAATGAATCGGGGAAATAGTCATTTACCAGACAGTATGAAATAAAATTCGACAGTTCGTTTTTTCTACATGCCCCATATATGCCAATTATTAAAATAATCTGAAACAATATAAGAACTTTATCAAAAAATCTATAAATATATGTATTAATGAATTAATATGACTCACCTTCATTAATAAGAAGCGTTCATCTGGTGCCTCTTGTAAGAAGTTCCCAACCTCCGCTTTTGTTAAAACTTTTGACTTTTCTGGACGATATCCTACACATTTATTTTTCAAATACGGTACTAACTTGGAGTATTTCTCTATATCTGTGTTTAGTTTGACGTTTAGTGTTCTCTTCAGCATTGAATATATAGACCATAACGTTGTCGGCTGCACTTAATTTTAGATTGAAAATATGCCGATATCACACTTTCAGACACATTTTTTAATTTCTTAGAATCATACCGTTCCATAATGTCTTTGTAAGCAGATTCACATTGCCTGATCGATTTGCTGGGAATAAGTCCAGAAATTGCACTTTTCGCTTCTCCAGACACTTCACATAGTAGATCTTCATCACTTTCTGATAACATATTTTATGTTTTTATAATAATAATAATAATAATACTTTATTCACCACAAAGATACAAAAATGTAAATATAGCAACTCAATTTTGTAGTACAATACAAATTAAGAATAATTACTACAATATAAATACAAATGAAATAACGCATATAGCACGTAAGTAAAGAGCACAAAACAATTACTTTGTAAAAATATAGATAACACAGTGCATGACTAGACACCTTGTATAAAATAACATAATAGAAGTAAGTAAAATAACACAACACTAATTACTTATCTATCTGGTCAAAAATTCATTAATACTATAATAACCACCATCTATTAACAAGGTTTTTACTGCGTTTTTGTAACAATTATATCTTGTGATTATTCTAATTTCATGTGGTAAGTTATTATACAATATCATACAGATATAATGAGGAAATTGATTAAAAGTTGTTGTCGAGTGATTTGGTATGCTCAACAAATCACCATACCTTGTATCATATAGATGATACTGATTTCTTTTGGCAAAAAGGTCCATATTTTTTTTAATATAACCCATATTATATATTAATCTTATGATTCTCTTTTGGCACATAAAGACTCGGTCTCTGTTTTTTGCACTTCCCCGGCACATTGTGTTGTAGGATATATGGGTATATGCTAGTGTATAGTAGGTGTTCACAAGGCCAGATTCATCTAGTGTACTTTTTAATTGCAAAATAGCGAAATAGACTTTATTGAACTGACTACAGACATGTTCAATGTGTAAATCCCATGTCAGCTTAGTATCCAAGTGAGTACCGAGCAACTTAGTGCTGCTCGATAGTCTAATGTCATCAGTAAATTACATATTATGCGGCAACGGTCTCTGTGAGTTAATAAACATAGTTTTTTTTATTATTAAGTATTAGTTTATCTCTTTGGGACCACGAACTAACTTCTTCTAGTGTAAGATTAATTGATTTTTGTAGCTTCTCGGGAGATTTCGCTGATAAGGTTACCGCTAGATCATCAGCAAACATCGTTAGATGACTTTTGGTGAGATGGTGGGGAAGATCATTAACGTATAACAAAAATAGAAGGGGGCCCAGAACAGAGCCCTGAGGTACAACCATTGTTGTATCGTGAAACTCAGACTTCACTCCACTTAGTCTCACTTTAAATGTTCTGCCTTCCATATAACTCAATATCCATGAGAGCATGTTTCCTCTTAGACCAATTTGATATAATTTTTGCCTTAATATGTCTTTGTCAATGGTATAAAATGCTTTCAATAAATCGAATAGCAGTGACACGACCACTTTTGTCTAAATTTTCTGATAGATGACACGTGGCCGTCTTTGTCGATTTTTTTGATCTAAATCCATGTTGAGACACCCGTCAGTATACTGTTTTTTTCAATGAAAGACACCAGTCTGTTATAAATGATTCTTTCAAATATTTTGGAGACAACACTTAGCATAGAAATTTGCCTATAATTTTCAATTTCGATAGGAGGACCGTACTTTTTTTGTAGACTGGTATTACAATTGCTTGCTTAAGTATATTGGGCAATTGTCCTTCATTTACAGACAAATTAAATAAGTAAACCAGATAAGTAATTATATTATCTTTAATATTTTTTAGTACATTAGCTGTTAACCCATCAAACGAAACAGATTTTTTATTTTTCAATTTTATAATTGTCGCATTTACCTCAGTTGCGGTTATAGGCGCGAAATATATTGTTTGCTCCCTATATGTTGAGGTAATGCACGGTAAAGATAAATTTGAGCCAGTGTTCGGATATTTTCTGTTTAGTATCATCAGCGAAGTGATGTGCAAATATATTTACTACTTTATTTTTTTCATTAATGTGTTCATTATTATATTTTAGAACAATATCTTTGGCATTGTGTTTATTTCAACCTAACCTGTCATTGACAATTTTCCAGGTTTCCTTTTTTTTTTAGATGCATTGCATATCTTCTTTTTGTAAAAGTTTTGTTTTCCTGACTTGATGTTATTTTTATATTTAATTTTTTCCGAATTGTACAATTTTTTGACATCGGTACTTTGAAGGTTAATCATTAGCCAATATAGGTTTTTTATATAATTGCTCTGATGTATTAGCTCATCTGTTAGCCACTCTTTTCTACATGTGTGGGCTTCCTTACTATGCATGGTAATTTTTATCATTGGACAGCTAACGTCAATTCCAATGATAAAATTATTGGATAAACTGCCACCAACGGTTTAAAAAAACGCGTGTTTTCTTAATAGAATTGTTGATTGTTTAGTAAAGTTTGTTTGTTGCGTTGCCATCGTTACCTTCGCATCAAAGAATATTTGATATTAAAATATGTGCAGCAAATTGTAGATGACATACATGTCAAATTATTAATTGTAAATGTCAAAATTTTCTCCTCACATTTTTGGTTATTTTTGAACTGTGGGAGACAGTTTTCGAAGAAATATTGTTTTATACTCGATTGCGAAATTTTTTTGCATTCTCGAATGCAAAAAGGGCATTTCGTAATCTATCATCAAAAATAACCATTTCCTATAAGAAATTCATCAGAAACTTCTTGGTTTGGGAGGTACTTATTGATATTAACCGATCTTACTCAGATTTGGACATCATTTTTTTTTAATTTTGAACAAATCTGGGGGAATGAGAACTTTTTAGCCACTCCATAATACACTTTTACAAATACAAGGAGCGTTTTTATAAATTGATATGTAATTATACTGTGTACGAGCCGCTCCCTGTTTCCTACCTATTTTTACTTCCACATCCACGTAGTGGATTGGAAGTATAGTAATCGCAAAAAAAATTTCAAAAATTTTTATTCGAGAAATAGGTTTAGAATGTCATGAAACGTCGAGATTTTAAATTTGAGCGAAAAAAAAATTTCTGTCTGTCTGTCGGTCGGTCTGTAACTTTTTTTGTCCGCACGTTTTCTCCGGAACGGTTTGAGATATGGACTTAAAATTTTGTACACGTATATATTATGACGACATCTGGAACTGGATTGTTTTTTGAGGAAATCCGGTGAAGGGTTGGGGGTTAAATAGGGGAAAATAGGAAAAAATAAGTAAAGCAAGCTTGTAGGAGAACAGACACTTGAAATTTGGTGTATGTACTAGAAGTTAAGGCCTAAGATTTTTTTATAACATTTTTCAACCCCCCACCACCCCTACCCCATTAATGGGGTTGATAAAATAAAGTTGAGATTTTCATTTGAAATTTCGTACACGTATGTATTATAACGACGTCTGAAATTAGATTATATTTTGAGATGATTCCGTTGAAGGGTTGGGGGTTAATTTGGGGTAAATAGGGGAATATAAGTAAAACAGGTTGGTAAGAGTACAGAAACTTGAAATTCGGTATACGTACTAGAAGCCAAGGAGTCAGATTTTTTTATAATATTTTTCAACCCCCACCGCCCCGCCCCTACTCCAATATGAAAAGGGTTGATTAAATAAAATTGAGATATTCATTTGAAGTTTGGTACACGTCTGTATTATGACGACACCTGGAACTAGATTATAATTTGAGATGATTCCGTTGAAGAGTTGGGGGTTAAACAGGGGTAAATAGGGGAAAATAAGTAAAGCAAGCTGGTAAGACCACAGAAACTTGAAATTCGGTGTATGTACTAGAAGCCAAAGCGTCAGATTTTTTTATAATATTTTTCAACCCCCACCACCCCTACTCCAATATGAAAAGGGTTGATTAAATAAAATTGAGATATTCATTTGAAATTTGGTACACGTATGTATTATAACGGCATCTGGAACTAGATTATAATTTGAGATGCTTCCGTTGAAGGGTTGGGGGTTAAATAGGGGTAAATAGGGGAAAATAAGTAAAGCAAGCTGGTAAGACTACAGAAACTTTAAATTCGGTGTATATACTAGAAGCCAAGGTCTCAGATTATTTATAATATTTTTCAACCCCCACCACCCCTACTTCATTATTACAAGGGTTGATAAAATAAAATTGAGATATTCATTTGAAATTTGATACACGTATGAATTATAACGACATCTGGAACTAGATTATTCTTTGAGATGATTCCTTTGAAGGGTTCGGGGTTATTTAGGGGTAAATAGGGGGAAATAAGTAAAGCAAGCAGGTATGACTACAGAAACTTGAAATTCGGTGTATGTACAAGAGGCAAAGGCCCCAGATTTTTTGATAATTTGTTTCAGCCCCCACCACCCCTACTCCATTATTCAAGGGGTTGATAAAATAAAATTGAGATATTCACATGAAATTTAGTACGCATATGTATCATAACGACATCTGGAACTAGATTATATTTTGAGATGATTCCGTTGAAGGGTTGGAGGTTAAATAGGGGTAAATAGGGTCAAATATGTAAAGCAAGCTGGTAAGACTACAGAAACTTGAAATTCGGTGTATGTACTAGAAGCGAAGGTCTCAGGTTTTTTTATTAGTATTTTCTTCTATTTCTCCCCACCACCCCCACTCCCTTATTAAGAGTTGATAAAATTAAATTTAAATTTTCACTTGAAATTTGGTACATTTATATATTATAATTATATCTGAAACTAGATTATATTTTGACATGATTGCGTTGAAGGAGTGGGGGTAAGTAGAGGTAAATAGGGAAAAATAAGTAAAGCAAGCTGGTAAGAGTATTGCAACTTGAAATTCGGTGTATGTCCTAGAAGCCAAGACCTCAAATTTTTTAACAATATGTTTCAACCCTTCCACTACCCTTACTACATTATTAAAGGGGTTGATAAAATAAAATTGAGATATTCACTTGTAATTTGGTAGACGTATGTATTATAACGACATCTGGAACTAGATTATATTTTGAGATGATTCCGTAGAAGGGTTAGGGTTAATAGGAGTGACTAGGGGAAAATTTGTAAATCAAGGTGATAAGAGTACAGAAATTTGGGATTCGGTGTATATACTAGAAACCAAGGCCTCAGATTTCTTTCTAATATTTTTCAAACTCCACCACCTCCGCTTCATTATTAATGGGATTGATAACATCAAATTGAGATATTCACTTGAGATTAGTACACGTATGTATTGTAGTGACATCTGATTGAGATGCCTCCATTGAAGGGGTGGGAGGTGAATAGTAGAAAATAAGTAGGGTGAACTAAAAACTTCATTTTTAACGTATATGGTAGAAACCAACTCCTCAAACTTTTCTATGACATCTGCCCCAAATATTATTAAAATTCTATGACCAATAATTTCCACATACTAGAGTGCAAATATAGTCAAGATGTTTCCTTTAAAACGACTTGAATGAAGAATCTGGATGTGGAAGTAGTGATTCCTTAGGCAGCGGTTTTTGGTAAATGTAACCAAGATATTTAGCATGAAACATTTTTCTCGTAGTGTCCTAAATAAAACCTATCTAATTTCTTAAAATAAGCTTGTATTGATTTTCTTGGTTCATTTTCCCACTTCTTCATTCACTCCTCGGAAAACAATAAATGAGATCAAAGACCCGGACCCGTCTTACGTCGACCGGCACGTGAAATTTCAGATATGTCAGAGATGTGTCGTTGCTATTGGCGATAGTTTCCCCATATTCGTATCGGTCTCGACTCAACCGGTGTAATACACAATTTCTGTTCACTTAGAAAAGCATCAAGTTGTTAAATCTAGCGTGCGGGCCACAGGCTCAGAGAACTCCAATTACTGGCATCGAGACGCTGGCGCTGCGCTGGTGTCATGCCGTTTACTCCGGAGGCAACATGTTACTGCTAGAAGAGATTGACATTTCCTTGATATCTTGTAATTCAGCTTATTTTGGGTATAATGAAAAACAGGGAGTGTCACTGTCGATAATGAAAAAAATATATGATTTCTGCTACGTTTTTCCATTAGAAACGTGTTTAGGACAACTCTCCACGTATTCTGCTCTATTAATTCCAATTCCAGTGTTAATAAATAAATAATTTTAATAAATTAAAGACACACTTTTAAATACAAACTGAAAATGTTAAAAAATGCTAAAAAGAAATAAGTATAGTTGTCTAAATCTAAAATCTAAAATGCATTTAAATTGTTACTTGGGAAGATATAAGTGCATTGTCTAATTTCACATGAAGAATTTTTTACATAAAATATACATTACCTATACATACGGCTACAAGATTTTAGTCAACCATGTATTTTTCTGTATTTGAAAATTATTTTTCCTGTACCATTATTGGACAAAACAACTTGTGCACATTTGATTTTAGAAACGTTTTTTGTTCTGTAAGTATATCTAGATAATACAATTTTATTCTGAGTCAAGCATATTATATTCCAGCAAGAGAAGTCAGAGAAAACCACAACTTATTCTTTATTCAAGTGCCATTTGTATCCAACGTATTGCGCTGCCTTTGAGGCATCCTGCAAAAATCTAGAGTGTTGAAATTATAAACGAAACCCATCTAACAGCCCGGATAACCGCAAACTGAATAGTTTATCTGATACAGACTCCTGAATTATTCCTTAGCATCCCTGAAATTGAATTCTTCAGTTCGTTTCGGAACTTTCCTATCTTTGTCTTAAGCTATAATCGCATTTCTGGCTATTGAATTACTTCTCTAGCGTTATTGAACTGTTATACCGTTTGTTTTCTTTATCGTAAAGCTAAAGTTTCCATATTTGTTTCAATTAAGGAAATACTGAAACGGTTACAACTTCGATTTGAGCACTTTCCCGCTGTGAACAATTTCTATTTAGGTCAAACCATTTTAATAAAGCAGCAATTCTAGAAACACTTTAAATATACATCTGTGGAGGCCACTGCAATAAAAAATTCAACAGGTAATAATAAACTCAATAAAAATTCAAGGTTATTATACAAAATCATGTTAATTTGTGTGGTTACTTAATTTTAAAAGAGTCATATTATTGTTACAGCGTTGCATGATAATGATAAAATAAGTTAATCCTAGTTACTCATCAAATGAATCAGTATTATCATGAAGTATAAATCATAATTAAATTTCATTAAATTCAAGGTCGTTTTCGACATTCTTCGAGTCTACATGCTGTACATGGGATTATTTTATACGGCGATATTTTTAATTGTAGTGCTATTTCCAACACGTATTTGTGTCAGTTTAGAATACCATAATAGGCCAAGCATTTTAAGTTTAAAACAACCGAGGGAATATTAGCAAAGTCGAAGACTGACACATTTGTTCTATTTACTGTGCTTAAAATCCAAAGTCTCTTAACCTGCAAAATCGCTTTGGCAATGCAGATAATTCTTTAAAAATTAACTTCATACTTTTCTGCAAATCATACAAGTATGCATGCATATATCTGGGATGAGAATGCCTCGATCTTGAATTTACATTTTAAAAAAAATCAGATTAAAATTTTAGATACTTAATTAATAATGGAATTTGTTTGTTAATGCATCATATACAATTTGCTTAAAAAATATAAAACACCTGTCTGTCTTGATTTTCTTTTACAAGGTAACTTCTACAACCACATATTGTGCTTCCTGCCTAAGAATTTCTGTACACATCTATGCTTATGCAAGAACGTATATCCGCTGACATTTTCCGTTTGTTATCATTATCAGGATCATAGACGCGATATTTATTAGTTGGAATCAGACTAGCAAACAAATAATGTGCAGAAATCTTTGTTGAAATTCATGTTACGAAAGTTTCATTATAAACATAAGTTCATTAAAATGAGTTTATTGTGGTCTAATTTTTTGCTACACCTGAAAAAGAAATTGTAAATGGAGCGAGTGACATACTTAATTTTAATTGTTTATTTCTTTAATATCTTTATGAAGGAAACGCATCAAGGTAAAGTAGTGAATTGTTATCTGTCTATTACTCTATCTACACCATTTTTTAAAATCATAATTGTTTTATAAAAAGCCGTCTAAAATTCAATTACTTTTTGTATTGAAGTAATTATATAGCAATATAGAAAATAATATAAAAGCTAATTGAACACACAAGATATACTTACTTTATAGCACTCATGGAATCTTGAAACATATTCTTTATAGGATTTTGCAAACAGCGGAAAAATCCCTATCTATGAGAACTAAAAAAATTATATGTAAAAATATTAATGAAATTTTTGCATTATTTCGATAACCTGACTTCTGATTATGCTAGCAAATCAAAATTCTAAAATAAATTTGTACAATTTCTTATTTGACATTCTCATTATAACACTATCATCCAACAGAGCCCCCTACGGCTAAGCAGATTAAACTAGTATCGGTATGAAGATTCAGTTAAAAATGAGGGCAAAGGTCTAAAATGAATTTATTTATTTACCTACCTTGTCTTAAAAATTCTTTCATTCTAATAGATTACATTTTCATAAAGTGTCTTTCAGTTTCTTGAAAATGCTTAGCCTTTGAAACGTTTTTCGCCCTTATTCTGAGCTCATCAGAAAGACACAAAGCCACTTATTACGATGTTTCATGCAAAACCAAGGCAATATCCATGAATAAGTATGAAATATTTATATTTGACATTGACTGATAAAAACAACAGATGTTCACCTTAACTAGTATTGGAGACTATGTACTCTATGCATGTTTTAAGTAAATTATTTATTATTTGTTTGCTTATAGTAATGAAACTTATTCTTTATAGGATTTTGCAAACAGCGGAAAAAACTATCTATGAAAACTAAAAGAAAAACTGTATGTAAAAATATTAATGAAATCTTTGCATTCTTTCGATAACCTGACTTCTGGTTATGCTAGCAAATCAAAATTCTAAAATAAATTTGTCTAATTTCTTATTTGACATTGTCATTATAACACTTAGCGACCAACATAGTCCCCTAAGGCTAAGCAGATTAAACTAGTATCTACATGACCCCCTGCGGTATGAAAAACGTTTCAAAGCCTAAGCATTTTCAAGAACCTGAATGAGAGAATTTATGAAAATGTAATCCATCAGAATGAAAGAATTTTTACAACAAGGTAGGTAAATAAATTCATTTTAGACCTTTGTTCTCATTTTTAACTGATCTTCATATCGTAGGGGGGGTCATGTGCATGCTAATGTTATATATTGCTTTAGCTACAACATTTAAAATATTATTGTGTTTAATTTGTCACTCTTATTACTACACTCAACAAAAAGTCTTTTCTAGGTACTGGGAGAAATGAATAAGTCATGGTTTAACATTAGGCTTCTTCTATTTCGCCCCATCCGACAGCTAGCTAATTTAGTTAACTGAGCATTAGTAAACCGGGCCTAAAATACTGTGCTTAATAGTATTTAGCTGATTTAGCTAAAATGAGAAAAAATCTTCCAGTTATATATCCTTATATAAAAACTGCAATTTCACAAGTAAGGAACCTTCCTTGCAGCAAAGAGCCGCAGAAAATTATTGGTAGTAAAAATATATATTTTGACACATTTTTGTTATAAAAACTGTATTAAGGATGTCGTTTTAACCATTACGTTTTTTATGATTGTCATAAAACTGCGTTACAGTGTACAAAGAGGGTAGTTTTTTAGCTGTTTTATGTTCCAATAATATGTGCTTCACTGACACATTTAATATGAGTATACCGGATGATTATACTGCAACATATTTTTTTACATATTACTAGCAAAAATTAATCGATTGTTGAACATAATCAAATGTTAAGCTAAATACATTTCTTTTGATAAGCCTCATTTTTCCTAGGCACGTCCATTTGTAACGATCAGAATATATTTCACTAGGTCACAGCGACTTTGACAAATATAATTGCATCAATGGTGGGCTCTCTTAAAAATCAAAATTGCGAGAAAACATTCTTTGCACTATTTACAAAAACTGTTCACTAGATCTTCCCAGTTGTTCCAGTGGTCCTGGCCACCCAAATACAATGTTCTTTTCATTTATTCGTTTTTATGAGACGTGATATATATATAAATATCTATTTGATCGTAAAATATTGCTTAATTAGCAGCATTATAATAGAACTTTTGTTTGATGTTGGTAATTGATGGAATCAGATATTGCTCGACATAAACAATACTTGTCAGACATACATTTTACATACAGTATAATGTCCGTCACATGAAATAATCATATTTGAATCATCAACTCATTAGGCTACAGTGTGTGTAATGATGTCTGTTACGTACTGTTATGAATGATATGGAAACAGTATTGTGAGAAAGTCATGCGTTCAGATTCATCCTAAAAGTACAGCTCTTTTTGAGATTTGTAGTTTCTTTCTTAAAATGGTGTTACCTTTATTTATCTAAAATAGTAATAATAATAAATAGAAAATAGTGGCGTTGTCGTTGGACGCAAGAGTCATTTTAAAACATTTTAGTTCCATTGCTTGAACCTAATAGTCCAGACAAATTAGAGTTTCCACCCAGTCAGTACGCTAAAGTTAAGACCTAAATTATAGATTGTTTACAGGGCGCTCGGCTTTTCAGTCCTTTCTCATCTCGGCCTAATAGATCTTTTATGAATTACTCTATAATTAGTTATTGCCCAGGAGGGCCAAGCTTTTGCCAAACTTGTGATTTTTTTATTTTCAGGCGTTAATTTAGCAGGTATTTTTATCTAATACGGAATAATATTCTCCACAGTCTCTGTTGTAGCATTGCAGTATCTGCATTTTCTGCCTAGCCCATGTTCTAATGATGATATCTCAAGAGGTAAATGACTCATGAGAAGTCTGTTATCAGTCTTAAATTCATCTTTGTCCAAAAAGTTATAAACTAAAGGAGAGAAAGGAGGAGAGGAGGAAGAAAAAAGAGGGGGAAAGAGGATGGAATAGCTTACTGCCACTTATTAATCCAATCGGTCATTACAATGATATAGTCAAATAATGAATTATAAATGAAAAGTTTTAATTTGATTGATTGATTTGCGAGCGTAAGGTGGGCATTGCTGCCGATTCCGGGCATGCAGTCTGGAGATTCGTTCCAAAACGCAGCTTGTTCGCCCGCCGAACAGGCCCAACGGACGGCTAATCCGCGTGCCGGCACCAAACCTCGGATGTTTTATATCCCGCCGCCGATTGGAGATTGCACATGCTTGTTGTCACCAGCGAGAGCCATATGGCGCATAGGGTAGAAATATAGGATGGGAAGTGTAGGTGTTTGTGAGATGCTTCTTTTTAGTTTCCATGCTCCTTTTAAGTTTCCATCTGTCATCATCTCCTTATTCTTCTTCTAAGTTTTCTGTTTCTTCTGTTTCTGAATCAAGAAGCTTTTATTTTTATTTATTAACTGTTCCACAGGTAAATATCCATTTACGGTGGAAGTGCTGGGAAGGGCCCTAGACCTATCTCGGGATAAAAAAAATAAGAGCATTTTATAGTGGGTTATGAGAAACAGGTCCGAGGGAATGTTTTATACACCCTATTTATTGTTTTTTGAAGCAATCAGTTTTAATTTCCGTTTTCCAATTCCGCTTTTCAATTCCGAGTATTTTTCTATTTCATTACCTATATTTAATACCTTTTTTTTTTTTTTTAATGCCTTATTTATATTAACGTCCTGGCGGAGTTCAGCTAATTGCTGCTCTACCACTCAACCAGGACACGTACACATAGACATCGACACAACAACCATTCCCTGCGATATTGCCATCTACCGCAGCTGAGACTCGAACTCAGGAGAGATAACAGCGACTAGACATGTTGTGCCACCCAACAGCGGTCTAGGTCACTGCTACCGTCTCGGTAACACATGAAAAAACGCCACCAACATCCATACCCTGGCCAGGATTCGAACCCGGGACTCCGTGGTCGCAAGCCAAACACCTTCAGCATTGCGCCACCGAGCTGGTGGCGGTGGCTTTTCAATTTTATTTTTATTTTTTTCTCTGTTGTGTAATAAACTAAAAATGAATAAAAAAATAATATTTGAGCATCAAATTATGACCGGAAATGTAAAAAAAGGTAAAAAAAATCTCCAGGCGCGAGGTTCAAACTCGGATCTCCTGTTTGGGAATCTGAACTTCTAACCGGTACACCAGCGAACCTACTAAGGAATGGAAGATTAGAAAGATTATTTAAAGATTATTACCCTATTTATCACCAAAAAATTTTTTAAAAATGACAAAAATTTATAATTTTAACACGTTAGTCGCATAGAAATAAGCCAAGAGCAATTATAGAATAAAAAATGTGTGCCAAAAATAAAAAATAATAATAAAAAAGTAGCCCTGGGCGGAATTCGAAGTCGGGAATCCACTTAAAGGTAGTCGCCGCATAGCACGTTCGGATACGGCGGATCCCAAACTTAAAATTGACTATAATCTCGGAGAAGGCAAAACTTCAAAAACACCAATTTTTGAAACGTTAAGAACTAAATAAATACGTCGGAAAAAGAAAGATTGGTATTTTGTCGGTGTCGTAAATTTCGACGGCAAGACTGAAAATTCGGCTCGGCACGTGATAATCAAAGACGGGTTTTTTGACATTTGTAACAGTACCGCTGTCAGGCCATTTACTAAACTGCCCCTCGCCGCCAAACGCAGCGCTCCCAGCCCGGCAGACTGATGGGCGGGTATCGACAACCTATTAAGACATATTCTGTCCATTTACAAATAGTACATCCCTTGTGACGCTAGCTCTCGGTCTATAAAAAGATAAGATACACTTTTTTATCTAAAGAAGGTTTTTCGATTGGTAATACTAACGCTCTCTATAAACAGTATAATATAATAATAATAATAATAATATAACATCAAATATGGCTATTGTCAATCGGCTTAGAGCTACGCTTAAAAAACCCGATTATTCGTGATTTTTTCAAAAAAAAAACGTTAATTAAAAAATGTTCCCCCACTTTAAAATTTGAGGAAATTCACAGGTAAGCTCTTTATCAATAAATACATCGACTAAACCATGTGGCTTCCTGTAAGGAATTTCATCCAAGATTAGCCTTCCCATGAGCTAATTCTACTGGCCTATATTTACTCTTTGCCCTGAAAGCCCTTGAATGTTTTCATTCTTTAAGAAGGGGGAATGAAATGTGTCCTTGTTTTGAAGTTGGCACCATTACCATTTATATGAATACATATACTACTCACCTTTCCTAGGTGCTAACTTTCAGCATTCATTCCATTCAAAAATGCATATATCCCTCTCTCTGTCTCTCAGACTTGATGGTAGACACTACCTGCTATGCTCTGCTACATTTTACATAAGAGTATCCGTAGTAGTTGTCGTTAATGGCTTAAATTGCCTCTTACGTTGTGTTCCGTAGTAATCAATTCCCATAAATACCTCTAAATATTGCCATCGTGCCTCGGCTGAAAATTAAATTGCACTGTTTAACAGTATTTATTCCATAAAGCATTGATTTCAATTCACCTCTCGCACTGTATCCACCTCGCCTCACGTTTACTAGAGACATAATATGGTAATACGTGATGAGAAATAGATAGATAGTATTAAGTGTTATGAGAATGAGAAGATCTGCCTAGTCTGGCACTCGGATGAGAGTTATATAACCAGACTGCAGGCCGTTCTAAAGCACAAACTGTAACGTACTCCGAACTCAAATTATTCTTGCCATGGAGCAAGTCTATAATATGTAATGACCCCTTTGTTATGGATAATGGACCTTTCTTTTATTTCTTTTCATACGTTTCCATTGTTTTTCCCAGGCGGCGGTAAAATGGTTCGCTTTATTTCCTTCAATGTGTATTTACTTGAAGTAGCTTTTAAGTATTTGCTTACTTGGTATACAGTAAAATGTAATTCGATGTCTAGTATTAATTTTATAGTCACACGTTAAAAAGTTGGTTATGCTAGATCTTGTGGTATGTTCTATGCATCAGGTGTAGCAGAAGTTATAGCCGGAGACGCCTTATAATGTTTAGCAGAAGAAGTAGTTCAAATATTTTGGATATTTTTACTTTCCTCGCCTAACGAAGGGAAGTATTGTACTCGTGAGAACTTTCTTCGGATTTTTGCGTCTCATATTATGTATCTTATGAAAATTAAAAGTTTAGTTAAAGAAATATACAGGATTGTCAGTCCAATTTTCAAAACAATATTGACAGGTAACTGCATCCGTTATTTGAGATGTGTGCACCTTAATATGTTTGTTACTTTTCATCAAATTCGTACATTTTACTTGCATATTTTAGCGATTAAAAATAATATTTCGCTTTACTTATTTTACTTCTACATACAATTTCGTCATGAAACGTCATGAAAATAAGGATTTTAAAGTTGAACAAAGAAAATGTCTGTCTGTCGGTTGGAACTTTTTTTGTGACCGAGTTTTCTCCGGGACAATTTAAGATATTGACCTGAAATTTGGTATATACAGGGTGTCCCAATAAAAACTCCCAAGCCGAATATATTCTAAACGAATAGAGATATTTTAATTCTGTAAAAGCCAATTTGTAGAGCATAAAGAGAGCTTCATTTTTTAACATAATTGTTTTTTTAATGTATCACTTTATAGATGGCGCTGTGCTCTAAAGAAATATTTCGATGGGAGAAACTTTGAAATGGGGTTTATGTGAAAGAAAATGCATCGAAAAAAAAAATCGATGCCAACATTTGGACTCAAATATCTCAAAAACAGTTAGTTTTATGTTATTTTTTTTAGAACATAATCTGCTTAGCAATGCATTATATAAGCTGGAATACTATTCAGATGAGAGACCATAACTAATTGCATTGTCAACGACAAACCAACAATAACATCCAATACATTACACTTAAAAAATCTCTAAAATATATAAACTTCTAAAGGGAAAGGACCACATTAAACAATCCTCCAAAATTCCACACCATACGCTTTTATGTGAAAATGTTCTTTGCAATTTATTACCCAAAGCGGGTATTCTCGTAGTGAAAATATCCTTCTCGCCCGTAAACTTTTAAGAAACCAGGATCATATAAAAATTCTACCTGTAACCAGAGACAGAATTCCATCCTTACTTTTTAATCAACGTTCTTCAAGGTGTGAGGTGTTTGCCATGCAATCAAGTGTTCTCTAGTTAATGCTATTTAAGATTCATAGAGGGACTCTCACTCAGATAAGAATCTATTATTGTAATTTTAGAATGATGTTGGTTAACTTTACTAGTTTATGGTCAGAAATAAAAAATATTACAGTTAAATTCTAAACAAATTTCTCGAATAATGTTTTTCGATAAAAAAATGTTTTCTGTATTTTTGCATATTTTGAGAATACCTTTCTGGTCCTAGGAGCTTTAGTAATGACAGCAGGAGAAAGCGGCTGTCCCAAGTAGAAACACAGTAATTGTAGTCGTGCTAAATATCGGGAAAATTGATTTTTAATGAATTATGTTAGCCTCACAACATTTGAAAAGATATTGTCTTATATTTTCACAGAAGTTTCGTAAATGACTTGATTTGTCATTCTCCATTATCAGAGTAAAAATATATTTAAAAATGTTTGATTAACAGCATATATTTTGTTTTTAAGTAGCTTCGCAATCGGTACATACATACTTATTTATATGCAAAACACAGTAACTGCATTTACTGTATTTGTAACTGGTAGATACTCAAAGAGTAAACATTAGATATACAGTAAGTGTGTTTGGGTGTAGGAAATTGACAATTGAGACACACGTAGGTATTTAAATAGAAATGAAATCTCTTAAACAACTGAATCGGATGCTGCCCATCATTGCACTTGACACAGTAAGTGGTGGTAATTATGGAAGGGATGATCTGATCACCATTTTCAAAACAAGGTAACTACTCAGGCCATGCAAAAACACAGTAATGTCAAAGTACTTACTGTGTTTTCCTATGGTATTTAGCTAATACTGTGTTTTGTTCCGGTACAGCTACTCATTCGGTGTCATTTACTGTGTTTTGTGCACATAATAACTCTTAAATGTTCATTATTAATCAATTATAAGTGTTCCACAAGACGTGTTGGGACACAGTAAGTCCAATACTTTAGAAAACTCAATTTTTATAAATTTGTCAATTAGTGTTTCTGCTTGGGACAGCCGAAAGGTCTCAAAGTATGTTTCTGTAAGCTAATCCATAAGAACTACTATTTATTGCCGTAGCTTCCGTAGGAAGAATTTCAGACCATAGCTTTTCTGATTATCTTTGCGTGTAGAATCAACTCCGAAACAAACGGAGGGAAACTTTCAAACATCTTGTATACTAACTCAATTATTCTGTGAGTCACCTTCGCGTTCTTAATAACACTAATCGATTAAACACTTTCCCTATTAAATTTTAAATTAAATAATTAATGGATGCGTTACGGCTTCCATTACTTTAAATTATATGACATAAAGTCATTCTAAAATAATTTATCTCCCTTCACAACCCACATTTTCTTTTTATGGCATGCATCAATAAGAAGACCGAAATGCTGTTTTTCCAGAGAATGGATCTCAATCCACGCATATTTCGCGAATATTTTAAATTTAAAATCTAAATTCCATTGCTCAATTCACCTGTGCCAGACGGCTTCCCTATCCGCCTTCCGTAATTTTTCATCGCAAACAAAGCAGGGGCGAAGTGAAATTATTTCCAAGTCGAAAAGGTAACGGGAATAAGGGTGACTCAAGGTGATATTAGATAGATTTATCATCAATTAAATTAAGTTGGAAGGCAGTCTGTGGCAATTTATTCAATTTAGTGGTTGGATTGTCTTAGCATATAACTGTGTAATGTGATATGATATGGTTTCAACATTTTCGTAACCTTGAAATTCTATAATCGACCACATTGAAACCCAAACGGACGTCGCGATCATAGTAACGGGTCTCAACAAGAGCGCCGGATTTGAATTAGCCGCCATTTGGTTTGTGCGATTAGTTCCGTGTTCATTTGTTGACAGTTGTCATGTACAAACCACGCGATTAGAAATCATGCAGGACCATTCAAACGAGCAACGTTTATTTAATTATTGTGAAATCTCACTACAAAAGTGATGAAAGTTTTGCGGAAACAGTTCGCAGATTACGTGCAATTTTCGGTCGCAACAATGCACCAAATGAGTCTACAGTTCACCGTTTAATTAACAAATTTGAGACAAAGTTCACGTTGATGGTTGAGAAGACCACTGTGCGTCGCCGTCCTTGTCGGTCGCTCGAAAACACAGCCGCAGTGAGGAAAAGTGTGGCCGAGAATCCAGACACTTCTATTCGGCAT
This sequence comes from Stenurella melanura, assembly GCA_963583905.1. Classification (NCBI taxonomy): domain Eukaryota; kingdom Metazoa; phylum Arthropoda; class Insecta; order Coleoptera; family Cerambycidae; genus Stenurella; species Stenurella melanura. The sequence goes on along the minus strand of OY757311.1, from coordinate 16,987,342 downwards.
CGTGGTCATGAATTGAATATTACCAGGCCCACTCTGCAGTATGGTGTATGAGAATAAGCCACAAACAATTGAACGCCTTAAAGAGATACAGCGCGTTGTTGCAAAAATAACGCCACAGGTATGCGAAAAAGTCATCCAGAACTTTATGAAGAGAATGACCATGTGCCAGAGGTCCCGTGGTGGCCATTTGTTGGATGTCGTGTTTCATGTTTAATCGCAACTATTCCCCTTCGCCTTGAAACATAAATATTCCCTAAAAAAAGTGTTTTTTTAACATTAAATCGCCGCGATTCAGTTGCTGCAACAAAATCCCTGCAATTTTTATTATCATACTATACGATTCTGTCTCTGCGACCGAATTGCAGAAATTAGAACATGTTCTAATATTTCCGCAAGAAATCGCCGCGACTTAGTGAGTTTTTGTAGGAACTTTGGTATTGCCAACATGTATATTTCTATTGGCATCGTTTAGGTAGTTGACTAAAAGCTAATATCACATCTCCTTAGTCAACTATGCAACTTCATTGTGTATGAGTTATTGTGTTTTGTGTAGTATATTATTTATTTTTCGATTTTCATTTATTTTCTTACCAGAATGAGTAAAACCAGTTTTACTTATTCTTGTAGTAATTTTAGGTATTAACTAATAACGTTGGCAATGACAGTTAAACAACTAAAGATTACAGTAACTGCATTGTAGAGTCTAATAATTACTCCAAGTATTACGTTGGGCGACAAATCGCCGCAATTTTGTCGTAGCGATAAATTGCATAGTCTGGGAAAGGCTTTACAGGTCAACAGTTTGCCTAGTCTGGGTTCCGGAATATGAAGCAAAATGGCACAAGGCTCATCTTTTAAGTTGAATTTGTTCATATTTGATAACCTTCCTGCACCAAGAGAATATGTAACATTCATAAAACAACAAAAACTAAAAACATAACTGGTTCAAAATAATTTTAATGGACTTATTTCTACTTTAAACATGGAAGAAAATGCCTTGGAAGTAATCCAAAGTTATTCGCATACTTTGGTGGTTAACATCATAATTTTTCGGCATGTTTGTTTCAAAAATTAAAAAATTTTGGCTTGTGGTAGAAAAGCTTGTGGTTATATAAACATACATTATGTAGACCCCTGAACACTTAAGTTTCAATCGTAACAAATTTTGGTACAGCCTAGCAATATCTACCACCCCTTGAAGGAGTAAAACAATACCTTCAATAATATGAAAAATATACACTACATAAAAACTGTACAAAAATAAGAGACTTGGTATTGGCGACTTTAATTGGTTTCAAATATTTTTTGAGAAATCACATTTTCTCACTTCATGTTTTTTTAGAGAGGAAAGAGAGATAAGGTAAGTGGATAGAGCGTACTTAGCGCTATTTTCTTACAGAGAATCTGTTTTTATGGGTCAATTAACACCACTAAGGGCGGTTGTAAATTTGTAATGAATGAAAGGATTTATATTTACTTTAGGAATCCTACTTCGGCAGGCTTAGTGTGTCATCTGCGGACCAGTTCCGCAGTGGGGCCATTTAGTCAAATTCCATATTACATTCTTTAGTACTTTTATACTAGGTAATCGTCGACTAATTACAATACTGAAAATTTGAAATCAATTTGATAAGTAGTGTCAGAAATATACTGCTTTAAACATGAACCGATACGTAGGAAACTCTGACATCACTTACTCCCAAAATTTGTCTCGAAGATACGTTTAATATGCGAAGCCGTTTATTTAATAGCAGTCTCACCTAGCAATAAAAATATCTGATCAATAATGACAAGCAATGTCAAAATGGTGTGATGACAAGATGTATAAAAAACATTTACTTTATTGTAAAAAATACTAACACATTGAGAATAATGAGAAAAGTAAACATAAGAAGAGAAGCATCTAAAATTATTAAATTACACAGTTTTACAAAAAAAAAGTTGTCTGTGTCTGTGTCTGGGGTCAGACCATACTTTTCTCATGTATTTTCCCGCTGAATTCGAATCTGTTTTTAGTTTTGCTCTATCGCGTCAGGATTTTGAGATATTCTAACCTAAAGGTTAGAGATGTTTGAGGTTATGTAGCTTTGAGATTTTTTTTCTCAAGAAACCATGTATGGGATCTTAAAGTACAAATCTTCCTCTTTAAAATGCCGTAGAGTTTGCTCAATTTTTTTTTTTTTCGCTGAGATATCGAATTTATAAAATTTAATTAGTACGGAAACCTTATGGTCATTATTTAAATTACAATATCACGGCGAAAAAAAAAGATATTTGAGCAAACACAAAGGTGAAGACTTGTACTTTAGGATCCCACACATGGTTTCTTAAGAAAAAGAATTCTCAAAGCTGCATAACCTCAAATCCTGACGTGATAGAGCAAAACTAAAAACAGATTCGAATTCAGCGTCGAAAAAAACATAAGAAACGTATGGTCTGATCCCTGATCCAGAAAACTTTTTTCTTTTTGTAAACCTATGTTATTAAATCATATGTATAGCAGTTAATATTATTCACACAATCCGTGTTACTTTATATTACATTTATATCCACTATTAGCAAAAGCACACTTTGGGATATATTAAGTTACCACAGGAGTAAATGACGTCACACAGCTGTTAATATGATAGCGTGTTGAAACATTTTCTTTTTAGGATTTTGCAAACAGTGGAAAGAAAAGCTATCTATTAGAACTAAAGGAAAAACTATATATAAAAATACTAATGAAATCTTTGCATTGTTTTATTTAGTATTTATTTTTTTTAGTATTTTTATATATAGTTTTTCCTTTAGTTCTCATAGATAGCTTTTCTTTCCACTGTTTGCAAAATCCTATAAAGAAAATGTTTCATTACTATAAGCAAACAAATAATAAATAATTCACTTTTAAACATGCATAGAGTATATAGGCTCCAATACTAGTTAGCTAATAGATAGGTGAAGATCTGTTGTTTTTTATCAGTCAATGTCAATTATAATTATTTTATACCATTCATGGATAATGTCTTAGTTTTGCATGGAACATCGTTATGAGTGGCTTTAGGCTTTTCTGATGAGTCCACAATAAGGACGAAAAACGTTTCAAAGGCTAAGCATTTCCAAGAAACTGAATGAGATTTTATGAAAATGTAATTCATTAGAATGAAAAAATTTTTAAAGACAAGGTACGTAAATAAATTAATTTCAGGCCTTTGTTCTCATTTTTAACTGAATTTACATATCGTAGGGGATCATGTAGATACTAGTTTAGCCTGCTTAGCCGTAGGGGACTAGGTTGGATGCTAGTGTTAAAATGAGAATGGCAATTCAGAATTTTTACTTGTTAGCATAACCAGAAGTCAGGTTATCGAAAGAATGCCAAGATTTCATTAGTATTTTTATATATAGTTTTTCCTTTAGTTCTCATAGATAGCTTTTCTTTCCACTGTTTGCAAAATCCTATAAAGAAAATGTTTCATTACTATAAGCAAACAAATAATAAATAATTCACTTTTAAACATGATAGCGTGTTCTTGGTTAATTTCGAAGTCTATAGAGACTAGAAAATTGTAGTTTTTGCATTTCGTTCTAAAATCAAAAGATCTTTTAGAAAATATAATAAAAAAATATGCTAAATGAGCCCATTGGGCACGTCCGACTGCCAACTCTTTATATACATATCTGTGATAAAAACAATGTATTGTTACTGCCCGCATTACTTTTATGTTGGTGGCCTTCTCTATTTAGAAAAAGAAAATAAAAATACTCCGTTGTAAATTGCTTCAAGACGTTTGACGAACTAAAAAGTAGAAAAAGGATATCCTTTTTGTTTCATTGTACTTTCTAGTTTTCCCTGGAGAAAAAGAAAGTTTACTGTGTTCTGCGAACACTTGAAGTTTTACTTGTACGCCTTAAACCCCAATCCTCAATCAATTCTGTAATACATATGAAACTAATTTGAAAGAGTGCCTTTAGGATAACATTCATATAAGATAACAAACTAACCATTATACATCTTACATAAAACATGATAGTTTACTTGTAATAACAATATCAATATTTTATTCTTAGAATAATATAACCGTAACAATAAAGAGACGTAAGCCCATTTAGGCCCATAAAATGCCTGTGTATGGGTCTGGCCATCGTGTTTAGAAGAAGAAACAATCACAGACCTTTTTCAATAGTTGTAACAACTCTGATATGACACTGATATTGAATCTACGTAAAGTGGATTCGAACCTGTGAAACATAAACATAACAATTATTAGGAATTATATCTTAAAATAAATATACGTTAGTTATTGGGTATATAAAAGTTATCTATTATATGTAAACGGTAGTATACCTATGGGACTGTCAGCTCATTTCCGTCGGTAGAATAGTTATGCGGGTACCTCGATGGCATGTGTCCATCTGGAGAGACCAAGAGACTGCTGAAGAAGTGTCCACAGAGGTGAGCGAAGAGGCTGCTGGTGTTCGTCGTCAATGACCAGAGGCTGCTGGATGGTGGTGGAAGGGATGTGGGAATGAGATCTGAGAGAAAGACATGCGCACTGGTGAGGAAATCTGCCTCACAAACCAAAAAGTCCTTATATCTCATGAAGGAGTGGAGATATCGAAAAAATAAAGCGAAAAATCTCCCCGAAGAGCTCCCTGTCTCCCTGGTAGCCTACCATCTGATATTAAAGTTTCAACATCATTGGGTGAAAAAAAGAGTGACGTCATGAGGTGATGTAATATTTTTACTAAGAAATAAACATCCGGTACGTATCATCTTCAAGGTTTCATACACAGCTGTATAAATATTTCTTAGAAGCGGCTGAGCCATCGGATGTTATCTTTTACTAAGAAATATTTATACAGCTGTGTATGAAACCTTGAAAATGATACGTACCGGATGTTTATTTCTTAGTAAAAATATTACACCACCTCATGACGCCACTCTTTTTTTTTTCACCCAATGATGTTGAAACTTTAATATCAGATGGTAGGCTACCAAGGACGACAAGGAGCTCTGCGGGGGAGATTTTTCAGCCTCTGGTCATTCACGACGAACACCGGCAGCCTATTCGCCCACCTCTCTGGACACTTCTTCAGCAGCCTCTGGTAATTGTCGACGAACACCAGCAGCCTCTTCGCTCACCTCTCTGGACATGTCTTCTGCAGTCCCGGTTCACTTCTTCAGCAGCCTCTTGGTTTCTCCGGATGGACCCATTGAGGTACCCGCATAGCTATTCTACTGTATACGTAAAATAACATTTTGTAACTGTATAATTATAGCACCTTCATTTTTGTGTACTTTAACTTGGTTAAATTTTGTAGTCTAAATGAAATACGACAAAATATGACAGTTAACACGCCTCTGGCAAACACCCTGTATGACGAATGTGACGTAATTTCAACGCTCCCTATTTTCCCTATCATCTTATTTTACATATGTACCAAATTTGAAATACTTAAAGAAATAAGCCTAATACATAGAACGTGTTTACAAGAAAGAGTCTCTTCACATACATTCACATAAACACATATATAAACTGTCCAGTGTCCGTTTGAAAGTCATGAAAAAATACCAGCGATGTCATAAGTGCCGAACGACAATTTTTAGAGTCCCTTTTTAATTATTGTAACTATTGTTTTACTACTTTATATTAATTGATAGGCATTATGTAAATTATTTCTTTATAATACATTATTTATTTGTAATAAATAATGTTAGTTTAATGAACAACTCCATAAATGATTCAATAAACTTAAATAAATATAATTTAACCTATGGCTATGCTACCGGCAATATTAAGAATGAACCAAAAACAGATAACGAACTTGTAATGGTGAGCCAGGTAAAGCAGTCGACTACTTTCGTTTGAGGTGAGGGCATAATATATATGGTTAACTATATTCGTATACGTGTATCATTTGTAATATTCAAGCACGGTTACGGTGTTATTCTATCATATCAGGCTTTGTAATGATTTATCCAGGTAGCAACGCTTTAGACTGAATGTTTAAATTGAGAATAGAAATACTATACATCATAGAACATTTTAAAACATGTTGTTATGAAACAGATTTTTCTGTTCAATTGTTTTTGCTACTAGATATGATTATTAAAAATTTGTGGCCAGTTATAATATGCCTACTTGATTAACTCAACACAATATTCGCTGCGAACAATTTGAAAAATAAATTATGCATTCTTTTAAGATGCAATGTCTAATCTAGTTAGGCGAGTTATTCCAGCACCTATTCCACAAACAAGTCCATCGGTGTTGCTCATGGGCCATGGGAACTTCCACGCTAACGTAACACCAGAACAACAATGCTCCACTCCACGTGAATCGTGTCCATGGGAGATGGAAACTGAAGGTCTGAGAAAACGGAGACCGGCATTTTACTTTAGTGCGCTTTCAGCTATCGAGCGTTTGATATTGGTGTTCAGTGTACTGTCGGTTCGTAAGCGCGTAGAAATTAGAAACAATGATAACCCTCAGCGTTGATCTGATCATTTTTAAAGCGATGCAGTTTGTTGTAAACTGAGCGGCTTTTAGTTTAGTTTGTGAAAGTTGTAGAAGAGTCACTGTAAAAAGTGTTGTGTTGTGTTTTCGAGGAATGATTACGTTTGTTGTGTTGTGAAAATACTGACATTCTTGCTGGACTAGTGTTACTTCAATAAAAAGTTGTGCTTCGATTTGTGTATGTAGACCTATCGTGTCAAAGTTATAAGTGTCAGTTAGAGAGTGTTTTATCTTTAGTGTGTTAATTGAAACTGTCGCAGGCCTAAAGTGGATATATATGATGCATTTTGTTTAACAGAAGTAATTGTGCCATTTTTTCAGTAGATGATTGTTTCTTTAGACATAGAAGTGAGTAATAGTTTTTGTCATCCTATTAAAAATTATGTTTTTATTAGATATTAATTTCTTGCCTTAGTAATAACAGGGTTAACGTCACAATTTTATATTGGAAGAAATAAATTGGGTATTCGATATTCATGTAGGTACATTTTCATCAATAATAGTAGTTGAAAGTGAAAGTTTATCATAAAGCAATAATAAAAGATACCCCACACATCATTTTTAGAGTAGGCAGGGCACCCTTGAAACATAAGGTGGTTTGCTTAGGTATATTACTTATTAAAATAGGCAAGTAATACATACTGAGTCACGTACAACTTGAATTTTCTTAAAATTTCTGACACTAATTTGCACTCGTAGCATACGAATTTAATATTAGATTTTTACGCAAACGATTAGTTTTCTCAAAGAAAAGAAAATTGCTACCATACCAAATTAAAATGCTACCATACATTTTTTATCGTGTATTGTCAGGGCCGGATTAGCACGAAATATCATACCGGGAAATGTGTCCAGCCACCGGCGGCCCCTCCACAAGTACTTGATGTACAAAAAATTGATGATACAGAAAATTAAATACAAGAACATTTTTTGTGAAAAACTGTATTATAATAGGTGTTTACATAAGAAGAAACAAAAAGTAAATTAAATTAAATTAAGTTAAGTAACTTTGCAAGACAGTTTGTCTATAATTGTCTCATTAGAAATGTCCGCCAAGAGAGCTTTTTGGGTAGCCATAATCATTAGTTGATCCAAATGATTCTGTGAGAGACTTGATCTTAATCGGTTCTTTACGATTTTCAGCTTCGAAAAATGTCTTTCTCATTCTACTTGACTCACAGATAGAGTTAGTAAGTACTTGCAAGCCATGTGTAAGGTTTTATATGCTGAACCATATAAGTTAGGCCTTGCGGCCTACCGGGAACTTCCCGATTTCCCGGTGGGCCAATCCGGCTCTGTGTATTGTGAACTATAAACATCGTGAATATCATCTTCCGTTCTTGTGTTTACACTGTCAAAACGTCCACCTCATGCATTCCAAAATCAGCTTTTATTAAGAAAAAACAATATTATTAGCATTAATTAATACCTACATCATCTGTCGCAAAAACTAGATAATTAGCGTTTGCGTTGTAATTTATTTTACAAGGTGTCACAGTCTCAAGATGGAACCAAGTGAATAACTTCTAGACAAACATATCCCAAGTGGCATTCCACAGATTTTGTCTTCCTGAGCAAAAGTCTTTTTGGGTGCGGGGTTTCTTATTCGGTATTTTTGGATCTACAAAGCGTACAAGTGACTAATTTTGAGCATTTAATAATAGAACTTTAAGATGCACTTTTTTCAAGTATATCGAAACAAGTGGCATCTACAGATGATGGCTTCCTGTGTAAAAGCTTCAAGGCTTAAAGACTTGATCAAGACTCTATAATGTGACGATGCCACTTGTTCCAATATACATAGGTATATGAAAAAAGTGCTTCTTAAAGGCATATTACTGAATATTGAAAATTAGCCAATTCTACGCTTCGCATCTCCGAAAATATTTAATTATAACGAACTTCGCGATCATAGGGAGAGGCTATAATCTGTCGTATGCCACTTGTCTCATCAAAATCCATGGAGACAAAAAATTCCATGTATTTGGTGCGAGGTTCTTTAAACGTATTGTTATTATAAGTACTTTTCGCAAATACAGCACGAAAAGTAACTTGCATTGGATTGGCACATTTCTAAAACCAGTAATACTTTCAAAATGTCCGTCCGTTTGTCTGTCTGTCTATTTGTCCGTCCGTTTGCCACGTTTCTTGTAAGCACGATAGCTTAAGAACGAAAACTCCGATTGTATTGAAATTTGGACAGTAAGTTAGTGTTAGCTAGAGGAAGAACCCCATTTTTTTACCAAATTCGATCAATAAATATAAAAATTACTTATTAATTTTTTTAATTAAAATGTGTTTTTTTCACGTTTTGTAATTAAACAAATAATGCCTAAAAACAAGGTAAATGTTTACGACATCCACTTATTACGTTATCTAACTAATAGTTTGCCACCTACTATATATATTGTGCAAACACCTGTAAGTGCCACAAAAAAATCCAAAAGTTTTACACATTTCATTCTCCATCTCACTCCCACTCACTGCATCACACTACTATCTCCATTTACAACCGTAAGGACTGCATTATTATTGTTCCTCGCCCTACTAGAAATGCCAAAAAATTATAATTTTGCAAAAAAAATTTTTTTCGAAAAGGGGCAAGGAATGTATTTTTTTTGCATTCAATATAGGAATGCATTGTTACATTTTTTTGCAAATTTTTTTCGTAGTTCAAGGTCGTTTGGCGTAAGTAATTGTTATGGCATTTCTAGTAGGGCAAGGAACAATAATAATGCAGCCCCTACAGTTTTAAATGGAGACAATAGTGTGATGCAGTGAGTGAAAGTGAGATGGAGAATGAAATGTGTAAAACTTTTGGAATTTTTTGTAGCAATTACAGGTGTTCGCACAACATATGGTAGGTGGCAAATTGTTAGTTAGATAACGTAAAATATGTCACTATTTTTAGTTTTTTGCTAATGAATAAGTGGATGTCGTAAACATTGACCAAGTAATATTACTTACAAAAAAAACTGCGAAGAATATCCTATAGAATGTGCAACAATTCTACCTATAAAAAGAGCGGAAAGTCGGCGAAGGGTATAATGGTCAGCTTGTTTTCTAATGCAATCCAAATACCTACTTAATGCATATCAAGAACAATCGAACGAAATCGACAAATTAAAAATCAACTGTATTACCCCACTAATCTAATCTAACCTAACCCCTGACGTATTTTTAAACAAGCACTAGAGATAAACAAATACTTATTCATTGTTTTCTAATTCGATCAAATGTGTATCAAGAAAATGGTTGTAAAAGTAACAGTATTATACCAAGAACCTAACTAATTTTAACAAATCTTTAACCAAATGCTTTAAGTAATAAAAACTAACAAAAATGTACGTTTCGTTCGAATAAACATCAAATACATTTGTAATTATTTTTATCATCAGGGAAAATACGTTAGGGGTTAGGTTAGATTAGTGCTGTTCTTAATAGTGTTACTTTTACATCCGAAAACTGTTTATGTTCAAATTATTAATTTAGTCCAACCTTGCCGCAAAGGCAACAGAAGCTGTTAACATAAATTATGTACAGTAGTGGTCCTAGGACAGACCCTTGTGGCACACCTACTGTAAGTTCCACTTCAATTTGTTGTTCTCTGCTTATACATCAAGTTTTCGGCCGTGCAAGTAACTCTTAGACCATTCTAATGATACACCTCGAATGCCATAATTCCCAAATGTCTGCAAAAGTGAATTGTGATCAACTAGATCAAAGGCTATACTGAGATTTAAAAATATGTACATTTGTTTTTATTGTCTTAAGTGGTCATATATCTCTGTCATCTCTTCATAATCCAAATTGATAATTATTAAATACATCACATTTATCAAAAAAGTTTATTAACCTGCTATGTACAACCACTTTGGAAAATGAACTTGCAAACTCCCGGCTTATTCCCATCATATCGACGTTCTATAAGTTCAAGGCTATTAGTCTACATCACAAGGTTACACACACTAATTGCAAGAGGTATTAGCACTTTTGTAGGAGATATATAATAGCATCAATATTAAATTTTGATTAGCAAATGTTTATTTATATGTATTATTAAATTGCGATTCAATTATACGTATTTTGTGAGTGACATCATTCGCAGTTGTTCCTCGCAAATATTAACTGATGATTAATGAATGCATGATTTTTGCTTACAAACATGATGGATGTATAAACAACTTTGTTTCGGATTTTTATAAATCCGTTGATGAACCTGTCGAAAAATATGATTTGTAGGTAGGTCCTAAATTCGTAATCGAAAAGTCGTTTGTTTCTTTCTTTCTATTATTGTCATTGTTACGTAACTCACTTGAATGAAGTAGTCTCGTTTTATTAAAAAACCGGTTTAAAATCTATCTCCATGTTATTCACCACCATCGTGCTATAATACTGGTCAGATGATAGTGTTTAAAAAATTGAATTGGATAATAATTATTGGAATTATAATACTGGAATTTTTATTTCGCAATTAGGTACCTACAACATAGCACGGCGACTAAATCAGTCCTAATTATCGCTCATCGTATGCATGTCAACATTCCGTGTAAAGTCTGTTCACTGATAGAGTCCCGGTGTAACGTAACGAACGTCTGAACTAAGATGAGTAAGATGCCGTGTAGGCTTGTTGGTGTTTTCGAATGCACAGTGGCGTCGCTTTGTTTTATGTTTTACAAGATGTATTTAATTAAATTTATTCAAAGGAAACTGAATTATAAGCATATTCTACTGTAAATTTAAAGTAATATAAGTTAAATAAATAAATTGTAATTGTTTTGGTTTTAAGTAAAAAATACGATAGAACAAATAATATACAAAATAAATACACTTAAATAGTCCAGTTGGTAAAGTAAAAAATACACCAGAAGCTCGCATCTGAGATTTTCCTTCGGTAACTGTTAGTGGGAGGATTAAACGTCACAAAATCACAAAAATCAGTTCTGCAGGTGTCGCGTAATCAGCCACCCCCCCCCCCCAAAAAAAACCACCCCCTCGGTGAAAAAAGCCTTATTTTGCTGATACCTTGTTAACCGTTGAAGATATAAAAAAATTACTCATCATAAAAAAGAAAGCTTGACTAATTGCCAAAAAAAATCCTCTTGTAATTGTCTTGTATATGCCATTGTTTTCGAGAAAATCGATATTAATAAAAATTCGAGGGGTCAACCACTGCCGGAAATACGTGTACAAATTTTCAGGAATACCACGAGAATACTCGGGAATACTCAGCAATACACGGGAATACTAAGGAATTCCCGGCAATACTCTGGAATACTCAGGAATACCCCGGAAATACTCAGGAATGCTCCGGAATACTTTGGCAATAGTCAAGGATATGCACCGGCTCATAGTCTATATACAGGGTGTAATCAGTTTCATGTCATTAAAAAAAACTGGTAATGGTGACCGACTAGACAAACAAAAAACCTTTATGACTTTTCCCTCTAGGGGCACTTTGAAAAAACTGACCTGGGTTAACGTATTAAATATTTTTTTATATTAATGTAGAAAATAATTGAGAAACACTGCTTTTCTTGGTCAAAGGACTTGTACATAATGAAACACCCATAGTAACTAAAATATTGCACAAGGGAGAGTCAGAATATAAGGCAAAGACACGCGCGACGATCTAAACCTACCCTCAATATTCCAGCAATTCTCAAAAGATTTTATTGAAAATTTGCGAAATTTTTGCTTATTTTTTTCTCCAAAACTATAAGCTTTAGACCCCATCTTATATAAGTTTTTTTTGTTTGTCTTGTCGTTCCCTACCACCAGTTTTTTTTAATGACATGAAACTAATTACACCCTGTAGATGGTATGATTAGTGTTTATGTATTGTTAGAATTACACCCCCTTGGAACTGGAGATGATACGCCTATGCCTACTAATAGTGACTGGAAAGACTCTAGAAAGAGCCATGGACTTATCTAGATTGCGGTTGGAGAAGATTCTGGTTTAATCTAGAGGTAATTTCGGAGTATATAAGGCGCGATTACCAGCACAGAAGAAAAAGTTTATCAAGAAGGCAGTTCATAAAAGTGAACAAGTTAAAAAGTGAAAAGTGAGGTTAAATATTAAGTAAACAAAGTATTGTATAGTCAATAAATTGTTAAATAAAGTGTTAGTGGTGTTTATCTCTTGTTGAAATTATTTAGAACCCACGGATTCATACAGGGTGTTTCCTAAAAGGTGAATAAACGCAACAGTATAATATATAATACCGTCGCTAGATAATAAAACCGCCTCAGTTCATATGCGGATGTCGGCCGCAATAGACCATTACTTCTAAAAATAGGAATCAGCAAGTAAAAAAAACTATTCTGGTGTACTTAATACGTAATTTATTTTAACTTTTCAATGACGTGTATTGTGTATTGTAGTATAACAATATGTATTACGTTAATGGGCTCATTTAATAAATTTCATTTAGTAGTTGTTGTGCATAATGTATTAGTTACTTAAAATTAGGCGATATTGAAAATTTTAGATGAATCCGATATGTGGTTCTCGAAATATACGACTTTTAAAAGACGTGTTTGAAGCGCGGTGCGTCACTCAATAGGGCACGAAACGGTCGCGTAACATATCAAAAGTCGCATTCCGCTCGATCGTCAGTTCTTTCTCAGTGTTCTGTGCTCGGTTCCGTGCGTTTTTTTTTTCGAGCTAAAAATAAAATATGGTGCTGGACCCCATTTTTCTGTACCGGTCCGGGATCATCTGAACCAGCATTACACCAACAGATGGATTGGTCGCGGAGGTTCGGTAAACTAGCCGCCGAGGTCTCCTGATCTTACACCTCTAGATAATTTTTTATGGGGTCGTCTCAAGTCAGAGGTGTACAATGAAGAGTTCAATACACGAGAACAGCTTCTAGAAAATATTATTACTGTATGTGATAATAAAATAACCCGGAAGTGATTGATAGGTTAGTGAAAAACATATTAAAATGTTCTCGAAAATATATTGACGCTGGGGGCATTCATTTTGAAAACCTGTTATAGTTTTAATTGCACTGTTTTTAATTTTTTTCTTCAATTATTTAAAGTTCTAAATAAATTTATTTTGTCAAAATAAAATTACAAACTTTTGTCTTTAATATTTTCAAGTTATTCTCAAAAGGCATTTAATATTTTTTTAAATTGTGCTTGTTAATTCAAGCCTCTTCACTAGCATTAGTTTTCTTTGATGAAAGAAATGGAATGTGTATTATTTTGGATGAAATTTAAACAAAAAAAAGGTTAGAAACACTGAATTTCAAACAAAAAACAAATAACAACCCATTTTACGGGGTATTTAGCTAAAATTAATAAAATAATGATGTTATATAATTTGGTCTTTCAATACTTTTGAAAATTTATTGAAGAATAACCATAAACGTGCAATCAAATATTATGACATTATTTTATAAACTGGTCCGTAGGCTTTTTAAAAGTTTACTAACATTTACCAAAAATTAATATACAGTGTGATGTTAACGACCCTAAGAGCCATATTTAAAAAATGGAGGTCGGTCCTGGAATTTTTCCATAATCAATAATTAAGTTATTTATTAACCTAAAAGAGTATAATATGTATACCAAATTTTATCTAAATAAGTGCAGTCATTTCAAAAATATGGTGGACTGAAGTTCTGGTCAAAAACCATAAAACACCCCGTATCTCAAAAACGGTTCATATTCAACGGTAAGTATAGGGGTGTTTTGAACTCAGCTGAGTGTGCTCTACCTTCCACTAGAATATGTCCGTTTAAATCTGGGGCACCCTGTATATTTTTTAATATCGAGGTAAAAATGATAAATGTATTGGATTTGAACCATTAGTTTTGTAATTATTAATTGTCTTATAACAGGTTAACAAATATTAATCAATGTGAATTTGATAGGTTTGAAGGGTTAACCACTACCGAAAATATGAGTACAAATGCTCAGAAATACCACGGGAATAATCTGGAAGACTCGGAAATAATGTGAAATACTCGGGAATACTCGGAAATACTCGGGAATACTCGGGAATATTCGGGAATACTCGGGAATACTAGGGAATACTCAGGAATACTCAGTATTCTCGGAAATACTGCGGGAATGCAGTATTCCTGGAATACTTGTACAAATTTTGGGCCAGTGGTCGACCCCTCGTAAAAATTGCAAAATTTGTATTTTTAATGAGCGCGAATTTTCGTTTATTACGGCTAAGCATTTCCAAGAAACTGAATGAGATTTTATGAAAATGTAATTCATTAGAATGAAAAACTTTTTAAAGGCAAGATAGGTAAATAAATTAATTTCAGGTCTTTGTTTTCATTTTTAACTGAATCTACATGTCGTAGGGGATCATGTAGATACTAGTTTAACCTGCCTAGCCGTAGGGGACTATGTGGGATGCTAGTGTTATAATGAGAATGGCAAATAAGAATGTTTACTTCTTAGCATAACCAGAAGTCAAGTTATCGAAAGAATGCAAAGATTTGATTAATATTTTTACATATAGTTTTTCTTTTAGTTCTGATAGATAGTTCTTTCAGCTGTTTTCAAAATCCTATAAAGAATATGTTTCATCACTGTTGGAAAGCTTGAAAGTCACTCGAAATTCTTGGTCCAAAAACTATGCGATTTCTCACTTTTGACCAGCTAAGATATTTCATCTTCGGTAACAATCTGTATTTAAAAAAACTATGTTAGTTTCGATATTAGTTTTAATCTCAGTTTAAATTTTACATTTCATGATAATTGAACGTGTAATTGCTTGGGTGTTGAAAATATCTAATTAAAAATTACATTAATTAAATTCAGACTTGAGTACATATTCTAGATAACAATTTAAATTGAAAAACCAATTAATTTGTGTGATTAAAAGTTCAAGCAGAGGTTCAAGCCAAATTCTATTAGTTATAGCCGAGGTTATATTTATTTTAACAGTATCAAATTTATCGGTCTTGTTTTTGTATAAGCGCAATAACGTCACGTAATAAATTAAATAATAAAAAGCAGCTAATATGTGTTTATTTTTAATATGTCTACATAAATACTCGGATAAATACGAGATAATATGTTTATATCGCTATGTTAACCGCGTTTACTGCAATAATAAATTAGATTTTATGCCGGTAGAATTAAATGTGAAAGTTATGATCCCATCGACGATTTCGTATGCCATCAATAAGTCTATTCTATGGATACCTGAGCTAGGAATTCCACAAGGATCGGTACTGGAACACTTTGTATTTATGCTGTATATAATTGAGTTGAAGCAATTTATTATCAACGAACTTGCTTATGGTTGTATTTTGAGAATAGACAGATTCGGCAAATATAGTTCGTGACATAGGAAATAAACATGCTGTTGAAAGCAGAATGCGTGGGGTCGTTGACCCGGTCAAGTGGAGCGCAGATTCACACGATAAATTAAAGAACACCATAAGGAGGAAGTAGTTACATTCCAACCAGAAGGAAATCCAGGAAGAGCATCTGGGAACTAAAATTACCGAAGAAATTACTAACGAGGATACCAAGAAGAAAATTAAACTCAGCATAGATGAAAGAAGAGATGAACTCTTGGGAAATCCGATACATGGACAATTCTTCTGTGACCTTAACCGACCAGCAGTAGACAAAAAGGTCAAATGGTTCATTCAACTGCTTGGACTTGAAAGGAGAAACGGAAAGTTTAAATGAACATAAAGTTGGCACCCAGAGTTAGCACCCTAGATTCACACTAGGTCTGAAACGGCTACGTAACGAGCAGCCGTGCCACCGCTGGCGGGGATTATCTTGTTTCAAGAAGTACAAGAGGCCTGTTGGGGGTGGAAAGCGGCAGCTCGTTGCCGGATCGAATTTTCCGCTGTAAAAATATTTTCCGGCTCTGAAATGCACATGAAAGAGCTGCCGCGATTCAGGTTGTGGCAATCATCATGATTCAGTGTAAACTAACCGCCCTGCAATTTTCAGCGCGGCAGCTCAATGCCACGTCGAGTTTTCCGGGGGAAAGTGTCTTCCGACCGTGGAAGGGAATAGCCAACAGCTGCGGCGATTTTCTCTCTGTGGATGCTTCTCTGTTAGCCATGGGTACCTTTTGACCTATTTTCCGTGGAAGGGAACGGCCACGAGCTGCCACGATTTTCTCTCTGTGGATGCTTTTCTTTTAACAATAGGTACCTTTTGACCTATTTTCAGCGCGGCAGGTCAACGCCAAGTCGAGTTTTTCGCGGGAAAAGAGTTTTCCGACCGTGGAAGAGAAGGGCCACGAGCTGCCGCGATTTTCTTTCTGTGGATGTTTTTCTTTTAATAAGTATCTTTTGACAAATTTTCAGCGCGGCAGGTCAACGCTAAGTCGAGCTTTCCGCGGAAAAAAGAGTTTTCCGACCGTGGAAGGGAAGGGCCAAGAGCTGCCGCGATTTTTTCTTTGTGAATGCTTTGCTTTTACCAATGGCAACCCTTTTACCCACCTTCAGTGCGGCAGCTCAATGCCAAGTCGAGTTTTTCGCGGGAAAAAGTTTTCCGACCGTGGAAGGGAAGGGCCACGAACTGCGGCGATTTTCTCTCTGTGGATTCTTTTCTTTTAATAATAGGTACCTCTTGACCTATTTTCAGCTCGGCAGCTCAAAGCCAAGTCGAGTTTTCCGGGGAAAAGGGTTTTCCGACAGTGGAAGGGAAGGGCCACGAGCTGCCGCGATTTTCTCTCTGTGGATGCTTTTCTTTTAACAATAGGTATCCTTTGTCTAACTTTCAGCGCGGCAGCTCAACGCCAAGTCGAGTTTTCCGGGTTAAAATGAGTTTTCCGACCGTGGAGGGGAAGGGCCAAGAGCTGTCGAAATTTTCTCTCTATGGGTACTTTTCTTTTAACAATAGGTATCCTTTAACCCACTTTCAACGAGACACCTCAACGCCAAGTCGGGTTTTCCGCGGATAACACAGTTTTCCGGCCGTGAAATAGTAGGGACACGAGCTGCCGCGATTTTCCCTCTGTGGATGCTTTTCTTTCAACAACAGGTGCCCTTTGTCCCACTTTCGAGGCAGTACTTGGCCCTTCCCTTCCACGGTCGGAAAACTCATTTTCTTCCCGGAAAACCCGACTTGGCGTTGAGCTCCCGCACTGAAAATAGGTCAAAAGGTATCCATTGTTAAAAGAAAAGTATCCACGGAAAGAAAATGGCGGCAGCTCGTGGCCCTTCCCTTCCACGGTCGGAAAAATCTTTTTTTCCGCGGAAAACGACTTGGCATTGAGCTGCCGCGCTGAAAGTGGGTCATAGGGTTCCTATTGGTAAAAGAAAAGCATCCACAGAGAGAAAGTCGCGGCAGCTCTTGGCTCTTCCCTTCCACGGTCGGAAAACTCTTTTTCCCGCGGAAAGCTCGACTTGCCGTTGACCTGCCGCGCTGAAAATAGGAAAAAAGGTACCTATTGTTAAAAGAAAAGCATCCACAGAGAGAAAATCGGGGCAGCTCTTGGCCCTTCCCTTCCACGGTCGGAAACTCTTTCCCCCGGAAAACTCGACTTGGCATTGAGCTGCCGCGCTGAAAATTGGAGGGAGGTTAGTTTACACTGAATTATGATGATTGCCATAACCCGAATCGCGGCAGCTCCTTGCATGTGCATTTCAGAGCCGGAAAATTTTTTTACATCGGAAAATTCGATCGGGCAACGAGCTGCCGCATTTCACCCCCGACAGGCCTCTTCTACTTCTTGAAACAAGATAATTCCCGCCAGCGGTGGCGCGGCCGCGCGTTACGTAGCCGTTTCAGACCTAGTGTGAATCTGGAGTGTTAACTCTGGGTGCCAACTTTATGTTCATAAAGTTTAATAATAGCAGCGTAAGACCAAGTGCTAAACACCAGATCCACCAGAGGACGATCCTAAAACAGCCTGTTGACAGCAAGTGCAGAGAACATATCAATCACGTGATGACAAGGTGTACTATACCCAGTTGAGGAAATACATTATAAGTGTTGTATTATACAATGAAGGACTGAGGGGAGTAGCATTAACCCTTGTCGATCGTTTTTATCACCTTTGGCTTTTGGATGACCACCCACATTACCCTATTGGCTCCTCTTGCCATTACTATATTTTTGCACTATCGGAGTACATTCACCGACACAACTGGATCTCCACAAGGTCATTTACAAACACTACGATATACTGGTAAGATAAAATATTGTGAATATACCCCTGAAAGAGTTGTCAACACTCAGGATGTTACACTTATGAGGAACGTGCCGATTATAACTGATAGAGGAATTCAAGCGAATCTATCAGACGTCGTCGTACATAATAAAAAGGAGAAATTCTGTTCGCTGATCGACGTATCTATCCCGATTGAAATAGAAATTAGCAAAATGTGAAATTTAAAGACTACAGTGAGCTATTGTAATTATTAAGAAGGGCCATTACAGGAGACTACAACCACTGCCTGGTCAATCTAGCGTGCAAATAGTGCTGGAAGCTTAATGCTTGGAAGCTGCACATATTTTTAAAGAAATCTTGGAGTTGGAGTCTCTGTCATTCCTTGTAGAAAGGTGAACTGAGATCCGGTAAGGGGAGGAGGGGGGGAGCAGCATCAACATCGTCAAAAGGATCCAAGAATCTGAACAGAGCCGAATTTTTTGATGCAGTATCGCCAAGAATCAAAATTCCTCGTTAAGAAGAGTTGCGCAAAATTATTCATAATAATACAGTTTTACCATTTATAACTAGAATTTGATAAAATCTAACCAGAAGATCAATTCATCTCAATCAGATCCTGAATATCTATTTATTTGTCTTTAAAATACTAAATTAATTACAAAAAAGCGTGTATATACGTAGATATATAATAACCTAGACCAGAACTATCTACATCGGCATTTATATTTAAAATAAAGAATTATATAGAATACTTAGAAACTAGGACAGAAGTTTTTAATACAGAAATGTGTGAATACATTTGAGAAATTCGCTGCCTAAGGAATCACTACTTCGACATCCAAATTTTCCATCCAAGTCTCTTTAAAGGAAAACATCTTGACTATATTTGCACTCTAGTATGTAGAAATAATTAGTCATAGAATTTTAATAATATTTGAGGCAGTTGTTTTAAAAAAAATTGAGGCGTTGGTTTCTAGCATATATGCCAAAAATTAAGTTTTTGGATTCGTATTAGCTTGCTCTACTTATTTTTCACAATTTACACCCCCGCCCCTAATCCTTTAACGGAATTATCTCAATCAGATGTCAGTACAATACATGCTTGTACCAAATTTCAAGTGAATATCTCAATTTTATTTTATTAATCCCTTTTATAATGGAGTGGAGGTAGTGGGGGGGTTGAAAAATATTACAAAGATGTCTGAGGCCCTGACTTCTAGTATATACACATTTTGTAGTCTTACCAGTTTGCTTTGCTTCTTTTCCCCTGTTTACCCCTATTTACTCCCAACCCTTCATCGAATAAGTTCAAACAACAATCAAATTCCAGGTGTCATTACAATACTTACATGTACAAAATTTCATGTCAATATCTTAGACCGTTCCAGGGAAAACGTGTGCACAAAAAAAGTTACGGACATACAGACTTTTTTTGCTTAAATTTAAAATCTCGACGTTTCATGACATTCTAAACCGAGTTCTAAACCTATTTCAGCAAGAAAAATTTTTGAATTTTTTTTACAATTACCGTAAGTACTTCGAATCTCATAGTAAAAATAAAATAAATGACTACTCTGTGTTACCTGTGTACCCTATTTAAAAGCGATGCTGTTGATTATTTAATTTTATATGCCAATGTATGGAAAATTCTTTAGCAAACGATCATTTGATATTGATAAAAAGAAAATAAATTCTTTAACAAATATCAAAGACTCTCTTAAAGTTGCTCTCAAAATAAATTGGGAAGACATGCGACACGTGGCAACACGAGGACTATTTTAGCCGGTATTGTACCTTTTGAATTTTATTATTAACACGCTTTTATTGCCTTGTCCTGTAACTTTGTGTCTAAGAAAATCTTGCAACTCAATTTTTCACCCACTTCCAGGTGTATTGACTTGAATTTTGCACGCTATATGGTTCACATGACAGTACAAATTGACATTAGATATCGGAAGTGACAGCAATTCCTACCGTACGCTGGCTAATCAATCAATCAATCAAACGTAAAGACTTGGGGCACTCAAAATAGGTAGAAGTATACAAAATTTTACCCATTAATCGCACCACGCTTTTACGTTTATCAACATATATGTTATTATTAACATTGTTTTCTTCTTTTTAGTACATTTTTCACCAGATCCACTTGGTTTTTAAGACCATGTTTTTTAAATTTTTTCATTTGTTTATAAACCGTTTATTTAATAAAACGCAGTTATGAAACCTGATTTTGTCTCTCTGCCAGATAGTTATTAACCCGTCATTGATATGGCTTATGCATATAAGCCAGGAGGGCACACGTAGATATAAATAGATTAATTCACTAATAATATTTTAATTAATAATACAAGTCGAGATACAATTGTACTTCCAACGAGTGAAAAACACGCACGAATACGTCTTCTTTGTCAGGCATAGTACTAATATTTATTATAGTGTACACAATATTATCCATCTAGACCGATCTGACAATTTAATATGAAAAATGATATGCAGGTATTACCAGTGAAGGGTCGGAAAACGACCTGTCAAATTATTTCACCGCTGTAAGCCCAGGGGTTAAGGTTAAATACGCATATTGACAAAGCAAACAAACCACTTTTAGCATAATACAGTATTTTTTTAAGTCAGGAAATATTGAAAGTAATGTATTTTTTAATTTTGAAATCTATATCATTGGTTACTCATATGACCACGTTCTCACGTCTTCAAGTCAACTGCAATTTGATTATAATAGTTAATTTTATTAAAATTATGGATGAGAAAGTATAACAGTTTCTTAATGAAATTGGCACATTATAGAAGGCGTGTTTAAAAATGAATTATTATTTGTTTGCTTATAATTGTATTGAAACATATTCTTTATAGGATTTTGCAAACAGCAGAAAAAATAACTAGGTGGATGCTAGTGTCAGAATGAGAATTGTCAAATAAGAAATTAGACAAATTCATTTTAGGATTTTAATTTGCTAGCATAACCAGAATTCAGGTTATCGAAAAAATGCAAAGATTTCATTAATATTTTTATACAAAGTTTTTCTTTTAGTTATAGATAGTTATTTTTTCTGCTGTTTGCAAAATCCTATAAAGAATATGTTTCAATAGAAGGCGTGTTTTCATCATTAATAATAATAATATCTCGACAAAGATGATAACTGCTTGGACTACGCTTGGTCTAGGTGACCCACGTAGTTTTCGGCACTCACAAGGAACACAAAAGGTTTGTTCCAACTGTACAGTTTGATTGTCCGCTGAACGGTCAAAAGCAGGCGCTCAATCACCTATTATTACATCCTTTACTTGCTGTGATATATTCATAACATGACCAGGCGGCTCCATGTGAGCGGACGATCAAACTATGCAGTTAGAACAATCTTTATAAATACTATTTTTAGAATTTTGAGTAATATTTAGAGGTTTGGGTTTCAATAAAATCGATGTTAGTGTGGTGCTCGTTTGAAAAACCGTCTGTAGAGCAAACCTATTCCCGATTCTTCACAATTTATTCGATAAACCATTATATGTGAAATAACCGCTAAAAACCTAAATTCAGGTTGTAATAGCATATGCTCTCATTCACTGTCTATCAACTGACTGTCAACAAAACTCTCAGGATAACGGTTGTCTAAATGTTATTTGTAGCATTATCTAATTTTTTTTCCTTCTTCAATTCTCTGGGATTTCCTGCCACATGTCTTTTTTCTTTTTAAGCGGTGCTCGTTGAATCTACAAAATATCACAATTAACCAGTATGTTACTGGTAAATAACTTCTACGCCTGTGACTTTTACGTCAAAGGACCAGTTAGAGGTTGCTTTTTTTTAAATAAATAACACAAACAAGTATAAAAACTTTGAACGACGGAAGCTTACATCACGTTATAGCAAGCCTCCTCATTTTTATGCCTTACCAAAAATGCATAAACAGAATGCCCCATTAAGACCAACTGTTAGTTTCATTAATTCGCCATGCCACAATTTGGCAAAATTCTTGCTTAAAATTGTTAATCCTTTATCTGGAAATACTGACTTGTATATAAAGAATAGTAAACATTTTATCGAAAAAGTTTATGAAAACAGTATTCATAATACACATCTGATGGTTAGTTTTAACGTAATTAGTCTGTTCATTAACGTCCCAGTAGACAAAACTTAAAAAATAATCAAAGACAAATTGTTAAATGAAAATAATTTGGAAGCTAGAACTAAATTGAGTGTAAATACCATAATGGAACTTTTAACTATGTGTATAAGAACAACTTATTTTCAATTGGAAAATGATTTCTATCAGCAGGATTTCGGTATGGCAATGGGTTGTCCATTGTCACCGATTTTAAGCAATATATTTATGGAGGATTTTGAGACTAGACATGTTCAAAATTGTGCATACAAACCGGTTATCTGGTGGAGATATGTAGATGATATCTTTGCAATCTGGCCTCACGGTATTGAGTTACTAGATAGTTTATTAGAATATTTAAATAATAAAGAACCTTTTATTAAATTCGCTTTAGAAAAGGAAACTAGAAATGAATGACCATTTTTAGATGTTTTAATTAAAAGAGTAAATGGTACAATTGAAACAAGTGTTTGTAGAAAACCAACACATACCAACAGATATTAAAATTTCAACTCAAATTAGTCGACGCACGTTAAGAGGGGTATTGTAAAATGTTTGTACGGTAGGGCCAAAATCATTTCTTCTAATGATGAAATACTAAACAATGAGAAGCAGTTTATAAAAAAAGTTCTTATAAATAACCAATACCCTGGGGGTTTTGTCGATAAAACTTCATAAATATTGAAAATAACAATCAGGTACGACAAAAACCTGAAAAACGTTACACAGCGTTAATTCCTTTTGTATGCGGATTATCCGAAAAGTTGCGCCGCATCGGTGATAGATTTGATATTAGGACGGTATTTCAAACAAGCAGCACTTTAAGATCTATTCTGACAAAGACGAAACCGACAGCAAAAATGCAGCAATGGCAGGTAATTCTTCTGATCTCACTTAAATTTTATTAGATTTAGACAACACGCTGGATGCTGCGAGAAACTCGAATGTGGCGAGGTACAAAAAGATTCAGTTGGCAAGCAAAAAGTTCAAATTATTTAAATATTACAAATTGTTTTGTTCTTTTAATAATAAATAATAATACCCCTAATGTGGATATATTTTCTAATTAGTCTAGTTTGAAAGTGATTGAAATGTTGGAATACAAGATGCAGTGATTGACCAGATTGAATCCTCAGAAAGCTCCTGACTACGACCGACTCGAATTCTACCAATGGGTATATTTTTTTCGATAACAGTAATTTCTTTTTATGCATTTTAAAGTGAAAATAAATTCTTAATTCGTGTTCTTACAAAATTCAATCTATTGATTATTGATATTAAGATAGAAATATACAAAACAGCTGGTATTTTTTTAACAAACGAAATGAACAAATAAATCCGCTAGTACAAACAGGAATAAAGTACGACAGACCGTAATACCTACAGCTTCGAAACTTTGCAGACACTACTCGAATATACTTGAATACACTTGAATTCAGACAAATCGTCTCTATTTGGCATAAAGCCATTGCCACTCTAACAGTCGGAATCATTAAAAGTTTTTTTGATACGCAGATTTCGTGAGAGCAAAATTCCTTTTAAATCGTTCCATAAGAAAACGTGCCAAAGAATTATAATAATTTCAGTAATTCGCCAAGTAATTTAACAAAATTCTCATTAATTTTGTATATGTTCAATGCTGTCACGCCTGCAAACAATTTCTTATAATCGTTGGTGTTCTACAATATACAGTGTGTGTTTAAGATATTCTCTCAGGTCTCATTTGCAACTACGCAGTACACATTTTTTTTTACCTCGGTATAGAAAATAAAAACATAAATCTCTTACAGCACGCTAATATTGGACTTGCTTTCTCAAAAATTCTCTCAGGCCTACGTAAATTGCTTTACCGTAGTACAATTAATAATAAGTCTCTTGCAGCAAACTAACATAGGTCTTGGAGAGCAAACCAAATGGACACACGAATACAGAACGTTGTACTATGGTTTCTGAGCCCAAATTATCTGGCCAAAATTAATTAAATTATGTCATGGAAAAATTAAATGGCGTAACTATTTCGTGATAGTTAATAACAAAAAGACATAAATTAAGGGATATTTAACGTAAAAATTTTAATAACAAACGCTTGTTTGGCAAAGTTTTATTGATTTACGTAACAAGAAAATTGTATATTATATATCGTTTTCCAATTCTAATAAATCTAATTGGTCAATAGGCAATATATCTTCTAGGACGTTCTCTTCATCATCCTCGACATCATCGACCTCGCTGCTCTCTTCAGATTGTAAAGTTTCAGGGTTCGGTTCCAGAAGCATACTAATTACTTCAAAAGGAAGTAGCAGTCTACGTTGACAATGACGGTTTATGCGTTTTTGTAAACGAATACTTGAAATGATAGTATCTGATATATCCATAGCTCTGTTGATAATGTCTTCCATATAATTTTGCCTACTAGTTTTAGTAGCGTGAAATTGTCGGTCATGTTTGTACAATTTATTTCTAGCTTCAGATCTCTCTTCTCTCAAGTACCCTACTGACAATACAGTATTTTAAATGATCTGTTTACTGTATGCTAGAACTTTATGCACAGTTGCAGGTATTGGGTACCAGGAATATTTTGTCATGTGTAGTCTAGCTGTTGCGTACCAATATTCTTCCAATTTTGGTGCATCGATTTGGTAGTTACAGGACAGGCAAATTAAAATGACTTTAAATGTTTTAATCAGATCTTCATCAACAATTTCAGAAAATTTTTTAGTGTCATTAAATGCTCGACGAGCAGTATTACCATCGTTTGTACTACCAAACCCGGCTTTTGGTAAGTAAATGAAATTTTTCCAAAAATTCTTCCTTTTGGCAACAATTTCTTTATTCTTCTGGCCTCGGACTTTCCATTCACGTATATCATATCGATAGGAGATGTGGAAGATACACCCAAAAAATCGAATCCAATGCAACTGCAACTGCAAAGTATTTGGGTTTGGATCAAATGCGTTTGTTGTTTTGAAATCGTCAATTCGCAAAAAATCACGGGGTGTGGCACCACATATCGGACAAGCTTGACTTGACTTTGTTCCGGTAAGAGTATTCAATACTTTGCCGTCAATTAAGGTCATGAAAAGATTAAACTTTATATTCATTGCTCTGTCAATCAAAGAAATTTTCAGTTCCTTGAGATTCTGAATTTGCAGATCGATAGTTTGCTTTTCTTTTAATATATGCTCCGCTGACTCTTTGACGTACTTCAATTTAAGAGGCCTGCAAAATGCGGAGTTCGATTATTCCACAAAATAGTTTCGTGTCACTGCAAGCGAAGAGGCATTACCGTAGTTGCAAACAAAGATGCATCAGAATGGGTACCAGAAGTGGTGAATTTTTGTTTATATATTGAATGACCTGAACTTCTATCGAAGCCGTAACTGAAAATCATTTCAGCATTAATTTCAGTAAGTTGTAATGATTCCATGTACTGTATAATTGGCTCTTCTTGCAAAAGTACTATTCTTTTTGTCGTATATTCCAGTAAATTGCTTAACAGTACATCTGCCACAATATCGGAAATTTTGATCCCAGTTCGCCTACATTTTTGTTTAGCTTTCCAAAGTTCTTTGTAGTCGGAGTACATTTTACAATTTTTTGAAATAGCTCCACGTCGAATATCCAAATACTGTTGCTTACTTAAATTGGAACCTAAAATCAGTTCTAACGCTTCTTCGGGTGAGTAATTCAATTTTTTTTTCTGGAGAAAAAAGGATTTTTCTAATTTCAGCTGGTCGGGTTGAACTTTTGTTTACTTCTTTCAAAACTGCTGCTATATCGTGTTTTCCTTGTTGATGTGCAGCTATACTCGCAGCTTGTACAATTAAAGATGTTTCGTCTTTCTTTTCATGTGATAATTGCGCAGCTTCCCTTCTTTGTGATTTGAATGATTTTTGGGAGAATGATAGACTCGGCCGACCAGAAGATGATGATGGCGTTGGCTCGTCTATTTCAAAAACGAAATATCCTTTTAGCCAAGTAGCATTTTTGTTTTTAAAATAATCCTTGCGCCGAGAAGCTTGAGTCCACCGTTCATCGACATTCCGGCACAAACGACGTAATTTTTCTCGTAGTCCTCTGCTCATTAGATGAATCAATATTCTCTCCTATTGTATTTTTTACATAATCTCAAATTGCCGAGAATTTCTCGTCTTTGCTACTTCCTTGTAACTGTATTTCTGCAATGTCTTCGTTCTTGAAACGATGCATACTTCTCAAAATGTAATAATTTATCAAAAGTTGCAAATAGTTGCGGGTAAACTATACGAAACAATAAACACTGATAAGGACTGATTACATTGGCGTAAAATTTATCACGGCCAAATACCGCCAATTTTTTATAAGTCAATTCAAATTTTTATATTTAAATTTCACCATAAGAAAATTCATAAACATCATTGTTATTTTACTGTAACCACTAATGAAATACTTGGGATTTTTCTGTTAAATTTATAAATACTACAAAAACAGCAATAGGACACTTTCCCACTTGTCATTTTCACAACGGCTTACGCTCGATAAATGAAACCTTTATTCTAAATAGCAAATTATAATTCCCTAGTTATGTAAAAGGCCGGATGTAACAGACGCGCAGGTAGAGAACCTTGTCCAGTGGGGTGTTTATTATCCACATTTGGGTACAAAGAGGTTATTTCAAAAAATTTGGAAAATGAGATTTTGGCCAAGAAATCCATTCTCAGAGACCATAGGGCATCGGCAAACTTAATATTAAATCAAATTAATAAAACATTTACTCTTTTAAAACGCAATGGATATATTTCTTTAATTGAGGTTAGTTATATCCCTCCTTAGGAGTGGTTTATTGTCTTGATCTGTTTTTGTAATCAAGTGCCTTAAAATTTACTTAAGTAATATACAGAATGTGCTAAGAAACGCAGGACTTTATTTTTACTTACTTCCATGTGACTTGTTTTATTCTGGGGGTACTTTTACCGCACCCTAGGGATAGATTGTGATTACATTAAAAGTCCAACAAAATCCAATGAAAAAAAAATGATTTCAAATTTCTTGACGTGATGCATGGGATTTTAATATTTGGTTTATAACCTGTAAGATGTTGTTTTACTATAATATGGCTATTGACTGTAAAAAACACTTTATTTACAGTTATCTGGTTGCTGGGCAATTTTATTTATGTACTTTGACAAATTCTTAGAAACTTTCGTTTTGACTCATTTTTGGACTATTTGTGAACCATGAAAACTGGTGGGTGTAGGCACAATTCTTATGCCAGATTTTGATTCAGCGGTTCAAAATATGTAAGGGTGGAGTGGTCTGGTCAAAAGATTAGAAACAATTTTTTTTTGTGTGCATGTGTTATTAATTACATATCTGCATTTTTGATGTTATGTACTACCACATATTAACTTGCAAGGGGTCTGGATTATTATCTTCTTAATTTTTCTCTTGTACATGGTGTCCGGGAATTCCTGTCGTTAACTTTAGCTGATAATGGTTTTCGAAAAAATATGAAAAAGTTCCTATTTACAAACGTGCTTCCTAAGGAAACTAGAAGTCCGTGTGTCTATAGGAACTTTCACCTAAAATTAACAACAGGATTTTACTAACACTCTGTATAGTTTACAGTCAAGAATTTAATAGTCTGTTTAAAGTCTTCTACTATATTATTATTGTATAAGTGAAATAATCTTGTCAAGTGGACCGACGAAATACGATCCATAATTCCCCAGATTAGGTTGATGAGGTATAAATAGAAAGAAGCTCAAGTGTCAGTTTTCTTTAGCACCGTCTCAAATACTGTTTTACGTTCAACTATTTTGGTCTTTTTGTGTTTTCATGTTTGTTGTTTTGGTAGGTTTAAGTAGAGTAGCGTTTTTCATAACAAATATAAAATTGTTGGTGTGGCGTTTAGTTTATTTTTTCTAGTTAGATCTCACAATGCTCGGGTAAGTTGTATTTTTGGAGCACCTACCGATTGAGTATTCTTTTAACTACGCTTTTAACTGCCTCATTAAATAAATATGGTGTCTACCAGTGGCGGAACAAGACAATTACATGTTCTTGGAACAACAGCATTATCATTCCTGTGTAGAAAATAGTTTCCAGGGGTAGTAACTTAGGTATATTCGCCCATATTTTAACTAACTTTTTGATTCTTGCTTTTTTAAACTGACTACACCTACCGACTTTATATATACAGGGTGTACCAGTATTCGGTGCACATGGAGCTACATAGGTTCTTATGATAAGAATAAATTAATTTAACTAAATTTACCTCCATCAGAGGAACCTAAATTAATATCCCCCCATTAACTTAGCCTCCTTTTTCCTGAAAACAATAGAGAAAATACTAACTAGATGAACATGTCATAAGTGAATCCTTACACGGGATCCGCTTCATCTGAAACAATGTGCCTATCAATCTGGCAAATTGATAGTAAATGCTTTTATGATTTTTTGGGCCTATACCTAGATTTACAATACCGATTATCGGTATCAGCCGAATAACGGCCCTAGATTACTCTATTTTTTAATTTCAAAAATCTGAAAATTAACTAGAAAAAATATACTTTAATTTTGCACAATATTATTTAGTAGTTGGTAGGTCGGATGACAGAGATCATTTTTCATTGGCAAGAATTGCTAGGCAAATTTTTTCACCAACGCGTCCTGTGGGTTCGTTTGGGGTGACAGAATTTCCGATAGCCGTACAAATCGTTTTTTTTTTTTTTTTTATTTTATGAAAAATGAAAAATCATCCGGACAACTCGAAACGAGACTCGAAACTACTGTTGGGAAGCGAACAATTATTCTCTTCAGCTGGTAACGTTTATAAATCTGCAAGAAGTCAATTAAATGCGGGTCGAGCAGAAAGTCTCATTTTATTGCATCATAATTTTACCTAAACTAAACTTTAAGTATTAGGTAATTAAATAAATATTAATATTGTATAATTAAATAAATAAATGTTAATATTTTTTGACCAACACCAATATCACGCCGATATTACAATCCAATATCGGCCGATACCGAAAATTGGCCATAACACCGATATTATCAATAGGTCGATCCCTACTTTTTCCTACAACGATCGATTCAGTTCCCGGTGAGACATCATGTATAGGTACTATAGATCTAATCACTTGTTTATTATGGGAAATATACCTTAGCAGAAATACAAGTTTGTATTGAAAAATTGTGTAGGTATATGTCTAGGTAAATTATTGAATACCTGTGTATCAAAGCAAATCCAAAGCGTTTGAAATCAGCACTGAAATAATTTATTCTTGCAAAATGGTATTTTGTCACGGAGATAGATACCTACCTTCTATTATATTAATCATGCTACAATAATTATTTTACACAACTATATTTATATTGTAAATAAACACATTATATAAGTGCACGTTCTTATAAACACATGGTGACTTATATAATTATATGGTATGTAGAAAGTTACACTTTGATATGTGTTTAATATTTAATTTGAATTTAATTGGTTATTTGTCAGATGCGTAGAAGTTGTCCTAAAATATCCACAGATTTAAATAAATAAGAGTCTTTTTTGTATTGATTATTGCGCAACAATATCACCTATCATCATCAATGGACCTATTTAGAAAACATTTGGCCAAATTTTCAAAGCAATTTTTCTTCAGCTTTTAGAACTTCTTTTTTTTTCGATACAGCGAAAGCTGGTAGTGGTGGCAAAAATGGCTTTCGAAATACTTTTACAAAGTCCATGCTTTTTATGGTGTTGTTTGATACACAAATGATGTGATTCTATACGCGATTTTTTCATCCATACCTTTAGAGAAGTATTTCGTATATAGAACACATCGCATTAAATGTGTTCAATATTATAGAGTCCAGTTTCCCATATTCTTCTTCTTCCTCGTCTTGGCCTTAGTCTTCTTCATCATCTTCTCCGTCTTCTTCACCGCTTGCCAGACGTTTTGTGAGCCATCAATTATCTTACTTGGCATGCATGCTGTTAGGCATGCTATACAACACCTAGCCGTTGCGTGTTAGGCGCACAACCTTATCAAGGCTCTTTTCCATTAGCTCCTGGGTAACGTCAGCCAAAGGTTATATTAATAATTTTAAATTAGATTAGCACGACAATATATATTTTGGACTTTTTAAAAATGCGATTAGTATCTGTTTGATCGTGACAAAAATTATAATATTTAAAATGGGACAGCACCAGTGACTTGCTTAACATATTTTCATATTAAAAATAAAACTTGAAATATAGCAATTTAAAGATATTAGCGTTAAAGAGAAATATGCCTCTTACATAAGCTTTTCACATATCCTTTAAATCTCAAGTTGGCGTCATTTTTGACTCCAACTTGAGATTATTCGCTTCATCAGCAATCGGCGCAGTTTTACTACTATGTTAACTTTATTGCCAAATCTGATATTAATAATAATAATAATCTTTATTACCCGCTTTGGATACATAGTTTGTACATGTGGCAAGTCAATAGAAATGGTAAATAACAGTATACAAATGTAAATATGAAAACAACACACTAAACATTTAAGTCCAAAATACATAAATAATATATAACAAATAAATATACATTATTACCTGCGCCTACTGTATTTGAAACTTAAAAAAGTGAATGCATCGTACCATCTGCATAAGCTTTTACCCGACAATTTGAAACAGAATGTACATATGCTATAAATAACGAAGGCTCCAAAATTGAACCTTGGGATACACTTGGCAATGTATCTAAACTTGTAGAGGTATTATTAACTAGATAATTTTATCTCCGTCCATTTAAGTAAGAAGAAATAAATGCTACTCGAATTGTTCAAAATCATTAAATTTCATTTTGGACATATAAGTTTAAGATTAATTACACAGGCACATAAAAAAGAAAAAGTGATCTGTTACAGGGATCCGACATTGTAATCCCTATGTATTTCGACGTGCTGAACACGAAACCGATGTCCGTTAAACTCCATCAACCACTATTTTTTGTAGAATGCAAAAATAACCTAAAGAATTGAAGATTTGTTGCTATTTTCGCGATTTACAAAAAAATGGTGAATGATGGAGCTAAACGGACATCAGATTCGTGTTCAACACGTCGAAATACATAGCAATTACTACGTCGGGTCCCGGTAACATATCGCTAATTTCGTTTTTGCCTATGCATCGGTACACAAAAAAAAGATCTGTTACCGGGACCCGACATAGTAATCTCTATTTCTACGTGCTGCACACGCATCCGATGTCCGTTTAACTCCACCACCCACCAATTTTTTGTAAATCGCGAAAATAACCTAGGAAACCTGGATTTTTAGGATATTTTTGCTATTTACAAAAAATTGGTGGGTGATGGAGCTAAACGAACATCGAATTCGTGTTCAGCACGTCGGAATACATACATAAGGATTACTATGTCGGGTCCAGGTGACAGATCACTTTCTTTTGTGTGCGTGTGTTATCTAGAACTTTCGAACACCAGGACACTTACCAAAACCAGATAGACCAACCGACAGATTTTTTTTGCTCAAATTTAAAATCTTGACATTTCCTAACATTTAGAATTCCACGAATACGTGTAACATTCGATATCATAAATACAAGAAATGAAAGGAAAAACTAAAAATATTAACCTGTTTAACTGCAAAATTAACGAAATGAAGCTTTGACTCGTTTGTATTCGTACACCTTTGAATACTTTTTAAATTAATTAACAATTTTCCGGTTTATAGGTAAATATTGCTTCAGGCCCGTTTTTAAATTTACTTTGTGTTAATTTCGGCATTACTTAATTGTTATGATCCGTAAACCAAGTACCTACCTTTATAATACAAAATGTACGCGAAAAAGTTAATTTCTCTTTATAATACCTCGTCATTCTGAACCCCGTATTTGGAATTTAATTAATTTAACGCCTATAAAGGCTGGCTTTTGTTTGGTATTGCCATAATATTAAATTTTATAAAATTAGCAACTCACCTTTCTACACCAAGTGTGGGTGCTCTTTATTCTGCGGTAGGCATTATAGTACAGAGAATAATATGGTAAATAAACATGTCAAGCTAACGAAGCAGTATGCTACGCACAAATTATAATGGTTTTTTGTATATGTGCCAACGTAATACGTTGCTAATAGAATTTGGTTTCGTTATGAGGAAAGCAGATGTTTATAAATTTTTGCATAGTCGTAAAAGATATACTCAATAAAAAGGCACAGTAATCCAATGCATTTAGACGCTAGAAGTTACGTTAAAAATTTAAAGAAATTTCTGACGCAAAAACTAAACCTTTAAAGAGAAACAAATAATTTATATGCACTGGATAGAAACACTGGCTATTTGTTTTCTGTAATTTATTGTTGGATCGTGGAATAATAGTTTTTAGTTGGATAGGTAGGTACATTATTTGTTTTACTACAGATATCATCATTATTAGAAAAAATTCACAGAATTCGCAATTCTTGCAACCATCGGGACATTGGAAATGATAACACCATACATAAAACATAAACTTTTTCCGGACTCGGCTTTGCCTCGCCCGGAAACAGCTACGATCCACCCTCGATTGCGACACAGCTGTATTTCGACCTTAAATGAAAACTGGTAATTTGACCCCCTGTGATATATGCAACCCATATTACATTTGCATATATCAGCCGTTGCATATACGACAGTCTCACTCGACCGCGACACCGCTGTCTTTTGACCTTGAACGAAAACTGGTAACTCGACCCCCATATACGAACATAAACATTTCCAATGTTAAAAAATCATAAATGCGCCAGGGGCCGCTGCTGTCTATATCCACAGATAAAAACTTACTTTGCATAGGTACTTAATATTTGATTTTGAGAATTTATGTTACTTCTAGTAAGTATGCGAGTTGTTCATTTCAGAGGTCCCCAACACACTTATAATTTTTTTTTTCAAATGAAGTTGGTAAACTTTCGGGTTATCATTTCTACCATTTTTGAGTACACGTCAGGCAATTTATACACAGAAAAGGGCAAAGGATCATATAGTTCGTCGTAACTTTTTTTCGGTCAAAATTTTAAAACAACAATTTTATTGACTATTATTGTGGGAAAAATTGCGCTAAACACGATGGTGACATTAAAAAATTATAAAACACAGGCTTAATTGTTAAAAGCAATGGTTTTTAGAGAAAATTTTATATTTTTATGTTTTTTGACTTTTTAACGAAAACGATGCATCAGACAAAAAAAGTCTAGATCTGAAAAAGATTTTATCAACACGTATCGTTTGAGATTTATAGCGACCTTTTATCTTACGCCGTTTTCGTTAAAAAGTCAAAAAACGTCAAAAAATGAGAATTTTCGCTAAAAACCATTGTTTTTAACATTGAAGCCTGTGTTTTATAAACTTTTTAATGTCAGCATCGTGTTCGGCGCAAGTTTTCCTATAGGAATAGTCACTAAAATTTCTGTTTTAAATTTCTGACCCCAATCGATGATTTTTACTTTACGACGACCGACCTACAATATCTCCTAAAGTATACGTTGTACAGAAAATGTTTTTATTCCCTTTTTAAGGTAAATTAAATTACAGTTTTTGCCCAGACCGAGTTCTGTATGTCCAGAACTTTCCGAGATACAGCTCTTCAAAAATTGGCAATTGTTTCCAAAAAGTGAAAAAATTTCACTTTCAATTATAGTTAAAGTTGCCGAAGAAGACGCTGATCGGGACATCATTGTCACATCCAAAAGTCCAATATTTGACCGTGTTATCGTTATTGGAGAAGACGTGGACCTCCTGGTCCTCTTCTATGATATGGCCTCATCTGCAACGGCCGTCTACCTCCAAAAAAGTGACAAAGGCTGGGTGTGTTTATTTCTCAAGCACACCCTACACTCACGGAGCTACACAATACCCGCAATTACTATTCTTTTGCTGCATGCCTTCAGCGTATGTGACACTTCCTCTACCCTCCTTCTTGGCCAGCATCCTCCAGAAAAATTACCACCTCATGGAACTGGATGGAGTTTTCCTGCAGCGGGATTCCAGTCGTGAGGCCATAGCGAAAGCTTTGGAAAATGCTTCGTAGCTTTTTACAGGAATGATATAAAGAGGGACACTGAATAGCCTCCGCTATTAGCATTTCATAAAGTTCGTTTGGGGGTGAAAGATCTACGATCAGAGCCCATCCCAGTCACTACCATAATGGATTCCGCTCCACAGAATCTTCTGCGCTTGATATCTCTTTTACATGCAGAAAAGGATGTAGGGGAAGATGCAGCTGCCACAGCCGGATTAAAATGCTCAGCACTGTGTAAATTTTGCTATGACAAATCAAGTGTAAAAATATTAATGAAATTTTTGCATTCTTTCGATAACCTGAATTCTGGTTATGCTAGCAAATTAAAATCCTAAAATGGATTTTTCTAATTTCTTATTTGAAAATTCTCATTCAACAACTAGCATCCACACAGTCTCCTACGGCCATGCAGATTAAACTAATATCTACATAACCCCTACGGTCATGAAGATTCAGTTAAAAATGAGAACAAAGACCTAAAATGAATTTATTTACCTACCTTGTCTTAAAATCTTTTATTCTAAATGTATTACATTTTCATGAAATCTATCATTCTGTTTCTTGGAAACGCCTAGCCTTTGTAACGTTTTTCGCCCTTACTCTGGATCTCATCAGAAAGGCACAACGCTACTCATAAAGATGTTTCATGCAAAACCAAGACAATTTCTATGAATAAGGGCGAAGAACGTTTCAAAGGCTAAGCATTTCCAAGAAGCAGAATTATCGATTTCAGGAAAATGTAATCCATTAGAATGAAAATTTAAGACAAGAATGCAAAGATTTCATTAATATTTTTACACACATACACTTTTAAGTCTCATAGATAGTTATTTTTCTGCTGTTTGCAAAATATTATAAAGAATATGTTTCAATATTTGATTTCTTACTATTAGCACAGGTCCTAACAACATATTAAAAAATTATAACTACATGACCTTTTGCAAGGTCGGATATATAAATTACCTGGACCAGAATATCTTTTAAAATTTTCGAATTCAGAAAATTTCCTAATTAAGAATCTAATTGCATCGAACTTATACGTCTTTCGTTACTGATATACAGAATATTATCAAATTTAACAAGTGTGATACAAAATTTTCTTTTATATTGTGATTAAATAATTTTTACTATTCCACTATTCGTCAAGTTCTAAGTGAACCTTTAAATATAATCGTTATCGTATTAAGACTCATTTCCACATCAATATTGAAGCTAAGCTTTATTAAGGAAAACACTCAGGAAAGCATTAACAATGCAGTAAACAATGAGCAAATGTACATATTTACTCAATTATAAAAACAACTCTAATGCCAATATTAGTTTGCTATATCAGAATAATATTTGTGTTTATAAATAATTATTAATTCTGGCATTATTATTTTGCATATATTAGTCTATATCTCGGTCTATATGAAACAAATTATAAATTGATTTTAAATTATTTGTAAATAGAGAAAAACTTGACTTATTTGCAAAATATAATTATATTAGCCAAATAAACTAATGAGTTGTTAGTAGTCGCCCTCAGTAAGTTCTATATTTTTGAAAAGAGTGCCTGATTTTAAAATTAACTTGGTGTTAAAGTGATTAAAATTCAAAATTTAGTGTGTAGGACTGTCATCCATTATAGCGGTAGGTAGTAGAATAATATATTTTACAACAAGTTATGAAACCATGATAAGTAAATGTCAAACTGATTTTATTTAATAACCTCATTTATAAATTAAGTTTCCATCATTAAGAACAACTACCATTTCATCCATTGCGTGCTGGCTCCTGTACCATTAGCTTGATATGTAACTTTATATACAAAAAAATCTTTCAACTCAATTTTCACGCACGTCCAGATGTCTTATTGACTTGAAATTTTACTTGTGTACCTACATGCTTTAAATGACAATACAATTTGATATTTCTTATAAAAAAATCCAAGATGGCGGACAGTTTATTGTCATTTAATATCCCATTCTTGTAAAAGTTGGTATCTGGTGATTTTTAAGTCGCAGATTATAAATTTGTTATCAAGACAGCAAACTAGTCTAATAAATAATATAAAGAAATTAAAATACACGCGTTTGAAAACCAACTCAACCTTAAAAAAGGCACTAAAGAGAACAAGATAATGTTAATAATAAGTATTAGCATACTATTAATAAACGTAAACGCGTGGGGCGCTCGAAATGCTAATGAGATAATTCTCGATCACGTCTCGTCTCGAAATTCGAGATCGAGATGGACATTATTAGATCTCGAATATTCTAGACGAGATCAACACAAAATCAACCTAATTTCGATTTCTTTTGAAATTCTCGATCTCGAAAATTTATGAAGAATTTTTTAAACAAGGCCGGAATGGTTATAGGTTATAGCGCTTTATTTTCATAAAAATACATTAAGTATATATCTGTAATGGACAAAAACATAGCCTCCTACATTTTAGTAATATTAAATGTTTTTTCTTAAATTCGAACGACTGCCAGTAGTGCCCTAACAGATTCATGATCAAGTCTGTTGCGGTGTTTGCGGTATTTAAGGATGTTATCATGCCGCATGCCGGTCAGTCTTCGAGTTCCTGATTCTGAAATGTCCTTGTTAGAAAATAATTTTCTACATTCCCGAGTGTGATGGATTTTTAATGTTGCTTTAAACAGTCGTACTAGATTGGTATATTTTCATTTTTGAATGACATAGGGTACAGATGGCAATTTTCTCATTTTTTATTTGTGCTGTGACCCTCTGTTTGCAGTGTCTGCTAAATTTTGGATGTCGAGATATTTCTTAAAATGAGAACCGTCACTCGATTTACTCGATTTCGATTTAGCTGTTTTTTTTGTTTCGCGTAATTTCGATACTGGTACTGTCCCGTTACAAGAATCTTCCACAGTTAAGCTATCTTCTCCATATCTTTTAAAGCGCTTAGTTTTTATTAGTTTAGAAGTTTTAGTTCTACTGCTAGACGTTGATGTTGATGGTACCGATTCATCGTCATCACTACTACTTTCCATTCCACTATGTTATAATCAACATCTTTCACAGAATCATCATCATTTTCCATTGTATTCGTATCACTTTTCATTGAAATATTATCAGCAGTTGGTTTTTTGTTTTATATTGCGATTGTGTTGTTTATTAGCATTATTATTATTATTATTAACATTACTCTCTTCTTTTTAGTCCATTTTTTTAAACATTTGCAGTTGATTTCTAAAAATTAGTTTTAAAAAAAAATTAAATTTATTTATTTTATAAAGTACAATTTTCCCTTTCCAAGGACCTTCCATTAAAATCAATTTCTTTGCTGAATTAACGAATTAAAAATTACTTTTTGTCAGCGAGATTTAGCGCTGGAGTGCAGTTCTAACGGGCCGTATGCGTTATTAACTCAATTGGACAATTTTCTTCTGACATCATAGGCATGTTATACTGCATAACGAGGAATAAAGAACATGAAACAGCTATATTGCGAAATGACTGTGTTACATCAACAGGGCCATTACCGGGTCTTCTTAACGTTTACTAAAAAACTTCTGTCCCATTTTTAGTCTGCACGATATCGAGAAACGACAATTTCGGCGACCTAAGCAATACAACATCGACATAAAATGAGGGATTAAGTACATATTATTGATTTATCAAGATACAATAGAAATAGGGAATGAGTAGAACCTGTACTACTGCCATTGTTGCCAACCCCTAATTCACTCGGGGTGTTTTACTGTCCGTGTTAACCGTTCCCATGACAGATCCAATGGCCTTATTTTTGTGCACCCTGCAACGCTCAATGTTGTATTAATTTCGAAAGAAATGTTTGGAAGGATAATAAATCAGGAGATTTTCAAAGCGATTGGAACTTAGCCGAATCTGCCGTCTATCTCTCTTTGAGCTGGATTGAACTGTTTAATTTATTCGAATTTTCTTGTTATGTTCTGTTAAATGAAAACGTCATGTTCACAAAACTTTTCTTATAGGTACAGTAAAAAAATTAAAATTAACGCGAATTAGAATATTCAGAATTTACTAAAACCTATTTATGGAACTTTATATCATTTTATCACGTTGCAAATTCTATGATAAGATTTTTTCACTGTATGTAATTTATAAACTTGTTTATATCGAGGGATCAACCACTCCCAAAAATTTGTACTTACAGGTATTCCGGAAATACATGTATTCCCCACCCATTCTCATAAATTCTTAATTATTGCCAAGCGTTTTTGAGTATTGCCAAGGCATTTCCCGTATTACCAGATTTGACTATACATACCATTTTTAAGGTGGCCATTCCCTAGAAAGAGACATCCGATATGGAAATATTTATTATTTTTGGCCATAACTTTTTTTCTTAGTAGGTATATTTAAAGAAACTATAAGAGTACCTAAGTAGAACCATAGCAAGACTATTACTATGAATTTTCATTCAATAATTTCAGCGGGTTGCAAAATAGCTAATTTAAATTTAAAAATTTTGTTAATCTTCCTATTTCGTAGTTTTAAATCGAGCTATTTTGCAAATCACTGAAATTATTGAGTGAAGAGTCAAAGTAATAGTCTTGTTATGGTTCTACTTAGGTACTCTTAAAGTACTTTTAAATATACGTACTAAGAAAGAAAAGTTATGGGCAAAAATAATAAATATTTCCCTATCGGATGTCTCTTTCTAGGGAATGGCCACCTTAAGTTTATTAGACTTCTGTCTAACAATTTGTGTGGACTGTAGGTATTTTTGGGTATTTTATATCCCCTTTAGAAATCGTAACTGTCCTCTCCTTACGAAAATATTTTTAGACTGCATCTGCAACCTAAATGTTGAATTGCCTGGTATAAGACTATATTTTTTCAATATGTATTTGTTTTCTTTTTGGATATCCTTACCTGTTTTTTTACTTCTGTTTTTCCTATTCAGTTACAAACGAGGTTAAAGGTGTGATGGGTTCGCACTTAATTGATGTAGCACTCATTAGTATTGTGTAAAAAGATAACACACACGAGAGGAATTGTCTTCCAGTGTGCAAGAAATAGGAACTAAAAAATCTGTTGCTACACTGTTAATTTAGGCACCCTCACTACAACATATTTATTTTGTTTGTCGTAACCATGATTACATTTGTTTCTTTTATTTCAGGTGGAATGGCCCGTGCCGGAATGGCTTTGAGGAGAGGAGCGAATCAGGGGAATACAGAGTAAGTCTCATAAATAATGTTAAAATATAATAATTGAAGCTAAAGTCGAGGATAAGTGATTTAAAAAAATATACACTATACACTGGGTGATTCAGAACTTATCCGGAAAAATTGAAGGGGATATACAACGGGTCTATATAAATATAATAGCGCAAAGAAAAAATGAAAA
The DNA here is from genome assembly GCA_963583905.1 of Stenurella melanura. Lineage (NCBI taxonomy): Eukaryota > Metazoa > Arthropoda > Insecta > Coleoptera > Cerambycidae > Stenurella > Stenurella melanura. Next base: position 16,947,212 of record OY757311.1, on the reverse strand, counting down.
AATAGCACCTTAAAAAAATTTAAAAATTTTGCTTGTATGCTACTGCTATTCTGGTCGACTGCAATAAAAATTGGAAACAGCAGCTAATAATGAATGAATCGTGAAAAAAGCTGATATTGAACGCAGAGTTGCGAAATGTGAAAACTTCACATAAAAGAAATCGATAACGACAAGAATCTGAGCTAACGTAATTTGTCTTTGAAGTTAAAAGTTTACTTTCAATTATTTATTTACTTTAAATGCTTACAAATTTTGTACATACCTGATGTTACGTTAACTGTTCGAAATTTTGTCCGCCGTCGTGTATGCACTTTTGACAACGTCGTATCCAATTTTGCCTCAGGTCCATATACTCCGCGTTGCTATACACATATGGCATTTAGAAAAAACTCACGGCACTAAAATAAAAAAAAACACCCACTAACAATGCGATTAAATCACAAACTAACGACGCACGACTGGAAATTTGACAAAGTAAACGATGGAGCGAGGGGCGGTGCACAAATGTGAACGATCTTAAAAAAAACCAACAGAATATTTTACTAAGAAAGTGTATTTTTTATTCTTAAACGTAGAGGGAATGGACCTATTTACCGCTAATTTCAGAGTTTTTGACAGCTCTCTCTTATTTTGACTTCACTGTGCGGCATTTGATTCGGTAATTTCAAGCCTTAATGACAAAATTCTTGTTCGCATACTGAGATTTTAATATATCTATATTATTCTTAAGCAATATTTCCTCTTCTTTCGACTAGTTGAAAAGAAATAGACTATTAAAGTTATATGAAAAAATATACAGAATTCACCACCAAGCAAACTTCTAACAAATTGGAAATGAACGAATTATCATGATGAAAATTACCATGCACATATTTCCACCCCCAAATTACCAAACATGCGCCCAACCACACGCCCCTTATCAACGTATTAATAACACCCGCTAACATCTACAAAGTCATTTTGATATAATTTTCTTTTTTCTCGCTTTTGAAAACTGACTCGACAAAATTACCCTAAGTGTCTCGAAAAACTTAGTGTTCACTTCCAACATTTTCCTCCCCCCATTGCTACTCCCGTAATCGTGCAACCTCCAGACTTCTTCTATGCGACGCAGAAGGGCTCAACCATATACATATTAACTATATACCATGGGTTTCGTTCGTGACTTGACGCCAAGGAAAGCCTATCTCTATCCTTTAAGAGTACTCTGGGTATGGTGCGCACGCCTTAGTGATGCGAGATTGTGACAGTTCAACTGAATATAGAAGGTAAATGGTCACAATCTAATCGGATAAATTGACCACTGGCCTGTTACATATAGCGCGCTTCTTACTCCTACATCAGATCGTGTCGTCAGAGCGTGCGCGTTGGGACTCAAGTTCCCCGCAGATATAGAAAACTATCTCCTTCTCTAGCCTCAATTCCATACATAGTGGCTTATAGCGTGTTACCAGTATATAGTTAATAGGTATATGGGCTCAACCTACACAATAATACCAAAAACACTCCTATTGGACTAGTCCTGCGTTCAGCGGTCGCGACCGAACATTTGTTACACTTTAAACGTTTATACCTCCCTATACACAGATCTTATGAGATACAAACGTTTAAAGTGTAACAAATGCTTGGTCGCGACCGCTGTTGTTGCACGGACGATCTCTTTCTCTGAAAGAAGAGAATGTTACAAAAATAGAAATTGTAAAATTTACCTAATGAAATATTACAAAAATAAAATGTGACTATTTAAACAGAATCAGAAAACTCTACTATAGATAAATTTGGAATTTAAATTAAAACTTTAGCCCTGAGGACTTTGATCAAAACTGCCTTTACCAATTTATGACAAGGAATTTAACTCTACTTAAGATTGTAATAAAATTTTAATCACAAAAAAACTATTAAGAAAATAGAGAGAAAATTTAATTAATTAATCGCATAAGAAACAAAATGCGATAAAATTGACTTTGGGTTTCGATATCTTAATAATTCAATAAGCAAGACAAAATATGAATAAAAACCTTAATTTATGGTGTGAGGTCGTCCGTGCAACAATAAAAAATTCTAGATTATTCCCGATATGCACCGAGACTCAGGAGCCTCATCTAACAGCTGTGAGCAACACTGAGCTTAACCCTCAAGATGAGTGAACAACTATACAAATTTTACAATAAGTTATTCTAATTAAAGAAAAAAGTTCACTCACCGCAGGTAAATTTCTCCAGAAATGTAGTTCAATGACTACTTACACCAGTGGTCCTGCCTCAAATTGTATGACAGGATTTATGAGTCCTATTTTCGTAACATCCAGCGTTACATTACCGAATCCTTAAACATCTTCAATGTTAACACACAATTTCACCTAATTCATGAGATAAAAAAAGATGCTTCCAGATTCATTGCTGTTAACGTTTTGGATTGTCATTTCTACCCCTTTCAATAATATCTCCTGAAGATTTCAGTGAACTCGGATTGTTCCGAAGTTAAAACCTATTTCTGCAGTGAACTGATATAAAAATTATCGAGTTACTGATTTTTGAAGAGGAACGAGCGTTTTCTGAAATCTAGGCTGAAATGAAACGGTAGACAGCTGCTCGTAAAAGAATCTTTAATCAAGTAATTAATTTGCTGCGAAAAATCCTGTTATAGAAAAGTTAGTAACCATAAAAATCTAGATATTACATAGTACGTGACATAAAATCAATTTTTTCCTATCATTGGAGTTTTGATAGATGGGTGTGCGTATACGAGAATAGTAGTTAGCTTGGCCATTTATCATTTTGTATACGGAAGTCTATTGGTTTTATGCTTAAATAAATCTACATGTTGTGATCAGCTACTACTAAAGTTACTATCAAAATACGGAAAAGCGTATATTAAACTATATCCTCGTACGACGACGCGGTATGGAGTAGGTGATTGATTATATTTAAGTTATTTAAAAAGAATAATAAATACTTGTAGGTTTCGAGAAATAAATGCCTTTTCGGGTGTACGTAAACTGCTTAAAGTAATATCAACTACTCTGGATTTAACATAGGCGATATGGGCAACATCTTAATAATAAGTGTTAACCTAGAAATACCATTATTTGGGTATATCGCATACTTGCTTATAATTTGTTGTTTATTGCTTGGATAGGAGATATACAAACAAGACCATTATACCCTAGGGCCAAAAAGAGCAGGGCACTTTTGAAAAACATTGAAAAAGCTATTTTATTTCGTTTCGTTTCATTTAAGGTGCTATTAGCTACACAGGTACAAAATTTATTACATTATGGAAAACTTTTATCTGGAACACTTAAAATTAAAATTACAGTTGGAGAAGGATCCACTGAAGGTGGTATCGCCTTCTGATGACCAATTTCCCGAACCCTGCACATTGCTTTGACCACTTTTGACCACAGTGTGTTCGGGCAGAATGTTTCCGCCTATAAAAAATAAGAAGTATGTAAAGACAATAATTTATCAAAAAAATCATAAAGGTGTTTACACACAACTTCCCTCTTTATTTGTGCATGGCGGTCACTCTAAAAAATTAATAATAATTACGAAATGACATTGAAAATAATAATCGGAATATAGCTATCACTATTATTACAAAGAAAACCTGATAAGTTTTGGTCAAAATAATATACAGAGTGCTCATCCAACAGCAAAAGTTTAATGCTAAATGACAGGTGCCAAATATGGAAGGCTTGCGCAAATACCTTTACAACTGTCCACTATGAGTGAATTATTTCTTGGGATGACCACCCTGTACATTTTTCAATAAAAGTATAATAGGTGCATATGCCAAATATTACCATCTGTCACATTTTCAATTCCACATTTACGTAGTTGAGCGGAAGTAGTGTGGTGGTTAAAGAATTGAATTTATTTTGAAATTGTTCAAAAATGTTGGTAAAAATATTTTCAACATTTTTTTCTTCTGAAATCGGTTTAGAATGTCATGAAACGTAGAAATTTTAAATTTGAGCAAAAAGGAAAGTTTCCTTCTAATCTCTAGTAGTGGTAAAAAAATATTACAAATTAAATTTTTTTAAAAATAGGTGAATGCCACGAAACGTGAACATTTTAAATTTGAACAAAGAAAAAAAAAATTCCACCTAAAAATTTTCTAATATTTTTTTTTTCTGAAATAGGTTTAGAATGTCATAAAACGTGAAAATTTGAACAAAAAAAAATTTTCTCCATCTATTCTGGTGGTAAAATATTTTTCCAAAATGGTAAAAAAATGTTGCAAATTTTTTTTTTCCGAAAGAGGTTTGGAATGTCATGAAACGTGGAAATTTTAAATTTGAGCAAAATTTTTTTTTTATCTATTCTATAGTAGTATAAATAGATTAAAAAATTTTTAATTTTTCAAAAAAATTTCTAAAATTGTTTTAAAATAGGTTTAGAATGCCATGGAAAAATGGAAGTTTTAAATTTGAACAAAGGAAAAAAAATACGTCTATTTTAGTGGTAACATTTTTTCAAAAATGGTAAAAAAAATGTTCTACAATTTTTTTAGATAGGTTTAGAACGCTGTGAAACGTGCAAATTTTAATTTTGAACAAAGAAAAAAAAATTCCATCTATTTTAGTGGTAAATTTTTTTTTCAAGTGTTGGTAAAAAAAATTTAAAAAAAAATTGAAATAGGTTTAGAATGCCATGAAACGTGGAAATTTTAAATTTGAGCAAAAAAAAATTTTTTATAATTTATTCCCTTTGGACCCTGTATATTTTCCAGTGAAAGTTTAACCATTTCTTTGCTGACAGTAGCGTCAACTACCTACCAAATTTGACTGCTCTCCGTCAAGTAGTTTTTTTAGTTAATGCACCAACAGACAGACAGACAGACTGACTGACGGAATTGAAAAACCTATATTTTCGTAATCTACGTGTTCTGAAACGTCAAAATCCGAAAAAGTCTCGGAGGGTGATTTTTTCTCGAATACAATAGTTCCCTTCGATATGCGAGGGAAGTAAAACACAAAAAGTTGAAAATTACAATAATAGGTACGTACCAGTTCGTGGAAATAAGCCATTAGAACTGTCTCGCTGACAGTTACAGGATGTCTCTTCTCTTAGTTCATTGTTGACATTTTTTATAATCTTTCTCATATAGTGATCGCGATTTTTTTTTGTAGCAGTGCCTCATTTGCTTCTGCGGCTCTTTGGGCAAGGATCTGTGGAATTTCTTCGTCCTGCATGATCACTTTTAGATAGTTGCATTGTTATGGATACAAAGATAAACGCAAGGACCGGCAGCCGCAAAGCCATATCTGTTTCATAAATTATTAAATTCATTTGTTACATTTAAATTATGTAGTTATATAAAGTAGAGTGAAATATAAAACGTTGTATGCCCGCTGGTGATATAGGATGTTTATGCCCTTGTGTCACTATCTATCTTCGGGCCAAGGCCCTCGGATAGAAATTCGTCACCCGCGTGTATAAAGATCTCTATATCGCCCTTGGTACATAAATAACTATTCCAATGAAGTGTACAGAAATAAAAGATATTACAATGAAACTTTAACCATTATACTAATTATAATAATTAAGAATATAACTAAAGAAATTTTACGTCAGTTTTTCAAGATTATCCATTCTTTACAATTATCATGTTAAAAAAATACTATCCTAAGGGTTGTAAACTAGTACCAAAGAGGCTGAAACGGATGAAAAAATCGAAATTTCATAACAGGGGATGAGGGGATTTTTTTAGTATGCTCTTATGAATTTTCGATTTTGTTACCCTTCTCAACCCCTTTGGTACTCTTTTTAACACCCTTAGGATGTTCTTTTAAACATGATGACTTTAAAGAATGGAAAATTTGAGTAGGAAATTCAAATTTTCAAACCAAGAAATGAAGAGCTTAATTTGTTACCATTTTTTGTCAATATTTGACGTTGAAAACAGCATTTGTTGCTCATGTTTACAACTTCAAACCCTTATTTAACCGTAACCAGTGAGTTGTAGCCCAAAAATGACTTTAAAATACTAAAGTTGACACATTTTTACCCCCAAGAAGACATTTACCCTTTACATTTTATAAAAATTGAAACCAGAGTATAATTTTGCCAGTTTTTTGGCGTTTTGGGCAGAAATGGTTTAAATTATGATCATACTGTATTTGTATTGTGATAACTTTTTTATATTGTACATTTTCTATATACTTATTAACTATTTTCTTTGGGTCGTGGTCTTCTTTACTTTGCGTCAGAAAAAGAGTAATAAAGCGTGTTATTTGGGATAGACTCTTTGTGACTGTTCATACTATTTTTACACTTTGCAATTTTTAAGCTTTCAAAAGTATCCGGTTGTCTATTACTTGTTATATTTTTCATTAACATTACATTTTTGATATATGTTCTATAATTGATATCAGAGGCATATTGGTCATTATATTTCGTATTGCCGTTCTCTAATTACAATAATTACACATGTAGTTGCAATTTTTTCTGAGCTCTGGAGCACGAAGTTTAAAGCCGATTTCTCCGCCACTGGGTCCCCGGCTCCTTGTCGTTCGATCACTCGTCATTCACCATTACAATTTTTTCGTGCGCTCTGTGTGGACGTCGTTGTGTGTGACCAAGGATTAGTGCTTAGTGAAGGGTAGTGTTTGTAACAAGAAATCAAAGCAAAAGAATTATTACAAGATATCCTAGGAAATTCAAGTAAGTTTTACTCATGTTTCAAATAATATTTCAGATTCAGCAAAAAAGAGAAATGGAAGAAAAACGACCCGTGCATTAAGTATAGTATAAGTACCCACAGGTCTATCAACTATCTTGCACTTAAACTTAAACATTATTCCCACTGGATTTTGTTTAAGATTATTCCCACTGGAATATTTGGCATAGTTTTTCCACTGAATTACTAATGTCTCAAAAGGGTCGCAACGGTCCTTCAACCAAACAAATTTCCCACTGGAATTTTATTACTGTCTATTCCCACTGGAATAGTTCTTTCTCCAGTTTTTTCCACTGAATTACTGAAAATTTTTACTTGAGTGCCGCAAACAAAACTCCCACTGGAATTTTGTTGGCTCCCTATTCTCACTGGAATGGTTTCTTCATACAGTTTTTCCACGGAATTACTATTTCTTATACTAAGAGTCGCAGAGCTAGGTCGGCGCTGTATCGCTGAGGCAGTATCGCTGACGCTGTAATATAAACATGACAAATATCACGTTCTTGCACATTCTAAGATATCTATAATTTCACACGAAATATTTTAGGTGAACATTGATAAACATTGTCCATAGGCGACTCGGAAATATATGAAGGGTCACAGCCCAGTGAATATGAAGATCCGGAGATGAACTGTCCCACCTCTACTTTAGCAGAGGTAAAGTTCAAACACCCAATGGTGTGTTAGCGCTGCTAGAGAAAAAGTCAACGGAAAATGTGGGACTGGAAGTAAACTATGATATTTCCGATGTCCTATCAGTTTTCCTTACAAAAGGACTGGATGGTGAGGGACGGAAAAGTACACTTGATTAATATCCTTCTTTAATGGGATGTGAGGCATTAAAACCCCCTCGGAAATCAATGCAGAAATTAAACCGTGCTTAACGCATGCAATTCTGAGACAAGACATTTTTTACAAAACTGCAAAGCCAATTAGCGGCAGTTGGTGCGTTGGCCGTCCCATTAAATAACCTTTATGAAAAAACAATGACTCACCACCTACGCAAGAAGAATTAGAAAAGCTGGGTGATCCACTGAAGCTTCTGGCAGATGTTTTTCATTCTAGCCCCAAGTTTGGACAACTCAATAAAGGATGTCGTAGAAAAATGTTCAATAGATTCTTTGCTATTTGGACAAAATTTCTTAGAAAAACTAAAATCTTCCACTGAAGCAACGAAGTTGGGCACGTCTATTAAAAAGAAGCATAAAATCGCACGTACAAGACCCGTTTCTTTGACAGTGTCTCGTTTTGCTTCATCCTCCAAACAAGTAGCCGGGCCATCAGGACGAGGTTTTCATTATTTTCCTCGCCATACCCGTCGAAGTCTCGGTACAGAAAAGAGGAGGAGGGGAGCATCGTCTACGGAAGAGGCAAACCCAGGAGGTGCGGCCGTACCAGCACTAACACAGGTGACTCAGATACATGCCGGTCGTTTATCCCACTATATAAATCGCTGGTCATTAATTACTAGTGACATAACTATACCGACAGCGGTTATAGGTTATCAACTGCCTTTCATAATAAGGCGGGTACAATTACATCCACCAAATTCAGATTTAAGACAAAATAACTCAAAACAACTGGAAAATACTTTAGCAAATTTAATATCTCTGGGAGCAATATCGCTTACTAGTCCAAGAGTTAACCAGTTTGTTTCTTCATATTTTCTCGTACTGAAACCGGATGGTTCCTCTAGATTTGTATTAAACCTCAAAAAATTAAATACATTTTTCAACCCCTCCCACTTTAAGGTAGAGGATTACAGGACAGTATTACAATTAATTTTTAAAAAATTGTTTCATTACCACGACAGACCTCAAAGATGCATATTTTTTAATACCAATTCTTGAGAGACGCAGAAAATATTTAACATTCAAATATAAGAATACTTATTACACATTTAACTGCCTTCCATTTGGGCTTAGTACTGCTCCTTATATATTCACAAAAATGTTCACACCGGTCTTACGATATAAGCAAGATGGTTCTTAGGTTTATTTAAAATTTCAAGAAATTAGGTAAAGATGTCTAATTCCTCCCCAAATGGAGTATTACAAGGCAATATTACAATCAACCTATAAAAATTGTTTTATTGAGATTTTAGATCTCAAAGAAGTTAATTTCTTGATCAATACATATTCGAGCAAAAAAAAACAAAATCTTATGATTATATTCAGATCCAGACATTATGTTCCAACTGTTTTCCATTTGGTCTTTGCACAGCACTTTATTTTTTCACAAAGATTTTCTAACCTATCTTAAGACACACGGTATCACATGTGTAGCTTATCTCTCTACGATATGATCATTATCAGCCAAAAAAAAAAAAAAAAAGGCGCCCAGGCTGACATTCAATTTGGGGTTCATGATAAACGTTGAGGAAAACTCAGCATTGCCTTCACAACAGTGCAGATAGTTGGAATTTATATTCGACTCTCGTCAGTCAACAATATCCTTACCAAAAGAGAAAAGGGTCATTATTCTAGAATTCATTTTAAAAACATTATCTAAAAACAAAATTTCTATACAAAACTTGCTCAACTATTAGGAGATTTTCGCTTCATGCATAAATACGAAGGATAACTTTCCTGCTGCCAAGGATTCCCGGTCACGAAATATTAAGACAGAATATTCATTAGAACAGGAGGCTTTTCTTCAAAATTCGGAATACCAGATATAGACCTTTTTGATACAAAATTAAATGCTAAATGTGCTTAGATATAGACCTTTTTCTACAAAATAAAATGCTAAATCTGCCCTTTACATTTCTTGGAAACCTAATCCAGACTCCTTGGGAGTGGATGCTTCTACTGTGGATAGGAGAATGTTTTTTTTTTTTTTTTTATTTTTTTTTATACTTTTCCTCCTTTTTATTTGATTACTAAATGCTTGCTAAAAATAAATAAAGAAAAAGCTAAAGGAATTCTAGTAGTTCCACCTGGGATACTCAACCGTGGTACACTCTATATACATATATATAAAGAAAAAAAAAACTACTAGTAAACAAACCTTTAGTTTTTCAACCTAGTGAGACCTTGTTAGTTTCCCCTTTCAGGCAGAAGCTTCCTTTTTTGGCGGCACCTTAGAGGAGTTCCGACAATAGGGTTTTCACATATTTTGTCGTCTATGGCGCCAAGCATTTTCACACAATATAATGGTTATTGCCGTAAATGGTGGAACCACCTCTGCTCATCAAAATCTACATATCTATTCATTCGACATGATGTTTTCATTTCTGACCGAACAATTTGATGAAGGTGCCTCATACTCCACATTAAATTCACAATATTCTGCTTCAGGCAGAAACCTGCACAACCTAACTATCAGACAACATGGGATCCCTCCCTTGTCTAACAGATGTATCAATGCCGCAATTAACTTGCAAGCTTGTTACATTACTAGCTCTAATCACTGGACATAGAATTCAGACTTTATCAAAAATTCGGCTCACAAATATTAATCATTTCAATGATAGATTAGAAATCAAAATATCAGACTTGATAGAAACTCCCAGTTGTACAAATTGCCAACCATCACTAGTTGTTCCATATTTTAATGATAATTCTTCAATATGCCTAGTCTCAGTAATTAACGTTTATATATATATAAAAAAAAAAACACAGATTCACAGATCTGGGGAAACATCATTTAATCCTAACATGAAAAAAAAAAAAAAAACACATCCAGCAACCACTCAGAGAATTACTAAGTGGATATAAAAGACGTTGGCTGAGAGTGGAGTAGACATTAGTCAATTCTCCAGTCATAGTACGCGACACGCCGCGACCTCTGCAGCCTATAGGGCTGGAGTTTCAATAGAAGCCATTAGGAAAGCTGCTGGGTGGACATAGTCAGATTTTTAACAGATTTTATAATCGTCCCCTCTTGTCTGATCCTACATTGTTTGCTAAGAGTGTGATAAACACCAGTATAAAATAGGATAATCTTATAACAGTATCTTTTTTTTTTTTAACATTATGCTTACAGAACTAAAGACAAATGTTTACTCACCTTTTTTGTTATAAGAATGTAAGTATAACCTTTATAAGTAAAAACTATATGAAGGCATCCTTACGATCTAGATCATTTTTCTTTAAACATCTACATGTGTAATTATTGTAATTAGAGAACGGCAATACGAAATATAATTAAAAGATCAATTGACTTACCTTAAGGAAAATTGATCGGAATTATATGAGTATTGCCGTTCGAAGAATTACAATCCCACCCTTCCCTTACCCTGCTCGATCTAGATCTTGTTTTTCAAAAATTGTAATGGTGAATGACGAGTGATCGAACGACAAGGAGCCGGGGACCCAGTGGCGGAGAAATCGGCTTTAAACTTCGTGCTCCAGAGCTCAGAAAAAATTGCAACTACATGTGTAATTATTGTAATTCTTCGAACGGCAATACTCATATAATTCCGATCAATTTTCCTTAAGGTAAGTCAATTGATCTTTTAATAATAAGACGTTTCAATTCTTCAATATTTGTGCCATATTCGCCTTAAATCTAGCTTTAATTGGACGTTGCGTTTGTCCAACATATTTCAGATTAGAATTTCTATTTCCATAAATTCCGTACCCTCAGTTTAACTCCTCTATTTTATTCTTTCGGCTGCCTAAAAGTTGTACTTAGGCTACGAGTAAACCGGGTTGTGTTCAGGTTGAAAGGTCGAAGAGTTTCGAAAGATATTCTTAAATCACAAGTGTGAAAATAGTTATGGATTTCGAAAATTAATAAAATCATTGCTTTTAAACGTCTGCAAATTTTTTCTTGATATTATTTTTTACTAAAAGGTTTATTTATTTTTCATAAAAAGTTAAAGCTGCAAACCACCTTCAGACCCTTAAAAAATAAGTCCATTGTTTTATTGATATTTTTGCAATGTCTATAAAAGACTTATTGATTACTTATAGTAACCTTTTTTGATAAAATATTTCTCATTGTTTAATATTTCATTGTTAGAAATTAATTTGTCCCTATCACACATCTTTTAACATCGACTGATTTTTAGAATTTAAGTTTCTATTAGTATGTGTTAGTTTTCTATAAACGCTGGTTTCAATTGTATTATTTACTCTTTTAATTTAGACATCTAAAAACGGTAGCTCATCCACTTTCTACTTCTAATGTAATGTAATTTAATAGAAAGTTGCTTATTATTAATATTTTCTAAAAAATTATCTAGTAAATCAACTTCATGAGGCCATGGGACATACAGCCCGTGAAGAAAATGTCACAAACAACACGTATATAATAATTTTGTTGTTGATTATAGATGTCCATTGAATTTAATTACGTGAATGTGATGATTGTAAATCACTAGAATCGTGGTATGAAATTATTTTAGTAGTTGTACTAAGGGAGCCAGCCCCAAATTAATAAAAAATAATTTCTTCGTTGTTTTTAGAGTGTTCGGAAGAGAGAAAACTTTTAATTTTTTACGAGGAAAGGAAATTTTTTACAAAAACACCTGCTGTATATGGAAAGTTCGAAAATGATCCTATTTCCCTGAAATTATATACAGGGTAAATATTTGCAAAATATGGAAACCTGGAAAGCGCGAAGAACCTTGATTTGTAAAAATATTGAACACCACGTTTAATATTTTTACAAATCAAAGTAAAAATCATATTATCCATTAAAAGTTATAGAGTGTAGACTTCACCACGGATGGGCCATAAAAGCCCTTTTTTAAACATTGTTCTTTCATGGCCCAATTTCTCAGCCATCTGGTAGCCCCCGGTCTGACTGTTGTGGATATTTCAAAAGATCTACGTATTTATAACAATTTAGACAATTTAAAAGAAGAAATATGGAAAAACTGTTGAAAAAGAACAGAAAAATTATTTTTGAGGTCAAGATTTCGTAATTTACTATAAATTTTAATCCGTAGCATTTTTTCAAATACCATTTCTCGACATTTTTGTAAATAAAGCTACTACAATCCTTGTAATTTTGCACATTTTTGCAAATATTTAACACCCTATATATAAATTTCGAAAAATATTATCATTTTTTAACTTTTCATAACAAGTAGGCGCTCGTATACTTACAAATTAAAATCCCTTCTGCCGAACTCAATCCGTGGACACTGTAGATACTTGTTCAGTTTTATTGACATTGACATTGACTTCCCCTTAGTTTCGTTGACAGACAACCACTGCATATAGTGCCTTGCTATCAGACGTTCCATTCAGCAAAAGAGATCAACTAGAGTAACGCATGAGCCACCAAACATCTGCCGAGACGTGAATAAAAAGAAGAATACAGTTTGTCTTACTTACCATTTTATTTAAAGTGTATTGTTTGTTTTTGTTTTCGATTATTATATAATTTTATAATAAATTTTGAAACGTTGACTTAGAAATCATATAAAGGCAATTTCATAATCCGGTATCTAATTGACAACCTTTCAAATGGTCCAGGATTTGCATATTCATGTTTAAATTGGATACTTTAGATCCAACAGCTACGTATATAAAATTCATGATCCTTTCGACATAATAGAATAATATTATATAATATGTTTATTGTATTTCGTAAACGAAATATCCTCTATTTCGGCAAGAATCAAACGGTCTGGCGCCAATTTGGAGGGCATTTATGAAAATATAAGCGGAACTCCGCCGTTAGCTCGGCAATCTAGATATATGTCGGATTTTATTCAAAATTTCAGCGTGTGTATTCGCTGGGGAGAGAATAAATTTCTATTAAATACATTGAAATGAGATGCCGAAAGAAGACGTTGAACATTTTTATGAGTTCAATTCCGTCTGAATATTATTTCCTGCTCTCCGGGAATATTTCCGAGGCTACGTGAGCAAGAAAATTGTGTTATGTTAATCTCGCTGAGTTAATATTTAATTTTCAAGACGTTTCGCTTAAGGTGTTAAATAATTTGTGTATCAGTCTAGGTAATCGCAAGTCTGACAAACTATTTTGCTGTTGCTGTTTGTTGTGTAAAAATAATTTTGATTTCAAGGTGGAGTTTTTTTGTAATTGTTGCGTCTGGAAACAAATTTGTATTTAATTAATTCGGCAAATCTTGAATAATGATGCCAAGAGATTTACAAACTAGGCATTCGGTGCAATTATGTGCAAATTTGCTTTTTTGATATTATTAAAATGAAGTACTTGTTATACTAAAACATTTCTTGATATTTAAATAGCATTCTATCGTTCATCAAATTAAAATTTCGACAAATAAATAACATACAATTTTAGTAATTTGCCGTGTATGTCAAACACACTATGATTGGCGGTGACGTCATCGGTTTTATTAGTGGCTGAAATCGCGTTTTATATATGTGATTAAATAAGTAATGTCTTTTTTTTCTAATTCTTTGGGACTTCCTGCATACGTATTTTTTTCCTTTTAAGCGGTGCTCGGAGAATTTACAAAATATCACAATTAACCAGAACATTACTGGTAAATAACCGCTACGCGTGTGACTTTTACGTCAAAGGATCAGTTAGAGGTTGCGTTTTTAAAACAAATAACAGAAATAAGTATAAAAACTTGAAATTAAATATTTCGCCGACGTTTCTAATCTGTTTCCTTTTTCAAAGCTCTTTTGAAAAATCTTTTCTGCTGTGTATGATAAATACACTTTTAATATAAAAAATCTACTCTTCCCCATCCTCTTAGTGGCAAGAGACCGTTTTTTTCCCGTACCAGCAATCAAAATTCATCAGTGTTGTTAGTGAGAGTTTGTAATTTTAGTTAATTTTAATTATTTTAAAACCTGTTAGGTTATAAACAATTTTAATGTTATATTTTTCTTCAATTTTTTGGGACTTCGTGTCGAATTGTTCCGTAGATGTCTGTACAACTTGGTTGCCAATGTTAAAAGAAGAACTTCACAAACTTAACATTGTATAAAAACTAAAAAAACTGTTAACTATATCAACAGTTCTATGTAAATAGTAAGTATCTATGGATATTGAATATAACAAACATTTTTAGAGCTGTGTATTTATCATATACAGCAAAAAAGATTTTTCAAAATAGCCTTGAGAAAGGAAACAGAGTAGATTTCCGAAACGTCGGCGAAATATTTAATTTCAAGTTTTTATACTTATTTGTGTTATTTATTTAAAAAAGGCAACCTCTAACTGATCCTTTGACGTAAAAGTCGCAGGCGTAGAGGTTATTTACCAGTAACATACTGGTTAATTGTATATTTTGCAGATTCCTCGAGCACCGCTTAAAAAGAAAAAATACATGTGGCAGGCAGTCCCAAAGAATTGACGAAGGAAAAAATTAAGATAATGCCACAAATAACATTTAGACAATTTTAATGTTAATTTTAAGCCATATATATGACAGTAATTTTAACCGTTTATGTACTATTGTTCTAAAGCCGAACCAGTAGTGATCCGCCCAGTCCTACATTCGCCACAACGCTTTACGTCGTGGTGGTCTGATTGGATCCGGACCGTGATCCGGGGAGGCGATTGTTGTAATGTTAAAGTTGAATAAATTTGTTATGATGATGATGACTAAATATCTAAATACGCATTATTAGGAACTAATCAACCAAAATAATAATTCCCTTCCTTTCCATAAATAACTGAACATGTAACTCTAGTCTAAATAATTACATTTAATCCAAATAATTTCATTTCCTAACATGTTAATTGCCCTTTTTGAGACACGCTATCCCACCTCTCACTGCTAATTTAAACTTATTACAGAACGTCATTTCACGCCCTCTGAATCCCGAACGACCGAAATGTACATTCACATTTACTTTACATATGTAAAGCCAAGGGTAATATATGTTTCTGTCATTGAGATGTAACAAACTGTAACTTGATAAAGAGCGAAAGAGAGAGTGGAAAGAAGCGACGGCATTTCCTGGCAAGTCTTCTTAACAAGAACCCCGTAAATTCCCCTAATGCCATCTGAATATAGGCACGTACTTGCTACATTACATGAATACTTTATAAGTAGATCACTAAAGAAGTTGCGAAAGCATCCATACCGGAGAGCAACAAATTTCAATTCTATGTAGGAGATGCTTGGAGAACATCACCACCTACTCACTTGTATCTTCCACGCTTGCTTAAATTATTGTTATGGGTATTGTTTCGCTGATTTACGGGAAATTCAATACAATTTTATAAGGGTCGTATCTAGCGTATCGCGTGTTAATACCTAATATACTAAACTGTATTAGTACATAAAAACAAGTTCAGAATTTCATCGTTTCATTCAAGAATGAAGCCAAGTTAGCATGACCTAGACTTTTAAAACTTTTGCTTTTTTTTATTGGTAAAGGGGGGATTGTAATTATAAAGCTATGGAGGTAAAAGATTTACGTTACAAACAAGCAGCACAAGTTTATTTTAAATTATAACATACAACAATCGTCTTTCCTGGACACTCACTCCGGAGCCAGCCAGATAAAAATGGCGCGAAACGCCTTGGAACTTGAAGGACTGTACAGGGCAAAGCGTTGAACTTAAAAAAATAAATGTTAACTCTTCTTCGCAGAATTTAAGTTAAGTAACAAATGCCTTATGAAACTTAAAATAATTTAGCTATAATTGAAAAATCGTGTTTATAAATAATACCTCTTGTGTGTGTGTATACGGGAAAATTGGCTACAAGAAAAACCCTTTACGGTGGCCATTTTCTGGAAAGAGACATCCGATAGAGAAATATTCATTATTTTTGGCCAGAACTTTTCATTATTAGTACGTATATTTAAAAAAACTGAAGACTACCTAAGTAAAACCATAACAAGATTATTACTATGAATTTTCACTCAATAATCCCAGTCATTTCCAAAATAGTTAGATTTAAATTTAAAGAATATGTTAACCTTCCTATTTTGTACTATCAAATCGAACTATTTTGGAAACTAATGAAATTATTGAATGAAAATTCTTATAATAGTCTTGTTATGGTTCTACTTAGGTAGTCTTATAGTTTTTTTAAATATACGTACTAAGAAAAATAAGTTATGCCTAAAAATAATGATAAATATTTCCCTATTGAATGTCTCTTTCTTGGAAATGGCCACTTTAAGTAATTAGAACGAGAGAGAGATAGAGAGAGCGGCTGTGCCAAAAGGGTGCATATGAATGTGCAATAAAAATATGCATAAGATGTGTATAGTCTTTATTAAATGACAATTTTTATTTTAGATATCCTAAATAAGTTCACACCGCTTAATTTATCATATCATCAAGTAAAGATAATCCTAAATGGTCAAGATTAATTATACATTTTCCACAAACTTGCCCATTAGCAAAGTTATACCTCAAGGAGGCACACTGTTTCATTTATAATATAGGTACATTAGTGATCTGTCAACTTCTATGTGTTCTGCGCAATTTCATGGCGATGATGCACACATTCAAATAGCTTTCACAGCACCAGATCAATCAATTGCCTTATCAAATGAAAACTTTAAGCAGATATCAGAATATTCGAAAGATGGTAGGGTGAATAATCCAACTAAAACAGCAATCCTATGTATTGAAAATGAAGTGTATAACAGTTTTAATACCTAAATATTAAAAAGTGCTTCACCTGTGCGAACGGCAGCTAGTTTTTTTGTTGGAGATCATATAGCCGTGAGTTAAGAGTGTGGACATTCAAAGGGTGCCACCTGCTGGATACTAAATGTAGTGATATAAATAATTTTGCCAGTCAGGAACAAAATTAAGATAACTAGCAATCATGCGATGGAGTTAATTATCTATCGATAATGTCAAAATTTACACTTCACTATGAAATCTCAAAATCTAGGCAAATAGCAGGTGCACTAGTGCAAATAACAAGTACATGTAGACACTAAACATTTATTACGACACAAGTGAGATGTACAACAACAGAAAATTAAGAAAACTTCAGATGTTACCTAAACGTGGTTCATACGCATTTTAGAAATTCTGTACACTTGATCTAATGATACTTCACTGAAAAGCAAACTTTACTCTCTGACTGCGATTTTCTTGCAACTATGAGTTATCTGATACACAAATATGAGTTCAAACTTACAACAGCGAATTAAGATTTACTATGAATTAAATTTACAGCTCATCACTAAAATATTAGGTAATAGCAATATCTCATGAGCTGACAACTGCTTACACTTAGATGGTAATGAATGTTCTAAAATATGTATATTCTATGAAAAGCATTTCATATGTAACATAGTGGAAGGTAAATTAGCATCACATGGTACCATACGCTGCCTTCACAGTTAGAATCTATAATATAAACTTTATAGTTGCAAAATTGTGGTATAATTTACTTTAATATTTGAACAAAAAAATCATTGAGTAAATCTGTAATAATTTCCCTTAAAAATGTATAACTAAAATGAAACAAAAAACCTGATCAGAGCCTTGGCATTTTCTATTACTACTGCAACGTGACCTGTCCCCACTTCCTAGACGTACTCGACGTTGGCTACGACTACAACTCTGTGCTGCACCAAAAGTCCTTCCTTAAGTCTCTTGGACACAGCTGCGAACAACTCTCCGAGCCAAAACTTCTCTAAATCTCAGCAACGCCCATACATAACTAAACTTCTGAGTAATAGACTTGCTCCTATTACTACTCCTCTGAATACTAGGCCCTACATAACCAAAATTACAGCACCAAATCTGCTGGGCCTTTACATAAACTGTAAAATTGCCTGACCCAAATTGTCTCTGGCCTAACTCAAATACATGCCTGCCCCAAATACTCTGTAACAATTACAATAAATAGGAACTAAATAAAACACCAAACTAAACAAAGTAAAAGTTTGTTTTTTAATGAAGTATTATTTGTTAGCTTACAGTTGTATTGAAACATATTCTTTATAGGATTTTGCAAACAGCAGAGAAAATAAGTATCTATAACTAAAAGAAAAACTTTGTGTAAAAATATTAATGAAATCTTTGCATTCTTTCGATAACCTGAATTCTGGTTATGCTAGCAAATTAAAATCCTAAAATGAATTTGTCTAATTTCTTATTTAACAATTCTCATTCTAACACTAGTATCCACACAGTCCCCTACGGCCATGCAGATTAAACTAGTATCTACATAACCCCTACTATTATGAAGATTCAGTTAAAAATGAGAACAAAGGCCTAAAATGAATTTATTTATCTACCTTGTCTTAAAAAAATGTTTCATTCTAACGGATTACCTTTTCATGAAATCTATCATTCTATTTCTTGGAAATGTTTAGCCTTTGAAACGTTTTTCGGCCTTATTCTGGAGCTTATCAGAAAGACATAAAGCCACCCATAAAGATATTTCATGCAAAATCAAGACAATTTCTATGAATAAGTGTGAAATAATGATATTTGACATTGACTGATAAAAACAACCTCACCTATCTATTAGCTAACTAGTATTAGAGCCTATGTACTCTATGCATTTTTAAAAATGAATTATTATTTGTTTGCTTATAATTGTATTGAAACATATTCTTTATAGGATTTTGCAAACAGCAGAGAAAATAACTATCTATAACTAAAGGAAAAACTTTGTGTAAAAATATTAATAATAGAATTTTGGATTGATCATTGATCAAAATTTGAACTTCGAAAAATTTTGTATCAGGGATAGTAAAATTAACTATATAAATATTTGGCGAAGCAGGTTCAAACCTTGCTTACCGTGAAATAAAAATTATTCCCAAAAAGTGGTTCGAAGGGCCTCGTTTCTTTTTACATAACACAAAATCATCCTGAATTTTCAAGGAGTTACCTTGGTGATTTGAGAAGCGGTTAAGAAAACCTAAGTACGATTTATTCAGTGACAATATAGAGATTAATTTCAATTCATTTTGATTATGACAGTATTTTACGCTGTGGGACATAAAATGCTAGATTTTAGACTTAAATGTAAGGCGTAGAGTGCATCATTTTCGCTTTACGCCTTTACGCCGTTGTGCACAAAAATAAAGACCCCCAACAAGAATGTTTAACCACCATAAAACCGACTGTTAGCAACATCATCAAGCAAAGTTGTGAGCGCTTCCTTATCAGTTTTTAATATTCCGTCAATGGCATCTTTTTCTTGGATAATATTTAATAAATAGCATAATTGTACATTTAATATTTTTACCAAGTTGACTACATAAAGTTTGGTCGCTGCTAGAAGAAAAGTAGAAAAGTCTCGTGTTATTACTTACATTTTAAGGTAGGTTGTCGCATTTTGTAGTTTGTGTTATATTTTTTGAGTTTTGTGTTATTGTGGATCGTGTCGATTTTAAACAAATTTTTTGTTAAATTCTCGTCAGATTGATAGATACAAATGTCTCGATTTTGATCATTCTGACATAAAAAATATCACTATTTAATTAAATAAATATTACTATTAGAAGTTAATTTATCTCTCTCATTCTAAAATACATTTTAAAACCTTTTCATTGTTTGGGCCACGGAACGTGAAACTTCCCAATTTCGTATCTTTGTCTATCAATAGGATAGACACATTATTGACATCTGTTCTGGCTTATCATCGTGGCCAGAGCTACAAACAAGCCCTCCTTTCCCTCATCAAGCTCGTCTTGCATTTAATGTTTTGTACCCATAGTAGGACGCAAATACGCACACCCTTTTCACTGCCACTTTGGAATGACGGAGGGTACATTACATTAAAACAAAGTGGTCAGTCGGTCATGTATTAATATGTGACGTCAGTAGAATACGTATCTGACTTTACTGCATGATTACCCAAAGGTTTATGTAAAGTCGTAACTGCGTTTTATGTATATAACATACAAAATGTTTTTTTATTTCTTTCCGACTTGAAATGCATGGATCTTAGTCTAATAAAAAAAGTTGTATACAAAAGTTTCTTATAAAGAGCTGCGTAGACATAACAATTTTCACCAAATTATAATTCGAAAATAATTAGTGTAACAAAATTCGTACATTAACTGGATAAATACATGAATTTATTATTATTACTATTATTATAGACATTCGGCAACACCCAACTACAACTTTTTCCGTTGTCAAAATCTTTTATACCATCAACAAACCGGTACCGTCTAATTGGTTAATCATAAGCGGGATGCATTTACAGTAAGTATTAATTAATCATTTAAATTTTCTTGTGTAGTGTATGCCTCTAGTTATTATGGTAATGAATTCGCATAATTAGGTACAGAGTTTTCTGTAAAGTGAACAATGGAACTGTCTGTTTCGTATTCATTTATGCAGAAAAGATTCTGCTTTGAAGTTCTTCTGACATCAGGGCAACTTATATTTGCTTGTTTTGCTATTTTAAGTGGTTTCAAGCAAGTTTTGAGATGTTTCTTTATATGAAAACTTTTATTCGCTCGACAAAGTATATTATAGTTTTGTATAAATTTTTTTAACTTCTAATTACATTCAACTAGATTGGTAAACTTTAAAAGCGGAAATGGAGTTGAATGATAAAAAGTAAATCGAACTCTGTTAATGTTGTAGTGGCATTCCCATTAATTATTTCAAAAATTCAGTTATACCAGAATATTTATATTATTCTATTAGAATAAGTGGTTTGGGCGCCCAATTCGAATGCAGGTTTTTTGCTGGAATTAGTTCAGGGGACACTACCGATTATAAAAATCCTTATTACCAGACGGTAACCTCTTCTGGCAATGTTTAAAATAATTCTGTTTATGGCAAATGGAAATATTAAAAAATTTTTAATAAAACAATTTTTTTTTAATATTTTTTGACCGGTTTCCAACAAGAAATGTTCGATAACTTTTTTTCGTAAAGTTGATATATACAGACTGTCTATTTTACGAGGGCCACACCAAATATCTCGCTTAATATCTATTGTAGAAGAATATAGTTTTAGAAACAGTTATCCCATTTTTTGTGAGCTATATTTCAGTAAAAAGAAATTTGAAATCCATAGCCTACTTTATGAGATATATTACAAAAACCTGAAAAATAGGAAAACCACAAACGGTTATAGCTTCCTCATTTGAGGAGATACGAAAAAAGTTAAAGGAATGAAAGTTGACGGCAAAGACAATAAGAATAATAACGTGTAACAAAAAAATCGAAAAATGCAGTTGGCTTTGACATACGCTATTGTGCAAAAATGAAAAATACATATCTCAAAGTAGGCCATGACGCCATTAATTCCGTTATTTTTTCCTCATTCCAACGATATAAAACATGTCACAGAAATTTTAACCGATAGTGTCAATATTTAATATTTTACGAATACCACAATTCATATAATTGAATCGTAACAATCAGCTGTGCCATAATAGTAAAAATTCACTTTATAATAATTATAATTCCGTAATTATTTATTACAATTTAATACAAACCAATAAATATCTCATAAATAAAAATACAAGTACAAAACGAACATCCAAAGAAAAAAACGAAAAACTATGTATAACAGTACTACCTACTACTATATTGAAAAGAAATGGTGTGTATTTATTTTTCTAACTACAAATGCTTAAATTGTGCACCATGCATTCTGACACATAAACGTGCTCTACGAGACACGTCACGCATTACATTTTGGAGCATTTCAGGAGTAAGTAATTGCCTCACATGCGTTTCGAATTCTGGTTTTGATGTCCTCAATATTTTCAGGGGCAGTTTAAAATACCTTGTCTTTAATGTAACCCCAGACGAAAAAATCCAAGGGAGTAATATCTGGTGATCGAGCTGGCCATAGAATGGGTCCATAGGTGCCTATCCAGCTATCTGGCATAACTTGATTTAAATAATTTGTACATATTACAGCAGTGTGAGGTGGAGCCCCATCTTGTTGAAAATATGAATAATTTAATCTTTCTGCCACTGTTAATTCATAAAGAAAATCTTGAAATTCGTTTTGCAGGAAATTAAGGTATCTACGAGCGGTTAATTTGCCATCATAAAAATAAGGTCCAATTACTTTAGTCCCTAAAAGACTCAACCAAACATTTGTAGAAAATATTTCTTGGAAAGCAGTCTCTCTGCACCAATGTGTATTTTCTCGTGTCCACTTATAATGCATATTTCTATTGAAAAATCCATTATTAGAAAAATTTGATTCGTCCGACCAAAGAATTTTGCTACATATCAGCGCGTCATTCCTTTTCTTATTTAATAACCATCTACAAAATCTTACTCTCCTTGGCTTATCTCCCTCATTTAAATGTTGAACTTTCCTCATTTTGTAGCATCGAAATCCGTTTTTTTTCAATATTTTTCTTGCACTGTCTTTTTTTATGCGACAGTTTCTCTGAATTTGTCTCAAAGAGGTTTCCTCATTTTGGTTAACATAATTCATTACTCTATTCACTTTTCTTACATTATCCGCAACATGCGCTCGCCTTACTACTTTTTTTAAAAATGAACCGTGCGTTTTTAGATTTTGAACTAACTTCCTAAACATAGTTCGATTTGGTTGCGGAGCATCTGGAAATCTATCTCGGAAACCGTGACTGCCATCTCAGCGTCAAAATTGCACTGACAATAAATGCTAATCATATCGAATTTGTTATTATTGGTGTACACCATAATTACTGATATAAAATTTGTCTTAGAACTCGACAACGCAACATACAACAGTGACAATCTGTCAAATTTATTAATAACTGTATACATTGTTTTTCACTAATTATGGCACAGCTGATTGTTACGATTCAATTATATGAATTGTGGTATTCGTAAAATATTAAATATTGACACTATCGGTTAAAATTTCTGTGACATGTTTTATATCGTTGGAATGAGAAAAAAATAACGGAATTAATGGCGTCATGGCCTACTTTGAGATATGTATTTTTCATTTTTGCACAATAGCGTATGTCAAAGCCAACTGCATTTTTCGATTTTTTTGTTACACGTTATTATTCTTATTGTCTTTGCCGTCAACTTTCATTCCTTTAACTTTTTTCGTATCTCCTCAAATAAGGAAGCTATAACCGTTTGTGGTTTTCCTATTTTTCAGGTTTTTTTTTAATATATCTCATAAAGTAGGCTATGGATTTCAAATTTCTTTTTACTGAAATATAGCTTACAAAAAATGGGATAACTGTTTCTAAAACTTTATTCTTCTACAATAAATATTAAGCGAGATATTTGGTGTGGCCCTCGTAAAATAGACAGTCTGTATATATATATTTTTTAATGGCCTTATTTATATTAATGTCCTGGCGGAGTTCAGCTATTGCTGTTCTACCACTTAACCAGGACACGTACACATAGACACGAACACAACAACCATTCTCTGCGATATTGCCATCTATCGCAGCTGAGACTCGAACTCAGGAGAGATAACAGTGACTAGACATGTTGTACCACTCAACAGTGGTCTAGCTCACTACTACCTTCTCGGTAACACATGGAAAACGCCACTAAACATCCATACCCTCGCCAGAATTCGAACCCGGGACTCGGTGGTCGCAAGCCAAACACATTAGCTCTGCGCCACCGAGCTGTTCTAAATGTTCAATTTTTAAAAATTGAAAAAATCGCCAATATCTCGTTTTACGCTCTAAAAGCATAATAAAAACCTGTTCATCTACTCTGGTTAGATTATATATTAATTACTTAACTGCTTTTGAACATGTAGTAGTAGCCATAAACAAATAGTGTGACTTATAATAACACACAAGTACACGGAGATTGAGAAAAGCTGAATGCGACACTCCCTAAAGATTTTTTGTCTGCCACTTACAATATTTTGAGATATTTTCAATATTTGCACGTTGGCGACAGTGACTTATGTCGCGCGACGTCACAAATTTTGATATTCATTATAGCTTAGGGACAACAAACCGAAATTCCCAAAGTGTTTAATGGCAACTAACAGAGCTTTTTATTAAGTTACTATTTTTATTATACAAGATGCCAAGTTTTGGCTGTATTATTAATTGGGAAGTGTGGCAATACAATATGACGTCAATTTTTATTAAATATCATGGATTTTTCAACTAAGAAAAAAAGGGGTTGGAACACGTCAACTGATGATTGCAAGCAGTAAAAGAAATCATTTTACAGGAGTATTCCAAGCATTTTTTTAATGCCTAATTTTTATATGTTAAAGCTACAATTTTGTTTTTAAAGTGGGTTTATCTCGTAGGCCACACTGCTGTGTGACAAGACCAGAATCAAGTTAGGTTTCCTCTCTTAGCATGAGATTCAACATAAAACCCAGATATGAAACCGAAAGTGGTTGGGATAAAATAAGTGCTGCTATAGCAATCTATAAACAATTTGATATAGAAATTAACGGTTTATATTGGTTTCACTGATATTTTTCGTATATAAACTTGAGTTGAGCGAAGAAGAGGCTTGTGAAGAGCACGAGTAATGGACAATTAAACGGTCAACCCTGCCAGAGGTCCAAAAGAAGGATAAGGCTCTTATACAACAGGGTGTGCCCGGTTCCCTGAGGCTGACGCTAGCGACATGACATTTTTAATCACCCTCTTGCCATTCATCCCTCGGCACGTTTCTCACCAATATATTGGATTGGGTGAATTTAAAATATCAAAATTCTGCTTGATCCTCCATTTTGACGCCACCATTTTCAATTGTTGAATTTGGACCAGATAATTCTCATCTGCAACCTCGATAACCCATAGATACCGATTTTCAGTCTAATCCGACGATAATGAATGAAACCTATCCGCCATGTTGACCCTGTCATTTTAAATTTTTAAGTTTTGATGACATATTTGTTTCCTACTTGTCAAGCCCTTTCCTTTGATACCCATATCAAGGGTGTTGTAAAGAAAATGATAATCCGTCATCTTGAGGCGGCGGCCATTTTGAACATATTATAATATTGAGTATACTATATTATATTGTCATCGGAGCTACACACAATTGCCAAGTTTCATGATAATACAACAATTCGTGGGTGAAAATTACGTTGAAAAATTCCGTTACATTGATAGATTGATAGATACAGGTGAAGCTAATAAAAGCATGTTAAAAAATGGTAATGCCCCTCCTAGCATAAGATTTTTTTTTTAATTATTTAAAATGTTTTCACTATTATTTCCCAGACTTCCTGTAGAGTGAAAATTACAAAAAAAATCTCGTAAATAGATCTTTTGTACCTCTACAACATATTTCATTCCCTTGCAATTTGCGGCAGCGGTTCGATTTCTCTTAAAAAGCAACCATTGAGCTGAAAATCAGTAAAATCGATGCAAAGGCCGATTCCCCATAGCTACCCGGTTACAGCCTTTAAATCACCTATCTTCAGAACTAAAGGGAAAAGGTGATGTACCATGATCGTGTTTCACCCGGTATAAGCATCTCGTTTTTTTATTCAAGACTCCCACCTAATCATAAAGTATGTTGACTGTATTAAATACATTTCATTTTTTATGCTTAGAAACAATGTTGATTGATTTTAACGATGTGCTTTAAGCATCTTGTATTAAGTTGTTGTATGCTTTGATTTAAGTAAGATTTGTACAACAAAATTGATGTTGGAGTTGATGTCCTGGCTTAAGCCGGCTGTATTTATCATGATTAAACAATTAATAGCCCTCTTCCTCCACTCATTTGTCTCTCGGCTTGCGTCAGATAAATGATTCATTATCATACTGCTAATTTTGCATATTTACTTCCTTATACAAATTGGCAAGGAAACAATGAATATTTCCGAGTCGGCTTACTTAACAAAGAATATGTATTTTCAAGGAAAACATTTTCTTTGATGTAATGTGAAACTTTCAGGCTATCGCAGGTAACATGGAATGCTAATTAAAATTAATTTCTCTGGTTTTAACAAGTTGATATAAAAAATAATTAAACGCAACAGACTAAGAAGCGCTAACAATACTTTTTTCGGTAATTCAAAATATTCACCATTTACGCGGTACATTTTAGCCGACCTCACAGGATTTTTAAAAAGTGGATGTTCAATGATTACTCTGGCGTAGCTTAAGTGACTTCTGTCAAATTCGTCAGAGATTTTAATTAAAAACTCAGTTTTCGACTTATACTGTTTTACAAACAATAATAGTTCAGGAGCTAACGTGCTATAAGGTATTATTGCTCGGCGTTGACCTGATTCTAGTTTTGGGTTACCCTCTCAAAATTTTTATGTTGTAATTGCATTAAAATCGGTGGTTAAGCATTTTTGGGATAGTAGCTCAACTCGCAATTTGATATTTTTATAAAAGTTTCTGACATACATTTTATGAAACAACATTACTCTCAGAAACTCCTATAACATTTTCTCGGCGGCTATAAATACAAAATTGCACCACCTTATAAAATATTTCAACCGCTGTTGATGTTTTTTAAAGCCTATTGGAACCATTATAAAATAATTATATAAACATTTCCGCAGGCTTTTAAAAATTCAGTACCATCACTGTATAACAATTTTATTGAAGCTTCATTTAATTGCACTATAAGACACACCTCACTGTTTGTGAAATTACTGCTATAAAACAACTAAACAACTGTTTTATAAGAGCTTTTAAGTAGCCGTTTTAAAAAATATTGTTGCTTTATACACACTAATAAAATAAAATGATTTCTTAAATATATCCTAAAAGTTGCAAGAACTATGTTTGTCCTTAAAAGTATATGGAATTGTGATTTAATTCTAATTCGATCCAACGATTCACTACATGCCCAGTAGCCAGGAATGTAAATCGGGGTGGTTTGCTAAACAAAAAAAAATTACTGAAAGAAGGAAAACTAAAAATGTACTAAAAAGAAAAAATAAATTCATACATCTAGAAACTAATAAGCTTTGGGGGCGGTCAGTTGAGGTAAGTAACTGTGCAATAGTGTAACAAGACCGCCCCCAAAGTTTTTCGACGTTATTACAACTGAGTCCTGTAAAAACTACTGTAAATAAGAAAACAATATGGCTCATAAACACCTACCCATGTTTTAAAAAATGGTACCGAACGTACTTATAGTCTTTGAAGACAATTTTTAGTTTTTTAATTATTATATAAGTGTCTTATGAGAGCAATGTGTGCTTCGTTTATATAACAGTTGTTTAGCAGCTACGGCCGAATATAATATGCTCCCAGAAATAATATTGTGTTAAGAAGAATCCTAATAAAATTGTATTATTAATGCTTGGCTAAACACTTAAAGAATAGTTTTATAGACGTTCGCAAATTGACCAATAAATGCCGCGGGTTGTTACTATAAATCTGTTATAAATTAGTTCTGTTACGCGAGTTAAAAGATCCTATAATAATTGCTGTGTAAACGTCTAGAAAATAGCGAAAAGCAAATTTTATAAAATGTTTTGTAATTTAGCTGTAAGAATGTTCTTAGCACATGTTTATATGGCAATTTAGTTGTGAACTTTGGAGATTTCAATAAAATAAATCGCCTTTGCCGAGCAGCAATGTAACAGTAATAAAATAAAATTGTGCTATTATTTTAAATTTATAAAGCATCTTCGTGAGTTGAGTCTGGTATACACTCGGTTTTTGATATGTATTTCGTAATTAGACTCACGGTACACACGATCACGTGATATAGCTCCTTCTTTCTTTTCACTTTAGAGCACTGTTAATTTACGATTACGATGCGATCATGGCAGACGTTATCCCTATTGCTCTTTACAACCTATTAATCAAAATAATAACGGGATTAATAACTTTTGACCGATGATAGATTTTAAAAAATGTGTCACGAGTTCGTGTTTTAACATTTTTGCAGCATATTGTACAAATTATTGACCTAAAGAAGATGATGCTACAAAGATGCTATGCTGAGTTAGGATGGTGTTTTATCGAAAAATGTTTGGCCTCTGTAAACTCATAATTTAATGTTTTCTTCTTACAATACGTTTTCAGACAGCCTTCGTATTTTGGTAACCATATATCTTGAAGGCGTGACTTAATGCAACGTAATAAAATAAAATCGTAAATTCTGTCGGTCCAGTTACTTTATATTGATATTTATGAATCCTCGCCAGCCACATCAAACTTTAGAAGTGCGAGTGTGCTCCTGATTTTTCCTCCGTATAGTTAATATTATCCATAAATCATAAAGCTTACAGAGCATGTCAATTATCTTTGGTAGATTTACTTCCAAAATCGATATTGGCCACACGCGAGCGTAACTGATATGTCGAATTATTCGATTCTGATGTCCTTCCTAGACCGGGCGTTTGGGTTCACACAAAAAATCGGCGGTAAAACTATTAATAAAATATGTCATTGACAGACCAAATTGATTTCCTGATTGTTAAAGTGGCGCGATACGGCCAAAGCGTACCCTATATCTAAGGAAACAATAGCCTGCTCAAGTCTAATCCCTTAATCAATAATACACCAAAGAAAGATATTTCCATTGAACGTTTCAATAATACTCCAACAATAGAAACATAAGACGCATATGCGAAATGTAAGTTATTGTCTGGCTGCTTAGCTTTCTTTTATGGGTACGACTACGGTATTATGTTCTGATCTGACCATGATATACAGGATAGGCTGTTGAAAACGAAACAGACGGGGTTTTCAAGTAGTAGAAATGGATTTTCTTTTAAATCCTCAGACACATCAACTTCATTCTAGATCTTTGACATATAACTCAACCTGCAAATCATACGCTGCATACGCTGGATTGGACATTGGACATGCTTGTTGTCAGCAGCGAGAGCCGCATGACACATGGGGTAGGAGTTTGTGAGATATTTCTTCTTGTTTTCCTTCTGTCTTTATCGGATGTTTGTAGATGCTTCTTTTAGGATTTCGTGCCTTTTTTACTTTCAGGTTTTTGTGAGATGCTTCTTTTTAGTTTCTGTCTGTGATCATCTTCTCTCCTATTCTACTTCTTTTCTGTTTCTTCTGTTTCTATTGCTACCAAAAACAGGAAAACCACAAAAACGACAGAAAACGTCAACATTACTAGAGGGAAGAACATTAATCAAAAGAATAGAATCATACGCAATGAAATACTGGGGACACGTCCAAAGACGAGACACGACACACCCACTAAAGAAAGCGCTGCGAAAACGTTAAATGAAAATTTCTATCGGCAATTATTCATGCAGTTATAACTTCGTAAAACACATGTTCTCAGTCAATTATATTATATTTTTTTCCATTTAAATTACATTGACTATATGACAGGATATTGTTTAATCATAAAAACTTATAATTCGTTAGCTCAGAACTGTTTCCATTTATGTATTCAGTATGCCCTTGCCGAGGCCCTTGCGTTATCGATGACTTGTCATATGTTCACATGTTCAATTCTAGTTTTCTATTACTGCGCCATTTCTCAAAGCCTGCCTACACAACTATTCAATATTTTTAAGTTTTCCAGACTTTTGTATAAAGAAACATTTTTACTTATAGAGTACAAGTAGTAATACAAAGCATTGAAGTCATTTCATTAAATGATCCTCAGTACAATGGCACCGTCACAACGATCAGAAAAATACTCATGTGTTATTAAACATTTTTGGAGTCGAAGTACCATTCTTTAATAATTTGCCTCGCTATTTTTGAGATTGTGTGCAATACACAATATTTTAAACATTTTAAATTCCCTCAAACACATAAAGCTGAGAGGGTAATGTCGGTTTGGCTAGACACCAGAAAAATCCGTTGAGATTTGTCTGGCCAATGAGAGTCGAAACCACAGCGAGAATACCTAAAACCATTTGACTATCGTCGGTTCGTACTTTATTAACGTGTACATGTAAAATTTAGAAGATGATACAATTTAAACTTTAAAACAAAATTGTTTAGAAAAGAACTGATATATACAGATATTTACAAATATATGGCTGCTTTAATTTTTACAGCCTAGACGGCCAAACCGCCTCTACCCATTTTTCCAGCGTCTCCTCGTTTCAGAGCCGGCGTATGCTTATGCTGGTCTACTATTGGCTAAACCTGGTCGTACAAGCTACTTCGCTATTGGTCAAGCATTTGTCAGGACTAGCCGATAAGATTTAAATTTGTGCAAGGCTAGGATCAGTATCCTATAATTTAAATTTAAATAATAAATGGAATAATCGCGCGCTTTATCGTATTGGCACATATAATTGAAATCTACAAATTAACTTATAGTGTGTTTCAAAACGTGAGCGTTACAATAATAATAATAATTTACTGATCGCAGTAGATATCTGGTGTCACCAACATCACTCTCTGACAGTCATTTTCTTATTTTTCAATCGAGGAAACTTGATGTTTCACTGGAGATGAACCCTACTTTTGGATATTTGAAATTTTTTATTTCTCACTCACTCAATTATTAATTTCGTTTTGAAATTCTTGCAATCAGTTTTAATTTTTTTAGTTTAGTGTCGTAGACCCACCTGAAATTGTTCTGATGATATTCGTAAATAATTGAGAAAAATACGTATTGGATTTTTTATTTATTGATTTGTATTACAGAAACCTTCCGTGTTGAAAATGTCACTTTTGCCGAAATACCCAAAATTTTGAAATGAAAGTATAGCACTTTCATATCGTAGCTAGATGTAATTTATTAATATGAATCTAACGATATGTCAACGCAATATTGATCCACGTTTTCCTTTGCAATTATCCTTAGATTCTAAATCTGAAAATGTATCAAGTAGGCGTTGGTAGACTAAATTAAAACAAATGAATAATAACGGAAGTCGAGAAAACTTGACGTTTCATCTCCATTTATTAAAAGTATAGAAATGACGGCCGGAAAGTGATCTCTTTGACG
The DNA here is from genome assembly GCA_963583905.1 of Stenurella melanura. Classification (NCBI taxonomy): domain Eukaryota; kingdom Metazoa; phylum Arthropoda; class Insecta; order Coleoptera; family Cerambycidae; genus Stenurella; species Stenurella melanura. The sequence goes on along the minus strand of OY757311.1, from coordinate 16,915,889 downwards.
TCCGGTACTGTACATGTGACAGGTCAAAAAATACAAATAAAATAAATAAGTATAATAAACTAGGAGAAATAAAGGACGACCAATATATCCTGATAAGTAACTAACAAACACATATGCATATGTATTGCCTACAGCGCTTATGCGATTCTGTATTGTGCTTCACTACTGTGTTACATTTCCACACAGTTAATTTGGAAAAATTAAGTAACAGAAGAAAAAGAAATAAATTTAAAAATTTCGTTATTTTTCTTCAGTGAAATTGAATAAATTATAATAGCCCTTATTAGGTACATATTTTTTTTTACTTTTAAATTCTTTACATTTCAGGGATATATTTAGGGGACAGAATTATATATAAATAAATAATAAAAAAAAAAATAAAACACGCTTTTAGAAACCAACCAAAACTGTTTAAGAAATGCGAATTACAGAATGTAGAGACGGTATTGTCAGAATAGTTGGGATACCCTGTATAAAGTTGATTTTAAACATGAATAGCGATTCTTCTTATAATGATTATTATAATTATCTAGTGAATGGTATAATTTATCATCATTGTTAGCATTGATTGATTGATAAAAAAAATCGCCAATGAATGAATAGAACTTTCAGATTTTTTCTTTCGTTTCACCATAGCGTTGTCTATATTTAGTTGGACAATAATTTTAATAGAAACTCAGTGTTGTATATTAGTCAGAGCTAAACCTGTTAAGAAAATTAATAACTCTTAATAACTATTACTTGTCTTAGTCATTCAAGTATCTGTCTCACCTGTTTCGATGACCATTGCTAACTTGCAAGGAATTCTTTATATTTATTCGCAAAGGAGAATTACACATTTGTGGCATGTCTAGCTACAGATATTATTAATTTCTATCAGGTTGCAGAACACATGTTATTGATATCGTGAGTACTGTTTTGAATTTCATACACGCTTCCTAGGTACAAAATATCTAACTAAGTATTGCGGAGCAGTGGAGCACTAATAAAAGTATACACCCTAAAACGATTGGTGTTGATCATTTGAGGGGGTAGGAAGGGTCGAAGTCGTCTAAAAGTATTTTATTGGCCATTGGCATCCTCGAAAACGGGAGTGAAAGTTTCAACGAGAAGAGATATATTTTATCATTTTCTCACCCCCTGGGCGGGCAGATTCAACCCCCAAGGGTGGTCACGGTCATGTTTCTTACATTATCTTTCGCCCATTATTATGTGTTCAAATCCCATATCTGCGTACAATAAGCATACTGTCTACATTATCTAAAATTTTAGAGAGAGAGTAATCTATATATGATATTTTGAAAGCCTCTGATTTCAATTAGTGACTAGGTACTAATGTAGTTAGTTTACTAGCTAATTATATGAAAAATCGCACTCCTCAAAAATCGTGATCACCCGGGATGAACTGTTAAAACTAATATATAAATATTGCGTTTAGATATACTGCAAGAGATTTATTTCAACTAAGACATGTAACCACATATGTTCAATAAGGTTAAGTTCTGGTGATCTCAGTGGGAACTGTAATGACAATAGCAAGATTTCTCGAGAATCAAGGTGTATACATGCACAAGCAGTCGGGCATACATTACAAAATTCAAAAATAAAAAAACCTCATTGATGGCTAGGTATCGTTTTGAAAGCGAAGATTGAACTTGTATATTGTTTACAAAACATGTTGAAGAGGACGTCGTTTTATTGACAAATTAGAAAGCAGATGTTCCAACAAAGCATACTGTCTGTCAACATGCTCTAACGAAAACCAAATATATTTATTTATTTGACGATATTAGTTTTCCATAGACACGTCCAGTTTTAACTGTTATACGATCCAGTTGTTTTGTAGCATGAGTCCAATTTTGAAATGACAAGTAAGAAGTCAAAACAAAACTGAACTTACTTAAGTTGCTTCTCACTACGACAGTTCTCGCCACTTTTAATGATAATTACACACTGTTTGTCGTATAATTGGGATAATATACCCAGTGCGCTTAACTATATTTCCTTATTTACATGGGAATGTTCCAGAGGCGTTAAACGAGGATACGAACTTTATGGTAAATATAATCAGGATTAAAACCATCTGGGTTTATAACCTTGGCATTATTTAAACTTAGCTGTTGAGTATACATGAGGGAAAATGCATATAAGGAGATTTAATTTTCCAAGTAAGAATTAGGACGAGGAAGTTGTGCTAAACAGATTATGTAAATAGTTCGCGAGAGAGGTTTTAGCTATAAAATAATTGAAAATTGTACTTCAGGGATTTGAACTATTTAAGAAATTTAGCTTGTAAAAATGTGGGCCAGAATCCCATATAATGGAAAATATTGTTACATGTGGGATATTTCTGAATCTTGTCATCTTGCTAAGAGTACTGAATCCATCAATCCGTGTTAAATTAATGTTTGGTGGTAAAATTGATCTGCAATTTTTTTTATCAAATTCATGGCGAATAATTAGTAATTAATTGGTTAACTGATTAATTAAATTGCCAATGTAGTTTGTGCCGCAAATTCAACCTGCAAGCTAACCTCACTTTATGAATTCGTAGAAATTAGAAAATTGTAAAGACATGGGGAGCATGGATAACGAAAGTAATGACAGTGATGTCTACCATTACTATGAAACTACTGCTCTAGTACTATACTCTTTCCCAATAGACTTATCAGTGAAAGTATTGATTGCGACATACAGGCTGGAAAAACAGAGTGATACAAACCGACAACTTAGAGAAAAATGCCTTTGTTTACATTCAAAAGCTTCAAAAAGGTCTCAACCAAAATACTAAACTACAAGAAAAAGCATTAAAATTTAAGCGATGGTCTTTATATCCATCTATACGTACTTGTATTTCAGTAGAAAGGTTTAAAAGTGAATTATTATATGTTTGCTTATAATTGTATTGAAACATATTCTTTACAGGATTTTGCAAACAGCGGGAAAAAATAACTATGAGAACTAAAAAAAAAACCTATCTGTAAAAATAATAATGAATTCTTTGCATTCTTTCGATAACCTGACATCTAGTTATGCTAGCAAATTAAAATCCTAAAATGAATTTGTCTAATTTCTTATTTGATTCTCATTCTAACACTAGCATCCACACAGTCCCCTACGGCCATGCAGATGAAACTAGTATCTACATAACCCCCATAGAAAAGTGTTGAATATATGAGCACATGTACAAAAATACACACGAACACAGCTGTATACTTACACACGTTGTTACATTCCAGCTACCTACGCTCTCACATTCAACTTCTTCATCTTCTAAGTCTTCTTCTTCATCTTGGTCTTTTTCATAACGTTCTTACATGCGTTTTGTGATTCATGTAATATTCCGGTTGGCCTCCCTTTGCTGAGGTAGTTTCCACGACACCAAAACACTAGAACGCACCCCCCATGTTGGCATCATGCTGTATATTATGATCTCACTCTTTAGTGAAGCCATACCTCCTTCTTAATAGCTCTTTGCTGGTACCAGGTATCTATATTATCCTCTCCCCGGGTAATGTGGCTAAACTCTGAGAGAATTCTGGAGTTACGGTGCTGGGGAGTCATTTTAGAAATCGTGTTTCTTAGAGAATCGAGCTGTTGTGATGAGCTGACCAGGAGACTCATAGCACACGTCTCTAACCCACACTTCGAGAGCATCTATCTGTCTCGCTAACAGCCCATGTCACAATGGCGTTAGGAAAGATGGAGAAGACTAGAGCGTTGCAGGTCTGACCTCTGTACAACTCGTGATATTCCTGTTACGTCATATTATACTCATCTGGTAAGTTGCTGATCTTACCATCTCCATTCCTCCTCGAATCTTATACTCGCAGTTTCCGGTATTTTCCACAAACGCCCTCAAGATAAATGATCTGGTTTCTAAAGTCTGTTCGTTGATAGAATCTCGGTCGTATAGTGTAAGGAATATCGTCAGGAGTTCTATCCTTCCTTGTCTTTACTGAAATATTGTGTGTAACCTAATCTTTAACGTAAGTTTTAATCTTTGTGGTCAAGTTTGTGACCTACCTGCGGCATTTCTATTGTTCGACGGCAAAGCAATTTGCGTAACGCGTGTCGTCTTCGAATGCGGCTGGCAATTTTAGAGGCGGGTCGATTTTCTCGGTAGTCGGGTATAGCAGACAAAGCAAATGTGGACCCTCAAGCTTCGGTTAAACGAGATCGTAAAAAGTCCAAAACAGAGTTATACGATGCTGTAAAATATGAAATGAACAATGTTATTTACGATATGGTGTCTGATTATAAACATATTTCTTTGGCTATTCTTTTAAAAGAGCTGAAATCTAGAGCAATAGTTGATATTGGCCGTACCAGTTTATATAAAGTGATTAAAAAGTTAATCTTTTCCTTTAAAATAAGATGGCAATAGAAAGTACTGGGTGAAGGGCCACAAATTTACCTAGAAAGGCTAGAGTTTTTACGCAATACGTAAAAAAAATGAAAAGTCACGACTCTAAAGATGTAGTGTTCTTAGACGAAACTTGAAGGATTAAGACGTTCTTGGCAAGATGATTCCAGAAAACAGAAAAGGCGTCGTACAGCAACAGAAGGTAAAAGATTTATAGTTGTACATGCAAGATCTATTCATGGCTTTGCTGAAGAATAGGAATAGGAAAGAATAAGTCTGCAGATTACCATGACAACTTAAACTCTAAAAATTTTGAAATGTGGCTGACAGAGAGAGTTTTGTCGGGGTTACAAAATCCAAGCATTATTGTTTTAGATAATGCTAAGTACCACTTTCGGGTTGTAGAAAAACGATCACCCTGATCTTGGGCGAAAGAAAAAATACAAACCTGGTTAAAGACCAAAAACATAGATTTCAGTGATACCGCATTTAATGCCGAATTGATCCAACTAGCTGGAGACAACAGAACAGAGCAACACTATGTTGTCGACAATTTAACTAGAGAGCATGGACATGAAGTACTGCGGCTTCCACCATATAACTGAGTTCGACCCAATACAACTTGTTTGGGTAATTTGTAAGGAATATTACTACGAGGAATGAGGCTTTATCTCAAGTGTCGAGCTCAGTTTGGTCCAAGTGTGTAAATCACAAATAAATTGATTTTAGAGACATATGATCGAGAGGTTCATACTGAAGAAGTTGTGTCACTCATTATAAGTGTTAATAATGAAAGCGACGAAGAGGGTTCGAAAGAATTAGACACTGCGCCAATATTCTTGACTAAAGATGACGGTCTTGGATGATTAAGGATAATCATCGCTGTAGACCTGAACTGGCCTCGAAGGGGGCGGGCCTGCTTTTTTGCCCACCTCCCCTGCCAGCAAATGCGGACGTGGCGATGCTAGCAGATCTCCCCCGGTCCTGGCTGTTGGACCCTGTCAGCTGGGTCGGTTCTTCTGGCACTCTTCTGTCTTAGTCGTCTTTCTTCGATGACATGTAGGCTCCCTGGAGCGTATTTCGTCTGTAGTGAGAGGGAACGGCTGTTGCCGAGCCCTCTCAGAGATTAGACACTGACGAAGGTAACTAAATTTATTCCTTTATCTTATACTAAGTATTTGTATTTATTGTCATATATGTTTTTCACAAAATTCTATTAATGAATAAAAAAAAGATTTACCTGCAACTGTTTTAGTGTATTTATTTTGTATATTTGCTCTATCATATTTTCTACTTGAAACCAAAACAATTCAATATTATAATTTATTAATTTAACTTAAATTACTATAAATTTGCAATAAATGTATTATATCTGCTTATAATTCAGTTTCCTTTAAATACATCTTATTAAGAATCAAGTAAAATATAAAACAAAGCAACGCCACTGTGCATTAAAAAACACCAGAAAGCTTACATCTTAGTTCAGACCTTCGTGACGTCAGCGGGTTAGCGGGACTATCAGTGAACAGACTTTACCTCACAATCACCTTTCCTTAACGTGTCTGAATGGTTTTCATTTCATAATTTTTGTTTTGTTATAATTCTCACTCAAACCGTACGTAGAGCTTATCTTCTCTTGCTCATTTAAGGTATCATCTACAAATCTCAAGATTTATATCTTAGTTCCACCATGTCAGGCTTCCAGCACACGTCGCAGCACGTGTTAGTGTAGATGTTAAAGAGGATTGGCCCTGTCTGACGCCTTGGCCAATTTTAGATTTATCTAAAGGTTGATGTTGTCAGCTTTTATCAAAGCAGAGTCGACTCAATCACACTTACATACAAAGACACGCACATACAGATGGACATGGACGAAGTGAATTTTAATATTACTTATAATTCATTGAGTTCGAGACCTTTAAGAAACTCTGGAGTGTATTTCAATACATTTGGAGGTTCTTACTCAATAGAAAGCTATACAACGCCCGAGTGTCAAATAAATCCCCAAAAACCCATTTTCCATAAGTTTAGCGTGGCGTCCTTTGTAGATACCATCTCTTATTCAATAAAACATTTGAGCGACAAAAAAGAGGTTGGAAGCAACATGACCATTTTGCGTGTTTTAGTACTTCATATCTGATTCATGGTTCAAGGGAATTGTAAATTGAATTAAATAATAAATGAGGTCTATAAAAACAATGAACGATAACGAGTATGAATGGGCCAATCCAAGTGTAATGGAATCATGAATACATACATCATTAAATTATTTATCTCCATCATTTGTGTTTATAAATGATTACATTACATACTGGCGTACTATTAAATGGAAATAAACAAGGATCGTCCATTCAAAACCAAGCGCTTTTATGTATTATTTTATTAGAATTGTACAGTATAGTCACCGTTGTGATCTATTATAATCCTTTATAAGTTTATTTTTGCTGGGAATATAATTCGTAAACTATAGATACATAAATCTAACTGAACAGACTTCGAAGCCGTTCGAAGAAAAGTTAACGTCAAAGTCAAAGATAAAATAATTATAATAATATAATTATTAACAATTATAAGAATTGTGTTAATAAACGTAAAAGCGTGGGGCGCCCGATGGATGTTTTGAGCGTCCCATGCTTCTATGTTTATTAATATAAAAAATAATAATTATTGTTAAGTTGATTGAAGGAGCCGTTACTCTGTGTCAAGCAGTGAATCAAAAATGACTGATTGACAAGAGCACAGACATGTTATATATAGACAATTGTGGGTACATTAGTATACAGATACAGAAAATTTAGTTTAAAGTACGTAAACTTGTTTCTGCGCAGATAAACCACGCCTTATCGTAGAACAATGCAGGGCATTGGTATAAAACAATAGCGCTATCGCTTGACCGCGCCGAGTTAAGAACAGCGCACCCATTCTGCCTTTAATAGCGTAGCTGTTTAGACGTGTGGGAATAAAATAAATTAATCTCAATTTCTTTATTAAAATGCCGTGTGTTTATAGAACTGCAGAAAAAGTGCAAATTGTAAAGTGGTACTTCGGGGACCATTCCACTGAAGACACAATAAATTTATTTACTGTAGCATATCAAGACAGACCAATCCCCTCAGCTAGCATAATTTCATACATTATTAAAAAATTTGAGAATTTCGGGTGTGTCGTGAATTATTGTAAAAAATGATGTCAACCCGAACCCCGTCATCAACAAATGAGCGAAGAACGTGAAATTCGCGAAACTAATGTCTGTGCACTTGTTGAAACCGGTGAACCTTGTTCTAGCAGGCAAATTGCTGACGAAGTTGACATGAAGGAAAGAACTGTAAGAAATATTTTGAAAAGAAATGGGTACAGTTGTTTTAAAGTTCAAACAACGCAAGAAATATTTCCCGAGGACAATTTCAAACGAATGGAATTTTGTGAAATCATAATGAATAAAGTGAATAAGAATGAAAACTTCTTAAAGAATTTATTGTTTACAGATGAATCGTCCTTTTCATTACATAGGAAACACAATCCATCCGTAGTACGATATTGGTCTCGGAAAAATAAACATTTGAGTGTTGCTGTGCGAACTCAGTATCCTCAAAAGTTGAACGTTTGGGGGAATTTTAGACAATCATATAATAGGCCTACTGCTAATCGATGGCAATTTAAATGGCAATAAATATTTAGAGCTTTTACAAAATCAAATCATTCCTGCAGTTCAAAATCTTCCTGTCAACTTTGACGACATTTGGTTTCAAAAAGACGGCTGCCCAAGTCACAATACCTTAACTGTTATTAATTTTCTGGAAAGAACATTTCCAAATCGTTTAATAGCTACGAGGGGAATAATAAAATGCCCCCCCCCCCCAAAGGTCATCTGATCTAGCACCCCATGATTTCTTTCTGTGGGGCTTTTTAAACAAAACCGCGTACAAACATGCGTTTGAACGAGCCAATAATTTAGTTGAATTACGGGAAAAACGTATCCAACTTTGTGCAAGCATTACTCCATATCAACTCAATGATATGCGAGTTTCATTGTATAATCGGTTTGGCTATTGTTTGGCACAAGAAGATGGTTTGTTTGAATCCTTACTTCATTAATTTATTGTTTGATAATTATTAGTTGATTTTAGTTTCTGAGGATTATTTAATTTAATTTTAATGTTCTCTTTTTGTAATTTAATAAAAATCATTTATTTTTTGATAATTATTAGTTGATTTTAGTTTCCGAGTTATTTAATTTTATTTTAATATTCTATTTTCATTTCGGTTTTAATAAGAATTATCATTTTATTCCCATAGCATTTACGGCTAAAAAAGAAACTGCAGAAATGCTTTCAATAGAAGAAATTATTTGTCAAAAATGTGACAAATAACTTCTTCGCTTTTGTCGAAGAGATATTGTCTCGTTTCGTATTAGAAATTATTACCTACGTCTGCACCCATCCTTAGTTCATGCCGTGCTAAATTCAATTCATTGTGTGTCTCTGCTTCCACGATTTATGGAACTAGCGGGGCGTAGTCAATTACATCGTTATTCCTATACCCTAAACTGCATTTTCCGAATCTGTATATGTATTATAAAAACTTAGGCAGATATATGAATATAATAAACATATCTATGAATATTTAATCATGGGCCTTCCGACTGTAAATAAAGGTGAATATATAGGATATAATTGATCATTTAACAAATTATAATCCTTGATATTATTGTGTTTCTAAATTTTCTAGAGATTCTAGAATATTTAATTTAAAGCCTTTTGTTGAGAAATGTATAATTTCTATGTCGCCCAATGCCGGAAAACTATGATTGCTTTCGAGGCAGTGCCAGTGATTCGCGAGTGATGAATCGTTCTTTGTAACTTATATGATCTGTAACTTATATGATCTATGTTGAGTCTACCGCTTTACCCTATATAGATGCTATTACAAATCTGTAAATTTTTTAACTTCGGGTTTGTTTAATTTATGTGTTTTATCTTTTGCATTATATTCTGCTATTTAAAAGCTATTTTTAGATTGTGCGTACGAAGAACATTAGCTATTTTTTCGGACAAATAGCCACAGTAGGTAATTGTGTAAGTAAATTTTATATGTGGAACTAGATTATATTTTGAGATGATACCGTTGAAGGGTTGGGGGTTAAATAGGGAAAAATAACTAAAGTAAGGGGTAAATAGGGGAAAATAAGTAAAGCAAGCTGGTAAGAGTACAGAAACCTGGTAGTTGCTATGATACATATCTAAGAATCCAAGACCTCAGATTTTTTTATAGTATTTTCCGTCCCCCCACCACCCCCAATCCATAATTAAAGTGATTGATAAAATAAACTGTGGAAAGTAAGTAGAGCAAGCTAATAATATAATAGTCCAGAAACTTAATTTTTGCGGTTTTTCAACGGGTTATGAACTAGTAATGTATAATAAAAACAACAATTTTGAATATGATTTTTCCTGTATATTCTGAGGATTCTGTTACCTTTTTACAGTTTACCCCCTTTAAGTCGGGGCATTAATAATTGTGAGCACAAATGTTAGTGTCACTGATACTTTTATTACTCTTATCTCTCTAACCTAGTGTGTATAATGTAATTTATCACTATAATATGAGAAAGTGTCACTCACGAGATTATTACTCTAGGAGAAAGGGTTACCATTGAATTTTGCAGCATCCGAGACGGGCGTCATTAATTTTATATCACTCTGTCGTCGACGCTTATCTGTTTAATTCCAACTAGTCGTTTGTCCCCTTAATACTTCATGAACCTGAATATTATTAGGTATGTAAATTGTTGTATTTATTCATCGAAGAAATTATTCATCATAAGAGACGATAAAGTTATGACACTTCGATTTGCCTACGAATGTGTCAGTTAGTTAAAGATATTTGCATATTTCCATGTCTTAAAATAAAGCCGGAATAAAAAATAAAAACGTTGTACACCTTAAAGGTCAAGTATCTGTTTTTCTAGAAAATCATAGTTCGATACTAAAACTGTTGGATATTTTAAAATGCACTTGAAAATGTAAAAATTCCGCTGCCTTCAAAGTTCAGCTAGGATGTAGTAGTAGACGGTTATGGGTAGTTGACCAACGTCTTCTGTTATAATTTTTTTTAACTTTCACCTGTTCTTCCCCCCTTCTTTATAATAAATGCTTCCGAACTCGATTGCTTTTCCTATTAGGAGCACGCGTTTATTTTCTCTGGTATCAGTTTAAGATTTCTTGTGCGTATCCTGATCGCTTGCTTAGTAGACACTTCTATATAAGGCAAGCAGAGTGTTTAACTTGTTCCTGTATGAGCTATATTACAAGCTTTACATGTAATTTTTGCCTCAAGAGTCTTCTGTCCGATTAAATTGTAGAAACTTTGCTAACAGTTTATGAATTAGAAATGTAAAAGTAGGAACATTTGAATAGGTACAGATAGACAAGGGTCAAGTTATATATTACTATATAGGGTCCGCCACTTAATACTCCCCAGACTCGTAACTTTTTTTGAGCTACTACCATGTTCGGCACATCAAATTGTAGATATTTTTAAGGCCTTTAAATATACATACAGAGAGATTTAAAAAAAAATGAAAAAATTATTACGAAGTGAAACTTAGTTTCCTTGAATATTTTTTCCCTCACCCTGTACATGAACTGTGTTAATGTTTTCTTATAAAGGTTTTAATTAGCTTCAATTTATGTTATTACGTCATATTCCATATTCTCTTAAAAAAATATATAAAAGTCTCTTTTTGACTCCAAACTGAATTCTCTCAAAATAAATTTGAAAAGAATGTAAATGATAATTTTAAGCTTTATTTGTAAAAGGCATATAATAAACAGTACTTAAAGTAACAAAACAGCAACAACAAATAAAAGGATACATTTTTTTTCTTGTGATATCACTTGATGAACCCATTGCTAATAAGTACATGTTTTCATGTAATACAGATTCTTTACTAATAAAATTTGGTTGCTCTTCTAGTGGCTCTATAGATATTTAAGTAAAAAAAATGTATAATCATGATTCAGTTCATGAACTTCTTTACTTTTATTCATTTTATTTTATTCGTTCGACTTTTAAGTTGTTCAGATTTAATAAATCAACCATAGCTTTGATATTAGTAATATTTCACATTTTCTAAGTAAGCCATGAAAGTTTTAATAAAAACACTTTTAAAAAAATTATAAGCTGGTAGACATATTTTTATTAAAAATTAAAAATATTGTGCAAAATTATTTAAATAAAAACAAGGAAAATAACTCTTAATTATGTTAACTAGAATACTAAAAATAAAACAATGTTGACTTTGCAATAAACATTAATGTTTTCTTAAAAATGTTTACCAGCTAAAGAGAGAATTAAAAGTTTTTTACAAATATTGTTCAAAATTTTGCCCATTAACGTGAATGCAGCAGTTAAATCTTCTTATTAATTCACCATTCACAGTACGTAATAAAGTATTCCTTCGAATAGAATTACATCCATTTCTTATTCTATTTTTTAAATCCTCTATGTTCTGAGGTTGAGTGTTAAACATAAATCCCTTAAGGTAACCCCACAAAAAGAAATCCAGCGGATTTAAATCTGGTTATCTAGCCGGCCATCGCACAGGTCCGGTATTGTCTATTCATTGGTTTCCAAAAATCGTGTTTAAATAATTAGAAACAATACGAGCATTATGTGGAGGAGCAACATCTTGATGGAACCAGATACTTCTTCTAACTTGCAGCGGAATTTCTTCTAAATAATTAGGCGTCGTTTCGTAAAAAATATAGGTAAATTTCGCTATTTAAATTATTTTCAAAAAAATGTGGCCCTATTAATCTGCCACCAAGCACACCTATCCACACATTGACTTTATATTTCACCTCATTACACCTCCACCTGATGAATCTGCAATGTTTAAAAGATGTTTTACATATATGTTTATCTCCTTTATAAGAATGTACAAGCATCTTTGAAATCTTTAATACCAAACTCATTTAGAAATTAATTTAAGAAGATTTTTTTAATGCCTGACATTAGACTCATTTATTACGTTTTTCCTCGTATTGGCTGCCTATCCTATTTTTTCTCTTTTATCTGTTTTCATTTTAAGAAAGATATAATTTTATTTTCCTTTATTACGTTGAGTATGATTTTAACTCGCTGTATAGTGTTCATGTATTTGTAATTTATCTGTGTCACTGTTGGAGCTGAACGTTGAACTTTTTAAAATTATTTTCAGCTCCATTTTGTAACTTGTATTTAATTTATTTATTTATGATAAAGTGTACATATTCTGATTGAAAATAAAATTATTATTATTATTATTATGTTCACGTAGGAAAAACCTTCGGCGATTCCCTACAACCGAAAATATTTCTGGTTTTATTTTTTCAGCTTCAAAGCAAGGACAATAATAACCTTTCTAAATTGATATTTTGGTTAGATACTCCCTAAGGGACATCGCAAGACACACTATGTACCGAATTCCTATTTGTTTCCTTTTATAAAGTAGATTGCTTTTGTAGCTCCCCTCGTAATAAATCCGCTTCCGCTTTGTAGAAAAATTAAAGATATATCATATCCCCTCACTTTTATCTTATCTGTTTATTATTTTTACGAGAAAGGTAAATAAAAGTGTCATTGTGCATTCTCGAGTACAGAAACAATGTTCTATTAACTAAATAACTATACTGGTGGATAAATATTTAATGAAAATTTTTTTGCACATAATCACCAGACTTAAATAGAGCCGCGAGTAATAAACTTTTAATGTGTCTTGAATAATATATATAAAAGTACGAGGCGTTAACACAATAGCTGATGGGAACAAAGGAAACTTAAGAACTGAGAAAATTCATAACTGTTTTGTGTTCCGTTGAATTATTCACAGTTTTCATAAATTAGCATGGCACAATTCGAACAAAACAATGTTTTTAACGTCTGCCTGCTTGCGCCTACCATTCGATAAATCAATCAAAACAATTTCTGACACACGTATCAGGAGCCGGTCAGACATCCACATCGCGAGCGTTGCGGTAGTTGAAGGTCAAGACGGGGCTGGGTCAGAACAACTTAAAACACTAATAAAGCGTATAAAACATTTATTGTAAAGTTGTTTAAAAAAATTCTCTTCATTAAAGTTTGAAAGTTTTAATACTAGTTTTAAAAAAAGAGGCATGAAGGCCCTTCTGTAGATGGGTCCCTGTACTCTTATAAAGGTTTTAAATCGGCTTCATAGAGTTTATCCATACTATTTACGTTTATAAATAGTCTTGGAATTGTTACTTGGGTACTCTTCTCAAATACAAAAATACAAAACGAAGAATATATAGCATTTGATCGGCATGTTTCTAAAACCGGTGATATCGCTCGTAAAGAAAAAAAATTTCAAATCACTGTGTTGATGGCTGAATTCCGAACAACTTTCAAAATGTTTGTCTGTCCGTCCGCCCGTAACGTTTCTTATATCTAAGCTAAGAGTGAAAAGTCCGATTGTATTGAAATTAGGACAGTATAGTGTTAGCTAGAGAAAAAACCCAATTTTTGGACAAAATTGATCAGTAAATAAAAAAGTTATTAATTATTTAAATTTAAGAAAAAAATACTTTTTCATGTCTTGCAATATTGTTTCCAAAAAAAGCAGCGACGAGTCTCCTTCCTATAGAATGTGCAACAATTATAAACAATGCTGTAAATCGGCGAAGAGTGTAATGGTTAGCTTGTTTCAATTATATTAGCTATAAAAATACATTATCTTCAAGATTATCCTATGTTTATATACTATGTATCTTGTACTCAAGTATTTTTTTAAATACTTATATAATAATTTTGCTGCTTTTTAACGTGTAATTGGTACTTAAAAATTGAAATTTATAAATAAACACATATCGTGTCTATCTTGAAATTAGTAAAATAAAAAGTTTGTGGCAATGAAAAGATAAATAACAAAATATCAGCATCTTTTTCTGTATATACCGAATACGATTCTTCAAGAACTAAAATGATAAAAGCACTCTGGAGCTATAGTTACATATATCTTATTTTTGCCATATCCCGCTGTTTTCAGAAGATACTTGCCATAAAAATTACATGAAAGTTTTTATAAACCTACACTTCCGACTTTTTCTTTTATCGTATAACGATGCTTCGGACCCTTCCGTCCCAAGATTCTTCAAGGGGAGACTTTGTAGGTCATAAATTTATAGTTATCACTCTTGTCATTAGGGAAACATAACTGTTTGCGATAACCTCAGCTAAAAGGAAAATTTGAGTGGCATGCTATTTATATATTTTGCGATAAACACATTTTTCGTTTATGTTTTGGCATTTGAGAAAAATCACTTATCGGTTTATGATTAAAATAAATATAAACTTATTTTCATGATAAGAAATTAGTAAAATAACGTGCAGTGTATGGAAATACATTTCTATTTTACATGAATTTGATTTAATATTCTATTACGTATAAATTTTTGGTGCTGCTGTTTCTTAAGTTCATTGGCCTTCATTATGTTTAGGATGAGTGTCATTCGTTTTTTAACCACCTTTGTATTTATAATCCATTGAAAATATCTTCTTGCTTCTTTTTCTGTTCTAATGAACCTCATTTAAATTTCTCTTTCGAGAAGTTGTAGTTGCGTCGGAGAGAACAACGCCAGCAGTTCTAAATATGTTTATCTGTCACGTGGATGAGAACGGAATCTCTCACTTTTAATTATAATGTGGTTAATATTTTAATGGTGTATTTTGAAGACATTATTTTATATGGTACAATGTACATTGATCTGTAAATTAAAACACCAAGAAAATACTATAGAAACAAACATGGCTCGTTCAAACGCATATTTGTACGCGGTTTCCTTTAAAAAGTCCCACAGAAACAAATCATGGGGTGCTAGATCAGGTGACCTGGGGGGCCATTTTATCATTCCCCTCGTAGCTATTAAACGATTGGGAAATGTTCTTTCGAGAAAATTAATAACAGTTAAGGTATTGTGACTTGTGCGGCCGTCTTGTTGAAACCAAATGTCGTCAAAGTTGACAGGAAGATTTTGAACTGCAGGAATTATTTGGTTTTGTAAAAGCTCTAACTATTTAATGCCATTTAAATTGCCATTGATTAGCAGTGGGCCTATAATATGATTGTCTAAAATTCCCGGCCAAACGTTCAACTTTTGAGGATACTGAGTTCGCACAGCAACATTCAAATGTTTATTTTTTCGAGACCAATATCGTACTACGGATGGATTGTGTTTTCTATGTAATGAAAAGGATGATTTATCTGTAAACAACATATTCTTTAAGAAGTTTTCATTCTCATTCACTTTATTTATCATGATTTCACAAAATTCCGTGCGTTTGAAATTGTCCTCGAGAAATATTTCTTGCGTTGTTTGAACTTTAAAACAACTGTACCCATTTCTTTTCAAAATATTTCTTACAGTTCTTTCCTTCATGTCAACTCAATTTGTCTGCTAGAACAAGGTTCACTACTTTCAGCATGTGCACAGACATTAGTTTCGCGAATTTCACGTTCTTCGCTCATTTGTTGATGACGAGGTTCGGGTTGACAGCATTTTTTACAATAATTCACGATACACCCGAAATTCTCAATTTTTTTAATAATGTATGCAATTATGCTAGCTGAGGGGATTGGTCTGTCTTGGTATGCCACAATAAATAAATTTATTGTGGAATGGCCCCCGAAGTACCACTTCACAATATGCACTTTTTCTGCAGTTCTATAAACACATGGCATTTTAATAACAAAATTGAGATTAATTTATTTTATTCCCACACGTCTAAACAGCTACGCTATTAAGAGCAGAATGGGTGCGCTCGCGCTGTTCTCAACTCGTCGCGGTCAAGCGATGGACCAATGCCCTGCATTGTTCTACGACAAGGCGTGGTTTATCTGCGCAGAAACAAGTTTACGTACCTAAAACTAAATTTGCTGAATCTGTATATGACAGAAAACGAATAATACACTAAGTATCATGTTTTTTTTTTACCACTACATTTATACAAAGTTGTAACTGCAGTTTCGTCGCATTATCAGTGATTTTGAATCATTGTCCAAACTGCAGTCACAGTTTTGTGTAAATATATAGTGGTAAAAAACATCATCAATTTTTTGACAACTGTATAGTAAATTTAAAAAAAATATGTTAAATTTAAAATAACAGATTTTGTCTGAATCTATAACTATACAGGCACACACAAAAAAAATTGTTCTAATCTTTTGACCAGACCACTCTACCCTTATGTATTTTGTATCCAAATGTGGTATCAGAATTGTGTCTACACCCACCAGTTTTTTATGGTTCAAAAATAGTTCAGAAGTGGGTCAAAAAGGAAAGTTTCTAAGAATTTGTCAAAATGGGAAGAATGTAGAGATTTCAATAATAATTTTACACTTAGCTTTTCCTTTAGTTCTCATAGATAGTTATTTTTTGTGCTGTTTGCAAAATCTTATAAAGAATATGTTTCAATACAATGAAGCAAACAAATAATCACTTTTAAATTTGTCAAAGTACACAAAATAAATTACTTATTATTTTTACACTCAGTATCCATGTTATAGTAAAACAACCCCTTACAGGTTATAAAACCACCCTAAATGATAAAATCCCATGTATCACGTTAAAAAATCTATTAAATAATTTTTATTTTGAGTGGACATTTTTGTATTTTAATTTGATCACAATCTGCCCCTACAGTGCTGTAAAACTACCCTCAGAAAAAAAATAAAGTCATAGGGAAATAAGTAAAAATGAGGTCTCTCAGCACATTCTGTATATTACTTACGTATATTTTAAAACAGTTGATTACAAAAAGACATATTTAAAAGTTAATTATTCTTTTGTTTGCTTATACTTGTAATGAAACATATTCTTTATAGGATTTTGCAAACAGCAGAAAAAAAACTATCTCTGAGAACTAAAATAAAAACTATTTGTAAATTTATTGATTTACAATTTTTACATTCTTTCGATAACCTGAATTTTGGTAATGCTAGCAAATAAATCCTAAAATCAATTTGTCTTTCTTATTGCACAATTCTCATTCTAACACTAGTTTCTACAGAGTTTCCTATGGCTATGCAGAATAAGCCAGTATCTACATAACCCCCTACGGCTATGAAGATTCAGTTAAAATGAGAACAAAGGCCTAAAATGAATTTATTTACATACCTCATCTTTTGGAATATTTTTCATTCAAATGCTTAGCCTTTGAAATGGGTTTCTGCCTTATTCTGAGCTCATCAGAAAGGCACAAACCCTTTCAAGCCTTTACTTGTTCAAAAATAACCCTTGAATTTTCCAGAAAGTTGAAAGTAAAATAGTTGTTTATTTCAGAAGATTTCATTTTTGTTTCTTTTGGTTTCTTCTACTGTAACGAAATATTTTATTTTCGAAGGACCTACGTAGTGGCAGTGTTCCAAAGTTACTGACCAGCTTTTTCACTATCTGCTTATAATTTTCACTTTTACGATTCCCGAGAAAATTTTCAACCAGTTCATGGAGATTTCAGTAAAGAACAAGGAGAAAGATTTCACCAAGACCTAAACGTTATGGAAACAAGGTATAGGGGAAACACGAGCATTAGTATGATGGCTGACTGTGGTGTAGCATTTGAAAAAGTTACATGAATAATTTCATAATTGAATACAGTAAATTAACCCTGATTAATTCATTTATTTGAGTATAGAGGTATGCAACCCACTCAATTTCACGATCTAGAATTCGATAGTAAATGGTTGCCTATATTGATGTGAAATTATGGGCAGTAAACATATCTTTAATTTTGAGTTGAGAGGTGTTAGTCTTATATTCTTGTAGTTGAGATATTACATAATTGTGTAATTCAGTCTTTTGATTGCAAAGTTCTTTTGTTGGCGCATTTTCATTGGCTAGAGAAAGTGTT
Organism: Stenurella melanura; assembly: GCA_963583905.1. Classification (NCBI taxonomy): domain Eukaryota; kingdom Metazoa; phylum Arthropoda; class Insecta; order Coleoptera; family Cerambycidae; genus Stenurella; species Stenurella melanura. Next base: position 16,897,615 of record OY757311.1, on the reverse strand, counting down.
CTCTAGATGCTCAAGTTGGCAACACTGAGAACTGTTCAAGAGATTTCCGACTGGTAGCTCGTTTTTCGACAGCCACGATAGTGAACGGCCGGCGGTCCCGATTTTGTGTTGAAGAATCTGGGTTTTACATCGCTTACACTGAAAAGGGATTTGATTGATGTACCCAATAACCTGCACCGCCTTGCTGTGAGCGTTTTGTAAATTTCCAGGAAGGAATTCTGTTGGTTGCCGTAATTTTATCGCCACGTGTTTCGTGAGGTTATGTAATACTCTCTATATGAGGTGAGCTTTTATTTTACATAGTTTGGAATTTTATTTGGTTCTTATTTATTGTCATTATTACAGAGTGTTTTGGAGGGACTGGCCATTTGAAAATTAGTTATGTTTTGGAGAGGCTTATATTTGGGATAGGCATATATTTGTGTCAGGCAATTTAGCAGTTCATGTAAGGGGGTCCAGTATTTAGAAAAGTAGTAATAGGAAGATGTGTATTACAGTGGCGGCTCGTCAGGGGAGGCAGGGGAGGCTGAGCCTCCCCTTGGAAGAACCACCATATCTTCAAAAGTAATATCTTAAGAAATTTCTATTAGGTATATCTCAATTTTCAATATTTTTTATTGTTTATTATTCATTAATTAATTTTCAGTTTATATATAACATTTTTGCATTTCCTTTCCACAAACATACCTATAACGTTACACTCCGGATAGTCTTTGTATGCATATTTCCCGGTCCGCCGGTCTTTTACTGAATGAACACTGCGGTTCGCTGGAGGCTAATACGAAATAGCTTCCAACTTTACCGCATTTACTTTAACATGAATGACCTTGAATTTCTTTGAGCTGTGTAAAATAGCAACACTTGGAATAGCCAAGTATGAGGCTAGCTTCTAGATCTCAGTTCTTTATAGCGCATGTGCACAGCTCATTCAAGAGTCAGGTGATTCACAAAGAAAACGAACTGACGACTGACAGTTGCGTTTAGCCGGTTATAAGAACAACTTGACGTATAAATACAAAAAACATTTGATAGGCGGGCTAGAAATAAGTGCTCTAGGTGAAAATATTCCCAACAACATGTCTTGTTGTCCAGACGTGGTGGATTATTTGTTATTAAATGGATTTACTACTCTTATTTATGACGAAAAGGTAAGAATTAAAAGAAATGCCAGGCCTACACCAGCAATGCTTTCGTTAGTTTTTAAAAGTGGTAAACAAAACAGAGGGTTTTGTGATAACAATTATAAAAAAGTCGAGTGGCTAACGGCATCAACAGTTAGAAACAAATTATATTGTTGGAGATGTTTATTATTTACTAATGATCAATCCTCAATTTGGGGCAGGGCCGGGTTTAATAATTTGCAAAATTTGTCGCGAGGTTTAGAAAGGCACGAAAAATCCCAGGAGCACATTTCATCTTGCATATATTAAATTCGAAATGTTTGGTAAACAAAATATTGTAAATTTCTTGGATTCTGCACATAAGAGAGAAATAGAACATGTTAACGAAAAGGTCCGTGAGAATAGGGAAATATTAAAGAGGTTAATAGATGCCGTTATATAGTTATCTTCACAAGAAAATTCTTGCCGAGGACGTGACGAAATACGAGAATCGTGCAATAAAGGAAATTTCAAGGAGCTGGTAGATTTTTTAAAAACTTATGACCCAAAATTAGAGATCTTTTTGAATAACGCCACTATTTTTTGAGACAATTCCGGTAAGCTTCTGTAGAATGATCATTTTCAGCACTTAAACGCATAAAAACATTTTTACTAGAAACAAAATGAGTCAAGACCGCCTTTCAAATGTATCGCTTATTTCAATAGAAAAACGTTTTTTGTCAGAATTGAGGAAACACGATTCATTTTATGATGAAATAATCAACCATTTTGCTAGTTCCAAAAATCGCAGGTTACCACTCATTTATAAAAATATTCAGGCTTTAAAGCAGAGATTAATATAGGTAGTTGTTATTTTAGAAAAAATATTTATTTGTGTTATTTATTTTTTAGGAAATATTTTTTATAATTCTCCATAATATAGAGTTCCGCGGTTATATTTTTTTTTTTATATAACTTCTTTCTAAAAACTATTTTAATTTCTATTAAAACTTATAATTTTACATGCCTGGCAGTGATAATGAATACAATTTTTTGTTTGTAGAAAAACACTTTAATTTTTTTACCAAAACTATTTTTATTTTTATTAAAAGTTATATAATTTAATTACAAGTGGGATAGTAGGACTCCTTTGGATACCGATACTCGAGTCGTAGGAACGAGAATTTCATGAGAATGATTTTTTCATCTCATCATATTTTCTATTTCCTTTTCATTCTATTCTTTTATTAGTTCTATTCTCTCAAGTCGTGAATCGGTATCCTGGCGAACAACCCACGGTAAAAAAATGTAACGCGCCGTTGTAATACCTCAGGGGTGGTGGGGAAATGTACAAATTGTAGTCATATTGCACATCAGTTGTCTTTCAGAATATCAAGCCTCCTCTGCAGACAATATCACGAGCCGCCACTGGTGTATTACTCAGAAGTTTAGTTAGGTGTGGGTCTGGCTGAGATTCAGAGAAGTTTTGGCTTGGCAGGCAGTCTGGTATTCGGCATGAATTTATGGTTGTAGTCGTAGCCAACGTCGAGAACGTCTTTGAAGTGGTGATAGGTCACGCTGCAGTCGTTACAGAAAATGCCACGACTCTGACCAGGTTTTTTGTTCATTTTACTTTCAATAGAATAGACTTATTGTAGAACAGTCATTAACATCTAGTGGTAAGCAGCAAAGATTACATTTGTCAGCCCATGAAATCCCGTTCATTAGCTAAAAAACTTTTGTAATGAGCCATAAATTTAATTCATAGTAAATCTTTAATTCGCTGTTGTAAATTAGAACTCATAGTTGCATATTAGATAACTCGTAGTTGCAAGGGAATCTCAGTCAGAGATTAAAGTTTGAATTCCAGTGAAGATTTTTTAGATCAGGTGTATATTTGCTTAAATTTTGAGGTTTCATAGAGTAGAGTACAAGTTTTGATATTGTCTATATATTTTGAGAATTCCATCGCATGATTGCTAGTAACTTTGCTCCTGGTTGGCAAAATTATGTAAATCATATTACGTAATATACAGCAGGTGGCGCCCTTTGAGTGTCCACACACTCCTAACCCACGGCCCTATGCTTTCCACAAAAAACTGGCTGCCGTTCGCACCGGTATAACACATTTTATTATTTAGGTATTAAAAATGTTACAATGGAAACTTGTAAAATATAAATGTTCATGAAAAATTGCATACCACCTTTTTCTCTTACAATATGATTCTATATCAGATTCGGTGGTAACTATTTTACTTTACCACCCCTAAGTAATAAGCTGCAATTTTTAAGGGGTAAACTTTTTTGTACTCAGTATTAGGAACTCAATGCAACAAAAACCATAAATATCCATTCACTATAACTGGTTTCCGAGATAAAAACCTAATTGCACTCGACTAGATACCAACAATATTTTTTATTAATTATCCATAAATTGACTATTGAAATAACATACATGATAAAATAAAATGAATTTAAGAGAAATTATTCTCTAATTACCCTTTCCACATTAATGGCTTATGAAAATATTACATCTATTTCCAAGTCAACAGTGAATACAATAACGACAAAGAGCCCCAGTATGGGGCCCTGGGGAACGTTCATAATAGTATCGTTATTCGCCCACGGAAAATTATCATACCTAAAATTGGTTCTTTGTCTTAAAGGAATCACTGGGTTTACTACTTGCTCGGTACGGATGAATGAGTATCAGCTCATTTATTTCTCCAGGGTCTACCTCTGTTTCTACTACGCTATTTACTATACGTATAATTTGTAGCTTTATGCACTCAATTTTAACATGTTCCTACCCATAATGATACTTTTTATGGCCAAATAAAACATTCAATTCCACTCTATTTTAAATATACTTACCGTTATAATTCATATCATTCATTAAATCGAGGTATTTTGTTGTCAAGCCGGGCTATTAAAACCTGGCTCCATTTAGAATAAGCCGTCACACTTTGCATCATTGTATATAACTATATAACAGAGGCTGTAACTTTTACTTGCTCGTATAGTCGCTGGGATGAAGCAGTAAAGTCTCGGTCAACACAGTGTATGTGTCCTTGTAAGTGGCTCCTTTTACGACTCCCGTAGGGTGCGAGTGAAAGTCCCCACAAGACGAAGATATTGATCTAAGCTCGCCTCGTACACCAGCAGGATCGTTAGCAGGAATTATTTATTAACGGTTGTCGTATCGACATTTGCTTTCACTGTGTTATAACTAACTGTAATAATTGCGTGTTAGAGTTGTATATGTACATCGTACAGTGTGTTTCCGGATAGTGTGTCGCACTCTTGTATACTTTCTTATTGTTCGTTTTTCGAGAAAATATTATTCTTTATAAAAAGTTTTGCTTGTGCTATGTTCAAGAATTTTAAAAATGTGAAATTCGTGTTAAGCAAAAAACGGGGTTCAATCAGTAAAGTACAATAGTCACATTTCACAGAAAATAGAAGCCACAAGCCACGATTTAGTAACTTTTATTTTATAAAGACAAAAATTATAACAAACAGTTGAACTCTTACTTTGCATTTAATTGAAATAGTTAAATATGGTTTTCTCAATGAGAAAATACATTAAAAAGTAGAAATATAAAATAAACTAAAATTTAAATGTTATTACGGGTATTCTTTGTCAGTGTCAAGGTACATAACCAAAATATCCATTTTCATTAACTGTCGACCGAATAGTTTTTATTAACAATGCTGACCCAGGAATAGTGTGAAATGTTAAGCTCCATTTAGACACGGTCAGTAATTTAGTCATGTTGAACTAAACTAGAGTACTTGACCCGTGTAAACGCTAGTAGTTAGTCCAGAAGACATTAGTTTGTCGAGTAACCAATTTAGTAGATTAAAAAAGAAACATTTATATTTTTTTAATTTGATGTATCCTGGGATTTTTCGGTCATCTTTAAATTAAAATTCTTATATTTTCTTACGTTTCGGTTTTATTAACCATCGTCAGAGGAAAAACTACAATATTTATATTAACGTACGATTATTTTATGTCATTTTACAATTTTAATTTCATTACTTACAATTTAAGAAATTTTTTGTTTACACTATATTAACATTTTACGTTTATTTCTGTTGGGAGTTTGAATGCAACTAAATGCTGAAGAAAAATATTGCCTGCTTTCTGATCTGTGTTATGTCACTATTGGTACAGTTTATTTAATTTATGGATGTTATAGATATGAAGAAGTAAAGGAAAAACTATATACAAAAATATTAATGAAATCTTGGCATTCTTTCGATAACCTGACTTCTGGTTATGCTAGCAAGTAAAAATTCTCATTTGCCATTCTCATTTTAACACTAGCATCCAACCTAGTCCCCTACGGCTAAGCAGGCTAAACTAGTATCTACATGATACCCTACGATATGTAAATTCAGTTAAAAAATGAGAACAAAGGCCTGAAATTAATTTATTTACGTACCTTGTCTTTAAAAAATTTTCCATTCTAATGAATTACATTTTCATAAAATCTCATTCGGTTTCTTGGAAATGCTTAGCCTTTGAAACGTTTTTCGTCCTTATTGTGGACTCATCAGAAAAGCCTAAAGCCACTCATAACGATGTTCCATGCAAAACTAAGACAATATCCATGAACAAGGATAAAATAATTATAACTGACATTGACTGATAAAAAACAACAGATCTTCATCTATCTATTAGCTAACTAGTATTGGAGCCTATAGGTATACTCTATGCATGTTTAAAAGTGTATTATTTATTATTTGTTTGCTTATAGTAGTGAAACATATTCTTTATAGGATTTTGCAAACAGTGGAAAGAAAAGCTATCTATGAGAACTAAAGGAAAAACTATATACAAAAATATTAATACAATAAGGACGAAAAACGTTTCAAAGGCTAAGCATTTCCAAGAAACTGAATGAGATTTTATGAAAATGTAATTCATTAGAATGAAAAAATTTTTAAAGACAAGGTACGTAAATAAATTAATTTCAGGCCTTTGTTTTCATTTTTAACTGAATTTGCATATCGTAGGGGATCATGTAGATACTAGTTTAGCCTGCTTAGCCGTAAGGGACTAGGTTGGATGCTAGTGTTAAAATGAGAATGGCAAATGAGAATTTTTACTTGTTAGCATAACCAGAAGTCAGGTTATTGAAAGAATGCAAAGATTTCATTAATATTTTTGTATATAGTTTTTCCTTTAGTTCTCATAGATAGCTTTTCTTTCCACTGTGTGCAAAATCCTATAAAAATATGTTTCATTACTATAGGCAAACAAATAATAAATAATTCACTTTTAAACATTATAGATATGAAGTTTTCTCTAATGGCTGGTAGTGTGAAATATGATATTTTAAGACATTATCTTGCGGACTTGATAGAAAGATGTAAAAATATATGTTGTTTAATAATATTCCCTTTTTAGTTAATTTAAGTCAAAGTATGTTTCACTTAAATTCTCTATATCAGTGCGGCTGTTTATTGCGTTGTTATGTCTTTTAATTTGTAACATAACAACGCAATAAACAGCCGCACTGATATAGAGAATTTAAGTGAAACATACTTTGACTTGTTAAATTAACTAAAAAGGGGATATTATTAAACAACATATATTTTTACATCTTTCCATCAAGTCCGCAAGATAATGTCTTAAAATATCATATTTCACACTACCAGCCATTAGAGAAAACTTCATATCTATAACATCCATAAATTAAATAAACTGTACCAATACTACCAATAGTGACATAACACAGACCAGAAAGCAGGCAATACTTTTGTTCAGCATTTAGTTGCATTCAAACTCCCAACAGAAATAAACGTAAAATGTTAATATAGTGTAAACAAAAAATTTCTTAAATTGTAAGTAATGAAATTAAAATTGTAAAATGGCATAAAATAATAGTACGTTAATATAAATATTGTAGTTTTTCCTCTGACGATGGTTAATAAAACCGAAACGTAAGAAAATATAAGAATTTTAATTTAAAGATGACCGAAAAATCCCAGGATACATCAAGTTAATTTGATATCAACGGTCAAGAAAACACAAATATTTATTTATTTATATTTTTTGGTCGAGTCGTTTTCCCCCTCTCCGACGCTACTAAATTATGAAACATCTGGACACTGCTGGTAATCTGGAATTCAGTCGAGTGATTTAGTAAAGTTGGGTTTGTCCACTAATGAACTAAAGTAGATTTAATTTTTTTTGTTTAGACACTCTAAAGGCGCGTATAGTAGCTAAAGCAAGTTACTAAATCCAGTAACTAAATTTAGTTGCTTGTGTCGTGTAAACAATTTGATTTAGCACAATTTAGTAATTTAGTACTTGAGCAAGTGGCGCATTTAGTAAACTGCTTAGTCAAGTGAATAGAAACTGTTTCTATTTACTTGAGCAAGTGGTTTCCCCACTCTGTTTATCAGCAACTTATACGGTAAATGAGCAAGTGTAGACAGGCCAGTTTAATAAAGTACAATGTACAAATTGTATTCTGGCCGGAATAGCAGCTCTCATTATTGTATCGGATCTGGTAATTTTAAGGGAAATTTGTTTCAGTAGTATCCAAACTGTTGTTTAAACGTCCTCATGCAATTTTTACATTCTGATAAATTTTCATTAGCAAGTTCTCTCAATAACGTAGCAGAAGCGCCATGACTTTCACCCCGAGACAACCATTTTCTTACGGAATTATTTCTGCTAATTCACCATATATTTAATAATATGCATTTCTGTATTGATGTACGAACAACTGTACTTGCCGCCATGTTTAAAAAGCGACACTAAACAAGAATACTAAAAGTAATGTAGACGCGCACTAAATAGTTAACAACTTTTGTTTAGCTACTTGATTTAGTAACTTGCTTTAGCTACTATACATGTGTAAATTCACCTTAATATGATACTAATAGTCAACTAAATCTTTCAACTAAATCGTAGTACTCTACCACAGGGTTGGCAGTTTTAAAACCAAATGTTTTAAACAAATGTTTAAAACACGGTGACCTGTTTTAAACACATTTGTTTTAAACACGTTTAAAACAATTGTTTTAAACATGATTTTTTTCAATGCGTTTTTTCAGTGTGTTTGATGGACAATTATCGGAACATCGTTGTATTTGATAAGGTAAAAAAAAAAATAAAGTAAACAAATATGAACTTTTATGTAACGCAATACAACTAGTTATAATAATATGGTAGTATAAGTACAATGAACGAAACATATTATTACTATTATATAGCAGATATACCGTTATTATTTATTTTCTTAAGTGTTAATTTTAAAGCGATTAATAGCAAAAAAAAAGTCGAGTGCGGGAAAGTAGACCTATGTATTCCCATGCATTTTGACCTGCTGAACACGAATCCGATGTCCGTTTTGCCCGATTGGCTGTTGTGTTTTTCCTAACCGCAAAAAAAACACCGTAAGAATGCCCGAGAAAATGAGAGTGTAGCTAAAAATCTGAAAAATTTCAGAGTTACGTAGAATGGCGAGAGAAATCGAATGGCGCAAACTAGAATTCTATAGCTTTTTTGGTTTCCGATATAGAGCCTCGAGAATTGCGAACAAAACAATTTTTTTCCTTCCGGTGCTCTATCTCGAAAAGGAAGGTCCGCAGGGATGTCTGGTTTGCGCCATTCGATTTCTATTACCATCCTATGTACCCCTGAATTTTTTCAGATTTTCATTTTTTCGGGCATTCTTACGGTGTTTTTTGAGGTTAGGAAGAATGCAAGAGCCAATCGGGCAAAACGGACATCGGATTCGTGTTCAGCAGGTCAGAATTCATGGGAATACTTAGGTCTGCCTTCTCCAACTCGACTTTTTTTTATGTGCCTGTGTAGTCAACAACCAATCACCAAAAACATTATTGCACTATTGACAACTTGACGTATTTATTACACCGAATTGGCCGAGCCGTTGCACAGTGGTTCCAATTCAAATTCTAGCAGGACAAAATTCAAAATATGAAACTTCTCAGAAATCGCCAAATGTCTGCCTAGCTCAAGCTGAACAATAGGGGGGTAATAAATCATAAATACTACGACCGATGACGAACCCAGTACGCAGGTAGCGGGGGCCAAACTCACCCTCATCTCGTGAGCGCACATTATTCGTCTTATGTACGCTGCGAAGTCAACAGTCCTGTTTTGTGTTTACAAGTGCACCTTTTATTTTATTGTAATATAAACTTCCTCTAAAGGTATGTACTCGCCTAATCCATAGAAAAAAATCAATTTTATTCCATGTAACATTTGTTTTACCTTGTGTGAAATGAACACTGCCGCTTTTAATAATTTTGCTGTGTTTGGTTTGCCATACAAAAAAATATCTGCACGTATTCGACGAGATCCTTTATTGGGCTAATTGGGTAGATATCTGGGAATATGTAAACAAAAAATTAGGTACTACTTTGCGCAACTTTTTTAGTTATACAGTTATTTGTTGTAGCTATGTCGGTACCTCGAATGGTCCTGTTTAATGCATGGAGGAGTGAAGATAAGGTCTCGACTAAACCTCTCCGTGTATTAAGTCGTGTTTTCGAGTTTCTTGATTTACAAGAGTCTACAGAAAGTGATAGGCGGTATATAAAAAAAATTTCAGACAATTTCTGTGCGAAACTGAAAGAAAAATGGATGAAAAACCGGCGAATTTTAAATAAATTTTTAATAAAAAATTCAACGTGGCTCAAGGGGGATGTACTATTTCCTAAAATAGTAAAAAACGTGACGGCTATTCAAAGTACAAGTGCCAGTGACCACAGCAACGTTCCATCAAGTAATGATCCGATCCGGTGCTCATCGTGGTCGACCGAAGAAACTTTTTGGAGACAGTAGCGAAAAAAGCAAGAAGAGAAAAATACAGTCTTTAATAAGTGGCACAACGCATGAAGAACTTACATTGGCTGCTCAAATGAGCTTACGGTCTAGAGGAAGAAGAGATGCGGCACAAATTTTAAAGCAAGTTGCTGAATTTTCTCCAATGAGGGCAACAAAAATCAAGAAGGCATTTACCGCTCCAAAGACAAAAGTACCCATTAAATTTACACCTGAACAAGCTTTAGCGTCTTACGTTGATAAAAAGCTAACTAAAAGTCAATATATCGCAATTCGTCAGGACGGAATATTGCAAAATGCTGATATATATCCTAACTACCATCATATTATCCAAGCAAAAAGAGAATGTTATCCTGACAATATAATAATTACCGAGTCATCAGCATTGATAGATATCCAATCTCTACTGGATCATACGATAAAACGCCTACTTAAGGTTCAGAGCGAAGTGTTGAAACATGTAAAAGTAGGAGTGGCAACTTCTTCGTCATTAACTGCTCTTTTTAAATGGGGATGTGATGGTGCAACAAGTCAAAGTACCTACAAACAAAAATTCAAGGAAGTAGAAGGGTCTGATAAAACAGCAAATGACTCTTCTTTGTTTGTAATTTCCCTTGTCCCGCTGCAAATAAATACTGACAGTAAGAGTGAAGAAGGAAAAGAAATAATTTTGTGGCAAAATACGAGACACTCTTCAACGCGGTACTGTCGACCCATTCAGCTTCTATTTCAGAAAGAAACTGCGGAACTTGCCAAAGAGAAAGTTAATGCTATTCAACAAGCAATAGAAAAACTAGTTCCAACTAAAATTACTTTAGATGGGGTGGAACTGCTTGTTGAGCAAAAGCTATTGTTGACAATGGTAGATGGCAAAATTTGCAATTCTTTAGCTGACCAGTCAAGTCAGAACTGCTATTTATGTGGTGCGACTCCAACTCAAATGAACGATTTAGAAGGCGTATCGCAAAGGATTGTAAATACTCCGTCACTCTCCTACGGACTATCTAGCCTGCACGCATGGATTCGATTTTTTGAATGCTTGCTTCATATTTCTTACAGGCTGGAAATCCGCTCTTGGAAAATTTCCAAAGCCAACAAGAAAAGAACAGATGGAAGGAAAAAACAAATACAGGAACAATTTCGTAAGCAAATGGGACTATTAGTTGATATACCTAAGTCGGGTGGAAGTGGTACCACGAACGACGGAAATACTGCTCGTAGGTTTTTTTCAAACCCATCTCTTTCTTCACAAATAACTGGTATCAATGAGGAATTGATTTCTCGCTTTGGAACAATTTTAAGAACAATTGCCAGCGGATATGCAATTAATGTAGAAGCTTTTTCAGATTATTCAATGTGTACCGCCAAGCTTTATTTAGAGCACTATAAGTGGTATTATATGCCCCCCAGTGTACACAAAGTTTTAATACACGGTAGTGACATCATCAAGTCTACACTATTACCTATTGGGCAATTATCCGAAGAGGCCCAGGAAGCTCGCCATAAGGATTGTAGAAGGTACAGGGAAGGGCATACTCGTAAATTTTCTAGAGAACAAACAATGACGGATTTGCTCCATATGTTACTAATAACATCTGATCCTGTGATTAGTAACATTAGCAGATTGCGTCCACGACTTAGTAAACAGTTCCCTAAAGAGGTATTAAGTTTGCTGAAAACTTCAACTGCCCCAACAGCAGCAGCAGTATCAGGCCACATTCGCATTCCTGGTGATACTACACCTACAAGAATGGATGACGATGAGGGGTCGGAAACCTTAGAAGACTATTTGTCTTCTGATTCAAATGAGTCTTCAAATTAAACGGGATTTAATAACTAAATACTTGTACCTGTTTCCTTACTTTAAAATATTTTTATGTATTTTGCATATTTTATTTACTTCGATTTATGGAAAGTTTCCCATTTTAGGTTTACCGTCATCCTCCAAAAACTCTCCTTGCTCTATTTTATATTTAAAAAAATGTAAGTACTGACCTGTATCGCAGGCAATAAAATTCCAAATACTATCTGTGCATTGTATTTAAGTTTATTGGGGTCTAGTACTTCCAAATAGTCTTATTCATTCATAATTTGGCCCTTATTATCCTGAAATATTTATATTATAGCTTTTATATTTAAAACGAAAATAGGTACCTATTTTATAAGATTATAAGAAATTAGAAATTTTATTGCTACCGAGAAGGGTCTATATCAGTTACTTTAATTTATTGTATATATTATAATTATGTAAATTCATTAATCTAGCAATACCATTATAAATAGTCGAAAATTTGTTGAAGGAAAAAAGTAAGATTTTAGACTCAACTCAAGACACATAAAAAAATTGTGAACATTATGTACATATGCTTGTAAATATTAAATAATAATTGTGCAAATAACGACCTGGCCTGTTTCTATTTTACTCCAAATTAATAACCGAGTGATTTATCCAACAATTAATAAGCCTCAGATGTGGTGCAACTGCGCAAAAAAAGGGTGATTTAACCAACAATCACCAACAAAAAAGACCCATTCTCCAAAAGTTTCGGAAGGAAATAATAAGTCAATTTAACCCAATAAAAAACATTTTTTTTTTTCTCAGGTTAAGTGCAATATTTTCAGTTGAAACGCCCAATTTCAGATTTTTCGAGGGTAACATATATTTTCACCCTTTAAAAACTACCCCTAGGCATAATAGAATTTTTTTACTGTTTTTACCAGATTGACTGCAATATTTTCAGTTGGAATGCCTAGTTTTAGATTCTTTCCTAAGTAAAAATTAATTTCCACCCCTTATAAACTACCCCCATGCATCAAAGATTTTTTTGAACTATTTTTCCCAGATTGACTGCGTTATTTTCAGTTGGAGTACCTAGTTTTAGATTTTTCCTAACTAGAATTTTATTTTCACCCCTTAAAAACTACCCCTAGGCATAACATAATTTTTTTACTATTTTTTCCATATAAATTGCAATATTTTCAGATGAATCAAGAAGTTTCAGATTTTTGTCCAGCTAGAAGTTGAATTGGAACCACTGTGCGTTGTCAAGTATCGTCCTTGTCTTGTTATGATGCAATATGGGCATGGCATAGAATAAACAATGCATTGGGTCGACGCGACCGTATAAATTTAAGTTTAAAAACATATTTTTTATTGTTTAAAACATGTTTTTTTTTTTCGACAATTAAAAATCCATGTCTAAAACACATTGAATTGTTATAAATAAAAAAAAACGTGTTTTTTTTATTAAAATTAAAAAAACACAATTTTTGCCAACCTTGCTCTACCAATAAAAACACGCTAAACTACTAAAGAACTCTACATAACTAAATTACTGGTCGCGTGTGCTTTATGGAATCGGTGTCGTATAGATATGCTTAGTCAGAGCCGGTTCGAGACATTTTTTAAGTATAAGCGGGCGGTATTTGGCGCCCCCCCAACCCCCACCCCCCCTATGAATGAATATTGAACACAGTTTTAATTTTAATAATTAATTGAACAATTTTTGTTATATATTAATTTACATAAATAATTCCTTTCCTTGTTTGACGTCTTCTGCGGCCGCCCAATTCGTAAGATTCAAGGTCCGGCCCAGTGCTTACTTGCTTTGCTGGTGTTAATTTGGGTGTTAATTCTATTAGTAGTGTAAGAAGTGTAACATATTTTTTACGAGACGCTCATAAAAAGTTAATCGTCGACGCCTGTAATTAGGCTTTCCTTAATTTATTGAAAAACGTTCCTTTGGCAGTTTATACAGGATGGGTAAATAACGAATTGACGGTCAGTATCTTCTCAATCGTATGATTTTTTTTAATGTATGAGATAGTGTGGGAGATCGAAACATGCCTATTCTAAAATTATTTTAAAATCTACAGGGTGTTTCATATTAAAGTGGCAGTCTAATATTTTGAATTTTTAAATGATTGATAAATTTTTAAAATATATTTCTCTTCGATTCTTAATTCTTTACCAAAACACATATTATTTTTATGAACTTGCACCGCGGCGTTGCCACATTACTCAACTTATTCCGAAAAAATGCGCTTGCACAATCAAAAATAAAATTGTCAGAAAACGTATTTTAATGAATTTGACCGCCGCCGTTTCACTTTGAATGTTAGTCAAGACCGCGTGTAATAATTTTCAGGTTTCACAGAGTTGAACACAATTCTCCAGAGTAGAGACATTTTTAATTCATAACTTAATTCAAGTGGAACACCGTGTATATGTTTATTTAAAACGTTTCGGCAGACAATTATCTACGTGCTGATGTCTCATAGCAACTATTTCTTCGACTAAATTTATTTAAAAAATATGTAGAATTTTTCATAAAACTTAGATTGTTTCAGGAATCAATTACCTAACATACTGAAACCTATATGATAACTTTTCTTCGACATGAACTTTTCAAATGCCGTCGAAAAAAAGTGTTAGGCCTAAAATTAGAAATCGTCAATTCCATTTTTTGGAAGTTTATATGCAAGGTCTAGAGATAGAGATAGAGATTGCTCAAGTATAGACTGAGTAAATCTTAAAATTCTTACTTATATACAGACTGTCTATTTTACGAGGGCCACACCAAATATCTCGCTTAATATCTATTGTAGAAGAATAAAGTTTTAGAAACAGTTATCCCATTTTTTGTGAGCTATATTTCAGTAAAAAGAAATTTGAAATCCATAGCCTACTTTATGAGATATATTACAAAAACCTGAAAAATAGGAAAACCACAAACGGTTATAGCTTCCTTATTTGAGGAGATACGAAAAAAGTTAAAGGAATGAAAGTTGACGGCAAAGACAATAAGAAGAATAACGTGTAACAAAAAAATCGAAAAATGCAGTTGGCTTTGACATACGCTATTGTGCAAAAACGAAAAATACGTATCTCAAAGTAGGCCATGACGCCATTAATTCCGTTATTTTTTTCTCATTCCAACGATATAAAACATGTCACAGAAATTTTAGCCGATAGTGTCAATATTTAATATTTTACGAATACCACAATTCATATAATTGAATCGTAACAATCAGCTGTGCCATAATAGTAAAAATTCACTTTATAATAATTATAATTCCGTAATTATTTATTACAATTTAATACAAACCAATAAATATCTCATAAATAAAAATACAAGTACAAAACGAACATCCAAAGAAAAAAACGAAAATCTATGTATAACAGTACTACCTACTACTATATTGAAAAGAAATTGTGTGTATTTATTTTTCTAACTACAAATGCTCAAATTGTGCACCATGCATTCTGAGACATAAACGTGCTCTACGAGACACGCCACGCATTACATTTTGGAGCATTTCAGGAGTAATTGCCTCACATGCGTTTCGAATTCTGGTTTTGATGTCCTCAATATTTTCAGGGGCAGTTTGAAATACCTTGTCTTTAATGTAACCCCAGACGAAAAAATCCAAGGGAATAATATCTGGTGATCGAGCTGGCCATAGAATGGGTCCATGGGTGCCTATCCAGCTATCTGGCATAACTTGATTTAAATAATTTGTACATATTACAGCAGTGTGAGGTGGAGCCCCATCTTGTTGAAAATATGAATAATTTAATATTTCTGCCACTGTTAATTCATAAAGAAAATCTTGAAATTCGTTTTGCAGGAAATGAAGGTATCTACGAGCGGTTAATTTGCCATCATAAAAATAAAGGTCCAATTACTTTAGTCCCTAAAAGACCCAACCAAACATTCGTAGAAAATCTTTCTTGGAAAGCAGTCTCTCTGCACCAATGTGTATTTTCTCGTGTCCACTTATAATGCATATTTTTATTGAAAAATCCATTATTAGAAAAATTTGATTCGTCCGACCAAAGAATTTTGCTACATATCAGCGCGTCATTCCTTTTCTTATTTAATAACCATCTACAAAATCTTACTCTCCTTGGCTTATCTCCCTCATTTAAATGTTGAACTTTCCTCATTTTGTAGCATCGAAATCCGTTTTTTTTCAATATTTTTCTTGCACTGTTTTTTTTTATGCGACAGTTTCTCTGAATTTGTCTCAAAGAGGTTTCCTCATTTTGGTTAACATAATTCATTACTCTATTCACTTTTCCTACATTATCCGCAACATGCGCTCGCCTTACTACTTTTTTTTAAAATGAACCGTGCGTTTTTAGATTTTGAACTAACTTCCTAAACATAGTTCGATTTGGCTCCGGAGCATCTGGAAATCTATCTCCGTAAACCGTGACTGCCATCTCAGCGTCAAAATTGCACTGACAATAAATGCTAATCATATCGAATTTGTTATTATTGGTGTACACCATAGTTACTGATATAAAATTTGTCTTAGAACTCGACAACGCAACATACAACAGTGACAATCTGTCAAATTTATTAATAACTGTATACATTGTTTTTCACTAATTATTGCACAGCTGATTGTTACGATTCAATTATATGAATTGTGGTATTCGTAAAATATTAAATATTGACACTATCGGTTAAAATTTCTGTGACATGTTTTATATCGTTGGAATGAGAAAAAAATAACGGAATTAATGGCGTCATGGCCTACTTTGAGATATGTATTTTTCATTTTTGCACAATAGCGTATGTCAAAGCCAACTGCATTTTTCGATTTTTTTGTTACACGTTATTATTCTTATTGTCTTTGCCGTCAACTTTCATTCCTTTAACTTTTTTCGTATCTCCTCAAATAAGGAAGCTATAACCGTTTGTGGTTTTCCTATTTTTCAGGTTTTTGTAATATGTCTCATAAAGTAGGCTATGGATTTCAAATTTCTTTTTACTGAAATATAGCTCACAAAAAATAGGATAACTGTTTCTAAAACTTTATTCTTCTACAATAGATATTAAGCGAGATATTTGGTGTGGCCCTCGTAAAATAGACAGTCTGTATATCTATAAATTTTTTTAATGTGTCACCTGGAGTCTTAAAAAATCTTAAAATGGACATAAACACGTTTAAGCGAGAAGTAAGAAATATTCTTTTGCAGGATTCTTTTATATGATGAATATTTTGATATTTTTGGCTCCTTGTCTAATTTATCGTCTATCTAATTGGATTATTATACAATTTCATATTTACGTTTTTTCTCTACTTGAGATACTATGTTTATTGTTTATTATAATACTCTTCACAAAATCAGTAATATCGCTCGTAGGGAAGAAACGTCACTGTGATCGAATTCTAAGCAATTTTCAAAATGTCCGTCTATCTGTCTGTCCGTCCGTCCGTCCGTCGCGTTTCTGGTAAACACGATAAATTTTTACATTTATTTAACCGGTTTAAAATAAGTACTTTTTAAATTTATGTACCATAGAAATCAGGGCACCACAGCGATTTTCGCCCGCCTGTTACCTTCATGTATCGTACACGTCAAAAATACTAACTTTGGATTGTCTTTCACACGAGAGCAGACTAAACGACAACACTGGTGAAAACTTTTTTTGGACAAAATTTCATGCTCTGCAAATTTGTTTTGCGCGTTTTGCTTATTTATGAATATATTTGTAAAAAAAAAACATTTTTAACCACAATCTAGGGATTCCCGTTCTTAATTCAATTGAGATAAAATTAAACAGTGGCACCAACGCAACGGTCGCTACCTCTGACCCAGATCCAGCTTTGTTAAAATCTAAGAAGCACGTCAGATGTCAAAAAAGAATACGATATCTAAATTTATGACAACAGTCATTTTAATTTTACACTCTATTATGCCAATATTGTACCATGATTCCTAAGAATTATTTTCTGCAATTTCCGGCGATAAAGTTGAACGCCCTTAGAAGGGTGTGAAAGCAAGATGGATTATGATCGAGTTTTTTCAATCTTATATAGTCGTTTCTATTTGTAAGTGTCTAAAATGTTGATTTTATAAATAGAGGCACGTACATTTTTCATACGATCTAGACAGCCTTGACACAGTAAAAGTATGCATAGAATGTCCGACTTCAAGACAAATCTGCTTGCGAAGTTTGCATGAGTTTGGAAAAACGATTGAGATTATTTTGTTATGAAACACTATTATATGAATTTCAATTTTATATACTTGTTTATTATTCTTCAACAGAAATAAATATATATTTTGTGCATTTTCAATTCATACTATATGGGTTTAAAAAATGGAATTGGTTTGATTCCGAAGATAAATATTGTTACTATTAGTTATCATTTTAAATTTAAAACCCAATTTCAAAATCCACCTTGCTAATGTTGCTTGGCTAATAATAGTAATCATATAATTTTCTCGTAATTCGCTGTATATTGTTTAGTGTCGGTATTTCATCTTTTTGGTATTTATTGTAAATTACGTCCTTTATACCCTTAGCCATTAAAGGATCTGCCTCCTGTGATACTCCCTTGTCTCGTTGTATTTTTCTTTTTCTGCCCTCCCTCCTCAATAAATTCTCAATTGTCGATATCGATACTTCCGCCAAGTGAGCCGTTTTTTCTTTTGCTCCTTGTTCCCCTTCACTCGCTACTATATTTTTTTGAACAGTTAGTACGATTTCTTGCGCTCTTTCGCCTAAATATTCTCTTCTTGGTTGCTTAGGACCAATATTTGTGTCTTCTAAATTTTCAACGAAGCCGATTCTGCACTGTGCTAGCATATGCCTGTTTGTAAACAAGGCCATATATCACACTATGTAACACGTGTAATGGGGCGATCGGCGTAATACTATTAAAAATGACTTACAGTGTAAATATAACATAGAATCCATCGCGTATATACGCTATAAAGGTAACGCACCCTGTAATTATTCTTTTTGAAACAATAATATGGCCATTCTGTAATATTTCATAGCTAAATTAAGGTGCTAACCTCTTCATATTCCAAATTACATATGCGAATGAGTCCACTTGCCCCTATTTAAGAGCGAGAGGCGGAGTTTCTTCATTCGTTGCAATTTTTTCATTGAGAATAACTATACTGTTAGATGAACAAATAAAATAATGACTGGTTTTTAAATTTTCACAAACATACAATGTGTCAGGGTGTGTAGGCGACACACCCTCGAATCTTCCTTAGTTTTGTTCAAATCAACTTCAAATTTTCAGTCAGTTATGCAAAATTGAACTCTTTTTGCCAAAAAAAATTGCTTCGTCGATCATGGCCTACTGAAAACGGTTGAGAATATTAAATTCAAAATTTAGTAAGCTTTGTTTAATCGAAAAATTCCACACTTAGTCTATATGTATACAAATTTTTGAGAAAACATATTAATTTTTACTATTTAATTTATTCAAGTAGTTCCCATAAAAAGAATCTAGTGGCGTCAGGTCTGAAACTCCGGGCGGCCAGTGTACTAATGGGCTGACGCGTTCTATCCAGTTCAGAGCAACGTGTTCGTTTAATCAGGTGCGATCTACCCTTGAATTATGAATGGGTGACCCATCTAATTGTGAATGTCTCCTAGTACGAGTAATGATAAATAATCAAAAACATCTTGCAACTCGGTATTTTTTAAATTTAAAAACGTTTCAGAATTCAGATAAAAAAGTCCAAGGAAGAGTTTCGTCGAATATTCCTCACCAAATAATAATTTTCTCTTAAAGTTCATTATAAAGTTAGGAATATCGTGTGCCCATCATCTGCAGTTCTATGACGAAACAATACCATTCGTAGTAAATGTTACTTCGCAAATTATTTTCTCGAAAACTCGAACCTTTCTACACTATCCCCATGTTCAAATGTATGGAGAAACATTGGTTTATACCCTTTTATTTGTGACGTTTAAGACATCTCCACACTTTACTTCTGGATACATTTAATTGCAGACCTAGTTATCGGACAATTTAGGATTAGCACGCAATGTATTCAGTATCATTTCCTCAATCACTGGGCCAATCTGATTATTATTTACATGAATTGGTCTAGATTTAGAAACTATCGTTGAATAAGTGTTTGTCTTCTATTAAATGGTTAGCTAAACATTTTTGTGTTCTTTAATACGTTTGTTAAATTTTCATCCTGTTTATCCAATGTATATCTTAGGATAAGTTCCATAAGCTTTCCGACATCAGACCCAGCTTCTCAACAACATTTTATCAAATGGATTTGTATTGGAAATGCACGTAAAAATATAGGAATGTACAAAAACAAAAATACTGCAGATGTAGAGTATACTGACAAATGTTTCGTCGACCAGTCATCTAGATATTGAAATGAAAATTTTATCTAAAAAATTAGATTTTTTAAAAATGCCCAAAGTATCCGATCGAACACGAATCTTCAAAAATTGTAGATGAACTGCAATGAATACATTTGTTTACTCAAAATGTAGTTTCTTATGTGTTTCTATTTAAGCAAATGAATGTGTAGTATATCGTATATCATTAAGTGTTCCCGGATATTTAGTATAGACGAAATCCTATAGAATAAAATACTTACATACGTACTACGTACACATGGAGACGAATGAAAATAGAAAAACTATTTTTAAATGCATATTGTTAGTGATGTGATATCCTCATGATTTTTTCATTACTGAGGACTCTTAGTCTCAGTTTGTTTTTATACTTCTATTTACCATTTGTATAACTGTTATTTCAAAGGAAAGAATCTCACTCAGCGGATACATATCTCTTTATCAAACGACGAGAAAAATATGTTACAGAATATGCATGTCACTGCATCTGTAGATTATACTTTTTCATATTTAAAGCGTATAAATGTTGCTGAATTAGTACAGATGGGAATATGTAATGATGACAAGCAATTCAGTTTAAATTATTAGATCGTAAGATGTTCTAGGGAAATTAGAACGTTCATGATTTTAAGTAAATTGCAGTTACGTGTTTGATAACTTTAAAATTGTGTTTTGTGTTGGACGATTTTTACATTTCTGAAAATAATTCGTAGTAAAATCCCGTAAGATTGTAGGACTATTGAACATTTACATATTATCTATATAATAATAATAATAATAATAATAATAATAATAATACATTTATTTTCCAATAAAAACACATGTTATTTACACTATTAGAATAAATCAATTTTTTCAAAAATAAAGTGTAAAGTATACTAAACAATTAATGGAAAAAGGGGCATAAATTCAGTTCGACTATTAAATAGTCGTCTGTTCTTCCATTTAGCCCTAACAGAATGGATATAATGTAATTAATTTCTATTTGATACGTTACCAAAAAAATAATTTCAATATACAAGATATTTACCGGAAGATAATACAATAATGTTATATTCTAAAGTAAAATGTTCTTAAAATTGCGAGTTAAATAGGATGCTTCTAAAAGTCTTCTTGAAACTTGGTATTGATAGTGTTTTTAGCTTTTCTGGAATTATGACGTTATAATATTTTGTGATATTGTACGCATATGATCGTTTAAAAAATGACGATTTATGAGAAGGGATTGTTAATAAATTTTTTGAGCGAATGTTAACTCTGTGGGCAGTTCTCCTAAAGCAAATTTTTTTAAACAAGTAAGGTGGAGTTTCTAGCTTTATAATTTTATGATATAAAGCAGATGTATGTAATTTACGTCTATTAGACATGTTGAGCCACCCAGCAGTTTGGAGAGTGTGTGATATCGGTTGTCTTCTACGTATACCAAAAATAAATCTAAGACATGAGTTTTGCACCTTCTGTATACGTGACTTAACAGATTCCGTTATGCAAGAGTCATATAAAGAGTCACAATAATTGAAACATGATAATACCAAAGAATCACACAGCAATATTTTTAAATCTCTACTAAGACAATACCTATTTGCATATAAAATTTTTAAATTGCAGTAAGCTTTTTGTATGCATCGCGCTATATGTTCTTCGAAGCGTAAATCCCTGTCCAATAAAACACCTAAATTTTTACATACATTGCATTGTAATAGAACCTCATCTCCAACTTTTACAGCGAATTCCTGAGTAACTGTGTCCCTTATAAACTTCTTCCCGAATAACATGAAATATGATTTTGAAGAATTAATTTTAAGTGCATGTTTTTTACAGAATTTCACAAGGTTCGCTAAATCTGAATTTATATTAGTCATAGCTTCATTAGAATGATTGTGTGAAAAATTAATATAAATTTGAGTATCGTCGGCATACATATGAAATTTACAATGATTTAAACATGAATTAATATTGCAAGTGTATATCGAGAATAATAATGGACCTAATATAGACCCTTGTGGAACTCCTTGCTTTACATCTATGGAATTAGAGGATCTTCTTTCATAAGTAACTATTTGTGATCTATTCAAAAGGTAATTCTCTATTAGTTTATTAGCTTTGATATCAAATCCAACAAATGAAAGAATTGAAAGCAATATTTTGTGATTAATGGTATCGAAAGCTTTGGAAAAATCTAAAAGAATCAGTGCAGTTAAGTTACCGTCATCTGTAGCTCTAAATATATCATCTGTCATGTCGAGAAGTGTAGTATTGCAGCTATATCCGGATCGAAAGCCAGATTGCGTTATGGGTAAAATATCATGCTCTTTTAAAAAATCTTTAATTTGATTTTCCATAATTCTTTCTAAAATCTTGGACATAGTGCACAGTATACTTATGGGGCGAAGATCCTTTAGTTCTTTAGGATCTGTTACTTTAGGAAGTGGTGTCACTAATGCTTTCTTCCATATTTCAGGGAAAACGCTATTTTTTAAACAAAAGTTTACAATGTGTGTAATATAGAGTATTAAATGAGGGCAGCATAGTTTTAAGAGTTTTATGTTTATATTATCATATCCAGTGGCATTTGTTTTGATATTGTTTATAATTTTTTCTACGTCTGATTCATTTACCTCTTTGAATGTAAATAGCTGAGTAAAGTTTGTTTTCTTGTTATTTATATAATAATTAAGGAGTTCTGCATATGATGCTAAACAATTTATTGCTACTTCCGGAGTACCCCAAGTATCCAATCTTGCCCCATTATTATTATTCTTGCTCTTCGTTCATGATCTTGTACAGATCATCGAGATTGTGAAAATGTGCTATTTGCTGATGATCTAAAAATCTACCATACCATAGAGAATGATAAAGACTGCTTACTTATTCAGAACCAGTTGAGAAAGATTGAAGTTTGGTGTGACGAAAATAATCTTCATTTAAACACTCAAAAGTGTAAAAGCTTAACTTTTACACTAAAGAAACATTACACTGAATTTACTAATCAGTTAAAGTCCACAGACTTAAGCCGATGTGAATCCAGAAAAGATCTTGGTACAGTGTTTGACCCAAAACTGTCATTTACTGACTATATTAACCAGACTACAACCTCAGCATTAAGAGCGTTAAGTTTTATAATACGAAACTTAATCTTAATCCTGGCACCCGTTTTATAATGTACATGAACTGGCCGTTGAAGATGGCCAGAGAAAGTTTCTCAAATTCTTTCAATATCAAATCTCGAGTGTACCCCGAAAGGGATAACTCTCAGCACTTATTGTTAGATTCATTGAGTTTTCAATCGCTTCATCTAAGAAGAGTGTTATTTGCAGTAGGATTTATTGACAAACTTTTGCATAATAAAATTGATTGCATAGGCATAGAAATAATATTTCGAGTTCCGCGATTATCCTCAAGAGTCTCAACTACCTTTCACTTACCTATCGCTAGAACTAATATATTGTCAGAATCACACGAATACTAAGAGCAACGCCCGATGGAAATCGAAGAAGAGGCAGATCAAAACTGCGATAGATGAGATAGAAAAGGACTTGAGGAACACCAGAGTGATCAATTGAAAACAGCGAGCCCAACATAGAGATAGACGACGGAGAATCCTTGAAGAGACCAGGACCCAACCATGGTTGTAACGCCTACAATGTGCAATAGTGTTAATGGCGTTGCTATGTACTGTGATATACATCATAATAACTTAAGCGAGCTGACGAGAATTGTCACGGACCATATCAACCTCATTTAACATTCATTTATATCCTTACCTGTCTTAAGTTAGTTGACTTAATTTGATCCATTTTGTGTTATTTTATTATTTTTGGCATACTTTTTATTTGCTTACATATATACATTGTTTTTTTCTCTTCTTTTGTGTCTTCTTTCCTTTTTCGTCATCTTTCTTGATCCTAATTAATTCGTCTTAATATATTAACTTAATTTAAATAACTTTAACTTAGTTTAGTTTAGTTGGATTACATTGTATTCTGTTGGGCATTAAAGTATTTATTTTTATTATTATTATATGACCAATTTCAATGCGGTAAATGCGCTTTCAGTGTAGCTTGTCATGTGCTTGTTCATTTGTCAACAAAATAATAAAATAAGCGATATCTTTTATATTGTATTAAATAAAGATTAAAACATCTCTCAATATTTACTTTACGATAAAATACAACCTCTCTGCCATGCTTACTTCCCGAGTTAAGATTTTAAAGGCACACAAATGAACAAACATGCCGGATGCAGAGCGAAAAAAATGGCAACAAAGCAAACAATCAGCGATATTCCTCAGCATACCAAGTAAATTAAACAGGCAAATCAAGCAGACGAACGGAAAACAACATATCAAACAGCACTATAAATTTAAATTATGCAGAAATTAAACAGTACAAAGTTCTCCGGTCTTATACAAAGTTATTAACATTTTAATTAAATAAATGGCAATTATGTTAAATGGAAACTGTCAAGCATATAGCAGTTGCTCGGGGCTGTTAATATAAATTTTTGTAAAGATAACAAACCTTTGAAATGGAAAGAAATATGCATTCGAAACTAAAAGCTCCTGTGACAGCTAGTAGAAAGAGACACTAATTTAGTTAATTGTGAATACATAATTGTTTATTCTTAAACGCAGGCACGTGGAAAAATGGATTCAGAATACTTTCCTAAACGTAACCTATTGCTGTACCACTATTCAAGCTTCACTTTCAGAATATGGAGAAAATAAAAGTTATTGACTTGATGTTGTAAAGAATCTGCATAAAATATAATTAATTAGTTTTAAAGCTCGTCAGTTAATACTATATGTACATGCAATAATATGCATATTTTGTGGCCATTAATGTATACTTAAGTTTCGGACGATAATATTACATTAAGGATGCTAATATATTGTTGCCTATTTTCCACCTTTTAGGAAACACCCTGTATGAATCCGTGGGTTCTAAATAATTTCAACAAGGGGTAAACACCACTAACACTTTATTTAACAATTTACTGACTATACAATACTTCAAAACACACTTTGTTTACTTTCTATTTAACCTCACTTTTCACTTTTCAACTTGTTCACTTTTATAAACTGCCTTCTTAATAAAACTTCTCCTTTCGCGCTGGTAATCGCGCCTTATATACTCCGAAATTACCTCTAGATTAAACCAGAATCTTCTCCAACCACAATCTAGAAAAGTCCATGGCTCTTTCTAGAGTCTTTCCAGTCACTATTAGTAGGCATAGGCGTATCATCTCCAGTTCCAAGGGGGTGTAATTCATAACAATATTCATTTGATATCGGGTGGGGAACATTTTTCAATGGGCGAATGGATTATTTTATTTGGTGTAGTGAAAATTCCAAATAAATGATGTAAAGAGCCAACCAAAATGATCGACTTTCGATGCAAATGGGAGAACTTGTGACTCACTTAAGACGAAGACACCCTCATACCCCTCATAGCTCGCTGATCTGATATGCGAATATTTTGAAATTTTGGTGGTGAATGCATACCCATAAAGTGAGTATTTAGACATAACCACGTTTGATTTTAATAATAATAATAAGTAAATCAAGCTGGTAAGAGTACAGAAATATGGGATTTGGTGTATACTAGAAGCGAGGGCCTCAGATTTTTTTAAATAATTTTTTCCATCCCCACACCACCCTTATTAAATGATATGATCAAATTAAATTGAGATTTAACTTGAAATTTTGTACACGTATGTGTTATAACGACATCTGAAACTAGATTATATTTTAACATGATTCCGTTGAAGGAGGGAGGGTAAGTAAAAGTAAATAGGGAAAAATAAGTAAAGCAAGCTGGTAAGAGTGCAGAAACTTGGGATTTGGTGTATATACTAGAAACCAAAGCATCAGATTTCTTTCTAATATTTTTCAACCCCCCATCCTCACCACCTCCACTCCACTATTAAAGAGATTGAGACATTCACTTGAAAGTTAGTACACGTATGTATTGCAATGACATCTGATTGAGATGATTCTGTTGAAGGGGTGGGAGGTGGTAGGTTGTGAATAGCGCAAAATACGTAGAGCAAGATAGAAACTTCCATATCCACGTAGTGGATGGAGCCGTCCGATTCTAAAATGGAAAAAGTGGGTCTCGATTTTCAAAAAAGTATTCGCGATATTTTTTTTAGAAGAAAACGTAAGATATTATTCTTAATTGGTACCTAGATACCTCTTTGTACAAGATTAAGTCGTAGTGGGTTTAAAAGTGTTTGAGATAGTTATGCAATAACTTTTGTTTTCATGGCGTGCCAATTTTTTAAATTTAATTTATTTGAAAATCAATTCAAACCACGAATTGTACGAATTATATGAAGATGCTGACATAGTAAAAACTATAAAGCTAGGACGATTAAGATGTGCAGGGCATATACCAAGAATGAACGACGAAAGGCCTACAAAACGAATACTAAGAGCAACGCCCGATGGAAATCGAGGAAGAGGCAAACTAAAACTGCGATGGATGGGGTAGAAAAGGACTTGAGGAACACAGGAGTGACCAATTGGAAACAGCGAGGCCAAGATAGCGACAGATGACGGAGAATCCTTGAAGAAGCCAGGACCCAACCATGGTTGTAACGCCACCGATGATGATGATTATCCTAGAAAGCCTCAACTTGGTCAAAATTATTAAAAATCAGTATGCAATCACCTATAAAATAGTATATCCTCAAATACTAAAATTCCGCACAGTTTTCTCTTCATTTTGTTTTTTAAATAGAACTATATGGGATAACCTGTTGGTTAATTATACTTTTAGAATACGAAAAAATGATATGCATAATGTCTGCCTTCTCTTTGAAATAAAGTGATAAAACAACAATGTTTTGATACTAGATCTTTTACGCTGATATCCATATCGCCTACTTTTTTCGATATGAAAATTTCAAAAATCATCGACAAAAATAATCATTATGAAGTATCAGCGTGCAGGTAATTGACTACCCAAACACTTTAAATAAAAATATATTAAAGATATATTGTTCCTTTCGACAAAATTGAATTGATAGTTTAAAAATGTAAAAACTTGATTCATCGTGGAGAAGACTCTCTAGAATTAGGGAAGGTTTTGGAAGGTCTGGATATTAATACATTGACTTGACTTACATCCGTAGTGAAGAGACGGTCAGTTTATGAAAAATCTTTTTTTTGCAGATTCTCTTGACTGCTGTAAATGCATTTTTATCAGAAAAAGTGGAATAACGTGGCAACGCCGCTGTGAAAGTTCCAAAATGATTCATCGTATCTAACCGAACTGACGTTATGTCGTACTGTTGTGAGCAAAAAAAAATGGGACAAGTCTTGTAACGTATTTTTTAAATATAGTTGTGTACATTTAACTTTATTTTTTCTGACATTGTCAGTTAGTTGTCAAAATTCATTGCACATATTCAAATAGACAGATTTACATTATAAAAAAATAGTTGTTGTTTTTTGCTCACAACAGTACCTGCATACCTGTTTTAAAGCTGTTTAAGACCTGTTTTCGAACGCCTTCAGCAGCCTCTGGACACTTCTTCTCCTTCATCCAGCACCCACCGTCGCTGCTGATGGACACATGCCATCGAGATTAAAACCCCATAAGAAAATCGGTCCAGAAATCCCATAGCTCTACTACTGATATCAAGAAATGATTTAAAAATAATTTTAAGATACATATCCAATATTTTTTATCTGACACATTTGTTAAAAACTTCAAACTGTTGAAGCGATATTGACCGATCATGTATTAATGATTCACCATGTAGATATTTTTCTGCAGTTTTTTTAGGGTCATTATATTGTTTGATATACACAACTACTAGATTAAGTCTATAAATCGATACAACAAAAGTCCTATAAAATTCGTTCGTTTACGAACACGCACTTTATGAAGCACCTAATGAACCCATTAGGAGCTCATTATTAATTTAGCAACTAAAAATGTGGCAGGGAAATAATCGTTAAGCTGTTAAAAGCAAATTAATCCTGACGAGTGCTTCTATAAAACTCCAATAAATTACATTAAAATTATTAACAGTCCATTTCCTAAACGTTACTAAAAATTCACTTAAGTTCTAACTCCGTTGACCCAAAACCGATGTTGGTCTTTTTTTTAGTATATGAAAAAGTTTATAAAAAAAAAAGTTCCTCAAAGGTGAGAAGATGTCCTTTTTATTTTTCAGTTGTTATTAACAAATAAGTTTTATTTATTTAAACAATTGCCTGAAATTCGATGACATAAGAGTTTTTGGGGTCGCAGATCACGAATCTGGCCTCAATAGTTTAGAGACAAATGGCGTCTACAAAAGGGCATCAAGATATCAAAAATAAAGTATTATTTTTCAAATGTTTATTAAATCTCTTTGGATTTTTGGGGTCACTGATTACGAATTTGACATTAAAACTCAACTAAAACAAAAAAATGGGGATCCAAAATGGAGGAAAAGGATGTTAATTCGCATATAGGGGTTTTGGTTTTTAACTTCTTCTACCTTTACTTCTTTCATAGACACTGCCGGTCGTGAATTCCGTTTTAGGATGTTTTGTGGAGCTAGTTTTTGTGTCATTGTGATTTAAAAATACTTTCTTGTATCATATCTCCATCCTATCTTCCGCTGAAATATCTTGGTTTCTCGACCACAACTGTGTCTGCAAATACATGCACTTTAAACGTTGTTCTGCTGCATCCATCGTAGGACACAATGATGCTAAATTACCGCTACTTTTTTAGTAGACGCCTTAAAAAGAGTCAAAGCTCAAATTCAAAATGTGTTTATTTAAGAAGCATGTAAATAATAAAAAATGTTGAACAAATTAAGCATACCTGTAGTAGTTTAAGGACTTACTTTTCTTTACACCGTACATTACAAGCATACACAATTACACAAGGAGCATTGAAAGACACATTTCAGGCAATGTGTCGACACTGTGTCGAAACATATTTTTGGGCACGACACATTTTATAGGCACAGTTTTGAAAGATAGTCCACACTGTGTAAGACATATGCCCAAAGTGGTGATGAAAATGTGTACTAACTTGATTCCAAAATGTGCCCAAAACTGTTTTCAAATTTGTCTTGTATTCGTCGCATGTTTACTAAATGTTACTGTAATGAAGCTAATATGTAACTAATATGTTTCTTATTGTTTCTAAGATGTTACTTGAATGTGCCTTACTATGTGTAGTTACAAAATTGACGCAAATAAATCTAAATTGTTCCTACGACCACTTTATGGTGTCCAAATTATTTAAAAACATACTTAAAGTGGACATAATGCATTACTCTCTAAACAATAGGACAAACAAACGCAGTTGGTATGCAGTGATTTTATAAAAATTACGTTACATAGAAGTAATCAGTTTTCACATGTGAATAAATAAAGTATATGACCCAAAAAAAATAAAACAACCCTATTTTCCCAAATGTGATGAGATACTCATGAAAAATAAAAGCCCTTAAAAAATTGTGAAATTTATTTTGAATATTTAATTAATGATGGTAATTAAGAAATAATATAATTGTAATTTTTGGAAGTAAAATTATTTCTAACGTATTTTGTATATTACAAGACAGCAAAATAAGTGTGTTTTTATAACATTTTTGTGTTAATATAGGTAAATTGTTAATTTTTAAAATAACTGTTTTTCTTTAAGCTCAGTTTTTCAATATGGATGCCCATTTCTGTAAAGAAAATATGGCCGATTTGTATAATATCTCTAAATGGAACCACAAATCCTCATTGGAACGAATTTCACCCAAAATTTACCTATACTGTCACACAGCTACATATTAAATACTAATCAGACTCAAATTTCGACTATTTCATTAAATATGTACTAAAATGTGTCTATTTTTTATATATACTCGCTTAGTTGACACAATTTGAACTCTTGTGTTCACTACTGGTACAAATTGTGCCCAAAATGTTACTTATAAGAAAATTTGGAATTTCCATAATCGCTTTCATTGGTGCATTGTAGCTGCAAATTGCCATTTCCCACTTCACAACTAACACTATCAGTACTGAGGCTGCCCAGGTCAGAGTAAATAGCATATTTCTTGTTATTTGATGATATTTCTGTTGATAAAAAAAGGCAAAAATGGCCTTTGCTTCACCTCTTTCATATCAGTTAACAACTTCACTTGATTTTCTTGTACATGTTTTTTTACATTCATATAGTATGTTGCATTAAACACTTTTGATTGCTTCTTGACTACTTTTGGCATTTTTACACAAATAACCAGAGTATGCTGCCGTCAAAAATGACCTTCTAACAGCTGGTAGTGCACACACACACACACACAATTTAAGCACAAAATGGAAATAACGTGTCTAAAATTCAACCTTATAGAAACATGCGTTGGTGTAGACGCATTTAAGGCATGAAAAGAAACATGTGTTCCTAAAATATAAACATGTGGTCACATAAGTGTCCTCCTGGCTAAATTTCAGCAACATGATGGGTACACGATTTTTAGATACATTTTAAATACATTTCACCCAAAGGGTGTCGGCACGATGTGTCCAAATTGTGTCTAATATTCCTATTCCTATTCCTAAATAGTCTCAAGAAACATTTTGGGCACAAAAAACCAAAATGTTTCAATTTGAGCACAGTGCCTATTTTGACACAATAATTCGTTAATGTGTGGACACATGACCCAAGAAATATTACCATTTGGACACGATTTCCTTCCTGACTCAAATTTTAAGCTTTGTGTCGACACAATGCAGACACACAATATATTGTGCCCAGGTTCAGACACATTTTGCTCCTTGGGTACACTTTATACCAGCAGCGATGATGGCTGGTACATCAGCACCTTTTTTGTTATAAACTCTTTCAGCCTCTTGTAAATCACTGCTATTTTTAAATAGTTTGACAAATGTATTCTTTCGTCTGTTAAAACATGCTGAAGTTATGTCACATCCAGTTAAAGCATGTACGAAGAGAACATACTGCAATTGGGATGCGCAAAGAGGAAAATGTTTTTTTATTTTCTTTATATTAGGTAAGTTAAAGAAGTATATATAATTTTATCCGGAGAAACTAAAGCTGCTAATATAACTAATACGTCTATATCCTCTGATACTACGACTATGTTTTCATTTGATCCATGAGAGCTGTTGTAACTGTTAAACGATCAGAAATCAAGCTATGTTGCCACTTTAAAGACTATTGATAAATTTTAACACACAATTTGAGATCAACGTTCCAAAAACCCCTATACAAGAAATAAAATCCGAATAAAAACAGTTTACTACTTTTTCGCCATTTAGAATTCGCTATTTTTAATTTCAGTTGAGTTGTAATGTCAAATTTGTAATCAGCGCCCCCCAAAAACCCCCAGAGGTCTAATTGAAATATTAAAAAGAGAGAAAATAAAAAATTTTACGCCACTTTGTTTTTAGACCGATTTTGAGATTCGTAATCTGCGCCTCAAAAAACCTTGTTTTCTAATTTCATGTAATTGTTTAAATAAATAAAAGAGTTATCATATTTTTAATTAAGAGTGTATTAGAAAACACAGGTATTTGTTAATAACAATTAAAAAAATAAAAAGCACACCTAGGGGGAAGTTTTCTATAAACTTTTTCCAGAATTAAGAAAACAATTGATCATAATTGGTACAGAGCCAACGGGGTTAGAACTTTCTTCCTTGGTAAATGGACTATAATAGCTCCTACAGATATCAACACGAGGCGTAAACTGAATGATAAGCATGCCATGCACATGCTATTCAACTAATCTCGTTCCCACCTCACGCAACAATACACAACAAATAGTCATTGTCGTTAGTAATAATTCCGTTCGAATCGCCGTTGCGCGGTAACATTGGTAACAAATGATGTAGCGATAGTAACAGTCATAACACCTTACCTAATGCGAATAGGGAGTACTCGGGGGTGATATGACAGTGCGGCATAGCATCCCCTCCATTGAGTCAGCTGTCGGTGACCCCACGTCAGGCGGGGATGCACGTGGCATCAAGGGCGCTCGGTAGATGTCACGAGAGGAACTTCATTATGTCCCAAATCTCTTTCTCATGCTCTCTGTTGTATCTAATACCAGTTACAATGTGAGAAGATAATTTATTAACAACCAAAACAGTATGTGTACGCACGTTTATAGTTTACAGAGTGTATCAGTTAGTCCTGTCGTTTAAAGTCTATTTGGAAATAAAATATATTATTAGTATGTTAGTAAGTAATCTGTTTCTATTATTGTATATGCTTAGGGGTTTTTACCTCTTAGAAAACTCACTTAATCCGTAGGTTGGAGAATTATAACAAGAGATAAACACTAACACAGTGTTCATTGAATAACTTACAGTAAACTTAACCTCACAAATCATTTTTAATATTTAGAACACGTTTACTAACATAACATTAAATAATGTTTATAACTTGATATTTCTTCTCTACTGTTCACTTTGTATCACTTCGGATTTATCTCAAATCCAACTCATTTAAATATTGACTTCCCGTCTTAAATCGTTGCCTTATATACCCTACAAAATGCATCTAGAAGTTTTTCAGCAACCCTCCGTATATGTCTACACATATCTAAAACAATGTAGCAAAGTTTCGGGCCATCTTCTACAGGTTTCCAGTTTCTATAAAAGTCATACTACTAGTGTCTCGGAGATGGCGCACATTACAGGTTTTTATAAAGTGAATGAATCAAGTTGTGTAGACATGCAGTTGCCTATCGTTCCTACTTTAATTTAGGCTACTCATGAGCTACCAGCACCTAAGGGGCGCTAGCAAACCCTTTGGAAGACCATTTCTCCGCGTCTCACACCAACGAAAACATAAGTTTTATAACAAAGCACATGTTCTAATAACAAACATTTCAATAAGTAAGATTAGGTATGCCATAAAAAAACTGAAACCAAAACTCACTATTGTTGGCAAATTTCTGTAAGGTCTTGGAGATAATCTTACATAAAGACCAGTACATTGTACAATCATGTAAAGAATAATATTGATGACAATCAGCATAGTTCTATGAAGGGTAGATCTACCGCTATTCACTTTAAAAACGAAGAAGTTCTGAGAACAGTTTACACAGCCACACGTTCCACAAATAGTATTTGAATTGGTCTAAGTCGGCCATAAGTCGTGAACCTGCGTTGCGTTTTGTCCAGTGGCAAGATGATAAATATTTAAAACCAACGCTTCATTCTTAAACCGATATGAATATAATCTTACATGTATAAGTAAATTTATATATCAGATTCTCAACAACAAAGGCCAAATCGATATCATCTACGTAGATTTTTCCATGGCCTCCGACCAATTGGATATTGGACTGGATATTGTTGTCATGTGTTGTCAGGTGTACCTCAGGGTTCTGTGTTGGGTCCGTCTTTACTTAATATTTGTATCAATAACTTAATCATCGTGTTTAAGAAACATGAAATAGAATACTTATTGCCCGCGGATGACATAAGAATCTATCTGCAAATTCAGTCACTAGCAAATTGCATTTGTTTCAGTAATTGCCTATTGGAAGTTAACTGTGGGTGCTGTACGAACATCCACTAAATGTGACTAAACATAATATTATGACGGGCTAGACATACAGAATACATTAAATACTTACGATTTTACATTGACTGATCTATCTATCTATTCATCTGCCAAAATTATATAGGGACCTTTGAATAGAAGCTAGATAAAGAGCATTTCAATGCAATATCTAAGACATTATACAACAATTTGGGATTTACAACAAGAAGTTCAAAACATTTTGTTTCAATAGCCACGTGCAACACCCATTTAGAACGTGTGTAAGGTCTCGGCAAAGATTAGAAAATTAACAAGACAGCCGGCGATCTTTTAGTAATGGCGCCATTAACCTCACTATTTACATCGCCGTTATCAAGCAGTTGCCACAATGTGTCAGTCAAATAGAAAAAATAAAATTAAAGAGAGAGGCGAACTGTGAAAAATTGGCAACACTGTCCTAATAACAGGACCGAACTTAGCTGATTGTCAAAAACCAAAATTACTAAAGGAACACATTGCTTGGTAACATACGTCACATGAAACCTCAATTGCTTCTATCTTGATGTATAGGTAAATATTTAGGTAGTAAAAAATTATTCATTGACAAATTAAACTAATAATTTTGAGGCTCCTTTTTATAATTTATTTTATAAAAAGCAAAAATAGTCACACGCGACTGTCATCGAAGGTTTCACGTGACGTAGGACTTGCCGATTATTACCAGGCAACCTGTCTTTTTGTAATTTTAGTCAAATACATTCAGTGCGTACCCGACAAATCCCGTAACCATTTCCGCTGGATGTCATATCCCTTTACCTTGGAGTTAACAACGATCGTCGTCTATTTTGTCTTCTCTGTCCGACTGTCTTATCTTGATAATTCGCTAATCTTTGGTCTCGGTCTAAATATCATGTGGCCACATATCCCCTCCATTGTGAATATATAGAGAGAATACGAGGAAACCTCCTAAAATATTTAGATTTTTAATTTTTTAGATAGAAGATATTCTCTGACAGGATATACCTATCAAAGGTTTGCCGCTTTCGTCTAGATGGGAGACCGTATCATGCTATATATTCGCAGAAAATGATAAATCATAAATATAATGTATTACTTAATACATAGAACAACATTGTTCTCATGTAAAGTATGTTCTGACATGATTGAAATAAGAAATTAACGGAAAAACAACTGTTTCAATTTCAAATTATTTTTATATAGTTACTCGAGTCCCTCGTACCGAAATTATTTTAAACATAAGTAAGACAGAGTAAATTTTTTAAATTTATCACTGTACCAAATAACTATTTATTTACCAAAGACAGTACTTCTAAATTTCTACTGTTACTGTGCACAAATATTTTAAGTGCGGTTCTGTGGGATATCCCTTATCCTAACGGGATTTGCGGTCGGTTTTTGACTTTTTTTATGTGCCTTAATTGTATGTAGCGAACTTTACCAAGAATTACATCACGATTTCCAAATACATTCTTTTTAGACATAACACGCGTATATCAACCGTCTCCCTTGTATGAAATGTATATGAATTACTCTCGAGTTTCAAAAAATCTGGACTTTTTTATTGTAGTATGATGCATGAAATTAAAAATCATGTCAATCAATTCAATAAACATAATATGCTGTACATAGTTTTATTTGATTCTGTATTACCCTGTTTTATTTAATTAACGCTTGTATGTATGTATGTATGTACAATTATTCTTTGTAATTTTGTAAGTGATATTGCATTCTGTTCCTGCCCTGTATTTGGAAATTTTGAATTTCTGTTGGACAGCCTTATTTCAAGTAAATAAAATCTTTGTAAATAATGATCTGAAAAAAATTATTTTACTTTAAACTGGTAAGGGATTTTCCGTCTTCCATTTCACCTTGCTAAAACGGATGTGTGGTAGTCGACTCCCTGAATTCACTCTGGTGTCAGTCATATCCTTGTAAAATATCGGAAATCTGTTCTCAGGAGCCTTTCTATCGTAGCATGCATGCATTATTTATTATCGCTTTCAGGCGTATCCGAAATATAAACCGCAACTTAACTTTAAGACTATACAGGTATCTTATCCACATAATGTATTTAATTACAGATATTTTCACGGTATAACCGGAAATACCTCACGCTTGTAATTATTTTGGTTGGGTTGGCAAACTGACTCAAAATTTTCATAATTTTTTGTTACATACTGTTTGCGAATCTAACGCTGGTTCCAAAAATAATAATTAGGACTGTAATTTCTAACAAAGATATAAAAGATCTTACCAATAAATATCCTTGGCTCCAACCACTAGTTTTAAATTAGATGGGGAAGAAAGGATAGGTTGGAAGGACAAAGGAATATCTAATCTAATTTACAAAATTTCACTAAAGTAACTTTTAACTATTTTAAATTTATATTAAATCCAAAAATAATAAAACCAACTGTGTTGCTTCTAAATCTATTCACACTATATTAAGGTCAACTAAAAAACTATGCTCTTTTTTATAGAAAGAACAGAAAACACAATATGTTCATTCGATGCCCCTAGAGACATCTACTTGTAATAAATAAAACCAAATATATTCAAATTGTAGACTTTGAAAATTAAATACACCGTATTGCCGAACACGGCGTAAACATTCCCCCGCCCCTGAAAAATATTTTCAGAACCGGGTCTGGAATAAGAACTAATTTGCTAAACTAAAACTGCTAATTTTGTAACCCTCGTAACTCAAATATTTATAATACTTAAATATATCTACATAACTAAATACTAACACTAAGAATGTACAAATATTATTGTACTGGTAGCGGACAAAGGCGGACCACCGACCTTTTATAAATACCGGTTTTGGTTTTGACATTAGCCACCCTAATTACCCCATCTTTACCCGGAAATACCTCCTCAATGATACCCAAGGGCCAACGCAAGGGAGGAATATTATCTTGCCTAATAATGACCAAGGTACCGACTTTTACAGGATAACTAGGACTGTTCCATTTCTGACGGACCTGTAAATTGTTTAAATATTCGATATGCCATCGCTTCCAAAAGTTTTGAACCAAGTGATCCAACAGTTCTTTTCTATTTAAATTATTTGTTGGTTGATTTACTAAATTTGGAGCTGGCAGATGCTCAAGAGGTGTAAAAGTTAGAAAGTGTGCAGGGGTCAACGCTAAAGGTTCTGAAGGATCGGAACTTAACCAACATAATGGCCGAGAATTTAAGAGTGCTTCTATTTGCGCCAGAACCGTACTCAGCTCTTCATAAGTTAATATTTGACACCCAATCACTTTGGTTAAATGAGATATGACTGCTTTAACATTAGCCTCCCAAATACCTGAAAAATGTGGGCTAGCAGGGGGCTGAAAGCGCCATTCGATTTTACGTTGCGTTAATTCATTAGCTAAGGTATCATTATATTCATTTGAATAAACTAAACTATAAACTAAATCTAATTCCCTTTTTGCACCAATGAAATTAGTACCACAGTCTGAATACATTACAGCGCATGCACCACGGCGAGCTAAAAAACGTTTAAAGGCGGCAAGAAAGCTCTCAGTCGATAAACTGGAAGCTAATTCTAAATGCAAGGCTTTTGTCGACAAACAAATAAACAAACAAATGTAAGCCTTTTGACTTTTAATTCCTCTTCTACGCCCGAGCGTAATAAAATATGGCCCACAATAATCTACGCCACTGTGAAGGAAAGGTTTCGCTTCCGTAACTCTAACTGTAGGCAAGTCAGCCATTAGCGGAAAAGTAGGTTTAGGATTAAATCGAAAACAATAATTGCATTTTTTTATCCTAGAACGGACAACACTTCTAGCTGCAAGTATCCAATATCTTTGCCTAAGAATTGATAAAACTAAATGCGGCCCGGTATGTAAATTTTTACGATGACAATGGTCAATTATAAGGTCAACTAGATGATCCTTTTTCGGTAAAAGAAACGGATGTTGTTGGTTGTATTGCAAATTTGAATTACTAAGCCTACCTCCTACCCGTACTAGACCATCTCTCAAAAAGGGACATAAGGAACGCAAAGAAGCAGAACATAGCCGTTTCTTTTCTAATAATGAAATATCTGAAGCGAAATGTATTTTTTGAATTAATTTTAATAAAACCATCTCTGCCTTGTCAAGATCAGAGATTAAAATTTTACCTTTTGTTGGCAATATTTTTGCAAATCTAAGAACATACACAGTGGATCGAAGTAATTTAGTCCAAGAAGAACAACGATTAACTAATAAATATAGTGGATGAGGCTCGTTGTCCGGAATAGTAACCGAAAAAATTTTTTCTTCGAGCGAGAAATTGTCAGTACTACTAATAGACTTAATTGGCCAATGTTCTTCACTAATTTTTAACCAAGTAGGACCAGTAATCCAAGTAATATTAGCCATAAACTGTGCAGGTGATAAACTTCTTGATAAACCATCACTAATATTGTCTTTACCATCAATATGAAACCAACAGTTAGATGGCACCAAATCTTGTATTTTAGATACTCTATTGGCCACGAAAGTTTCCCATTTATAAGACGGTGATGCGATCCAATTAAGGGTAACGGTTGAGTCAGAAAGAGCTACAATTTTTTCAATATGTATACGAGATTTATATGTATCTAAAACAAATTTGAACAGTTTTGCCAACAAATGAGCGGCACAAAGTTCCAACCTAGGAATAGAAATTATCTTCATGGGTGAAACTTTTGACTTAGCACATACTAAACTGGTTTCTATTTGACCATTTGTAATAGCTCGCATATAAATAACACATCCGTAAGATGTCAAACATGCATCTGCAAAACCAACCAAGACAACAGATGTATTTTCAAAAATGCCTAAATGCCTATTTATTTTAAAACTGTTTAAGACTGAAAGTTCAGATTGGAAATCCGTCCACTTATTTTTTATGGCACTTGGAGGATGATCATCCCAATCTATTTTAAGCTTCCACAACTCTTTGATTAAAAGTTTTAAAAATAAAGTAATTGGTGCAATGAAGCCCAAAGGATCAAATAATCTCGCTGTCGTTGAAAGAATATTTCTTTTAGTGCAAATTCGATTTTCAATATTTACTTGAAATGTAAAAATGTCTAAACTAGGACGCCACTGTAGGCCTAATATTTTCAAAGTATCAGTATCAAAATTCACGGCTTTGGGCGAACGATTTTCTTCTGGAATTTTTTGTAAAAGTTCCTTTGAATTAACTGACCACTTAATTAAATCAAAACAACCTGCTTTAAATAATTCAATTAACTGCTGATATAAAATTTTTGCTTGTTCCACATTAGGAACGCTAGTCACTAAATCATCTATATAAAAATCTCTTTTAACAATAGATGCCGCTAATGGATAATTTTTTGCCTCATCTGTCGCCAATTGATGTATAGTTCTAATAGCTAAATATGGCGAAGATTTGACACCAAACGAAACAGTATTTAATTCATAAATACTAATAGGTTCATCCTCTGAAAACCTCCAAAGTATTCGCTGAAAACATTTATGTTCATTAACTAAATTAATTTGTAAATACATTTTTCTAATATCAGCAGTGAAGGCTATTTCAAATAATCTAAAATTTAGTAAAATTGTTACAATGTCCGATTGCAATTTAGAGCCTGTATACAACAAATCATTTAAAGAACTAGAAGTTGTAGTTTTAGCACTAGCATCAAAAACACATCTCAAAGGTGTGCTCATGCTATCTGCTTTAAAAATCCCATGATGTGGAATGTAATATCCTGATGATGAATTGTCATTAACCTTAGACATATATCCCTCTGTTAAATACTCATTAATAACAGTAGTATATTGTTTTTTAAATTCAGGATTTCTCTTAAATTTATTTTCTAAAAACAAAAATCGTCTGAGCCCTGTTGAATACGAATCACCTAATTTGGAAGGGCTATGTTTGAAAGGTAATGAAACAACATACCGACCCGAATTTTCCCTGCGGTAAGTTGATTTATAAATATTTTCACATTCCAGATTATCCGGACTTTCAACAACTTGCGAAGGAATTTCTTCTAATTCCCAAAATTTTTTAACTAATGTCTCCAAGGATGGCTCTAACGTGATACAAAAATTTTTAACTATGTCTAAATCTGCAAGAATAGGAGCAGGTCCCATTACTACAAATCCTAAACTTGTTTCTAATGCAACTGGTAAATGGGGTGGCCCCGCAATTTTAACGCGGCCTAATAAAAGTGGAAATATTTCTGCCCCAATGACTCCGTCTATTTTACTCGGTTGAGCAAAAGTATCATCTGCTAAAGGTAAATCTACGATGTGTGAGAGTAAATCTGTATTCACGGTATAAGAAGGTAATTTGTCGGTTATTTTATCAACTAATAAAACCTCCAGTGGATAACTAATGTTTGGATTAAAACGAGAACCGATTACTATGTTTGTTTTTCCGTGAACTGAGCTACGGGCATGGCCTATTCCACTGACGGCGGAATGCCATTTTGATATGTCTAGTTTTAAACGTCTAGCGCAATCTACTGTTAAAAAGTGTGCTTGACTACAAGAATCTAAAAGGAACCTAACCCTATGTTTTTCTCCATTCTTACCAAAAATATTTACAACTACTGTGGACAAAAGAATAGTACTCCTAAACTGGTAATTGCTATTAGTAGTTGAACAAAATGTCGAAGTACTTTGATGAGCAATGTTTGATGGGATCGCACATGTTTGTGACCGACCCTGTATATTATCAGTATTATTTAAGCTATTACCTAAACAATGTGATTTGCTAAGCGACTCAGTCGTAGAAGTATTTGAATTTCGACCAATTAAATTATCGTTAGTATCAGTTACTAATTGTTGAAACTTATTATTATCCCTCGATATATTAGATGATAATTGAGATTTATTAAAATGTAAAAGTGTATTATGTCTATAATTACAAATTTTACAGTTTCATTTACTTTTACATGTACCAACCCTATGTGTACCAAAACAATTTAAACATAATTTTTTTTCTTTTATAATTTTATAACGCTCTGATGGCGAGTTTTCTAAAAATTTCGAGCAATGTAAAAGCGAATGAGAAGTACAATCGCAAACCAAACATTTATCAATAGCTTTTTTATTTTGTACAAGAAAAGAATGAGTTGTCTTAATTTTATGGTTACTGTTTGAACTAGATTTATATGGACTTTGGGTGCGGGTACAAATTTTTGCCTGCTCCTTTACAAAATCTATAATTTCCTTGTAAGTAGGTATTGAGGATTTTCTGCGGGCATTTTCAAATAAATTCCTAGTTTCTGCATCCAACTTATTCAAAGCTAAATAAGAAAATATGTAGTCAGATAAATCTGTTATTTCTAATTTTTTCAAAGCACTCGAGGCGGTATCAAATTTTTCAAGAAAATTATTTAAACTATTTGCTGACGGAGATGGTGCAGATTTGAATTCTAACATTTGTGATAAATAGTTATTAGCTAAAGATCTTTGGTCATGAAATTTATCGATCAGTGCTTGCCAAATAATTTCATAATTTTCTCCTATTGGTGGTACACTTGTGCAAACTGATAGAGCTGTATCTGAGAGCCTACTTACTAAATAATTCATTTTATCGCCGTTATTCAAATTTTTATTATCGTGAATGAGGCTCTTAAAACATTCGTAGAATATAGGCCAATCTTTAATTTTTCCTGAAAAACTAGGTAACTCTAATTTAGGTAACCGGGGAATGTTTTTTTGCGGTGTATCTTCTCTAGTATTGGCGTTAGTGGTATTATTAGTAGAGGAATTGTCGAAAACTTCTTTAGCTATTTCTAAAATATTGCAATAAATTTCATCGAAAGCATCTAAACATATAAAATTTGGAACTGAGTTCGGATCTATATCTAACTGAAGTATATTCATTTCATCCACAATTTGCATATATTGGCGTTTTGTGTCCTCTAGGGTATTGAATCTAATACGAAAATTATTTATTTCAGCATTATTAGTCTTTATCTTTTTGCCACAATCATACAACTGTTGTAATCTGGAGAAATACTGTTCACGTTTTGCTCTCAATACTTTTAACCTTTTCTCCTTGGCTTCGGCCATTTTCCAATACTTAAGAAATTTGTTATTCTAATATTAATAATGAATATCAATAAGCAACAAGCAGAAGGTGGTTCAAAGATAAAATCCAATAAAAAGTATCAATCTGATAAAGTTTATATAAATAATTATTTTGTGGTTTCTTCCTTCAACAAAAAAAATCTTTCTAAAAACTATAGTAGAGTTAAATCCAGAATGTGAAAGAATTTGTATTATGAACAAAAGAAAGAAATAATCTTACTAAAAAAAATATGCCTACTTTGACACTTAATATAATCTGCAAAATTTTACTAATAATACTTATCAATAATGGTAGGTATACAAAGGTTCTCTACCCAACAAACTAAATGTTAAATATATTACTAACTAATAAAGAAAATAATGCAACACAGAGGGTTATTTATTTATCTGAATAATGAAAATCAAATAATGCTAATCAACTAAATAACTTAAAAATTGTTTTAAGTTCCAAAGAAAAATGCAAATTGTATATAATATAATTATATACCGACCAACTAATTAACTAATAGAAAACCAAGTTCGAAACACTAATGTTTTATAAAAATTCAACCAACC
This sequence comes from Stenurella melanura, assembly GCA_963583905.1. Taxonomy (NCBI): domain Eukaryota; kingdom Metazoa; phylum Arthropoda; class Insecta; order Coleoptera; family Cerambycidae; genus Stenurella; species Stenurella melanura. The sequence goes on along the minus strand of OY757311.1, from coordinate 16,855,376 downwards.
GGCTCGAATTGAACCAAAAAAATGTTTGCGAATCTAACGCTGGTTCCAAAAATAATAATTAGGACTGTAATTTCTAACAAAGATATAAAAGATCTTACCAATAAATATCCTTGGCTCCAACCACTAGTTTTAAATTAGATGGGGAAGAAAGGATAGGTTGGAAGGACAAAGGAATATCTAATCTAATTTACAAAATTTCACTAAAGTAACTTTTAACTATTTTAAATTTATATTAAATCCAAAAATAATAAAACCAACTGTGTTGCTTCTAAATCTATTCACACTATATTAAGGTCAACTAAAAAACTATGCTCTTTTTTATAGAAAGAACAGAAAACACAATATGTTCATTCGATGCCCCTAGAGACATCTACTTGTAATAAATAAAACCAAATATATTCAAATTGTAGACTTTGAAAATTAAATACACCGTATTGCCGAACACGGCGTAAACACATACTTTTCCCTGTATCGATACTTTTCCCTATATCGATATAATATATCAGTTCCTGGTGAGGCACCCTGTATAAGAATGGTACAATTTTTTATACCAAAATCTACCCTTATAATTGAAATCGATTTCTTGCGGAATTAATCAATTTTATCGGCGGCCACATTTATCAAAGGTCAGTGTAAATTAATATAATACAAATATTTCAAAATTTGGTTCAATTTATATTGTCCTTGAAAATTGGGTTCAAACAAAATTGAAGTATGAATGGTCCAGACTTCCAGACATTAATTTGTGCACAGATAACCTCTTGATTAATGAGTAATTGACATGTACTAGATATTTGTAAAGCCAGCTTTAAATCTCCATAAAAGCCTTTCCTAAGAAAAGCAAAATAGCTTTGTATGTGTATGTATACATGAATGACCCAGCAAGCTCGCCCGAGTACTACGTAAAAAGTATGAAGCTTTATTGCCTTCTGCTTTGGATTTGCGCGAAGAAAGGCGAATATTTATTTAGGACTTTACATCTTTTATACGTTTTGTGCGATGCACCCTGTACAAATACACACGTCGCAAACAAGGAAATAACGTCTCTCAAAGGGTTGTGAAAATTTAATTACGCGAAACACAATGGAAAATGGTGAAAATGTATTGGCATTTTCATTGTTTTGTTTTAAATTAATGTTAATATTTACTTGGACTTTTGCAGCGGAAACGGAATGTCATGCATGGAAAAGAGAAAAACCGGAGTTAAATAATCCAACGTTTACACAATAATGGTAAAATATTTAGATAGGGATTAAAGAGTGGTAAATCAGGATAGATTCAGGGGCAGTTTTTTTATCCTGGCATTATTTTGTGATGTTTCATTGTCGGTGGAATTTCAGTAATGATAGGCTTCTAGTTATATTTTGTAAATGATAACCTCGTTCACTATTTATTCTGGTGTCATTTTGTAGTCTACTGAAAAACATATTGTATAAAATAAATTCATTTAAGCGTAATTATGTGAACCTTTAGGAAATATCCTGAATCACGTTGAATTTTAATTTAAAATTTCCTATTTTTATTTTTTTTTTCATGAAAATACTACCATCCGCATTCGCCCCTCCCCCTTCCTGCTCCAAATTATGACTAACCCCTCCCCGAAAATTTTAAATTAGAAAGTGGATCGTGCGACACCTTGTTGATTCTCTGTTCAGCAATATAAAGTCGTTTAAATGTGGTGCAATAATTACTGAAATAATTATTTTGAAAATGTAAAATTTTGTTCATGATTTGTAAACTTAGTTAAGGTATTTGATTAATTGATTGATTAGCCAGCGTATGGTAGGCATTGCTGCCTCTTCCAGATGCCCAAACACATGTCACTTTCTTGACACACAACAACATTTGGCATGCAGCCTTCTTTACCAATAACCTACCACTGAAAGGGTCCCAGGTATAAATCGGTCTGTTTCCGTCAACGGCCAAACTAGGCACATACTTACTTTATTTTTGGTACTATTAACAAACACTTTACCAGTAATTTTCAATTATTAAGTCGATATGTACTTTATTCCTCTATTATGACCAGGGCCGTCGAGAGAAAATCGGCGCCCGGGGGTTGTAACATACGACTACCACCTCCTTGGGATTGAACATTTCTCTCCATCGAAATTTTGAAGAGCGGGAGGGTGATTATCTTTCAATATTTATCTCTCTCGGTCGAAATTCCATTATAAACAATAATCATTCGATACTCATTATTAATGTACCTCTCTCATTTTACCTAATGCAAATACTAACCTCCAAATCTCCAACTTCAGGCAAATGCCGGACCCCCTCAAAAACCACCGGGTCCGGGGGGAACCACCCCGACCCCCCCCCCTCTCGTCAGGCCTGATTATGACACTTCACCTTACGCAGAATTTTCTGACCTACGATGACTTAAATTTTATCTAATTTAACGAAGTTTTAACCCATTCTTCTTGCGTTTTTTTTTTTCGGGAGTGTCCTACGATATATCTACCCTCGGCGTTAATGAACTCTCTAATCCCCCTCAGTCTAATTATTTTTTACTAAATTATATATTCTGAAGAAAAGCTGAAACTTGTTTTTAAAGTTTTTAATTCAAAATTGTACCCACCAGAAAGTTTTCTTTGTAGGCTTTCAAAAATGAGTAAAAAAATCGGTAAAGGTATTTACACAGAACTTCCCTCTTTATTTGTGCATGGCGATCACTCTAAAAAATTAATAATTACGAAATGACATTAAAAATAATAATCGGAATATAGTTATCACTATTATTGCAAAGAAAACCTGATAAGTTTTGGTCAAAAAAATATACAGAGTGTTCATCCAACAGCAAAAGTTCAATACTAAATAGCAGGTGCCAAATATGGAAGGCTTGCGCAAATACCTTTATAAATGTCCACAATGACTGAATTATTTCTTGGGATGACCACCCTGTACATTTTTCAATAAAAGTATAATAGGTGCATATGCCAAATATAATTGCCATCTGTCACATTTTCAATTCCACATTCACGTAGTGGAGTGGAGGTATAGTGGTGGTTAAAACTTTCATTTTTTTTTGAAATTTTTCAAAAATGGTGAAAATTTTTTTTTTCTGAAATGAGCTTTGAAGGTCATGAAACGTGAAAATTTTAAATTTGAGCAAAAAAAATTTTTTCCATCTATTCTAGTGGTAATTTTTTTTTCCAAAACGGTAAAAAAATGTTGCAAATTTTTTTTTCCGAAATAGGTTGGAATGTCATGAAACGTGGAAATTTTAAATTTGAGCAAAACAATTTTTTTCATCTATTCTATAGTAAGTAGTGATAACTAGATTAAATTTTTTTAAATTTGTTTGAATATGTTTAGAATGCAAATTTTAAATTTGAACAAAGAAAAAAAATTTCCGTCTATTTTAGTAATAAAAAATTTTTCCAAAATGGTAAAAAAAAAATTCAAATTTTTGTTTTCTGAAATAGGTTTACCGTGTCATGAAACGTGCAAATTTTAAATTTGAGCAAAAAAAAATTATTTCATTATTTAATCCCTTTAGAAGGTCCACCCTGTATATTTTCCAGTGAAAGTTTAACCATTTTTTCGCCGACAGTAGCGTCAACTACCTACCAAATTTGACTGCTGTCCGTCAAGTAGTTTTTTTTAGTTAATGCACCAACAGACAGACAGACAGACTGACGGAATTGAAAAACCTATATTTTCGTATTCTACGTGATCTGAAACGTCAAAATCCGAAAAAATCTCGGAGGGTGATTTTTCTCGAATACAATACTTCCCTTCAGTAAGTAAAAAACGTAACGAAATTACACCTTTACTGATCTTTAACAAACTATCGAGTGGACCTTGGAATATTTTGGTTTCCAACTAGTGCCACTTTATTCTAAGTTATTCACACGCATCAGTGATCTAATGAGATTTCAGGAAATTGATTGAGGAAGCCGTTACTCTGTGGTAATCCATAAAAATAACGAAATTGAGTAAAACACTACTATGTTTTTTTACCACTATATTTGCACAAAAACGTGACTGCAGTTTCAACCCTTTTTAGGTCATTTTCAAACAATTTCAATTAAGAATGAAATACAAAAGATTTGGTCCCTATTTAAATATGTTTCTAGAATTAAACAGATTAGAGAATTATGAAATTATCCAGGTATTTTATGATATCCTAACTATCTAAGGGTGGGGTTTCTCAGAAATTTTAATTACATCTTGGTAGCAGTAAAAAGAGGTGAGTACATAATATCTAATTGATCATTTAACAAAATTAAATCATCCTTATTATTGTATTTGTATATTTCCAAGGCTTCTAACAATTTGTTAGAAGCATTGAAAATATACCAAGGCTTCTAACAATTTGTTAGAAGCATTGAAAATATACAAATACAATAATAAAGATGATTTAATTATGTTAAATGATCAATTAGATATTATGTACTCACCTCTTTTTACTGCTACCAAGATGTAATTAAAATTTCTGAGAAACCCCACCCTTAGATAGTTAGGATATCATAAAATACCAGTATAATTTCATAATTCTCTAATCTGTTTAATTCTAGAAACATATTTAAATAGGGACCAAATCTTTTGTATTTCATTCTTAATTGAATCATTGTTTGAAAATGACCTAAAAAGGGTTGAAACTGCAGTCACGTTTTTGTGCAAATATAGCGGTAAAAAAACATAGTAGTATTTTACTCAATTTCGCTAATGAGATTTCTTTATTTATTCAACATTATTATGGTTGATTTATCCGAAAATCAGAGAATAGATATTCCGATTATGATTTGATACGGTAGCAAAACAAAAACTTAAAAGTAGGTTTGCGAAATATTTAATAATAAATACGCTGGTCACCACGTGTCACAGTCTGCAGTCAGCAAAATAGAAAACAAATTTTGTGAAACTGGAGATATTCAAAAACCAAGCAGAACTCCTGGATTTGGCGAGGAAGAACTATTAGATGTACTGGTAGAGATTGAGGAAAACCCGCACAAACCAGACAATTTGCTGCCGACAATGATGTAAGTAAATCATCGATTCTGAGAGGTTTAGACAAAGGCAAATACCACCTTATAAAATTAACTTGGTTTAGAAGTTAAGTGAGGAGGATCCTGATCGAGACCAAAAATTCTGTGAACTAGTAATATACAGAATACTAACATATTTGCACTTTATAAAAAAAATTGCTTTTCCTGAAGGTCACATTTCATTTAAATGGAACAGTAGCCAGAATCGTCGATATTGGAGATAATGCTCATTAGATGATGGAGGCTCACAGACAATTTCCTCAAAAAGTGAACTGGCTGGTATCATTAATAATCAAATTATTTATCCTTATTTTTTTGAAGGCACACTAAACGGCGATGTTTATCTAGATTTTTTGACCTACATTAAAACTACCTGTTCCCGAGGTTAATTATCCAAATGAAATAGACAGTTGTATGTAGTACCAGCAAGATAGAGCTTCACCGCATTATTCACGCACAGTGGGAAATTATTTCCCTGACAGGTGAATTGAAAGACGTGTGTCTATTAAATGGCCACCTTGGTCTCCCGATTTGACCTCTCTTGATTACTCTTTCTGGGGCTATTTAAAATAAAAAATGTGTATTAATCGACCAGACAATATTACAAATTTAAAAAATAGGATAACCCAAGAAATTCACAAAATAAGTCCTGAGGTCATATAAAATGTCATCCGAGAACTCAAAGTTCGCCTTGCTTACTGCCAAGAGGCGACTGGCGGTCATTTTGAACATTTGATTATAAAATAAATTAGAAGTACAGTGGCAATTAATTCTTAATATATCTGTGACTGCGCTTCGCTCCACCCTAATACAAATCTGTACTACTTGAATAGCTTGTACTGTACTGCTACCAATAAATATATGCATTCACTCATGTCTATTGTAATTATTACATCAACTTTTAAAATTCATATTTTATCTAATATTAGGATCAAATGTAATATATGGAAACAGTCAACAAAGCTGCTATAACAGGTTGGGAGATATGATTTATGAGAATCTGATTGCGTACATTTTTTTCAATTTTTCTCATATTTCATATGTTCAATCGATTTGCGATATCGCGACTAAATAAAATAAACACATTTCCCAACGTAGCATATTATCATGAGAGATAAATATACACACTTTGTTAATTTTTTCACTCTTCTTAGTTCCCTTTTCAAACTTTAATTCAAACTCTTTAACCGTTAACCGTACATATTTCATTTTCCCTGTTATAATACCGTCTCCGTGTTAATTAGAAGCATAAGAGAAACCAAATTTGCTGGAGTGAGTATGATTGTCAGTTTATAAAGTTTTATCTTTATCTCGGATCGGTAAAGTCTTCTAGAAGACCTACTTCACGGTCTTTTCAGCCCCCTAAACTAATCAAACTTCGACTTCAGGGAATTAAACAGTCATTGTATCTTGCGAAAAGGTATTGTCGTTCGTCTTTCAATAAATAAGATACATAAATATATGTACCTATAATAAACACACAATTGTTGGCAGGTTTCTGAGGATTGCCTATAATTTTACATTCCTGTCCAGACCCTCGTTGCAGTTTTAAGTGTTTTTTGATCAATTTTTTTTTTAGCGTAATGAGGAATGGCGACCTGATGAGGCAAAGCTAACATCATATTCAGTTTCAACAACAACAGAAACCTTTTGAATTTCATAATGATTCGTTGAGTCGCCTAATTATTGTAAATAATCTGGCACTCCACAAGGATCAATTCTGGGGCCGTTGCCTTTTAATTTCTTTATAAATTATATTGTCAAAGTTATTCAAGTTGACTTTTACGCTATGCAGATGATCTCAAACTTTTTAGAACTATTAGTGCCATAGCGATGTTACATAATTATTTAACACCGTCTTAGAGTCTATTGGATAAATAATAATAATAAGAAAACTGTTAATATGAAGGTCTAATTTTGTAAGTGTAGATTTTTTTTTTTCTAAAGGCAGCAGTCAGTATGGCAAGTGGGAATTTCTTTACCTTTCCAAGTAGATGCGAAGGTTATTGAGAAAAAAATAAAGCTGGAGCGAGTCTTTTGTCTAGAAAACCTGATGGTACGTAGCGACGAGAAAGACCACCAATATGTTAGGCTGATGCCACCAAAGAGATATTGGGAATAAGCTTTGGTTTGGCCGTGCGCCTAACAGGCAGCCGTGATAGATGTCATGAGGCTGTCGGACATGCTACACAGCAAACGGAGACCAACTAGAACATGAATCACAAAACGTCTGACAAGACGTTGTGAATAAAAAGAATTTCTAGGATTAACTGTTTCGAGAAAACCGGATGTGAAAAAATTTGATCCATGAACTTATGTTATAAGGGTATATAATAATAATAATAATAATAATAATAATAATAAATCAGTTTATTTTGCAAATGGGTAGTATACAAAATGAGACCAGGTGACAACTAAAGTTGGTTTTAAACCAGGCCTCTTTGATCTGCTTATTTATGTTATACGGTTAAAATATATATAAAAAGAAAATACACATATAGGTACTTAAAACGGTTATGCATAATGCAATATTCGACGAATAGTATAAAAGTAATTAAGTAATAAATAAATTGCTTAAAATACACTAACTGCAAAGGTTCTTTACATATATTCATGGTCAATAATAAATTGTTCTGATCTTACTAGCTGTATTAGTCTTTCCTTAAAACTAGTTGGACTGAGTCTTTTTAAATAAGCTGGAAGCTGGTTGTACATTCTTGTTGCCTGGAAAATTATTTTTTATATTGTTGTGTATGATGTATGGGTACAGTCAGAATAACATCACGATTTCTGGTTTCCACAGTGTGTGCATTTCCGCGTGTTTCAAGTTTTTCATGTAGATATCCAGGCTTTTTAGTAACAATCACATTGTGCACCAGACAACACAAATGTATCCATCGCCTTTGTCGCATATTAAGCCATTTTAGTTGGCGGATATATGGACTTATGTGTTCACGGTAAGGAATAGATTTGGAAAACATAATGCAAGAGTTTTGTACTTTTTGTAACCTATGGGAATTTGCAACTGTGAGACAGGGACCATATACTGTGTCACAATAATTTAGCCTTGAGAGCACCAATGAGTCGCACACTTTAATTTTCGCATCTTCGGAGAGGTAGTTTTTTAAAGGATATAAACTTTTCAAACTAGCATAAGCTGACCGACACAAGTTTGATACATGGTGATTAAAATTTAAGCGAGCATCCATTATCAAGCCGAGATTTTTTACTTGTTCACTAAAGTTTATAATAATGTTATTCAATTTCAAAGTGGGGGCCCTGTTTAGTATTAGATTTTTATTTTTATTGCTTCCAAAAATGATTACATCCGTTTTTTCTATGTTTAATTGTAGGCCATTGTCCTGTGTCCATTGCAGGATACTGTCCAAGTCCTCGTTAAGACTCTGAAATGCTGTATTATACTCGTCAACAGAAAAGCTTATCATGACCTATATATCATCAGCATAGTAATGCAGCTTACTGTGGTTGATAATTTGTTGAATGTCTATTAGGAATATATTAAACAGTAAGGGTCCGAGAATAGAACCTTGTGGGACGCCAGATTTTACAGTAAGTTCTTCTGAGATTTCCCGATTATATTCACTGTATATTTCGACAAATTGTGTTCGCTCCAGTAGATAGTTACGAAACCATTCCCACATTCTACCTCTGATTCCATAGTGATACAGTTTGGATAATAGCAAATCATGGTTTACACTGTCAAAAGCTTTAGACATATCAAGGAGTACAAGCACTGTGAGCATGTTGTTCTCAGTGGCTGTAACTATATTATCGTTGATCTTTAGCAATGCTGTTGATGTACTATAGTGCTTGCGAAAGCCTGATTGTGTGTTGAGTAGTAAGCTGTGATTTTCTAGGTGTCCTGTAAGATTGTCATGTACAATTTTTTCTAATACTTTTGATGCCGGTGGTAGGATACTGATAGGTCGCAGATCTTTAAGTTCCAGAGAATTTTCCTTTTTTACTAGTGGTATAACTTTAGTCTTTTTCCATGAAATAGGTACATTACCTGTATATAATGAGTAATTTATTATATGGCTCAGCTCCCTTTATACTTTGCACTGTTTTTGCTATCTCATGCGGTTCAATTGGACTTATGTTGAATTCTTCATATTCAAATAGGTTGTTTTCATAATGTTGGTTCGTTATGTCATCTTTGCACTTGATATGACTGACACAGTTAATAAAATGTTCGTTTATCTCATTAGGGTTAAAATTCATAGTTGAGGCGATATTGTTGCATTTTTTATTATTTATGAAACCCCACTTTCTCATTTTGCCCCAGAAAGCTTTTGAGCTTTTTATGTTTTCTTTAAGCGCATGCTCGTAATATTTTCTAACTGCTTCTTAACTGCTCTGTTAGTGTAGTTTCTGACATGACAGTAGTATCGTCTGTCAGTAGCTGTTTTTGTCCTGTTGTATTTTTTGAGAGCATTGTCTCGTTTTTTTAATAAACATTTTAAGTTGTATGTCATCCAGGGTGCGCTCTGTTTCTTTTTGTTTATTGGCATGAGTGGTGCATGAAAATCAATCAGGGACAGAATGCATGAGTTTAGCCAACTTACTTTGTCGTCAATTTCTTCGAATTGGTATATAAGACCCCAATTCATTCTTTTTGCGTCCTCGTCAAATTTGACCATGTCAATGTTTTTAAAATTTCTGCAGAACTTTGGTGCAACTGATTCTTCATAATCGAATTTTAGGTAGGCAAAGACAACATCATGATCAGATAAGTATGATGTATCTATTGTTCCAGTTTTATTCACATCCCATCTTTTATTTACACATATGATGTCGATTAGCGAGTCTGTATTATCTGTTATTCGAGTGGGTTTTGTTATAATTTGTTTAAGATCGAAAATTTCCAGCATAGCTATTATTTCATCAGTTTGTCTGGTTTTTTTTTGACATATAATTGTTTAGGTCCCCCATACATATAATATAGTCAAATACTGTAGTTATCTCCGCAAGGCTATTTTCTATATTTATAAGAGAGATATGCATGTATGGTCGATATATTGCTCCAACTGCGACATTTTTCTTTTTGTACGTACAATGTATCCATAGCTGCTCCATACCATTTTCGGTGATTGTGAATTCTTGTAACACCTTTGCTTTTAGTATCACTTTTGAATATATTATTACTCCTCCACCTCTATTTTGTAATCTATCAATTCTGGCTAAGTCATATCCGTTTATGTGAAAAGTGATGTTTAAATCGTCTGGGGTGAGCCATGTCTCTGTAATTGCTGGTATGTCAAAATTTTCTGTTTCAATAAGACTTTTGAGGTCAATTAGTTTGCTTCTTAGGGATCTAATATTGAGGTGAGCTACTTTTAGTGAAGGATATTTGCTGTTTACTATGTTTCGGGCATGATTTATATGGCATTTATTGGATAAAACATGTTGCGTGGGATGCAGTTTCGGTTTTACTAACGATCTTATTCTCTCTGCTTGCATTGAAAATACGGGTGGGGCATTTAAGTTAACAAAAGCGAATAACTTGAAAATAAAGAATTTTCGAGAAAAAGGTTTCAGACAAATGTTTCATCATTTGAAAAGTGGGATCTAATTATTTTAAAGTTAGAGGACTTAATCAAACCCGTATTGTTTTATTGAGTTATTATTAAGTTTTGATGCCAGAACTAAATCTGAGCGGTGGAGTGGACAAGGTAGTCCAGTACACTGGCCCGCACGATCACCTGATTTAACTTCACCAGATTTCTTTTTGTGGAAACATCTGAAACAGAAAGTTAACGAAGACTCCTTACCTTGATACACATAGGCAAGTCTTATTTCTTGCATTATTAGAATTCTCAGTTGTTACTGCCATTACACATTAAATATTTACAATAATTCCTAGATTACTTTTTCATAAAATGTTTTGTTTCCCAGTTACAAATATGTGCTACTTCCATGTTCAATGCTTAATTACATGCAAACAGGGACACCAAATAAAAAAATGGTAGAAACAAAGGTTGTTTATTTTTTAGAACAGAATATGAATCTGCAAAGAAAGATAAGGGTAATGGTGTAAAAAACTAAAGTTGACTTTCGGATGACCTTGAAGTCTTCCACCAAATTCAAAAAAAATGTAGCCATTAGATCCCACTTTTCAAATGATGAAACTTTTGTCTGAAACATTTTTCCCGAAAATTCTTTATTTTCAAATTATTCGCGTTTGTAAACTTAAATGCCCCACCCTATATAATAATAATAAAACAGGCAATATAATCTTTAAATTATATTAAAAATGTTCATTCATAGTATCAGAAATGGTATCCAATATACATTATTGCAATTAATCACATATAATAGTGATAACGATAAGCAATAGTCTTAACCGCAATAACCACTTAGTATATCTCTCTTTAAGATACATGTATTTGAAATTAACAAATTGTGAAGTATGCTGAGTAATATGTTTGACTTAATCATATTCTGCAGGATATCTCAGCGAAAACTTTTATCTGGAATAAATTTTCAACGGAAAAAGATACATACATATTTAAAATATTGATAAAATTGGACCACCTTTAAAAAGACTTGAAAATTGTGAAATAAAATTTTACAGCTGCGCGGTTAATTGATTATTATTATTACACAGTAATACAATTTGACATTTTTTATTGATTGATTTGTCAGCGTAAGGTGGGCATTGCTGCCAATTCCGGGCATCCATGAAGGTTCGTTCCAACACGCAGCTTGGTCGTCCGTCGAACACGCCCAACGGACGGCCAAACCGCGTGCCGGAACCAAATATCGTATGTTTTATATACCGCCGGACCGGCTGCATACGCCGGGTTGGACATTGGACATGCTTGTTATCAGCAGCGAGAGCTGCATGACGCATGGGGTGGGAATATAGGATGGGAAGTGTAGGCGTTTGTGGGATACTTCTTTTAAGTTTCCATGCTTCTATTAAGTTTCCATGTGTCATCATCGGTAGGGGTATGCAGGTAATCGAAATTCAAGAATCCAGAATAAAATGATTAAACACAGATAATAAATTAGGGGCAAATTGAGAATCGCCTCCTTTTTAAAAATCTTGAAAGTCGGTTTAAAAAAATTCTTTTTGGAGAATAAAATTGAAAGACCGAAAGCTTCATGCTACATAATACAGTAAAACTACATTCACACATTAATCTTTAGAAACGGGTTTTTGAAATATTCACGTTTCACCGTTTGAATTATAATAATAGTAATAGTAATTTATTTTCCTTAATGACATCATTAAGTAAGGCTTTTGATACTGTATCTCATAAAATACTACTTAACAAATTAGAGTATTATGGATTTTTACCAAATGCCATTTGCTTGATAAAAAGTTATCTGTCTGAGCGCTATCAGATCACTTCTTATAATAACAAAGATTCAGAGCCTCAAAAAATTAAATACGGGGTACCTCAAGGCTCACTGCTAGGTCTAATACTGTTCTTAATCTATATAAACGATGTACCAACTGTTGTACCTGGCAGCGAATGTGACTATGTGTTGTTTGCTGATGATAATATACTCATAAATGTCAATTCAAATTATGAAACTCTTTCCCAAGCTATGGCAAAATCAAAATATGATGCAGAACAATGGTTCCTATTTAATTCTTTAAAACTAAATAATGATAAAAGCTTAAGACATCAAACTATCGATAATCCTATTAAAGTAAAATTCCTGGGGGTCATGTTGGATCCTACACTAAAATGGGACCAACATGTTAACTATATAAGTAACAAATTATGTAAATATCTATATTTGCTAAAATCCTTCACGTGAGATAACTCTGATGACTTATCATGCTCTGATCTATTCCACCTTAAGCTTTGCAATACTTATATGGGGCCACTCTGCCCACAGTGAAAGGGGTTTCAACATTCAGAGAAAAGCTATTAGGTTGGTACTAGGATTAGAATATAGGGCAGATGTTAAAGAACATTTTAAAAACCTTGGTGTATTAATAACACCAAGTGTGTAGTGTATATTTATCAAAGCCTAATTTATGTTAAAACTAACATCGATAAATATACTAATGTATCCGAAGTACATAATCACAATACTCGTACAAACTCCAACATATACATTAAATATTTAAGGTTAAAAAAGTCAAGAAATGGTGTAGATTATTGTGGTCCATTGTTTTATAATAAATTACCTCCTCACCTAAATATACTGTCCCTAAATCTATTTAAAATAAAAGTTAAATCAATCCTAGTGGCTTCTGCATTTTATAGTTTGAATGAATTCCTAGAGAGTGATTTGTAGACAAACTTTTCTATGCAGTTGTCAGGTCTGTCTGTTCTAACATCCATTGCCATATTCTAATTAATCAGTCAAGCACATATTTGACTCTTATAAATGTATTTTATTGTTTTTATTATTGTACTGTATGTCTATAAAAAAAATTTGTAATGTTTTATTGAATTTTACTTGTGTAATGATTATTTTCTATCAAACACACCAATAAATTCTATTTTATTCTATTCTATTCTATTCATTACAATTGTATAGGAATAGTCAAATTACAACACCGTAAAAACTAGGTTAGAAATCGCATACAGTGTAAAAACATTTTGACAGTAAAAACAATGTTATCTTAGTTTTAAAATTCAGTAAGTTTCTAGCTATTTTACATTCAGCGGGAAGTTATTAAACAATGTTGATTCCCATGTATTTGGGGAATTGTAAGTTAAATTAAGTCTTGCATATGGTATTCGAAAGTCTTCCTTGCTACGCGTATTTACGTTATGAATATTTTTATTCGCAGTAAACATATTCTTGTTTCGATAAGCATAAACACCACATTTCGAAAATGTATAAGCATGGTAAAGTTAATGTTATAGTCTCTAAAGATCTCTTTGCAAGAATGGGTACTAGAAACGCGAGCTATACAACGCATTATCCGTTTCTGAGAAATGAAAATAGTGTGTGATGGAAGTTCCCCCATAAACAGACAACATACCTTAATCTGAACCCCACGTGGGACTTACTATAAATTATACCAGATAAACGTTTTCTCTGGGGCACCCTGTATACTCTATTGATATGAAGAATGTTACCATTTTACACAACATTTTACACATCGACTGTATCCCATGGGAAGATTAAAAATGATACGAAGTGTTGTTGGATACAATGCAGTAAGACCTTATCTTCGGTAGATTATTGAAGTCACGTTTCTGGTCGTTTTGTCAGCTTTATCTTACCACCGACACTAATGGGTAGGGCCGACCTATTATAAATCACGAGTCAATAAGAATATCGTCTGTCAATCAATGAGTTGCGCACTTTGCATAAATTATTACTAGAAATATACATTTAACTGCAAGTCATGCGCCATTGCAGAATGCAGTTTATTATTTTTGAAATCTAAAAATTTCGAACAATGCCAGTATATGAATTTTTTAACGCATTGCCTAATGCCGTCCAAAAAATTGAATTTGGACTTTTAAAACACTAATGAAACGTTTCCTGCTGAAGTGCTGAATCATGCATTCTACGACTTTACCTCGGACTTTACTGAATTCATGTTAACCGATTTTTCCTAATATGGTTGTTTATTGTTTTATTTAATTTATGTATATTTTATTTGTATGTTTTATTGTAAAATTTTATTGTGTTTTTGTGCATATGTGTTGTTTGCTTGCATACTACTAGTAATGTTCTTTTTATATTACCTATACCCGCCTTGACCTGTCAAAACACGATTTGTGTATTTATGACCAATAAAGATCTATCTATCTATCTATCTATCTGTCTATATGTGTTTGTTTTGAAGTCATAAAAGATTGTAGTGCCTAGTTCGAAAATATACTCACAATTTTTGAACAAATAGATTCATAAACATTGAAAATTTGCTCTAATTATTCTACTCCATTTTGTTACTTCTGGTGTTACTTGATTAATTAATTGATTAACTAGTGTATAGTGGGCATTGCTACCACTTCTAGATATATCTGCCACACCAACCGTACACCGGATTGGATTTACGACATGCTTGTTACTAGCAGCGAGAGCCACATGACACATGGTGTAGGAATATAGGATGAGAAGTGTGAGATGTTTCTTTTAAATTTTCATCTATGTTCATCTCCTTGCCTATTCTTCTTCTGAGTCTTCTGTTTATGAAGTGTGTACGGTGCTTTCCTAGATTGGTCATAATCCTCTCCATTGTTGTCATCCACGTGTAGCATGTCAGTAGAAGTGTGGGCGGTTTTGTTAATGACTTTTTAATTACCTTGTTGACCTTGAAAAGAGAAAGTGGTTTTTAATCACCGCGAGAAGATAATGACGTAATTAGGGAAATCCGCGGATTTTAATCACCGGGAGATAATTATCTTATCTGGTGGGTGGCCCCTGTGATTAACGTTAATTAGATATACGTGCCTTTCAACATGTGCTGGAATTTTTGAGCGATTAAATAATTTAATGACGCAACAAACTGACTGGGATTTTGGAACTTGATTAAGACTTGTTTTCATAATATAAAAACACACTGTTGTGAGCAAATAGTATTCAGTGTTCAATTCTGACGTTTCCACGTCGATAAGAATAATATTTTAAATAAGTTTGCATATATTTAACAGATTTTACAAGTTTCGGTGTTTAGAATTATTTAAAAAGTGACACATTTTCGAAAACTTAAGATGACTATAATCGTCAAGTTTTGTGTTTAAAAGTGGTATGGATATCAGCTTTAATATTCGACGTTCAACAAGGCATCTTAATCATAT
Organism: Stenurella melanura; assembly: GCA_963583905.1. NCBI lineage: Eukaryota > Metazoa > Arthropoda > Insecta > Coleoptera > Cerambycidae > Stenurella > Stenurella melanura. The sequence goes on along the minus strand of OY757311.1, from coordinate 16,839,634 downwards.
TCCAAGAGAAGAGATTCCCATTAAACCGCAGTGCAAGTAAAGTTGGTGGTGGCTGCCCCGGCCCCCCGGCTCATTTTTTTAAATATTACAATATTTTTTCAACACACAACGAACACAATTTCTCAACTGGATAATGAAATGCAGCAGGTATTAAAAGCTCAGAGTTAGACATTTTTCATTGAATGAATTAACTTTTCAAGAAACGTAGTATTCGGTTCTCAATAAGTTTTTTAAGAAGTGTAGTAAAATATGTGTTCAAACGATGCATGTTGTGAGTTATGGGATAAGGATGACTTTCCAAGCTACAATCCTTTACAGGATATAGAAACAAAGAATGTTTTGAGGAGTGCGTTTTCGGTAATAGGGAAATCTAAAAAAGCCAAGAAAGCCTTCCGACTTGCAGAACGACAACGACTAAGTAAGCTTGAGGAAAAAGAACAACTTTCAAAAAAAGAAAATTTGAAAATAGATAGTGTCGCGAAGAACTTAAAGTGATATTAGTGGAGACTGTACAAGTGTTCCGTGTTTAAAAAAACTGTTAAAAAGTGGTGTGGCTATAGACAGCGGCTTTAAGGTTCACATACCGGAGCGCCATAAATAACTTAAGGTGACTCCATCTAGATTGCACAAGTTTTTCGTGTTAAAAATGACATGGGCATGGGCTTTAACATTCGCACACATACACACAAACATTTTCGGTTTTTACAAAAATTCTACCAGAGGCATCTTAAATCATATTCCAGGAGAAGAGTTGCCAACTAAAACTGGAGTGCAAGTAAAGTAGTTTCTGGCGACGGCCCCCGCAACTTTTAAATTTCTGTACATGTATTAATTTGTGATTCTTTTCACAATCGATTAAAAACTGGCAGTTATTTCTGCTTTAAAATTATTTAAAGTGGTATGAATATAGACATCAACTTTAACATTCAGACATTTTCGGTATTCACAAAAATTTTACCAATCATCTTAAAACATATTCATGTACCCGGCTAATTGGTTAATCAAGTTTGGTTTATTAGACAAATAACTTAAGGTGACTCCATAGAGATTGTATAAGTTTTCGTGTTAAAAAAAATGTTAAAAATGATATGGGTATGGGTTTTAACATTTACACTCACACATTTTCGGTTTTCACAAAAATTCTACTAGAGGCATCTTAAAGGAGAAGAAGATGTACCAACTAAAACCGGAGTGCAAGTAAAGTAGTTTCTGGTACCCCTGACCCATTTTACATTTTAAACCGTTTTTCGCGAGAGTCTCATTAACGATCGAAAAATAGTGGTCATCAAATTTGTAGCTTCATCACAAATTAATATATGTACAAAGAAAATTAAAAGTTACGAGATATATTGCTTATTTCGCAGGTGTGCTTTGTCAATTTATGATTACTAATGATATAAAAGACTCAAAATAATAATAATAGAAAAATGTAAACTAGAAATTTTCACTGAATGAATTAGCACTAAATAACAGTTATCAAAAAATTCTTATTCGCTGTATTGTTTGAACATTGGTAATCTTATTTTAAAATTAAATATGCAGCAAGTTTTTCGTTTTCTTACTTAAAGGCACTAACATTCCTAAATGATAGGGAATGATATTGTTTAAAAGGGTGCCTGCGAAACTTTTCGACGATGAGTTTATTTTAAACTTTTTAGAAACAAAAAATAACCAATATAAAAATGTTAGCTATATCTATACAAACTTGTTATTTAATTTTAATAATCTTATTTGTAAATCTATACGTAAGGCTTATATCACATATGTTGGAAACAAACAAACCAGTTCTATATATATATATAACAATGTATGTATGTTTTGCAATTATGTATTTTTAAGAAATAAAAATGATCTATAAATTTACCTGTGTGTTTATTATATTATAGCAAATAAGAGAAAAATGGCCACTTTGATGTTAAACACTAAGTTGTGCATATTACAGCTAAAAATAATGTTATGTATTCAAACGCCTACAATAAAAAGTGTCGTGTTGTACAGCGTGCGAGAAAAAGTAAAACATATTTAAGAGCGACCGATAGAAGTAGAACTACACCAGAGTTTAAAATGAGGCTAGAGAAATACTGCAAAAACTTGGAAGAATTGAAAAAACTCATACATCTTTATGAGGATATACAGAGCATGTTCTTCGGCTTCTCAAATAAAATGTACATTGGGGATTAGTGGGTGTATGGAAAAATATTTCAATACTATGGCTTGTTAAAAACATTGAGGATCTCAGGTGTCCCGACTATAAGCTTTTAAGAAGTAGATTTTTCAAAGGTTAGCTGTACGTCACACATTGAAATAATGTATATGTGCAAATATGTATTCGCTAAAAAATAAAAAATATTTAAAAAATATTTAAAAAACATGTGTTTATTATATATATTATAGCAAATGAGAAAAATAGGACCTGTACTGTAGGGTTAAACGCCAAACTCTATTTAGAATATATTAATATTTTATTACATTTAAATGCATAAGACGCGACACAACTTTAAACAAGCTATTTTGTAAAATAAATAAAAACACATGGGGGCTGCAATGTTCTCCCCAGCTAATAACTTAGTAAGTAAAATAATGAAACCACAAAATATCAAAAACACAGCAGGTGAAAAAAATTAAAATTGAAAAAAGTGACTTCCACTATTTTTTAAACACTAGCCTATTATTATCAACTTGCATCTCATATATAGTTTCTTAAAATTACAAGTCACATAAAGCAAGAATTCTTTATAATTGTTATTTAGTGCCTTTAAGTAATAAATTAACAGATAATAATAAAAAAATGCGGTTCACTGAATTTTTACCAGGTTGGTATTGTACGAAACGCCTGCAAACTTCGAAATATAAAAAATACACTCAACGTTATGCGTACCATTTGCGTACGAAAATAGATATTTGTTAAAATAGGGTCATCACTATTGCAAAAATAACAAAAAACAACATTATTTAAAAAAATATTGTGTGTAACTGTCAAAGAGAGCCCCAGTAAAAATTAGCTTGAATCTAGAACGACAAAGTATTCCGTGAAATAAGTAATATCCCGTACCTCATTTTCAGTTTTTCAAAAAAGAAAGAACGATAAAAACTTATAGTGTACTTGACGTTTTGTGAGTCCGTGGTTGCCAAAACCATCTACACTTATACGGTTATTAAAGAAAAAACACAATAATAAACATTTACCTCTTTCACTGCCACCAAATGTTCCAGCGAATCACTATTGATGTACTTGTACATGTTTATTAATCCTTTTAAGCTGTATGCATGTAACACAGCTTTAAATTGCTCCATTTTCACTTAACTGAACACAACACAACACAGTATATCCTCAGAACGATTGCTGCAGATGCCTAATTGGCAACTTTTTCTTACAAATAACAATGATCAAAATTAAGTCCACACGGCCATTCCCTGATGGAGAAGGTCTGGCTTAATGTATTTTGAAATACCATCGCAACCCAACTGTAATAAAATATTAATATATTTTAGATAAAGCTTGGTGCAGGTAATTACAGGGGTAAATTCTTATTATTTAAAATACCACTAATATACGAAAGCTTTTAAATAACCATATTATGTTAATGTAAAATGTCGAGACGGACTTTACAGGGGTAACAATGTGAAAGATTTCTATTCATTAAATTCTTATTATTTAAAATATCACTAATATACGAAAGCTTTTAAATAACCATATTATGTTAATGTAAAATGTCGAGACGGACTCTTAAGACGGACATCTCTTAATCTATATATCAATATGAAAGACTTTTTGAAAGTCCCAATTTGTGATTTGATTTAAAAAATCTCGGAATTTAAACGAGATACGAAACAACAATTATTTCACGGAATACTTTTTTCGCTAGAAATTTTCGTGTTTAAAAAAATCGAATGGCTTCAACACTTATTACACCCCGTTTTTAATGATAACAGAAAATATGCTAAAATTTATTCCTAAAAAAGCACACATAGTTTTAAAACATTCCTAAATGATATAAGGCGGTGATCTCGTTGAAAAGGGTGCCTGCGAAACTTTCGACGATGGGTATATTTTAAACTTTTTTAGAAACAAAATAACCAACATACAAATGTTAGTTAGCTACATCTATGCAGACTTTGGCATGTCTTTAATTTATTTCTTCTAAAACTAAATAACAGCAAACTGTAAGATTTCTAGTTCACTCAGCCAATGAAAAAAATGTTTCCATAATTTTTGAACGCCTCTATTAGTAATAATTATTTTTTAAAAAGAAACTGCCAACTCAACCGAAATTTTATGTCGATGATGAAAAGTAACAAATTAAAAGTTGCGAGATATTACTCATTTCATAGTTAAGACTAAACCAGCGCTGTTAGCCAAGTATACAACAATTATTATTCGTCTCTCGAGGGTCTGATAATCACCCATATCTATGGTTCTATCACAGTCGAATACAAATCTATATATCAATATGAAAGACTTTTTGAAAGTCCCAGTTTGTGATTTGATTAAAAAAATCTCGGAATTTAAACGAGATACGAAACAAGAATTATTTCAAATAATACTTTTTTCGCTAGAAATTTTCGTGTTTAAAAAAAATCGAATGGCTTCAACACTTATTACACCCCGTTTTTAATGATAACAGAAAATATGCTAAAATTTATTCCTAAAAAAGCACACATAGTTTTAAAACATTCCTAAATGATATAAGGCAGTGATCTCGTTGAAAAGGGTGCCTGCGAAACTTTCGACGATGGGTATATTTTAAACCTTTTTAGAAACAAAATAACCAACATAAAAATGTTAGTTAGCTACATCTATGCAGACTTTGGCATGTCTTTAATTTATTTCTTCTAAAACTAAATAACAGCAAACTGCAAGATTTCTAATTCACTCAGCCAATGAAAAAAATGTTTCCATAATTTTTTAACGCCTCTATTAGTAATAATTATTTTTTTAAAAAGAAACTGCCAACTCAACCTAAATTTTATGTCGATGATGAAAAGTAACAAATTAAAAGTTGCGAGATATTGCTTATTTCATAGTTAAGACTAAACCAGCCCCGTTAGCCAAGTTTGTGTTGTACAACAATTATTTTAAGTGTAAAGCCGTTGAAATAAAAAATTATCAAAGAAATATTCTTATTCGCAGTTTACAAGACAAAAAACACAGATTGAATATGTACAAAATTAAAAGTTAAAATGACGAGCTATTACTTAGTTATGACGATACCAACAATAGGATTACTTTATCATAACACGATACAGAGAAAATTGTTTTATAAATAAAAATTCAAGTTTTTTCGTTTTCTTACAAATAACAATGATCAAAAATTAAAACCACGCGGACCAGGCAGGGACAGGCCTCGGTACGATTTATTGACTTCTCAATATTTCTTTGTTAATAAAAAATATTATTATTTGCAATAGAATTTTTTCACTAAGAAAACGTTTTACAATCGAAAGAAAAGAACTGTTGGATTAAACATTGCTACATCACTGAATGTAAAAATAAAATATTAAGCTCTAGTCCTTCCTTTTTTTATTTTTAAAAAACCATCAGCTATATTTACGGGCAGTGAAAATTAATGGTTTTCTATAAAATAATAGCAAGATGCACGTTTTCTAATTCGTTTATTCACTCAATGAAAAATTTCTCTGAGTTTAAATTTTCCATTATTTTTGAAACGTTAATATCAGAAATAATTATTTGTTCATCAAATCTTTGAACAAATACTTCTACTTTAAAACAAAAACCTTGATCTTAATCGTAAGCGAAACTTTAAGAGGTTTTATATATATATAATGTAAAAGTACAATTGTGTATTCACTAGAAATAAAGAAAATATTTATAAAAATACATGTGTTTATTTTATTATAATAATAATACAACATTCAGAATGTTTGTGAAGAAATGATTACCTACTGTTGATATGGGAACTCAAAAATAATAGAATCAATTTAAGTTCAGAGTTAGAAATTTTTATTGAATGAATTAGAAAATCTGCATCAACTATTTACTCGTGATGTAGAAAAATGTTAAAAAATAACTATTTTGTGCACGATTGGTACACACAATGTATAACATATTTTTATATTTCGATGTTTGCAGATAACTTTTCATACACCATAGCTGGTACTGTGAACCACATTTTATTGTCTGTTAATTTTCTTACCTAAAGGCACTAAATAACAGTTATCAAAAATGTATTTTATTAAGCTTTTAGTTCTCTCCTCTTTATTTTGTCTGATTGATGGAACGTAGATAGAATTTTTTCCTATCAAATTAAAAAAAATCTTGAAAATAAAATGAGATATGAGAAGATCATCTCTATGACTCCGTTAGGTTTTCGGACATTTTGACGCCAAATATTAGGATAGGTTAGGTTAGGCGCGCGCCTAACCTAACCTATCCTAATATTTGGCGTCAAAATGTCCGAAAACCTAACGGAGTCATAGAGATGATCTTCTCATATCTCATTTTATTTTCAAGATTTTTTTTAATTTGATAGGAAAAAATTCTATCTACGTTCCATCAATCAGACAAAATAAAGAGGAGAGAACTAAAAGCTTAATAAAATACATTTTTGATAACTGTTATTTAGTGCCTTTAGGTAAGAAAATTAACAGACAATAAAATGTGGTTCACAGTACCAGCTATGGTGTATGAAAAGTTATCTGCAAACATCGAAATATAAAAATATGTTATACATTGTGTGTACCAATCGTGCACAAAATAGTTATTTTTTAACATTTTTCTACATCACGAGTAAATAGTTGATGCAGATTTTCTAATTCATTCAATAAAAATTTCTAACTCTGAACTTAAATTGATTCTATTATTTTTGAGTTCCCATATCAACAGTAGGTAATCATTTCTTCACAAACATTCTGAATGTTGTATTATTATTATAATAAAATAAACACATGTATTTTTATAAATATTTTCTTTATTTCTAGTGAATACACAATTGTACTTTTACATTATATATATATAAAACCTCTTAAAGTTTCGCTTACGATTAAGATCAAGGTTTTTGTTTTAAAGTAGAAGTATTTGTTCAAAGATTTGATGAACAAATAATTATTTCTGATATTAACGTTTCAAAAATAATGGAAAATTTAAACTCAGAGAAATTTTTCATTGAGTGAATAAACGAATTAGAAAACGTGCATCTTGCTATTATTTTATAGAAAACCATTAATTTTCACTGCCCGTAAATATAGCTGATGGTTTTTTAAAAATAAAAAAAGGAAGGACTAGAGCTTAATATTTTATTTTTACATTCAGTGATGTAGCAATGTTTAATCCAACAGTTCTTTTCTTTCGATTGTAAAACGTTTTCTTAGTGAAAAAATTCTATTGCAAATAATAATATTTTTTATTAACAAAGAAATATTGAGAAGTCAATAAATCGTACCGAGGCCTGTCCCTGCCTGGTCCGCGTGGTTTTAATTTTTGATCATTGTTATTTGTAAGAAAACGAAAAAACTTGAATTTTTATTTATAAAACAATTTTCTCTGTATCGTGTTATGATAAAGTAATCCTATTGTTGGTATCGTCATAACTAAGTAATAGCTCGTCATTTTAACTTTTAATTTTGTACATATTCAATCTGTGTTTTTTGTCTTGTAAACTGCGAATAAGAATATTTCTTTGATAATTTTTTATTTCAACGGCTTTACACTTAAAATAATTGTTGTACAACACAAACTTGGCTAACGGGGCTGGTTTAGTCTTAACTATGAAATAAGCAATATCTCGCAACTTTTAATTTGTTACTTTTCATCATCGACATAAAATTTAGGTTGAGTTGGCAGTTTCTTTTTAAAAAAATAATTATTACTAATAGAGGCGTTAAAAAATTATGGAAACATTTTTTTCATTGGCTGAGTGAATTAGAAATCTTGCAGTTTGCTGTTATTTAGTTTTAGAAGAAATAAATTAAAGACATGCCAAAGTCTGCATAGATGTAGCTAACTAACATTTTTATGTTGGTTATTTTGTTTCTAAAAAGGTTTAAAATATACCCATCGTCGAAAGTTTCGCAGGCACCCTTTTCAACGAGATCACTGCCTTATATCATTTAGGAATGTTTTAAAACTATGTGTGCTTTTTTAGGAATAAATTTTAGCATATTTTCTGTTATCATTAAAAACGGGGTGTAATAAGTGTTGAAGCCATTCGATTTTTTTTAAACACGAAAATTTCTAGCGAAAAAAGTATTATTTGAAATAATTCTTGTTTCGTATCTCGTTTAAATTCCGAGATTTTTTTAATCAAATCACAAACTGGGACTTTCAAAAAGTCTTTCATATTGATATATAGATTTGTATTCGACTGTGATAGAACCATAGATATGGGTGATTATCAGACCCTCGAGAGACGAATAATAATTGTTGTATACTTGGCTAACAGCGCTGGTTTAGTCTTAACTATGAAATGAGTAATATCTCGCAACTTTTAATTTGTTACTTTTCATCATCGACATAAAATTTCGGTTGAGTTGGCAGTTTCTTTTTAAAAAATAATTATTACTAATAGAGGCGTTCAAAAATTATGGAAACATTTTTTTCATTGGCTGAGTGAACTAGAAATCTTACAGTTTGCTGTTATTTAGTTTTAGAAGAAATAAATTAAAGACATGCCAAAGTCTGCATAGATGTAGCTAACTAACATTTGTATGTTGGTTATTTTGTTTCTAAAAAAGTTTAAAATATACCCATCGTCGAAAGTTTCGCAGGCACCCTTTTCAACGAGATCACCGCCTTATATCATTTAGGAATGTTTTAAAACTATGTGTGCTTTTTTAGGAATAAATTTTAGCATATTTTCTGTTATCATTAAAAACGGGGTGTAATAAGTGTTGAAGCCATTCGATTTTTTTAAACACGAAAATTTCTAGCGAAAAAAGTATTCCGTGAAATAATTGTTGTTTCGTATCTCGTTTAAATTCCGAGATTTTTTAAATCAAATCACAAATTGGGACTTTCAAAAAGTCTTTCATATTGATATATAGATTAAGAGATGTCCGTCTTAAGAGTCCGTCTCGACATTTTACATTAACATAATATGGTTATTTAAAAGCTTTCGTATATTAGTGATATTTTAAATAATAAGAATTTAATGAATAGAAATCTTTCACATTGTTACCCCTGTAAAGTCCGTCTCGACATTTTACATTAACATAATATGGTTATTTAAAAGCTTTCGTATATTAGTGGTATTTTAAATAATAAGAATTTACCCCTGTAATTACCTGCACCAAGCTTTATCTAAAATATATTAATATTTTATTACAGTTGGGTTGCGATGGTATTTCAAAATACATTAAGCCAGACCTTCTCCATCAGGGAATGGCCGTGTGGACTTAATTTTGATCATTGTTATTTGTAAGAAAAAGTTGCCAATTAGGCATCTGCAGCAATCGTTCTGAGGATATACTGTGTTGTGTTGTGTTCAGTTAAGTGAAAATGGAGCAATTTAAAGCTGTGTTACATGCATACAGCTTAAAAGGATTAATAAACATGTACAAGTACATCAATAGTGATTCGCTGGAACATTTGGTGGCAGTGAAAGAGGTAAATGTTTATTATTGTGTTTTTTCTTTAATAACCGTATAAGTGTAGATGGTTTTGGCAACCACGGACTCACAAAACGTCAAGTACACTATAAGTTTTTATCGTTCTTTCTTTTTTGAAAAACTGAAAATGAGGTACGGGATATTACTTATTTCACGGAATACTTTGTCGTTCTAGATTCAAGCTAATTTTTACTGGGGCTCTCTTTGACAGTTACACACAATATTTTTTTAAATAATGTTGTTTTTTGTTATTTTTGCAATAGTGATGACCCTATTTTAACAAATATCTATTTTCGTACGCAAATGGCACGCATAACGTTGAGTGTATTTTTTATATTTCGAAGTTTGCAGGCGTTTCGTACAATACCAACCTGGTAAAAATTCAGTGAACCGCATTTTTTTATTATTATCTGTTAATTTATTACTTAAAGGCACTAAATAACAATTATAAAGAATTCTTGCTTTATGTGACTTGTAATTTTAAGAAACTATATATGAGATGCAAGTTGATAATAATAGGCTAGTGTTTAAAAAATAGTGGAAGTCACTTTTTTCAATTTTAATTTTTTTCACCTGCTGTGTTTTTGATATTTTGTGGTTTCATTATTTTACTTACTAAGTTATTAGCTGGGGAGAACATTGCAGCCCCCATGTGTTTTTATTTATTTTACAAAATAGCTTGTTTAAAGTTGTGTCGCGTCTTATGCATTTAAATGTAATAAAATATTAATATATTCTAAATAGAGTTTGGCGTTTAACCCTACAGTACAGGTCCTATTTTTCTCATTTGCTATAATATATATAATAAACACATGTTTTTTAAATATTTTTTAAATATTTTTTATTTTTTAGCGAATACATATTTGCACATATACATTATTTCAATGTGTGACGTACAGCTAACCTTTGAAAAATCTACTTCTTAAAAGCTTATAGTCGGGACACCTGAGATCCTCAATGTTTTTAACAAGCCATAGTATTGAAATATTTTTCCATACACCCACTAATCCCCAATGTACATTTTATTTGAGAAGCCGAAGAACATGCTCTGTATATCCTCATAAAGATGTATGAGTTTTTTCAATTCTTCCAAGTTTTTGCAGTATTTCTCTAGCCTCATTTTAAACTCTGGTGTAGTTCTACTTCTATCGGTCGCTCTTAAATATGTTTTACTTTTTCTCGCACGCTGTACAACACGACACTTTTTATTGTAGGCGTTTGAATACATAACATTATTTTTAGCTGTAATATGCACAACTTAGTGTTTAACATCAAAGTGGCCATTTTTCTCTTATTTGCTATAATATAATAAACACACAGGTAAATTTATAGATCATTTTTATTTCTTAAAAATACATAATTGCAAAACATACATACATTGTTATATATATATATAGAACTGGTTTGTTTGTTTCCAACATATGTGATATAAGCCTTACGTATAGATTTACAAATAAGATTATTAAAATTAAATAACAAGTTTGTATAGATATAGCTAACATTTTTATATTGGTTATTTTTTGTTTCTAAAAAGTTTAAAATAAACTCATCGTCGAAAAGTTTCGCAGGCACCCTTTTAAACAATATCATTCCCTATCATTTAGGAATGTTAGTGCCTTTAAGTAAGAAAACGAAAAACTTGCTGCATATTTAATTTTAAAATAAGATTACCAATGTTCAAACAATACAGCGAATAAGAATTTTTTGATAACTGTTATTTAGTGCTAATTCATTCAGTGAAAATTTCTAGTTTACATTTTTCTATTATTATTATTTTGAGTCTTTTATATCATTAGTAATCATAAATTGACAAAGCACACCTGCGAAATAAGCAATATATCTCGTAACTTTTAATTTTCTTTGTACATATATTAATTTGTGATGAAGCTACAAATTTGATGACCACTATTTTTCGATCGTTAATGAGACTCTCGCGAAAAACGGTTTAAAATGTAAAATGGGTCAGGGGTACCAGAAACTACTTTACTTGCACTCCGGTTTTAGTTGGTACATCTTCTTCTCCTTTAAGATGCCTCTAGTAGAATTTTTGTGAAAACCGAAAATGTGTGAGTGTAAATGTTAAAACCCATACCCATATCATTTTTAACATTTTTTTTAACACGAAAACTTATACAATCTCTATGGAGTCACCTTAAGTTATTTGTCTAATAAACCAAACTTGATTAACCAATTAGCCGGGTACATGAATATGTTTTAAGATGATTGGTAAAATTTTTGTGAATACCGAAAATGTCTGAATGTTAAAGTTGATGTCTATATTCATACCACTTTAAATAATTTTAAAGCAGAAATAACTGCCAGTTTTTAATCGATTGTGAAAAGAATCACAAATTAATACATGTACAGAAATTTAAAAGTTGCGGGGGCCGTCGCCAGAAACTACTTTACTTGCACTCCAGTTTTAGTTGGCAACTCTTCTCCTGGAATATGATTTAAGATGCCTCTGGTAGAATTTTTGTAAAAACCGAAAATGTTTGTGTGTATGTGTGCGAATGTTAAAGCCCATGCCCATGTCATTTTTAACACGAAAAACTTGTGCAATCTAGATGGAGTCACCTTAAGTTATTTATGGCGCTCCGGTATGTGAACCTTAAAGCCGCTGTCTATAGCCACACCACTTTTTAACAGTTTTTTTAAACACGGAACACTTGTACAGTCTCCACTAATATCACTTTAAGTTCTTCGCGACACTATCTATTTTCAAATTTTCTTTTTTTGAAAGTTGTTCTTTTTCCTCAAGCTTACTTAGTCGTTGTCGTTCTGCAAGTCGGAAGGCTTTCTTGGCTTTTTTAGATTTCCCTATTACCGAAAACGCACTCCTCAAAACATTCTTTGTTTCTATATCCTGTAAAGGATTGTAGCTTGGAAAGTCATCCTTATCCCATAACTCACAACATGCATCGTTTGAACACATATTTTACTACACTTCTTAAAAAACTTATTGAGAACCGAATACTACGTTTCTTGAAAAGTTAATTCATTCAATGAAAAATGTCTAACTCTGAGCTTTTAATACCTGCTGCATTTCATTATCCAGTTGAGAAATTGTGTTCGTTGTGTGTTGAAAAAATATTGTAATATTTAAAAAAATGAGCCGGGGGGCCGGGGCAGCCACCACCCATTTTTACTTGCACTGCGGTTTAATGGGAATCTCTTCTCTTGGAATATGATTAAGATGCCTTGTTGAACGTCGAATATTAAAGCTGATATCCATACCACTTTTAAACACAAAACTTGACGATTATAGTCATCTTAAGTTTTCGAAAATGTGTCACTTTTTAAATAATTCTAAACACCGAAACTTGTAAAATCTGTTAAATATATGCAAACTTATTTAAAATATTATTCTTATCGACGTGGAAACGTCAGAATTGAACACTGAATACTATTTGCTCACAACAGTGTGTTTTTATATTATGAAAACAAGTCTTAATCAAGTTCCAAAATCCCAGTCAGTTTGTTGCGTCATTAAATTATTTAATCGCTCAAAAATTCCAGCACATGTTGAAAGGCACGTATATCTAATTAACGTTAATCACAGGGGCCACCCACCAGATAAGATAATTATCTCCCGGTGATTAAAATCCGCGGATTTCCCTAATTACGTCATTATCTTCTCGCGGTGATTAAAAACCACTTTCTCTTTTCAAGGTCAACAAGGTAATTAAAAAGTCATTAACAAAACCGCCCACACTTCTACTCATGTCCTCCCTGCATTCAGTTTGCTGTTCAATTTTAGCGCTTTCTTTAATAGATTGTCGTATCCCATCTTTGGACGTGTCCCCAGTATTTCTTTGCGTATGCTCTTCTCAGATATCAGGTGAACACCTTGATCTTTCCAGTGTTAGTGCTCTATCGGTTCTGTCGAAGCCCTGGTTCATGAATGCGAGTTGTTTTCGGCATAATCAGCTACTTGTTTTCGTAGGTTTTTCATTGCGTTTATATGTGCCTGAAATGTTATATTTTTTCCTTCCAGTTGGTGACGTAATGCTCCGTACAGGCCATTCCCGTCGCCACCAACCAGTAGTTGGTGTGTTCTCGTTTCAAAACCCTGTATGGGTGTGTCCATTTCTTTTATTTTCCAAGACCTGTTTTAGTTTGCTGAACTAACTTGCCGTACTAACATTTATTGGCTCTTCATTTTCACAATGTATTTACTGCTTGTACAAGTTGCAGGCAAAACAAAAACAATATATTTGGTGTGAGCCTGTCTACAAATCATATTTGACACGCCCAAGTTTTCTTCTATAATGGCGTTGAAAACCATACACAATATGTCGTAAAAAAATTATTGAAGGAGCCGTTACTCTGTGGTTGTTAATCATTTTGCACAAGTAACTAAATAAAACACACTACTATGTTTGTTTTTTTAGTGTTTTATTTAATTATTATTTATGCACAATAATTCTGTATTTTTCTTTAATTAATTATGTTTTTGCCATGTTCCAAAAACCACTAAATATGATCAAAGTTAAGATTTTTCCTAAGATGAACAATATACTAAACGTGAGGATATTTTCTAGATGTTTGCAAAAGAACAGACAACTTCGAAATAATCTTTAAATATTCTCCATTATAAAGTGTAACTCATTTATTTCTAGCTCCCTAGATTCCATTTTAACGATTAACGTGTTTAAATAGGTTTAACAAAAACAGTATGTGAATATTATATTAATTGTACTAATATATTTTTTTTGTTCTAGGTAAGTCAAGGCAGTCGGCCCCTGCTGTAAGTACAGTCTTTAATGAGAATTTACTGCAAGTAACCAACCTATAATGACACTCGAACGGGCTTCGCCAACCACGTTGTCATCATCGGGAGATCACTAAAACTTGTCTACTTCCGATGATGTCTGTGAAAACTTCCGATTTTTTAAAGACCTTATGATCCCAGTATTTGTATTTATAATTTATCAGTTTTTAATGTGAAATTCATTGTCATTTTTCATTGGTTAAAGCAGCTAGCAAGGTATGCATTTTTTATTTTACTAAGATTTTGCATTTATTTGCATCGTGAAAGGTCTAAAATCATTTTAACTAGGTATAGTAAACCAAACTATTTTATTGAAATAACTTCGTAAGGGTTTTGAAATCGACCCTTTCCCTCGTGCTTAAGATTTAGAGTTATGATAAACCCTACGGTTTCCCTTACGTGGACCCATCCTGCAGTCAAGGGCTAATTGCTTGTCCTATGTATTGCCAAAATATTAATAGAAAACGACCCTTCTCTCTGAGGTAATAAAACTCCCTGGAACATAATGGCTCTTCAAATGAAAATTGAATTTTGCAGACTATCTATAAATCCTCGTAGTTTTTTATTTACATTTATACAAACAGTTGGATACATCTTTTTGCAGAAAATTTCAAAAAAATTGTTTTGTTGAAAACTTGAGCGGAAAGAATTCTGTCTGTCTGTCGGTCTGGCTGTCTGTCTCAAGGTCGGTCTGTAAATTCTTTTTGTGCGCACGTTTGGGGGGGTTAAATAGGGGTAAATAAGGGGCAAACAGAGAAAGTAAGTAAAGCACGCTGATAAAAGTTCGGAAATTTGGAATTTGGTGTATATACTAGGAGCCAAGGCCTAAATTTTTTTTATAATATTTGTCAACCCCTCCCCCCCCATCACCCCCACTTTATTATTGAAAGGGTTGACAAAATAAAATTTAAGTATTCACTTAAAATTTAGTAGGTGAATACACCTACATATATAATAATAACTAAACTATAAAATTAGTTTATTTTTGAGATGAATCCCTTGAAGGGTTGTGGGTTAAATATCGGTAAATAGGAGAAAATAAGTAAAGCAAGTTGGTAAGAGTACAGAAACTTGGTGTATATACTAAATGCAAAGGCCTCAGATTTTTTTGTAAAATTTTTCAAACCTCACCACCTCCACTCCACTCCATTATTGGAGGGGTTGATAAAATAAAATTGATGTATTTACTTGAAATTTGGTACACGTAAGTATTGTAGTGACATCTAATTGACATGATTCCGTTGAAGGGGGGGGGGGGGATATAGGGGAAAATAAATAAAGCAAGCTAATAGTCCAGAAAGTGTTTTTTGCTTCTTCACGGCCAAATTATCTTATTACGCGTGGTATACTCTGTATAATATTCTCAAGTAATAATTTCAGTTTGTGTCCTTACTTGGTAAACAACGTACACACGACGCGACCTACCCGTTCCTTGGTTTTGTCGGTTGCTTTTGTTCTTTTTAAATTTGTGCCACTTACCTTAAGATTTATTTTATTGACTTATCGTTCAAGTCGTTAGTACTTGGTTACGTAAGACGCTACTTCTCGTTCGTGCTTTTTGTATTACTTTTTGAATTTTGGACCAAGTTTTTCTTTTTGTTTTCTTTGTTAATAACGTTAATTCACAGTTTAGTGTGGTGTTTTAAAACGCAGATTTAGGACAATATGGGAGATTACACTTATCCAGAGCTCGCGGATATGCACTTGGTGTATAGAGAAAGTGGTGGAATGCAGCTGGTGCGGAAGAGCTTTAGAACGTTTTAATGTGCATAGAAACCATAGAAAATTATCCTAATTTACCAAATGTGTTGAACGGAGTGCGTATGTCCTTAGTTCGACGTGCCGAAATGTGTATACGTGGAGATGGATGTCACTTCGAACAATTTTTCTGAAAAATTCAAAAGAACTGTTCAGTTATTGGGTGGTAACTATTGGGCATTAAAGGTGTGATTATTATTATTAGTATTCGCTGTCTTGTTTTGATCTGTTTATTATTGTTTCCTACCTTAACATTAAAATGTTAAACCTAGGTCAGTTTTTTCAAAGTGCCCCTAGAGAAAAAAGTCATGTAGGTTTTTTGTTTGTCTAGTCGGTCCCTATTACCAGTTTTTTAATGACGTGAAACTAATTACACCTTGTATAGTCAAAATGTTTTCCTTTAGAACTACTTCAATGGTTGATCTGGATGTGGATCTAGTGATTCCCTAGGCAGCAGTTTTTTTGCTGTAAGTTGCAAACATTACAATAAGTGTAGCAAAAAAATGTGGGATGAAATCCGAGTCTTAGAAGACTTTTTTTTTAGCAAACAAATTTTCAAAATTGTGTTTTTTTGTATTTTTACATAAATCCCTTGTATAGTTCGTATATGAATAAAAACGCATATTATTCATAATTAAATTGCGAAATGCATCAGATATCTTCGAATCTTTTTGGCTAATTTATTAAATTGTAGGAAATAAAAACAATTGATATTGATTTTTAAACAATTGATGTTGAAACGTTTATAATACCGCCTAAAAACAAGTATCAACGAAAATTGAGTCGATTGTTTAACACATCGCACATAGTAAATAACCCCCAAAATTAATGCCTAGGCTGTCAGGAAGGGGATCACACATTTAAAAAAATGCAAACAACATTGGCATTGTTGAAACCGGAGATCGAACCCAGTACACGATAGACAGTGTCACCAAACGCGCTCGCCACTAACACGTTTTGACTCGCTGCGCTGCCGTGCGGTTTAAGTGCAACGTGCAAAGTGCATTGTACAACATTTTTTTCAGATCATCTGCTTATGGTATACTTCTCAGTGATATTAACAAAAAATAATAATTTTTTTCAAATAATTTTTTTAAGTTGAATAATAACTGAAAAATTTTAAGTCGAAACATAGAGGGTGTTCCATTAAAAAAAAATAGTTATGGTAGTTTAAAGATATAGTAATTTAAATAATCGTGGAAATAATCTTGTAGAACTAGGCTCAACAATAGCCCTCGTAAAGCACAGGCAGATGTGTGGAAATAATTGGGCGTTAAATTCCAAAATGACCATATGGTTATGTACTAGGGTAGTAAGACCCATGATAGCCTACGAATCAATAACATGATGGACTAAGTTGGGAGCCATAAGGCTATTAAGTGACGTACAAAGGCTTGCGTGCCTCTGCGCCACGGGGGCCATAAAACTGCTCCAACAGCTGCGTTGGAAGTCCTTCTGGATAAGTATAACTTCAATAAGAATTTCAAAATTAAAATACCAGACAGGAAAGACTGTACAAACGGTCCCTCAATGCCATCACAGACGGTTTGCCATACAGGCGGCTCGGTATACAGACGGCTCTAAGACAGAACATGAAGTCGGAGCTGCGATTTACGGGATAAGGTTAAAAACGAAAATCCCAATAATAAGGAAAATATGCTACAGTATTCCAGGCTGAAGTGGCCGTAACACAGTGGTGCGCGAAGGAAATTGTAAGGCAAGGAACTGTTAAACAGTCGATTGCCATTTGTTCTAATAGTCAGGCTGCGCTAAAAGCAATCGGTTCCATACAGAATCGAGACTTGTATGGGACTGCATAAACGCCCTTATAGACCTAGGAAGTCAGAATAAAGTGACCGTGGCCTGGGTACCAGGACACAATGTACAGAAAGTAACGAAAAGGCTGACAAACTGGCCAGAGAAGGCGCGGGTAAGGCTCTTATAGAACCCGAACCTTTTTTGCGCTGTGGCTAAGCCATGCATACGAGCATCCATTGACAAATGGGTGCAAACCAAATCTCTGAAATGGGAAAGTTTCCCACGGTAGAGACAGGCCAAAGAGTTCATTCAAGAGAAATCGGCTAAATTTACCGAAGACCTATTATGCCAAAAGTGAAAGGCCATTAGAATAATGGTGGGTCTTCTAATCGGTTACTGCCGACTTAATAGACATCTGAGTCTAATGGGTCTGGCCGAGGACGCAACATGCAGATTCTGCCAAAAGGCAGAGGAAACCTCAGTAAATATATTGTGCCAATGTGAAGGCCTTGCTAGACTCAGATTCCAACTACTTGACGAGGAAAAACGAAGAGTTGAAAGCTATACTAAGTGGCTCTTATCAAGGCTGTGGAGTCTGATACAAAGGATAAAGCTGGATAAGGAGCTCTAAGGAAAACAAATAGAAGCAGCAAAATAGATCCATGGGGGTCGCGGTGGTCAAGACCAATCAACCAGCTCCTCCTTCCTCAATCTAATATAATCTAGGTTCAACTTTGTACCCCTGTATGTTTCGACTTAAAATGTTTCGGCAATCAATTACATTTATAGATTAATAACAATGAGAATATCAACTTTACGCAAAAAGTTATCAAATATTTCTTGTTGAAAATCGGTCCAAAAATATTAAAATAATTTGTTTGATAGAAGAAATGTAATATTTTCTATTGTTATAAACAAAATTCTTTTAAACAATATTAGACCAGGTTACCGCCTGATAACATGGATTTCCATAATCGGTGGTGTCCCTTGAACTGATTTCAGCAAAAAAACTGCCTCCGAAATGTATTCGAAACTCATGTGCCCATACCAACTGCTCTATTTAGGCGATTAGACTTTTACACCGATATATGTTTCGATTTGATTTTTGTACAAACATTTTTTTTTAATATTGAGTTAAAAATATTTGGTTTCATTAAATCAAATAGGTTTACTAACAGCATCTAGTATAGAAAATTTCCTGTAACACGAGCTATTTAATGTAGAAAACAAAGTTACGCCTATAATGTTTAATATCCGGGGCATAGTTTTAAAACGAACCGGCCGAAAATAGACTTTTATTTTAATTATATACTTTAGTAAACTTACAGCCGTTTTATAAAGATTTAAACACGTGCAACTTCAAAGTATAACGTGTATAATACCTGTTAATTGTTGGTTTTGCCAGTTGGCAACATGTTCAATGAATACGCTGGTAATAACTACTTATTTACGAATAACCATTACGTAACAATAATAAATACATAGTTACACGTGTGAAAATCTTATAATAAATGCAGTAGTAAACTTTAAAATATTCCAAATAGTTGTCAAGTTTAGAAAAACCAGTTTAGTTTAAAAATATCCCTTCACACATATGCTTTACATATACTATTGATGTAATAACAATAAAGTACAAAAGTTAATGTATTCAAATACAAGCAGCAAACATGTTTGCGTTTTTTTAAAGTGGTAAAAAATTTGCGAAACAACAATAGAATTAGAGAATCTTCAGAAACAGACATTCAGTTATCGCACTGAAACTTATTATTCACTATGTTTTGCCATGTTTATGGTCCATGCATTATTGCTGTTGGCCTCCCTTCTCTATATGGTACCTCTGACAGCATCACGCCGTCTGTTGTGGGTGCCTGATAGGCGTATGGCTTCATCAAAATTCTTTACCATCAGCCCATTGTTGACATCAGCCTAACTTTTTCATTAACTGTTCTATATTCTCCTCTAAAAAATCCGATTTAGAAGAATATGATGCTGGAGCTGGAGAACCACTCTATTGATTGAAGATATTCGCTGTCGAGGAAGTTCGTAACAAACGTCTCCATATCTACATCTCGAAGGCTGCATCTATTCCTCTATCGGTACATGCCTCAGAGAATTATGGAGGAAGAAAGAACGTTAGAAGGTGTGATCTTCGTGCGTTTTGTAATATGTTTGTCTGCCATCTGCATTCCTAGTCGAAGCTTAAATTCACAGTTACCGGTATTGTCCACAAGGGCTCCAAAATATATTTTGTTTACTACCTCACCCTCGTCTATCCTTGCAACGGTTCATTTTCCCATCTCACATCTCACCCGTACGTAATTACGCCCAACCTGATAGTTACAATTTGTAACATCATGTCTACATAGTATGAAATTGTAAACACACGAGAAAGGAAGTTTAAATTCGCCGATGCAGTTTTACGCCCACTTAAGAGTCTCTGATGATGAGTCGCCAAATGGCCTGTGTCTATCGGTGTTCCACAGTTAGTATAAGAGTCATGTATAACTGTATAAGGTTCCAGAGAACGAGATGTATTTCGTCTCTGCCTTTTTTTAACTACGTAGTAGCTGAAAAGCAGAAAGGCTGTATCTGCTGTTTGTTTTAAGAATTGCTACAAAGACAGGTTTGTGCAAGTCCACAAATATATAAAATATTATTCCCATCTTGACACAAGCAAAACAAAGTAAAATTTTTAATTTTTCACTGCATCAAATAACGATTTATTTACCAAAGACAATACTTTTAAATTTCTACTGTTATTTTGCACAAAAATTTTAAGTACGGCTCTGTGGTATATCACTCATTCTAACGAGACAGAGATTCATGGTCGGTTTTTATGACTTTTTTTACGTGCATTAAATATGTTACTGGTCAAACCAATAATCATCAAGCTAATGAAAGCGTGTTAATAAAAGCAGTACTCTATGGGGCCCCATATCTGAATACAATAATATTCATTTTTATTTTCGGAAAAATATCTTGTTTCTCAGTCAGTGGGATACCTGTGCTAAAAGCAAGTACTTTATTTTTCTACCAAACACCTATAGTCAACATACTTTTTAAAACTACTTGATACATTTATTTGTCCTAGTTCTAATATAATAAATATTCAAAATAGCGCTCTTAACTTTCGAAGCTAATTCCATTAACACAATAATAGCACCATATTTAATGATGAAGTCAAAGTAATCACTTAAAACTTATATTATCAAACATCAACGCCGAATTCCTTAATTCTGTATAATAGTTAACTGTAAAGTTTCCAAACTTTTGGCAGCCTTTGGCGTATACCCTATCACAACACTAAATCTCACTACCAACTTGAACAGTTAGTCTTTTTGCCAATTCAGTCGTAAATTAGGATAGCGGTATTATACGAGCGAATCTTGAGATCTGCAGTTTTTCCATTTCCAGCTTAATTTACTGTAGTATTAACGTATCAGTAATTGCTCTCATGAAATTTATATAACAACTAACTAATGATTTTTTAGCTTTCAACTAGTAATTAGGGTATGTAAAGAAATTTTTCAAAAATTACGAGGACAGACCGGCCGGAGATCGACCTGAAAAACATCATAATCATGTATGGAAAATAATGCCAATAGTCTTGTTTCATGGACAAAAAAAGGTGGCTACTCCCGAGGTCGACAACTACCCTTAATTTTGCAATTTATGTACCAAAATTTAGTTTATGAACGACAACTTACATCCTATTCACCCTGCGTGAGATGGTCTTATACAAAATTTTAAAGATATTAAAATTCTCTATAAGAGGTCTTTTTTGTTCAGACCAATGATTTTCAAGCACTTCTAGCTGCCTGAAGTTGAGCGCTAGCGCTAGTAGAAGAAGGCGTAAAAGTACCTCGATCTTTAGTTTTCACTTCAATTCTTATTTCATATCGTATGTAATGCCCACTAGACATTTTCCAGGAAGTGAGGTGGTACGAGGTACGTTTTGCGGAGTACAGTGAAAATATTTTCTAGACTCAGATGTTACGCCAGATTTAATTGAAATAGCAGTAATATCTGTCATTAAAGATCTCTACGGCGAGACTTCTTATAAAGTATCATTGAATAACTGTAGATCTAGCCTCTTTGCGAAATCCATCTCTGAGAGTGCTTGCAATCCTGCATCCTTGCATCCACCAACAGAAGCAGCAGCATGTCAGCAGTCCAGGAGAGTCTTGCCATCAGACATAAAAATGACCAAAAATCAATGCTTTTCAAGCACTAGCTGGCTGAAGTTATGAGCGCTAGCACTTCATAGTAGAAGAAGGCGTCAAAATACTTGGGTCTTTAGTTTCAATTCTTATTTCATAGCTTATGTAATGCCCATTAGACATTTTCCAGGAAGAGGAGGTGGTACGAGGTACGTTTGTGCGGAGTACAGTGAAAATACTTTCTAGACCCAGATGTTACACCAGATTTAATTGAAATAGCAGTAATAGCTGTCATTAAAGATCTTCGGCGGGACTTCTTATGAAGTATAATTGAATAACTGTAGATCTAGCCTCTTTGCGAAATCCATACCTGAGAGTGCTTGCTCTTGCATCCTTGCCACGAACAGAAGCAGCAGCATGTCAGCAGTCCAGGAGAGTTTTGCCATCAGACTCAAAAATGACCAAAAATCCATTAGACTGGGGTTGGAAAAGTACAAAAAATGGCCTGACACAAATTACTACTTTGGAAGAAGCTGCTCTGCAAGAGCGTCTTATGACAATGTCCTGTAAATGTATAAAACGTTGCAAATCACGTGGCTGTGATGATTGTACAGTTGAGATGAAACCCTTAACATCTGCAGCTGAAACATCAGTCGACGATAGATTCCCTCTCCGGAGCAACGTACCACACGAAGAGGCAGCGCTTGGATTGACTCGTACCCTTTATATTGGACAGAATAAAATAATTTAATTTTTCGTATTCTGTAAGTTTAAAATATTGTGTTGTTATAGTACAGGCAAATTAGCCATTTAGGATAACAAAAATTAATAAAAGGATCATCTCTGGGATTTAAGTAGGTAATAACCCTGGAGAATGAGATGAAACATTCTTTGCACTTTCAAGTTCCGGGAAAATTAAAAAAAAATTGGAAAAACTTCTTGATTTTCGTTTTTTTTGTTCTAGTGGCCAAAATAATGAAAATAGAGAAAAAAGTTGTAGCTCGTCTCTTTCTCTACAGAAAAGGTCTCTACAAATTTTTGTCTTACTTAAGCCGTTTAAAAGATAAATCGAGTTTTCCACTTATAGTTTTAAGCCGCTTCGAAATGCGCGAAAAAATGAGAATTCTCCGGGAGTTTCGTACGACCGGGGTCATCGGTCGATAATTCTTACTATTCAGAGCCCCTAAAAAAATGAAAATAACATAAAATGTAGAGAAAAGTCTCAGCTTTAATGTGGAACTAATCACAAAATTCATAAAAAAAATTATCATACAGAAAAAGTGGCTTAGTAAACTTTGTACAGTTGATCCACAGATTTATTCATATCTTTGCCGGGAGTCGTTAGAATGATAATTCATTTTGTTTCTAAAATTCTGTTTTTACGTAATAGCAAATGTCAAATATGATCATATGCCAATAATTTGACAGAAAAATTTGCACTTATTAATTTCGTTCAGGGTACCCTGGAGGATGAAAATTTCCGGAAATTTTTTGGGTTGCCATGGTAACGACACAAAAACAAACTTCTGATTGGCTAGAAAGGTGAGGTGTGAAATTTTCAATAAAATTGCTTCAGCATGCGTCTTTTTTTTGCAATTTACTCGAAATCGGCCTAACTGGATGGAAAATCGCAAAAATAAAACCTGTTTTTATATTTAATAATTGCGACTCTGTTATAATACACATCTTGCATATCACTACGAACTTGCTCTAATGAACATGTAGCCCATCAAAATAAAGAGCCGGATTCACAAATTGATCATCGTACGTCAATTCGCTTGAAGGTTGCCAGATATCCACTTTAAGGGACTGTAACTCCGTTTTGAGGCGTGGTAG
Source organism: Stenurella melanura (assembly GCA_963583905.1). NCBI lineage: Eukaryota > Metazoa > Arthropoda > Insecta > Coleoptera > Cerambycidae > Stenurella > Stenurella melanura. The sequence continues at coordinate 16,815,784 of OY757311.1, read as the reverse complement.
AAAAAAATATATTAGGAAAATCTTCACCTCTGGGAAACCCCAATCTACAGTTGAATTTAATGTACTTTCTTCTGAATCACCCTGTATAATATTTAAATCTCAAATATCTCAAAAATAATCAGTTTGGCGGTAAAAATGCATACGATAGGAATTAAAGAAATTGAAATGGGCTTGTTCGGCATTTTTTTTTATTTCGTAAATCGAAAGTTCAAGTATAAAATAATGAATCTGCAACAAATCAGAATTTTATTCGCACGTTGAGTGTCTTAAAAACAATTACAAATATCCATCTCACGAAAATGGGGCGTGGCCAGGCGCTACGTCACTATACGCATAGACTCGGCGATCTCAGTGGACTCGATGCTGTTTAGTTGTTATTATCTATATTAGTGTTGATCTGCGCCCCTCTAAAATTGCGGACCGGATCTATCAAAGGCTTTTCGTGGGGGCAGTTTTTTGGGAAGCAGCCGGGGTCATTCAATTCGGGAATTAATTCAACATTGTTTAGGATACATTCGGAGGCGTTATTTTTAATGGTTTTTCGCTCTCGCCCCTTAAATTTAGGAACAGGCAGTCGGGGGATTGTAGGGGATTATATGATTTGGCGAAATGTTACCAAATGTCAAAATATGACAGCCGAATTTTCGATTTTTAAGAAAGTAGCCATTTTTTTCCCACAGACCTAGCCGAAATTCCGATTTCCACTGTGACACTTACGATGTCGATAAAATGCCAATCTTCTTTTTTAAATAGAGACCAATATCCATCCTCCACTACAAAAGTGTTAACTTACAGATGAGCGTTTAAAGATTTGATGTTTTCGATTTTTTTTTTTGGTTGCGTTTTAACATTTCTAAAATAGGCATTATTTGCTCGCCCTTGCAGAGCCGAATTTCCCTATACAATTTGGTATCAGGGGAAAGGGCCAACCTTGTTCTTTCCATAGAGATCTAGAACGGACTTTCATTCCACGTATTTATTTAGTTATGAATTTTTGAAAATTCAATGTTTTCCAATTTTTAACAGAAAAACCATCTTTCGTTTGCCCGTGCCAAGTCGGATTTCCGATTTTTCCCCTTCACTTTGGTATAAGAACAAAGCGCCACTCTTTCTCTTTCCATAGACATCTAAAACGGCCTTCAACTCCATGTATTCACTTACTACTGAACGGCTGTTGGTGGTCGCGGAAAATTACCGAGTTCAAAGTTGCGTATAGTGACGTCATAAACAGGTGCACAGTTTTTGCAACTATTACTAATTTCAACGCCTTATATCTCGAGAACGAAAAAAGTTAATATTATGAAATTTTAAGTGCATAATAAGAATGTCGAGTACTATATAAAAACGTATAAAAATCATATAAAATTAATATCGTGGAACAAGCCCATTATCTTGTTCATTTTTTACGTAAAATACATCCCATTGTAGTAATGACAATAAATATGTCAAAAATATTAACACGTAAATACAAAATTTCAACGAAATCGAACCCACTCTTTCAGCTAATTTTGCAGATTAACGCGACCTTATCTCGGTCTTGTAGTGATCGCTCCGAAACAAAACGAGGAATCCACCCCACATCCAAGATCAAGGACCACAGTTCCTGAGGGGAGAGTTTTGACGTAAATATTAATAATCCGGTCGCGACTTCGGTTCACAAATCACCGAATAACAAAGCATGCCGGCGCAGAGGGTAGATCTTTTTTATTAATAAAACCGAAGGGGTAGTCTAATCGGACACAGCGCGTAGCAAACTAATAAGAAGATCGTGATTGGAATGGTCAAAGCTGGGGTCTGATCGATAACATGCTTTTAAATATTACATTGGAATCAAGTAACTTCCACAAAAAATATGGCGTAGACTGGAATAATAATTATGAGATTTTTCATACTCTTATCAAATGAATCAACCCGTCTACGTTATAAAATATATTATGAGACCAAAAGAGTGCTTTATTAGTAAAGTTATGTATGTATGTAAAAAATATGTACTATTTATATATACACAGGTGTAATTAGTTTCATGTCATTAAAAAAACTGGTAGTAGGGAACGATAAGACAAACTAAAAAACCTTATATAACATGGGGTCTAAAGCGCATAGTTTTGGAGAAAAAAATAAACAAAAATTTCGCAAATTTTCAATAAAATCTTTTGAGAACTGCTGGAATGTTGAGGTAGGTTTAGATCATCGCGCGTGTCTTTGCCTATAATACTCAATATTTGTGTAGATAGCTATAAAATGTCGGCGGTCTTTAGCGGTGCGGTAAAGATGAAAGACGTCGACGTTTTCTGAGTGTTTAGTAGATCTGATCTGAAGAAAACTATACTCTGACTCTCCCTTGTACAATATTTTAGTTACTGTGGTTTCGTTATGTACACACGTTCAACCCGCCGTTCGTTGTTTTTGTTATTTTTGAATTTAAAGTCGCTGTGTATTTATAGTGAAGATTTATTTTATTTACCGTTCAAGTCGTTAAATTCTTGATTACGTACAGACACAACTTGTTCGTTCTTTTTGTATTCCGTTTTGGGTTTTAGACCAAGTTTTTCTTATTTTTCTTTATTGACAACGTTCGTTGACAGTTTATTGTTTAGTGTTGAACGGAGTACGTATGTCCTTAATTCGACGTACCGAACTGTGTATTGATACAGATGCAGATTTCGAATAATTTATTTAGGTGGTAAGCTTTTAACCCAGGACACTCATTTATGTTACAAACGTTAATAAGTCACATTTAAATATTCTAAATTATACACATTAATCCAATATTTTGTTCCAAATTAAAAGACACATGTAAAGAAATGCTCTGTTTAAACTTCTACGGCCATTATTTGCTTGCAGTTGTGCAGGAAAAAATAACGAATTATTTACCTCTTTATAATTGCCTCAGTTCTGTTGAGGCGGTCCATCAAAGGCGATCGATGATCCAAGGCCTTTGCACTTTTTTATGACAATTTAAAAGTTGTATAATTGGGAACTACAAGTCCATTGACCAAGAAAAGCAGTGGTTCTCAATTATTTTCTACATTAATATTAAAAAATATATTTAAAATGTTGACCTAGGTCAGTTTTTTCAAAGTGTCCCTAGAGGGAAAAGTCATAAATGTTTTTTGTTTGTCTAGTCGGTCCCCATTACCGGTTTTTTTAATGACATGAAACTGATTACACCCTGTATATAAGAAATCCGACTTTATTTGCCACCCTGATATAACAATGGACTTGCACTCTTTCTGTCACGAAACATTGAGATTTTAAATTTGAGCGCAAAGATAATTTCTGTCTGTCTGACGATCGGTCTATACATTTTTTGTTCGCATGTTTTCTCTGAAACGGTTTAAGATATTGACTTGAAATTGGGCACATGTATGTATTATAACGAGATATGGAACTAGATTATATTTTGATCTTGTTACGGTCAAGGGTTGGGGGTTAAATAGGGGTAAATAAGGGACAATAAAAAAAGCAAGCTGGCGGGGAAACTTGGGATTTGCTGTATATACAAGAAGCAACGGCCTCAGATCTTTATATTGTTTACCTCCCCATCACCCAACTCCATTATTAAAATGGTTAATAATATAAAATTGATACATTCACGTATTCATATATTATAACGACATATCGAACTAGATTCTAATTTGAGATGACTGTAAAGCGGGATAGTAAGTAGAAATTCGGTGTATACACCGAGGTCTTACATTTATGACATCTGCCACCGCCACCACCCCCTCTCCGTTGTTAAAAAGATTAACAAAATAGAATTGTGATATAGTGTGTACGCGAGCGAAAGTTCTGAAAAAATTTCCCTCGCCCCCTTTAATGACTGACCGACGTTTAATACGTCGGTCAGTTGAAGATTGACAAATCGTTTTACAAGTTTTTGGGTAAGTGGTTAATGTGATAACGTAAACATCTGGCAACATAATACATCATCAGTGAAAAGCAACGGACAGGTTTCTAACGACTGGAAGTAGTAACATAAACAAAGCAAAGAATGAAAAGATAAGATTTATTTTTATTTATTTTTAAGTTCTATTTATTGTTTTATTAATCCTTGTCACAGAACAGTTTATTACACAACGGAGAAAAAATTTAGGGGTAAAAATCCAAAGGTATCAAATATAGGTAATGAAATAGAAAATACCCGAAATTGGAAAGTAATTACTGTAGAAGCAAACTAATATTTCTCTTTCTCATACCCATATATAAAACATCCCAGATTTGATTCCAGCACGTGGTTAGGCCGTCCACTGGGCGTGTTTGGCGGACGACCAAACTAGGTGTTGGAATGAACCTCCATGGATGCCCGGAATCGGCAGCGATGCTTACCTTACGCTGGCAAACCAACCAATCAAGACGATTTAGTAAATTCCATGATTTTATTTCCACATGCTTGAGTGCAAATATAATATCAAAATACTTTTGTTTAAAGAGACTTGGATGGGAAACAGATGTAGTGATCCCGTAGGCAGTGGTGTTTATATATTCACTGTGCTTGAGAATATAATTCAGCAACTGCGAAAATAGAAAAATATAATGATATTTCACACAGAAATGTGCTCGTTGTTTGTCATCTGTATCAGTTCAGTTTTTTCTGTAACTGAACTATAGTCAAATATTTGAAATATTTTTGTATACAGCTGTTCCATGTGATGTCATTTTTCTACTCTCTCCAACCCTCAACTGCCAATAGGGCCATTGATTTGCTTTACAATTGTCGAGTTTTAAAATTGCAATGTGGGGCGTTTCGACATCAAAACTCATCAGTAGGGGAGGAAGTCGCGCGTGGATTTCATTGAACAGCGAATTAAAGTAACACTTCCTTGTTTTTGACATCTCCATCCATAAAACAGATTTATGTTTGCGTTTTATAACACGCCATCTAATCCAGTATTTTCAATTAACAGCGCACACAATGCCTTTTTCTTCTCCTCTTATCTCTAAATAAAGAGAACAAGTTGTCGGTATGTTAGTTCCTCATAGGTTTAGTATTCTGAAGAGACTGTTGTACCTTGTTCATTATCTCCCCTCTTTGTGGAAATAACTAAATACAGCAGTGGCGCGCTAGACAAATAGCTCATAAATAACAGACATGTAACATAATGTCATTCGGTCGGTCGAGACGGAATATTAATCTGACATACCTATTCTTTAAATAAAAAAATATGTTTAAACAATAGAGAGTTATTGCAAAACGAAAAAGGGCTGACTTTATTAAAAGAAACTTTAAATAAAGTATCCTGTATTCCAATTTATCACCCATTTTTAAAGTGAGTTATTGCAACGGTGTCCCCCTCATACCTTATGTTGATACTTTATTTTGACAATTTTCCCTAACCTAACAAATCCTAGCTGGTGTTAATGATGAAGAAATTGAAATGTTCCTTCTATATAGGTAACATAATTGATATTTATATCGGTAATGAACAAATTAACGCTGTAGACCCCGTGAACTTCGATTTAAATAATATGACTGACGATGAAATAGAAGTTAATTTTCGTTTTCAAAGATGGGATATAATACTATTGCGAAATTACGTCTTCCTCATATTTGAATCTCACACGTTTTTTATCTTTTTCTTGTGCCATTATCGCCAACAAAAGTAACAATTTCCTTAGGGAATTTTCGTCTGGTGCAAGTTTCGACAAAAAGTTCCTAAATGTGTCAAAATTAAGTTGCTTTTAATAAAGGAAAGCCTTGCCCGTATTTAAGTTAAATACGGGATGCCTGTATTTTATTAAAAGAAAATGCTTAACGATATTTTCAATGCGCATGCGTACATGTCAAATTAAAGGAAACTTTTATTAAAGGATCTGTAAACCGAAGTTGCAATATCTCTCTATTGTTCAGATGAGAAATATTTTAATAGTATGATGCTGTTTGATTACTAAAATTTGTCTTTTAAAATATGAATATTTTCTTTCGAGTTGCTCAGATAAATAGGTATACTTCGTTCCCCCAAAAGATTCAGCTAAGCCACTCCCCACAACTGTGCGCTAAATTTGAATATAATATTTCTATTGGTTGAATTTTTAAAACCCATATTACAATCAACTATGTCGAAAACGCTAATATATGAGGTATTTGTTCTCTGAGACAAATCGTTTTCAGCCTCAAATCTGATGTATAGTTTTTAGAAATAACTGTTGTTATTTGCTGTTATTCCTATTCGCCTAATAAAATAATGTTTTTCAATACTGTGGTGCATATTTGTGTATATCAAGGTACGCAATAAAAGCGATTTATAATATTGATTAAATGTCAGAACCACTTTTTCATTTTTAGGTTAAAAATTCATTCTTGTCAAATTAATTATGAATCAAGCTCAAGCTCTTTCTCCGCCGGAAAAATGGGAATGCAAACATTTTTCGGTTAAAGAGAAGGAAAATATTTTGAATATCTTTAAGGCTTCTGCTGCAGGGAACCCAGACAACCTTAAGACAACCTTAAGACATAAAACGTCGAGTTTACTGCAAAGGCAGCAGTTAATTTTCTTTTTTGTATTATACAGGCATTTATTTGTACTTAATTTACACAATCAGTATTATTAAAAAGTGTATTTGTTGACTAACAACTGCTCCTCGCTGGTTCTCACTTGTAATAATATAAAAGAATATATACAATCTATTATACCATTCAATAATTTTTTAATTTTGCCGCTTTTATAAATTTGTAGCATGTGAAACTGGTTGTTGCCCTCAATGGTCTAAACAAAATGGGGAGTGGCCTTACTGCATCTCTTGGGCGAACGGAATATAGTTATTTATTTACTTATTTTTTATTAATACACTAGAATATTGCAAATATCGGGCAGGATGTAAATAGAAATATATTCAAGTTCGTTATAGATTTTAATGTAAATAATAACTAGATGTACCCATGAAACAAGTCTCTTTATAATAAGTTGCGTAACCAATTTTCATCACTGATTTTCTCAATTTTTGTGTTTTTTCCATTTTATCCACTGACCCAAACTTTTTTTAAATGGTGCCTTTTGGCAACTCAGCTAGTCGGAGGCACGTGAATCCCTTTTAAGGTCGAGTCTACTACCTATTCAAATATTTAATTCAAAAACTTCGAATTGCTTCAACATAAGTATAGCTACTTAGAATAATTAATTACCTCAAATAATTACGTCCACATCCACGTGGTGAAGTGGAAGTATAGTATTCGTAAAAAAACATAAAACATTTTTTTTGTCGAAATCGAAAGATTTAGAATGTCATGAAAAGTGAAAATATTAAATTTGAATAAAAAAATTTTCTGCATATCGATCTGTTTGTAATTTTTTTGTGCGCACAATTACTCTGGACCGGTTTAAGATATTGACTTGGGTACACGTATGATGAGATTTAGAACTACATTATATTTTGAAATTATTCCGTTGGTGGGTAAATAAATAAAGCACGTTAATAAGAATTCAGAAATCTAGAATTTGGTGTATATTGAAGCGTATTTTCACCCCTGAAACCACCTTTCAGGTATCGTGGGTTCCAAATTATTTCAACAAGGGATAAACAACAACACTTTATTTAATAAGTTACTGATAACTACACAATATTTTCCTTAAATAAAATACACTTTTACTAAAATAACCATTAACAATGTTTACTACTTTGTATTTCTATCATCTCGGATTTCTAACCTCTCACTTGTCACTTTTCAAGTTCTTCTTCCTCCAGGAATCTCGCCTTATGTATACTCTAAAATTCCCTTTAGAGTCATCTAAAACACAATCGAGAATCTTCTTCCACCATACTCCAGAAAACTCTATCTCTTTCCACAAATTTCTAGGGCAGTCACTATTAGTCATAGGCGTATCAGTCACTCTAGGGGGTGTAGCATAACAATATACTACCAAGGTGGCAATTTTTTACGACACAGAGTGGGTGCTATTTAAAAATCAATGGTTGGTACCAGTTCCGGTTGGATTGAAAGTAAAATTTTTCGTCTAGACAATGCAGAACATGGCCTTCAGTATAACAACTTGTATCACCTCATTTCAAATTGTTATTGTCTAGAGCAATCTAAAAATTCGAACGGGTCCAATTTCGTCACCTAATATAGGATGGTTTCTGATAACTATTAATAATACGTACCCATCTTGGGTTTTTATAGGGAATCGATAAATGATCGTGCTTTCTGAGATTATTTATTAGTCTATAGCGTGTCGTATTTTTGTAAGCAACTAGATGTGATCTACTCTATGTTGTCTGTTGGAATATAATAACTTAAGTCTGATACAACATTTTTTGGATAAAAAGTTAACATAACTATTTAGAATATGTAAGTTGTTCGTCAAAATATGACCTCCGATTTTCTACTGAGTCAACAAAAATGGTGTATTATACGCTATTTTTTATTATACCTGCACTGCAAAGTAAAAATTAGAAAAATTAATTAATGTAGATTCATTTTGCAAGGTAATCTCTGAATTTCATTTTTAATCGGTAACATAGAAACGGTTAGAATTTTTTTGTTTGGTTTCTAAATACCTGTATTTATCATTGTTTAAAATTGGTTGTTACCTAAGCAACTTTAAAGCACTAGTGCTTTAAAGGCCCGATTTTGCACGCTTTTTAGTTTCAAAAACAGAGATTATATTTCAGGTATAATAAAAAAATATATTCGCCATTTGCTAGAATATTCATATTTCTTTTTATTACATCTCTTTCTTGTGGTATTTAGACAAAAACCATTCTGTTTAGCATAGTTATTGACAAGAGCATGTTCACTGTCAATTATTGTAACAGCGTTCTGTGAAGTTACAGCATTGAAGTGGTAGTACAGTTGTGTATCATTAGCAAAGAACTAGACCTGTGCATTCTTTTGTTGTTGATAGGTCTGGCGTGTACACAAGGATATGAACTGGCCCCAGGATGGAGCCTTGGGGTACATCAGAAATAAAATATCTAACGAAAGAAACAGAATTGTTCAATATAATTCTCCGTGTTCTGTATTTTAAATAGTTTCTCAAAAAAATAAGGAATTACTTTAATCAAAAACAAAATTCTCCTAGTCTAACCCTGTATATTTTAAAAATAGTTTTGTTACGTGTAGATCTAAAGACCATAAACGTTTGCCAAATTTTAACTAGCTGTTGAAAAAGAATGGCGACTTAAAAATTTTGTTAAAAATTAGAAAAGCTGACAGCAGCTTTTATTCTATATGGTGTTTCGAGAGTGACAACGTAATGGAAGATAATAAATCTCAAAAGTTGGATCCCATATGTACCCCCTGGACCTTTAGCAATATACAGATATTGCGAAAGGTCCAAGGGGTACATATGGGGTCCAAATTGAGATCTATTATCTTCCATTATGTTGTCACTCTCGAAACACCATATATAATAAAAGAAAATACACAAACTATGTTGTTAGTTATAATTTTATATCTGTTAGCCTCGATTTAATGTACTAATTAGTGTGACATATTATGCTATGACTGACATTTCAAGGAAACAACATACTGAATAAAATAGGAAGCCTTTCCACAAATATCAAACTTACGGCCGTATGTTATGGGAAACAGGTGCTGATTGGGTGTGCAATATAAATGATATATTACCCCTGTGGTAAAACGTAAAAACAGTATCATTTCAACGGAAAGTAACTACACCCATTATTCCCTCTCTGACAATAGAATCGTAGAGAAACACCATTAAAACTAAGTCCTGATAATTTATATTGCAAGCGGCTGCAAGTTAGGTTTCATGTTTCTTACACCCTAGAGGCTCAGCGAGTATATAATGCACACTCAAGAGTTAATTGTAATTGTATCACAATGTTAGAAACTACAGAAGAACTTACATATTTAATGATAATTGTAAACGTAAATAACAAAAATCTGTGTTAAATCTAATGAAAATTGTCATGATTTTGTATCAGATCGGAGACTAATGCACTTGGGACGTCGCTAGTGGGGCTACAGGGGCACACAACACCTCACTCTGAAATGTCGGTGCCCCTAGTCGATTTCTACGCTCTTGAGCCGGAAAGGACTCTCATTCGTGCTAAGTATCACCACAAGATTAGAAACAAAGGGAATACTTGTATTATTAACAAAACAATAATAATAATTGTTTCAACTCTTACAAAAAAACTTATCTTAAACCTTCAGTTTGTTCAGTAATCACCGCCTGCAATCGGAATATTGGTTTTTACGTGCTTGCAAAAAAACGTGACAGGCGGACAAACATTTTGAAAGTTGTTCAGAATTCGACCTTCAACATAGTGATTTTTTTCTCTACGAGCGTTATTACCGGTTTTAAAAAGGTTTCGATCAAATGCAATATACTCTTCGTTTTGTATTTGCGGAGTATAATAATTTTTTAAGTGGATTAAATGTAAGAGCAGTCCTTTGTGGATCTAAAGTTCGCTTTGTACTGCACAAAACGAATTTTAGATCCATTTTTCTTAAGAAGTGCGTTTATTATATTGCTTTTGGGAATAGTTTGATACAGCTAGGATTTAAATTAAGTCTAATACATCGATTAGTACTCTCTTAGTACCAGAACGAAATGGAATGACCAGTAGCTCCTACAAGATGCAAAAAGCGAGTCTGTAGAGGCAGGGGTTAATTATTATTAACCATGTCCTTTCATTGTGTATAGACCGGCCATATCGTCAACATCTACCTGTTACTACTAATGTGGATCGCCTCATCCCAAGAATTTTCCCCCCATATCCCGTTGTAATCGAAATCATGTCGCAAAAATTAGTTATTTGTCATCAGTTCTATTAGATTAGATTGGATTTAGAAGCAAGGAACTGACTGATTGGCCTTGACCACCGCGACTCTTGTGGATTTATTGTGGCACTCCTGTTTGTTTTCCTTAGAGCTCCTTATCCTCCTTTATATCGGACTCCACAATCTTGATAAGAGCCCACAAGTAGTTGGAATCTCAGTCACCTAGGCCTTAACAATAGTACAGTACATGCACTGACGTTTCCTCTATCTCTTGGCAGAATCTTCATGTTGCATCATCTGCCAGACAGACCTATTAGACTTAAATTATCTGTTAAATCGGCAGTGTATTACACGTCAAGTGGGGTGCAGATTCCTATATTTTGTTAATGATACACGAGTTATATTGCATCCATTATTTATTATGGATCTATGTTTTACTCTCAAGCGTCAAACACATTTTTAAGTAAATTAAATGTGATTCAAAATAATGAGACTGATGTACTTCCTCAGGGATGCATTTTTGAACTAAGGTAAGTTGGGTTATATGGGCCCAATATGAACTCAGGAATCACAGGTTCTCGTCCGGGAACTCAATTTCGGGACACCCTGTATAAATATAAATCGGAAATAATTTGTTTTATTCATAGACATAATTTCAGTAGGTTTATAGTTAATATTTTTTAGCATTAGGTAATAACTTGCCCACCTTATAGACTTCCTCTCCGAAACATCGGTGTTGCGCGAATGGCTTTGCAACCACAGCCAAGTATAGACAGATACGTAAATCGGCAGTGTCCTGTTAGAAAACCCACTATTACTCCTATGGCTTTTCTATTTTGGTATAAAAGGCCCTTCGTAGATTTGACCGGTTCTGTTATAAACAAAGTAGGTGAAAATAATTTATGAATAAAAGACGCAATATTCGCGCAACACTTTCGGTCAAAATAGCACAATTAAGACTGCAAAGTTCAATTATGCTATATAAATAACTGAATAAACATCTTTGCTTCTTATTTTTCTGTAGTAATATAAATCAAAAAGCCAACATTCGTCTACACTTTCCATTTTAATATTCAGAGCAAAACCAATACTGATGTCATTTTATACAGATGAGATGCTTCCAGCCCGTTTTTATGTACATTGAGATTTCATATAAAACAGACAAATATATTTCTCGTCAACCCAAGCATTTGATTTATAAAAAATTACATGATGTTGCCACAGTTTTATTAGTCTAGAAATGTGGAAATATATTTCATTGACGTTCGATGGCCAAACTTTTGCTGGCTGAAAGCCACCGTAATGCGCTACACATACCGAAACTCGACAGTTTCTATTATATTTTCAATCCCACTGGAATTACGGCACCAGAGACGGAAAACACATTTAGTGGCAATATTACTTTTAGCCTGAAACTTTATCTGCAAATTAAATAAATACCCTTAGGTTAGATTGATTTTTTAAATTATTTTAAATTGAATTTTTTTAAACATACGAGTATTACTTCGTGCTGGAATTTCTTTAATTATTCTGTAAGTGAGCATTATTCTATACTGAAAAACTAAACGAACATTAGAAAATTATAGGGAGAATTAAACAATATGTATTCTCAGTGGAGACACTGACAGTAAATAAAATTGATGTAGCTCTAACCTAATTGGTATATGCAAATGTCAATAAATTTCTATTGTACAACACTTAACATGTATGTACTATCATTCAGATCATAGATATATAGGGTGGATATCCCAGAGCTATGGAACAGTACTTCAGGAGCGTATAGTTTGAGTTAAAATAATACTGAAACTATCTATTTTTTTTTCTTGCGCAACCATTAAAGGTTATGTTGAATAATATTGGAAAAAGTGCTGAACCTCCAGGGACTCAACATTGGCTTCCTAGACAAGATACGAAAAGCTTCTTATTTGTAAATCAAAGGTGCTGTTCAAATTTTACTACGTTCGATAAAGCTATTGGCAAGAAACGTCAATTAATAAAATTAAATTACTAAATATCTTGAATATAATGTATAGACAACTGGACAGAAATAACAAGGTGGTGGCTCTCTTTGTAGATTTATGAGAAGTCTTTGACTGCGTGGACCATGAAGTTCTGCTGAAAAAAATGTAACTCTATGGCCTGCGCCGTAAATGCAACGATTTACTAAAATCATATCTAACCAATCCAAAGCAATTTGTTAACTATCTTGGACAAAATTCGGATGAGCTTACAATAAATGTTGGAGTTCCTCAGGGAAGTGTTTTGGACCCATTGTTATTTTTATTATATTATAATGATGCAGATGGATATCTCTCTACATCTCATTGCGAGTTTGCGGGCGATATGACGCTGGTTGCATACAATAAAAATCAGAATGATGTAAACCAACAGCTAAATTGCAACTATTAGCTTTATTTAATTATCTTAGTAGTATTCACTTAAAAATAGACCAAGATAAAACACATCCTACAGTTTCACCCAATTATAGGAGCAGCCCCCTAATTAGGTTGAATGGAAAATCTATTGAACAAAAGCAAGTTTTAAACTACTTGGAATACATAGACCTATCACTAACATAGCGAGATCGTGTAAATTATGTATGCAAAAAATGTGCAAGTACTTATTTTACATTAAAAAGGCACCGTTACTAATAAAAATATCACAAAGACCTTTTATTACTCTAATTTGAAATCTGTTGAGATGTGAAATATCGCATATGGATGCTCATCAGCCGCAATGCAAAAAGAACCATTCGATGTACGTTTGGTTTGAAATATCGAGTCATGTAAACAAATATTTATTAGAGAACAAATACTCACTTTTCCTTGAATCTATATATTTGAAATTCTAAAATTTGTGAAACAAAATGTATCTAGTTTTAACCTACAAAATAAGTATGACAGTTATAATACCACACGTGATCAACATTTGCGACACGATATACACAGATTAGAACTATATAAGTCAAGTCCATACTATATTGTGATGCTAAATTATATAACAAACTATCAACTAGCGTTAAAAATGTTAGTTTAAACAAATTTACTTCTCGTGTCAGGAAACTAATATACGAATCAAATGTATTAATTTTTTCATAATTTTTTATTCTAGAATTTTGTAGTTATTCTCAAGAACGTGACCTCATGTATATTCGATTATTTGTCAAGGTATCTAAAAAATTTTTGATAAAATGGTTGATTACATAAATTTGAAACATTTTCAGAAAAAAATAATTGGGTATATCAAGTATTAATTGAGTTATTAAACACCATAGATAATTTTAATGGGAAAGAGAGATGTAGATTAGATAGCGAGGTCGACAAAGAGTCTAAGCAGTAAGCAAGCAAGCAAGCCCCGCTGCACGGCACCTCACCTCGTGGGAGCAAATAATTTCTTTCTCTGTTTACTTACTTCAAATGCTATAATTAATTAACAATTGATTTTTTTTTCGGAACAGCTGTTTGTTGGATTAAAAGTGAACATCCGAAAAAGAATTTTCGTCTGGTCTCCTCAGATAACTGAACAGACATGACGGCACATTTTTGTAAATAATAATGAGGAGTTTGGACAAAAATGTTTAAAAAAATTACCACATATAAAAAAATCGGTAAAGGTATTTACACAGAACTTCCCTCTTTATTTGTGCGTGGCGGTCACTCTAAAAAATTATTAATTACGAAATGACATTGATAATAATAACCGGAATATAGTTATCACTATTATTACAAACAAAACCCGATAACTATTGGTCAAAAAAATATACAGAGTGTTCATCCAACAGCTACAATTCAATACTAAATAACAGGTGCCAAATACGGAAGGCTTGCGCAAATACCTTTACAAATGTCCACCATGGCTGAATTATTTTTTGGGATGACCACCCTGACCATTTTTCAATAAAAGTATAATAGGTGCATATGCCAAATATTATTGCCATCTGTCACATTTTCAATTCCACATTCACGTAGTGGAGTGGAAGTATTAGTAGTGGTTAAAAAATTTCATTTTTTTTTAAATTTTTCAAAAATGTTGGTAAAAAAATTTTTAAATTAAAAAGACGTGGAAATTTTAAATTTGAACAAAGGAAAAAAAATTCCATCTATTTTAGTGGTAAACAATTTTTTCAAAAATGTTGGTAAAAAAAAATTTCTAATAAGTACCTATATTTTTTTTTTTTGAAATAGGTTTAGAATGCCATGAAACGTGGAAATTCTAATTTTGAACAAACAAAAAAAAATCCATCTATTTTAGTGGTAAAAAGTTTTTCAAAAATGGTAAAAAAAAATTTCAATAATTTTTTTTTTTTAAATAAGTTAAATATATAAGGTAAATTTTTCAAATTTTTTTTTTCTGAAATAGCGTGTCATGAAACGTGGAAATTTGAAATTTCAGCAAAAACAAATTTTTTCATTATTTATTCCCTTTAGACGGTCCACCCTGTATATTTTCCAGTGAAAGTTTAACCATTTCTTCGCTGACAGTAGGGTCAACTACCTACCAAATTTGACTGTTCTCCGTCAAGTATTTTTTTTTAGTTAGTGCAGCAACAAACAGACAGACAGACTGACGGAAAAAGTATTCGTTCATACTATACCAAAATTTTACACAAAAATAAAAAGTGGTTTTCGAAACATGACCACTTCTCGTTAAAAATGGGTACCTTTTGTGGTGTAAATTAAATAATTTTCATAGCGTTTTAGCCTAAATTAGTAAAATTTCAGTGAGTGATTGATGTACAGTACACATGCAGTGAACATACAATTTTATCAATTTTTCCGGCTGCTTTGTTTTTGAGATATTTTCGGTTAATGTGAGGGGTCAATACATTTGAATCGTATATTACTATTATTCAATGCTTTTTACTCTGGCAGCGATTTTTTTTTCATGCTTCTTAGTTAATTATTTTACTGTAGTCGTTCTCCTTTTAATTTTACGTCAACTGAATAAGTGTTCATTAGACTTACCCTATATCATGTGTGTACTATGATCTCTGTATTATTATAATTATTGCGATTAGAGGACTGATATTCTATAAACGTGCCCTCTTTTGTGAGAACCTCAATATAAAGCACAATATCAAATTCCACTGAGAGAGAATGCCCTGCGTTATTTCTCCAAATAACAACGCCACATTGCCATTTGAAAATTTCTCTTTTAAATTTTATTTTCATTTGCCTTGCGATAAATGTTATCCCTCCCTCGTAAAATTACAAGCCAACTTTTACGACAGAATATAACTTTTTGAGGTAGTTAAGATTTAAAGTATTGTACTTAAAACACTGTGGCATTGCGGATATATTACCCAAAGGCAGAAAATTTCATGTTTCAGCCATTTATTTTTGAAGTACATTGTTGTGTAAAGGGTCTACGTGCGTTAAGTACCTTTTAAGACATATAACTCTAGTGCGTGGATTTCATGAAATATGTATGGAAATATTTCATAAGCTGTACGTACGTATGTTTTAACTTGAAAGCAAGTGCCAATTTTTCAGCTTGTCTTTTGCTGGTTAAAGGAAATAAAAACAATTGAGAGGAGTTAACTGTGTGGAACGAATTGAATTTAGACATTTGTTTTTACACTCCAATTAAGCCTGGTTGTGTTATTTTGAACGCTAATGAATACACTGACAAATTAGCAAATCCGTATAACTTCTCGGCTTCGTTTGTGACGGCCTCTTTCGCCGTACCGTTGAACAAATAAATGTACGGCAAGATATTGTATGAAAGGAAAGGTAATTTCATCAAAAATTAGAAGCCAGGATCATTTCACTTGATGTCATACCGAGTTAGCCAAGTGTAACTTTAAATGTTGTAACAAACTTTTTTTGAAAAATACTTAGTGTAAGAAAGAACAAGCTAACCATTATATTCTTCGCCGATTTGCTGCACTTTTATATAATTGTTGCACATTCTATGGGATACTCTTTGCCGTTTTTTTTTTGTAAATAATATTAGTTTTAAACATTATTAGTTTAATTACAAAACATTAAAAAAAAATTTTTTTAATTAAAAAAAATCAGTAACTTTTTATTTATTGATGGATTTTGTTGAAAATCAATAAGATTCTTCCTCTAGCTAACAGTAACTTACTGTCCAAATTTCAATATAATCGAACTTTTCGTTCTTAAGTTATCGTACTTACAAGGAACGTGAGGACGGACAGACAGACGGAAGGACGGACGGACATTTTGAAAGTTGTTCAGAATTCGATCACGAACACATGATATGATCATTTTTTGTCTACGTGCAATATTAACGGTTTTAGAAATGTACCGATCGAATGCAATATACTCTTCGTTTTGTATTTGCGAAGAGTATAATAATGACAAAAGAAAAGAGCAGGGCCGGTTTTCTGACTAGGCGTCATAGGCCCGGGCCTATGGGCGCCAGTCTGCGGGGGCGCCTTTGCCTTTCATCTTAGTAGTTAGCGCCCATAAACTGATAGCGAGGTATTTTTAGTTTGGCCATAACTCAGTTCGTATTGCAGCTACAGAAATAAAGAAAAAAACAATCGATTTGTTGTTTTATAAGCTTCATTTTTGCTCCAGATGATTTTTTTTGTGGAACGTAAGGTTTTTGAGTTATTCGTGAAAAATCGCTTTTTTTAGATGAAAAATCAACATCTTCAATCGCCAATAACACGAAAAATATTGTTTTTGCGACGTTTGGATGTCACATATGTGGTACGTCGTGGAGTTTTACTCCTTGATATTAATAATATACAAGTTCAATAATCACACCTTACCAGTCCTCGGCTAGCTTCCGTCAATCTCAGTGTGAGTTCCCAGTACATACAGACGTACTGGTTGCCTAACTAACTGTCTAGGTACCTAAGTGAACAATAGATTAATAAATTGTTAAATTAATATATAGTACGAGAAAGAAAACCCAATGAGTGGAGCTTATAACAAATTTGTTTATTTATAAAACATTTATATACCAAGTCAATAATAAAAGAAATGCTTCAAATTTATAAGTATTAATTACTTTTTTCTATTCGTTAGCAATATCAAGTGATGAACGAAAATGAGTTAAATCTAAAGGAATAAAATTTATTAACACGTGAAATTCGATAATAATAATACCAAATGCAATTGCACGCAGTTTACATACTTTTCAAAATAGTGGTTATGGGTACAGAAAATTTAATATTATAACAAATAACAAATACCTAGATCTGGACTATATTCTAATTTAGATAGCCAGTTCTTGACTTTACTATAAACAAGATAGGTATTTAAATCGTCAACTTATGAAATAATTACAATACATACACATAAATATATACAAACAAATTTATACAAGTTATGACTTACGGTTGAATTTTGAAATACCCCCAAAATGAAATATGAGAAAGTTGAACTTCTCCCAGGAGTGGAAAGGTATGAGCGTTGAACGGTCCTCCTGTATTCTAGGGTAATCGATTGACTCTGCCAAATTTCAACTCAACTATAACCAGTTACAACCATCTAAAGTCATGAAAAGAATCCAACAAAAGAAACAAAACCATCCATCATCGGTATAAGCTCCAAAATTTTTCAACCATTCCTTTCTATACTAAATACTAATAACTACATCAAGTACTAATGCTTCTTTAAAAAAAAACTAACGATAAAAAGCCTAAAAGTTTTAAAATCCAAATTAATATACTATTTACATTTTCACAAATTTAATAACTCACCCTTTTAGGGCTTAACAAAATGCCGACCATGTGCTCGACCCAACACGTGCTCTGTAGCCATATATCCAGCAATCATGCTGATCAGATTTTTCACAAATCATTATTACTATTGGTAAATACGAAAATCCCACCATAACAAATATTTCAACAATATAACCAAAACGTGGATAAAGATTACTCTCACCAAATTTACCAAGCTACGATGCAACGTCTAATCGTCTCAAAGGTCACGTCAAGAAGGAAGTACTAGAGAACCTCTGACCCCTTACAGGACAGGTGCCTAGCGCAGTCGTACTACGCAGACGAAACGACACAAAAAAGAATTGGATTTTCATGATACCATTCGACCTTGAACAGTAATCACAAAAATGATTTATTTGAAACATAAAAATACAACACGACATCCGTAATTTGGATAGAATTCGAGAAGTTCTGTTACAGACGTCCCTTTCGATTAAGACAACCCCGACATAGATCAACCTGTTGATCGGAGATTTAATAAGAAGTGATATAATGGGCCTTTCCCTCAATTTTTTTTTATTGTGTTATTGGAAAGAGCCTATCAAAATATTACTAAAAATGAATTTTTATTTTTTTTCTGAGCGCATAAAATACCACAAAAAAAATACAAATGTTCCGTAAATGAACAGCAGTTTGAAACGATAGCTTTCGGGCGCCAATGTGACGTCATCATAAACTGCACCAATCAGTATGAGATTAAACGGCCGTCAGAATTAGCTATGAAGGTGCATTCAAAAAGAACCTCACTTCTCTGCCTTGCTTTCCACAACCTGCAATTCTATTGGTGCCTGAAGTACATTTATGAGGAACTACCAATAGAATCTCATATTGCAAAGTGGTAACGCTTAATTGAGAACGTGCGTTTATGACGCCCATTGACAGTGCCAAGAAGTATCTGTCATAAATCACGAGAGTGCAGCCCAGCGTGTTTACTTCTTGTTTGGTGTTATAGTAATTATAGTATTAATTTATTTTAAAAATATGAGTAAATGTGAAGACAGATTTGTAAAAGGTCCACTAAAAGAAAGAACAATATATACATACGTTAAAATGATCTTCGCAACAGAAAAATCCAGGAGCAGTATAAACAATACCTGGAACTTTTGCAACTTTTCACCATAATTTTCGAATTTCCAAATTTGTTGGAACTCGCAAAAATAACTTCGTACTTTTTTCACTATTATTTGGACACACTGGTACAAAACAAACCTTTTTAAGCGGCATTTTATAATTAGAAGAGAGCAAAATTAATTTTCGTATCGAACGTAAACAATAGAAAGTGAGGTTATCGGATAAAGTTTGAACATTTCAGTACAGCGTTGCCAAATGAAACTGGCATTATACCATATGTGAACCAAATGAACAAAAATAGAGAATATAAATCTGATATATAGATTTTAGAAACTCATACAGTCAAAAGTTGATACAATTTTTGCTTTTATTTAGTGTCAGAGAAACGAAGAATACGTTGTAACGAAAAAATGCGCTATTCAAAGTAGACAATTGATAACGGAAATACGATGTTCATGTAAAAAGACATACATCTGGCAATAGAGGATCCTCATTAAGAATACGACTTTTATTGGTCTAATCAGTGTGACGTCACGCATGGCGCCTTAAAACTTACGTTTCAAATTACCTGAAATAAAACTGATTTTGTAATGTAAATATTTGGTAGAACGTAAAAAATTGGAAGAAACTAAATTAAAATAAAATTATATTGCAGTTTATTATATGGCTTGATTATAGTGAAGTAGTAAAATTCAGTCATGCGGGAAAGGCCCATATTACGACAATCTAACTACAAAAATTATCCCCTTATTATTGTTTCAAAATGAATTTAATTGAAGAAATACTAACTTATTAAAGCAAAATATATTAAGTTAAAACATTCATCGAGCTACTCCGAACAGCACTGTTCAGTGAGCGAGTATTCGGTTAAGACTGAATCGAACTATGCCAATCAGCTGATTACCTTACCGGTAGCTGTCAATTCCTATAACCTACTATGTTCTTTCTTTTTATTATTAAAAACAATTATTGGATGAAATTTAATAAGCAAATAACATAAAGGTACAGAGGGTAAGTGATACATTTGAACTAGTCGTTTTCATAGACTGAATTACTTAAGTTATGGTTATGTTATAGGTTTGTTTATCGTTCCTATTTATTCCAGATACCACACTATGTATGAAAACTAGCAAATTACAAGGAATAATAATGTACCACACAACACTGTGATTGATGAAGGTAATGTACTTATTTATAATTTTACTCGAAACATTTTTATTCAAATTTATGTTTATTTCTAGACACAAGTTAGCTGGACGAGAGTCGATAAATGTGACAATTTTATCAAGCAAATTTAAGAATCAAAAGGATTACTAAAGTATAGAAATGTGGATGGAAATACTATTAATATATGACACTCATTATTAACACAAGACCTTTTATTTATTTATTACTAGATGATGATATCCTTTAAATAATGAACTATCTAAAGTTAACGTATAGATTTAGTGATTAAATTTTCATAGTTAAACATCTAACAATGCTGTATTTACACATACACTCCTCTAGCCAAAATGACAAATTATATTACAACGTCTAACTTGACAAAAGCAACCGTAACATTTTATCGAAAAAACTTCATAGAAAATTTTTTTTTTGAAATAATCCTAGTGATATCTGTGGTTGTTTTGAGTTTACTAATTTCCACCCCCGTGAAGGGGTGGCATCCACCACCAGGGTAAAAGCACACTTTCGGACCATGTAGACTTTGCAATCCTATCAATTACGAATCGAATGCCGTTTATTTCATGAAATTCGATCTATCCTAACCTGAGTCCGAAGTTTCGCATTTTTTTTGTCTTTACTGACTGGATTACTAACAAATTCGAAGGTCTAAAGAGTCATGAATTCTCAATAAAAAGTGTCGCCAACCAAATTTAAAATATAAAACCTTGTTATGACATATTTCCAGCTCTAGTTCAGAATCGAATGAAGCGATTTTTGTTTTTGTAATAAGTAGCGGCCTTTTGATGCCCTTTAAAAACATGTATCAAAAGCTAAGAGTGCCATTTGAAATTCCAATAATGCTCAAATCTCTTCCTCGACGATTTCTTTTTTCTTCAAATCGTGTCTAATACACATCCCGACTTCTTCCAGAATAGTATGTACGTACCAATTCAGTTAGATCAAATAGATGTAACCGCACAATATACAGATTCAGCAAATTGAGTTTAAGGTACGTAAACTTGTTTCTGCGCAGATAAACCACGCCTTGTCGTAGAACAATGCAGGGCATTGGTATAAAACAATAGCGCCATCGCTTGACCGCGTCGAGTTGAGAACAGCGCACCCATTCTGCTTTTAATAGCGTAGCTGTTTAGACGTGTGGGAATAAAATAAATTAATCTCAATTTCGTTATTAAAATGCCGTGTGTTTATACAACTGCAGAAAAAGTGCAAATTGTGAAGTGGTACTTGGGGGGCCATTCCACTGAAGACACAATACATTTATTTTCTGTGGCATATCAAGACAGACCGATCCCCTCAGCTAGCATAATTACATGCATTATTAAAAAATTTGAGAATTTCGGGTGTGTCGTGAATTATTGTAAAAAATGCTGTCAACCCGAACCCCGTCATCAACAAATTAGCGAAGAACGTGAAATTCGCGAAACTAATGTCTGTGCACTTGTTGAAACTAGTGAACCTTGTTCTAGCAGGCAAATGCTGATGAAGTTGACATGAAGGAAAGAACTGTAAGAAATATTTTGAAAAGAAATGGGTACAGTTATTTTAAAGTTCAAACAACGCAAGAAATATTTCCCGAGGACAATTTCAAACGGATGGAATTTTGTGAAATCGTGATAAATAAAGTGAATGAGAATGGAAACTTCTTAAAGAATATATTGTTTACAGATGAATCATCCTTTTCATTACATAGGAAACACAATCCATCCGTAGTACGATATTGGTCTCGAAAAAATAAACATTTGATTGTTGCTGTGCGAACTCAGTATCCTCAAAAGTTGAACTTTTGGACGGGAATTTTAGACAATCATATTATAGGCCCACTGCTAATCGATGGCAATTTAAATGGCAATAAATATTTGGAGCTTTTACAAAACCAAATAATTCCTGCAGTTCAAAATCTTCCTGTCAACTTTGACGACATTTGGTTTCAAAAAGACGGCTGCCCAAGTCACAATACCTTAACTGTTATTAATTTTCTGGAAAGAACATTTCCCAATCGTTTAATAGCTACGAGTGGAATGATAAAATGGCCCCCCAGGTCACCTAATCTAGCACCCCATGATTTCTTTCTGTGGGGCTTTTTAAAGGAAACCGCGTACAAACATGCGTTTGAACGAGCCAATAATTTAGTTGAATTACGGGAAAAAGTTATCCAACTTTGTGCAAGCATTACTCCAAATCAACTCAATAATACGAGAGGTTCATTGTATAATCGGTTTGGCTATTGTTTGGCACAAGGAGGTGGTTTGTTTGAATCCTTACTTCATTGATTTATTGTTTGATAATTATTAGTTTCTAAGGGTTATTTAATTTTATTTTAATGTTCAATTTTTGTAATTTAATAAGAATAATTTATTTTTTGATAATTATTAGTTGATTTTAGTTTCCGAGTTATTTAATTTTATTTTAATGTTCTATTTTCATTTCGGCTTTAATAAGAATTATTATTTTATTCCCATAGCATTTACGGCTAAAAAAGAAACTGCAGAAATGCTTTCAATAGAAGAAATTATTTGTCAAAAATGTGACAAATAATTTCGCTTTTGACGAAGAGATATTTTCTCGTTTCGTATAGAAATTATTACCTACGTCCGCACCCATCCTTAGTTCATGCCGTGCTAAATTCAATTCATTGTGTGCCTCTGCTTTCACGATTTTTGGAACTAGCGGGGCGTGGTCAATTACATCGTTATTCCTGTACCCTAAACTGCATTTTCCGAATCTGTATATGTTTTTGTATTTAGCATATCACACAATTCAATTTCTTTTTGGTTGTATAAGAAGTAAGTAACGTGGAACATTTGCATTCAACTAGTTTTTATTTGTCGCACGGCAGGTTCTCAGAAGTCATAAAATTAAACTTTTTTGTAAAAACATCACTTTGTAATATCACAACACGCGTCCGTTTGCCTACAGCTGATGCAAATCATCAATCACGAGTGCCATGACTCGGAGCGCAATCATATTCCCATTGTATTTACATTTACGTAAAAACTGCACAACTTTTACCACTGGCGTGCATGTTTTATACCTGTATACAAGTTTATAATAAAGGGATGATGGATAGATAAATGTACAAACTTTTTCGAACATATTCAGACTGTTGAGAAATAAATTTGTTATGTGTTGGTGGAAACAAATTACTTACTGTGAAAAATACAACACCTACAAGTAGTGAATCATCGATCATAAATAGAGCTCTGGAATTTTATCTTGGCGACACAAAATCAGGATTGGCTCTGCCAGTGGGGAAAGATTTTTATGCAGGTATGACACAATATCTTACTGTACTTTTTTAGGGAATTTCGTAATATCCAAAGTTAATAAGTATGATAAGTCTATTATAAAGACGCAATATACTTATTAACTATATACTATGAGTTTCGTTCCCAATTTGACGCCAAGGAAAGCCTGTCTCTCTATCCTTTAAGAGGACTTGTTATTGTGCGCATGTCTTAGTGGGCGGAACATCGACGCGAGAATGTGACAGTTCAACTAAATATAGAAGATGAGTGGTCACAATCTAATCGGAGAAATTGTGCACTATAGGCATTATATCAGTGGTTCCAAGTTCCAATTCCAGACATTAATATTATAAGCGCTTGTGTGTTCTAAAATTGTGAAGTTGTTTTATGTATTTTATTGTTTATCAAAATAGGGATTTGTATTACATGGTGTAAACCTATATCCATAAAAATGAAACGGTGTTTTTTGTGTAAAAGCCAGCCGAAGCAGGACCCTACCTGTCATATCATCGGTAATAAATTTTATTTAATAATCCAAAATCTAGTTACATGTGCTAATCGTGAAATGTTTTTAGTTTTCCCAAGAATATTTTTGTTTTATCTTTGCATAAAGTGCGTTGTTTTGGGGTTAAAAATTCTCAAAATTTTAACATTGAAGATTTTTTCACCAAGTTTTACTGAAAAAGGTTGATTTTTTAGAAAAAATATCAAGAACAACTTTGATGCCGTCCCAAGAACTAAAGAAAAAAAATATTTACCATTTCTTTCAATGTCAAATTGTTTTTTAACAATCTTGCCTTTTTACGGCTGAATCGCCCATAAAACATAAAAATATAAATTGTGCCACTCATATTCGTAAAGTAGAATTTTTAGCTGAACATCGAAACTTCCATTATAGTACCCTAAGACCCACTTTTTTGCTAATTCCACTGGACTATAAGTTTTTGATTTATTGATTAAATAATTTAAATACCAAGAAACGAAAGCTTCCTAATAGCATGTGAATCATTCCAAAAGGGTGGTATATATTTTACCATAGTATACGAAATCTCCGTTTTCTACGGTTGCCGGTAGATTTCTTTGTTTTGGGACCACTGACCTGTTACAGCGCGCGCTTCCTTCTTCATCAGATCGTATCGTCAGAGTCCTCCATAGAGATAGAAAACTATCTCGTTCTCTAGCCTCAAATCCGTACATAGTGGCTTATGGAGTATTACCAGTATATAGTTAATAAGTATATGAAAGACGCGCTCGAAGAGGTATTGGGAATGTATAACATTGAACTAACATTATCTAGTTTCGACCAGGTATGTTACATCCCACTATCACTTCCACTAAATCTAAATTAAAATTACATTGAGTGTCACTATCAGTAGAGCTACTAGCAATCGTATGTTTTTGTGAGGAAAGGAGGAGGATCGATTTGGGCGGTTTTGCCCCAAATTATTTTTGGATGAAAAAATCAGAAAACAAGTCGATTTTACACGAAACGGACGATCCCCACCTCCCCTAGTCCCCCCTCAATCCTGAATATGCCATCACTTGCTAACAGTATATAGTAACTATTTTATGTTTGTTTTTAATTTTATATACAAACACCATTGTGTTATGTAATAGGTCCATTTTTTCTTTTTTTTATATACTTAAATATGTTTTAAATTTATGTTTTAACTTATATGTATTGCTTTTCTGACTTGTGTAAATACTTTTGTATGATAACACCAATAAATTATTATTATTATTATTATAACAGTATTCTTGGGGAGATACATCGCTTTCAAACTTATATTTGCTTGATAAAATACCACACTACCACACTAACTCTCTTTCAACTGTATCCGCTCACTCAGGAGATCTTTTCATTTCTTATGATCGTCTACAGATTGTTTATGGGCTGGAGGGGGTGGATGTGGATATTGTTCATTCAGAGCGAAATGCATTTGATATTGCGAGGAGAGCAAAATGTGATATGATATTTCCCGCAAACGAATAAATAGTAAAACCACGCCACTAGCGGGGGGAGGGGGTAAAAAGGAACAATATGATAAATGAGATTATTAGTAGACATAAAAAAAATGTTTTCTGATTTTTTCATCCAAAAATAATTCGGGGCAAAAACCGCCCGAATTGACCCTCCTCCTTTGTCTATTAATATTTGTTTTAGATGTCCAAGAAATTATTTTGTTGCAACTGTTACAATAAAGATCTGTTCCATCAAGTTGCAGTTCTGGAAAATCGCAAATCCAAAAGTATACTGCATCCTGATAAGCACGAGACATTTTTGTATACCACCGATTCTGTATAATTTCACTCTAGGTTTATAGATACATATGTATACATGGCTAGATTTACACTACGGTTTGTGAATCTACGTAACTGCGATCTGGGATGATCCACCCTTTCCCTTTATTAAATGTTAACGTAAATGCGAAGAATTGCCACAGTATGCCTAGGTAGAATGGGATTTTGTTAAAGCAATGTTTAACAATTTCGGCGGTGTCGCATTAGTAAAAAACATATAAAAGTACCGCCATATACTGGAATCTAAAGTTGAAACTTGGTCATGGTCATGGTCAGATCGTGCCCTTCTGCTCTTCTCAATGCAAAACCTTCACGTCATTACATGATAGAGAACTGCCTTCTTCGTAACACAAATAGGTCTATTGAAGAAAACGACCTTCCTGCTGTGCCAAATTATCCGATTTGACCGCGGGCCTTGCGATACACCGAACCTAACTACGTTTGTGACCAGAATTGGTATATATGAGCTTTACCATTCATCCCATCTAATCCTAATTAACCTTATTACATCGATTTGTTGTATGCAGATATATCAAAAATTATCTACAAAATGCGACAAAGGGTTATGGAATACAAACTGGCCAGATCTGCTTATAGACGGACCAAAAATTATATATAACACACTATTGAAAATGAACAGAAACTGATCTGATATGGCCCCAATTGAACCTGTTTTCATCCGAATTCACCATATTTTTTTTTAAATTATTGATAAAACCAGTAAAAGTAATAGAACACAAACTGACGCGATTTAACCCCAGTGGACTGCATACACACATATCAATCTGCATACACATATATCAAAAAT
Organism: Stenurella melanura; assembly: GCA_963583905.1. Lineage (NCBI taxonomy): Eukaryota > Metazoa > Arthropoda > Insecta > Coleoptera > Cerambycidae > Stenurella > Stenurella melanura. The sequence continues at coordinate 16,788,776 of OY757311.1, read as the reverse complement.
TATTGTCTATAAAATACTGTAGAAAGCAATGAACACAAACAGTGCCGATTTGATCCCATTAAATCTATTTTCATCAACTTATTTCCAAAGTCACCATAATTTTAGAAACAATCGTTATTAATATTATGAGATCTGAAAAACCTCTACAAAATCCATTTCACATACAAACTTTCAGAAGAATATCAAGAAATGAAAACTTAATGGACCAGGATATCTTGAATTATTAAGAAATTATTCATTATTCCACCATTGCAGCGCCCTTTTCCAACCTCAATAAACTTTTCAGACTGCCTAAAATTGGCAATGGTTATTATTCCATTACCTAAAAAAATCAACCCCATCGACTTAGATAACTAACAAATCTCCCTCTTAAGTATTCTCTCTAGAATACCTCAACGCATTCTGCGCAACAGAATGTCTAATTATGTCGATTAAGATGGATTCCTATCAATGGTTAGTCGATGTGTTTTCGATGTAGAAGTTGTGGTTATTTCTCTCCAACAGAAACACAATTATCTAAAACATGTTTTGGAGCTAAGCATTTCACAATTTTAAAAATCAAAAAGAATACAAAATTGTCGAATTCCATATTTTTATTATATGCCATCCCGAGACGTGGATGTTCAATATTTGCAATAAAATTGCTAGTATATTTAATCAAAAAAATATTTTAACGCATGGTTTTAGTAGGTGTGTTTGTAACAGAAGTGTTCCGCCACGACCATGCCTTTAATTGCCAATGAATAAAAGATATGAAAAGATAAGTATATAAATATCTATATAGTATGAGACGCGCAAGATCAGTCTATCTTGTGAAACGCGTACCTACCTAATATCGTTAAGTCACGGAATCGTTTGCTTTACGTGTTATACATAAGGTCGCAAACAAGATATTTATAATGTCAAAAATATATTGATATATGGAAAGTCGTGTTCACGTCACGCTTTTCTTCCAACTTTATTCACTGTCGTTACTTGTGATTTTTTAATATCAGTGATTAAATCACAGTTCGCGATATATCGCCCATCACTAACTACGATAGAAAAGAATAGCCTTTGCTCTCGCTTGCTCTTATTGCCAATTATTGCCATTCCAAAACAAACACTTTCTGAATTTGTATGTACTGAAATGCTTAACATTCTAGAAAAGTAATTTAACTCTTTTTGAGAAATGAAAAGCACGGTGTCTCATTTGAAAAAAAGTTCCTGCTAAACCGCTTCTACCTGTATGTACCAATTTTCATTGTGATTGAAGAAGAACTGTGTACCCATACTTGTTACTAATCCTTTGTAATTAGGTAGTTTTCGCTATTGTTTTTAAATAAGTACATTTTTGTATGTAATTGCTATATTTTTGATATCCTGATGATGGTGGCCAATTCGTCATTTAGGCACAATTTTTATAAAATCTTGTCAAAGCCTTAAGCCTTTCTCATGTTCTTTTTTAAATTAACATGTTGAATAATCGATATATTACTAATTCATTTTACTAAAAAGTAATAGGCCTCTTCCTGTTTTTACAATCGATGTTTCTAATGATATTAATACTATAGCCAATAAATTATCAGGAATCCCCTTTGTAAAGAAAATGCTCTCCCATCTACTGTCATTGAATCCAAATTGACAACATTGGAAAGGAAATCGTAATCACATATTATCTAGAAATACCTTCTACTATTTTTATTTCCTTAAGACCCCAACATGTCGTCGTACGCAACTGCTCTTTCCTGAAAAATAACCTGGAAACATAACAAACTGTTTATCTCTTTCCGATGTATTGGAAGGCATTTGTAAAGGCAAGAAAAACGCTTAAACGACTTGTTTGAAAAAAACTACCCGTCCATCTTAGTTTCTCAAGCCCTCAGAGAAAGAGGATTCCAAATAGAAAACCTCAATTTATGCAAATTTAAGAAGACGCATCTGGTGTCAGATACACTCCACTCCATGTTGTGATATTATTTGTCTTAAAATAGAGAGATTTATTGGTGCTTATTAATCAACGCCAAACATATCTATTAGTGCTCCTAATGAATATTAAAGTTTACTATTTTTAGTCTGCAGATTGTTTTATGCAGATTATTTATGATCTGTTGCCAATGACCTGAAATTTTATCTCTTAAACTATTTGGAAAGACGACCACTTGTTTTCACATTATAGAACTTAATTGGTTTTAATTAAAATATGAAATGTAACCAGAACTAAATAGAAAATATATCACAAAAATCAAAAATATTGGAATGTGTGTTCTTAGCCTTATTTGTTTATAATAATTTTGTTTATAAAAACATTAAAGCAATTTTTTTTAAATTCTACAAATATATTTCTTCAAAGGTATGTAACAAAAGAAACTTTTACACCAATTCGATTAGATAGAGGTTGATTTTTGTATAGTACTGATTACTACAAAATATTCCACTCCTAAAAATATAGAGTGAAGTCCATAAGTAAATAAATTCACTATCTACAATTATTGAGTAAGGCCATAATGTGAGACAGGACATAATGTGAGACACTGCCTTTTCTGAAGACCGCCATATTGAATTTTCCGGATTTTTTTTTCGACCATGGCCATCAAATGCCTGTAGTGAAAAGCTCTCTCACCTATCAATAAAAATATCTGATCAATAATAACTGCTTGTCATGTCAAAGTTGTAAAATGAATAAGATGTAAAAAAACACTTATTTTATATAAAAAATTCTAACACATGGAGAATAAAGAGAAAAGTAAACTTTATGAGGAAAGAACATTCTAACATTATTAAATCATATGTATAGCAGTTAATATTAGGGATGTTTTCTATTTTTTAATTGTAATAAAAGACGATAGTTCTAGGGCTACAGAAACACGTAATAACCATTAAAACGCCTAAAAACTTTTTTCTTGAAAATAAACTAAAAATAAAAACTCCGAAATTAGCGGAACTCGTATACCAACGTTTCAGTATTGTTTTAGCCCCTATTTTTGTAATGATGGGAGACTCAAAAAGTGTGAAAGTTAATAGAAACAAGTGTTGTTTTGTTCCTGAATGTGTACATCATTAAATAACCCAGAAAAGGTTTTTATGTCTGTGCCACAAAATGTAAAAAGAACCAATGATGTTTTTTTAAACTTTTGTTACCTCAAACGCATTTATCAAAATCGGTCTCCGATTATACAATGTTTTCGCTTCCCTGTTTCCAACGTAGCAAAGCACATTTGATATGGAACACATTATATAATGTACTACTAAAGTTTTGGTACTATACATATAGTACTTATTACTTATTTATATAAAACAGTCTTCTGTTTCGCTTTTACACCACAAGATTGAGGCTGATTGAAGTCTATCACCATGGCCAAAAATTCTGAAACCATCGTAACGTCCACAGTTAGCAGATTATGCGAGTTCGCTTTTTGAAAACCTTGTATCGATATAAAATAAATATCGATATATTAATCCTAAACCATGAATATATTCATATCGTTTTTTTGTTGCAATACATCGGGTTGAAATATCGATATTTTTCTAAATATGTCGAAAAGGGTCAACTTGCATGTTACCTCCTCGTTCCTCGAAATTTCAATAGAGATTGAAATTTTATTGCGAGAATATCACCCCCCGCTCTCCGAAATTTTAATCGAGATAAATATTGTACTGTAAGGAATGCCACCTCCCGGTTTCCGAAGTTATACCTTAAGCAATATTCATTAATTTTTGACATTAAATGTTAATCTACAAAATATATCGATACATAGAAATATCGATAATTTTTTGTTAATATATCGAATATATTGATCTGAGTCTTGTGATGTATCAAATGATTCATATATCGATATATTACATTTTTTGCCATCCCTAATTCTCATATGAAACGTGCATGAGAGCCCTAGCTACTATATTCGCACGCATTTATCTATGAGCAACATGACGTCACACCAACCAAGGAGCGTTTCGCGCATTCAAATGAATATTCGTAATTCTTTAGGGGTTTTCCCATAGAGCGGATTTTGTGATTTTTGTAAAACTTTGTGAATATTATTATAAGACTATTTTTAACCATTTTATGATGTTTAAACGGGATTTAATTTTATTGTGAACATCCCTATTCGTGTTATTTTGTATTATATTTATATCAGCTATTAGCAAAGCACACTTTGAGATATATATTGAAAACAAAACACGCCTGTCTTGGGACACTTGGGACCCGTCGATTCTTGATTTTTGGGGGACAACTGTTGATGTCAAACTTGACAGTGACACATCAACCTCCCAACCCCAGCAACCCCTAACTCAAGAAATTAAATAAGGAAATGGGGTCGAGCGACCCCTCATTTAAAGCGTCTTTCAATTCTCTATGCGACAGCATGGTCGAAACTTTTTTTTTTAAATTTTTTTTCGTCCTCGTGAGAACCACCCTCTAGATTAACTAAGGTGGGGGTATTGTTTGGGAAAAATCCTGACATCAAAATGTGCCGTTTAAGAGATAAATCGTGACGTGTTTCAGGATTTTTCCTAAACAACACCCCCACCTTAGTTAATCTAGAGGGTGGTTTTCATAAACGACGAAAAAAAATGAACACACTAATTTCTACCATGCTGTCGCATAGATAATTGAAAGACGCTTCAAACGAAGGGTCGCTTGGCCCCCTTTCCTTATTTAAATTCTTGAGTTAGGGGTTGCTGGGGCTAGGGGCTTGATGTGTCACTGTCAAGTTTGACATTAACAGTTGTCCCCCAAAAATCAAGAATCGACCTGTCCGAACGTTTTTTTAAGTTAAACTAGTCTAAGTATCCCAAAACAGGCTTGTTTCGTTGTCAATGGCCCACCCTGTAATAAATTACTATACGAGTAAATGACCGTCACACAACTGTTGATATGAGAACGCGTTATTTTTTAATTTTGAAGCATCTAGAGGCTGTAGAAAATTCTAGGTTTTTTCATTTCGCTCTAAAACCAAAAGATCTTTCAGAAAATATAATAAAATAGTATGCTAAATGAGCCCATTATTACTTCCACATCCACGTAGTGGATTGGAAGTATAGTAATCGCAAAAAAAATTTCAAAAATTTTTATTCGTGAAATAGGTTTAGAATGTCATGAAACGTCGAGATTTTAAATTTGAGCGAAAAAAATTTTCTGTCTGTCTGTCGGTCTGTCTGTCTGTAACTTTTTTTTGTCCGCACGCTTTCTCCGGAACGGTTTAAGATATTGAGCTGAAATTTTGTACACGTATATATTATAACGAGATCTGGAACTGGATTGTTTTTTGAGGAAATCCGGTGAAGGGTTGGGGGTTAAATAGGGGTAAATAGGGGGAAATAAGTAAAGCAAGCTTGTAAGAGTACAGAAACTTGAAATTCGGTGTATGTACTAGAAGTTAAGGCCTCAGATTTTTTTATAATATTTTTCAACCCCCCACCACCCCTACCCCATTAAAGGGGTTGATAAAATAAAGTTGAGATATTCATTTGAAATTTCGTACATGTATGTATTATAACGATGTCTGGAACTAGATTATATTTTGAGATAATTCCGTTGAAGGGTTGGGGGTTAAATAGGGGTAAATAGGGGAAAATAAATAAAGCAAGCTGGTAAGACTACAGAAACTTGCAATTCGGTGTATGTACTAGAAGCCAAAGCGTCAGATTTTTTAATAATATTTTTCAACCCCCACCACCCCTACTCCAATTTGAAAAGGGTTGATAAAATAAAATTGAGATATTCATTTGAAATTTTCTACACGTATGTATTATAACGACATCTGGAACTAGATTATATTTTGAGATAATTCCGTTGAAGGGTTGGGGGTTAAATAGGGGTAAATAGGGGAAAATAAATAAAGCAAGCTGGTAAGACTACAGAAACTTGAAATTCGGTGTATGTACTAGAAGCCAAGGTCTCAGATTATTTATAATATTTTTCAACCCCCACCACCCCTACTTCATTATTAAAAGGGTTGATAAAATAAAATCGAGATATTCATTTGAAATTTGGTACACGTATGAATTATAACGACATCTGGAACTAGATTATACTTTGAGATGATTCCGTTGAAGGGTTGGGGATTATTTAGGGGTCAATAAGGGGAAATAAGTAAAGCAAGCTGGTATGAGTACAGAAACTTGAAATTCGGTGTATGTACAAGAAGTTAAGGCCTCAGATTTTTTTATAATATTTTTCAACCTCCCCACCACCCCTACCCCATTAATGGGGTTGACAAAATAAAGTTGAGATATTCATTTGAAATTTCGTACACGTATGTATTATAACGACGTCTGGAATTAGTTTATATTTTGAGATGATTCCGTTGAAGGGTTGGGGGTTAATTTGGGGTAAATAGAGGAATATAAGTAAAACGTTGGTAAGACTACAGAAACTTGAAATTCGGTGTATGTACTAGAAGCCACAGCGTCAGATTTTCTTATAATATTTTTCAACCCAACCACCCCTACTCCAATATGAAAAGGGTTGATAAAATAAAATTGAGATATTCATTTGAAATTTGGTACACGTATGTATTATAACGACGTCTGAAACTAGATCTTAATATGAGATGATGCCGTTGAAGGGTTGGGGGTTAAATAGGGCAAATAGGGGAAAATAAGTAAAGCAAGCTGGTAAGACTACAGAAATTTGGGATTCGGTGTATATACTAGAAACCAAGGCCTCAGATTTCTTTCTAATATTTTTCAAACTCTACCACCTCCGCTTCATTATTAATGGGATTGATAACATCAAATTGAGATATTCACTTGAACGTTAGTACACGTATGTATTGTAGTGACATCTGATTGAGATGACTCCATTGAGGTGGTAGGTTGTAAATAGTGGAAAATAAGTACGGTAAACTAGAAGCTTCATTTTTAACGTATATGGTAGAAACCAACTCCTCAAACTTTTCTATGACATCTACCCCAAATATTATTAAAATTCTATGACCAATAATTTCCACATACTAGAGTGCAAATATAGTCAAGATGTTTCCTTTAAAGTGACTTGGACGAATAATCTGGATGTGGAAGTAGTGATTCTTTAGGCAGCGGTTTATTACATAGTGAACGTTAGAATCAAAAGTCTAGACATTAAGATCATTATGTAAGAGTACGTTGATATAAACTTATTTCGCTAGGAGAAAGTAGTCTAATACAATAATAAGTGTTTATTGCATTTTTGCTCATACTATTATTGTTTTTTATTGATTATATAACTAAAAACGTATCGTTCAAGATCAGCTTAAGGCATATCTGTGGACCAGTGAACTGAGAGCGTAATATGTAAGCCTTTGATAAATGCTTTATTTGCAAAAAATTAAAAATTCAAGCCTATTCAAACATTGTCATCGACTTAAATGTTTGAAGAGCTTTGAACCCGTTAAGCGATTTTATTTTCGTCCCACTTAAGTTAATTACATGGGTGAAATAATTAAAATAAGTCAAATACAAATTAGTTCTGGGGTGCATAAATTAATGATGTAATCAGTGTTGTTGGGATAGCCTGGAAATTTCATTACCGGACAGTCTGGACTTTGCCAGATAGCTGCTGAGCGGGTTTAATCATTTAATACGATGCAAACGCCAGCTTCAGGCTGAGGCATCGTTAAAAGTTGGAGGTTAAATTATATCAAATTAATTTAGGGCCTTAGACTCTACTCTAATAAATTAACACTAATAAACGAGAAGCTGTGTATTCAGTACCGAAGCTGATTAAAAGGAAACTGTTTGCTTAGTGTAAACACTAGATTTTTTAGTGACGCAAATATGAGGAATACTAATTGATATTGATTGATTTTTTTTGTAAATGTGCAGCCAATGTTCGGTATACATACAAAACCCCTACTTACCATATCAAAGTGTTCTTTTTTGTGTTTTGTCATTAGCCATACAGCCAACTGCTGGTATAAACATAATTTACTTCAACTAGTCTTCATTTTCTTCGTATTCACAATGTCTTGGCAGACGTCTCGTGAACTGTTCTAGTTGGCCTCCCTTTGCTGTATAGCGTGCTCAACGGCCTCACTCCATTTATCACGGCTATCCGTTAGGCGCACGGACTCAACAAAGCTCTTTCCCAGTAGCTCTTTAGTGGAATCGGCCCCAACGTTTTGGTAGTTTTCTCCTTTGCCTCTTGTATTTTCCCTGGACAATTAAACGTGTTATATTGTCTTCTCTCCGGTTTTTGTGGCCAAAAATGGGAGGATTCGAGAAAATATGATGCTGGAGAGTCGCTTTGTGGACGTATTTCGTATAGAATCTAGATGTTCGTGCGACGGACTGACCAGGGAACTCGCACCAAACCTCTCCGAATCCACATTTCGGAAGTATCAACACGCCATTTGTCGGTCTAACTAACCTAATTTGAGATATATGCTCTAAACCCCATAGTTGACCAGCCTAAGGAAATTCGGACTACTTAGGCAGACACAATTTAAAGTAGAACCAAACACAGTACTTTAAATACCAGCCATAACCAGAGCTTGGCAAAGTACTCATTGAAACTACTTCAAGTATCAAATAGTTAGTTGGGGTACTTGTTGCATCAAGTATCAATTACTTTTCAAAAAGCAGAATACTTCAAGTATCAAGTACTTCGAGGTAGTACTTGCAATTTTGGGTGTAAGTACTACTTTTACTACGTCATTTAATTCTAACAAGTACATGTAAATACTTCAAGTATTTTCTTGTATCAAGTGTCATGCACTGTATAAAAGTAAAATATTTACAAGTACATTTAACTACTTCAAGTACTTACCATATGCCAACATTCTCTGCTTGCCCATTTTCCAGATTTTTGGTAAAAAAATTGATCTTTTAGCCAAAAGCGGCTCAAAATTGGTGCTTTTCAAAAAAAATGTTGACATTCTCAAATTTATAGTTTCTGTACAAAAGAATAGTCTGTGAGTGCCAACATTTTTTTCTCAATGTAAAAAAATATTCAAATATTTTGTTATGTTAAAATGGATAATTTCTCGGTCATTATTCGCTAAATGGGTCATTTTTGTATCCTTTTAGAGCATAATAATCGGTATTTGACGGTATTTGAATGTTTTAAGGTTTTGTAGGTGGTTAAGGGGGGGGGAGTTACATTGAGAAAAAAATGTTTTTTTACCAAAAATCTGAAAAACAGCCAAGTAGAAAATGTTGGCATATGACTTTCCAGCAATAAGCATTGACAATGAAAATTTTCCGCCTGATCAGAAAGTGTTATACTATACTAAACTGTCTAATACAAACGAAAGGCAAATTCTCTTCTTAGCAATAACGAATATCACTCTCTGCTGGTTTTAACTGAATTGTGAACTTACTTGCAGTACCTAAGGTACTTGAAGTAATTATCGAGTATTTTAAATACTTGAAGTAAACTGTAAAGTACTTCACGTACTGTAATTTCGTTTAATAAGTACTAAATACGATTCTAAAATATCTGCATGTATTAAACACTATAGTACCCATTTCTTCGGGTATTTGAAGTAAAATACTTTAAGTTAAGAGAGTAATTAAAGTACAATTTATACTACTTTTACTTGAAGTAGTGCTTAGCTCTGGCCATAACTTGTTTTGGAAAACGAGGAATACTTGCTTTAGTGGTACCACGTAGTAACTGCAGACAAAGCATTGGACTTATAATCGACCCGAAATTGTGCTGACGGTAAATATAACATATGCACTTAGTCAAAGCGTAGGAGAAACGGAAATTGAGAAGATCACCAAGTATTAAAACCTAACAATATAAGTAAATGAAACATGTCTGCAAATAGTAAAGCATAAACTCGTCCCAATAGTATTTATTCTATCAGCCACAGAAATTTTGACCAATAACCTGAAATAGATCATAGGAAGATTGATAATAGCAAGCAAGATTTGCAATTAAATACAGAAAACTGTCATTCTCCGGATTTGGCACATTACGAGGAAGCTCTGAACCACTACTAGCAGAAAGGGAAAAAATTACTAATTGGGAAAAAGGAAAAACTTGCCCCGGTTACCCGACCTGATTCTGCTCTTGATCTCGAAGGATTGGTCAACTATGAATATGAACAAGCCAACCATTATACTCTTCACCGATTTACTGCATTTTTTATACAATTGTTGCATATTCTATAGGATACTCTTCGCAGTTTTTTTTGCAAGTAATATTTATTTTAGACAGTTTTAGATTAATTGAAAAAAAATTATTAAAAAAATTAGTAACTTCTTTATTTATTGATAGATTTTGGGTTCTTCTACTAGCTAACAGCAACTTATTGAAACATTCTTTATAGGATTTTGCAAACAGCAGAAAAGATAACTATCTATAGAAGAAAAACTTTGTGTAGAAATATTAATGAAATCTTTGCATTCTTTCGATAACCTGAATTCTGGTTATGCTAGCAAATTAAAATCCTAAAATGAATTTGTCTAATTTCTTATTTGACAATTCTCATTCTAACACTAACATCCACACAGTCCCCTACGGCCATGCAGATTAAACTAGTATCCACATAACCCCCTACGATTATGAAGATTCAGTTAAAAATGAGAACAAAGACCTAAAATGAATTTATTTATCTACTTTGTCTTAAAACATTTTTCATTCCAATGGATTACATTTTCATGAAATCTATCATTCTGTTTCCTGGAAATGCTTAGCCTTTGAAACGTTTTTCGCCCTTATTCTGATGAGCTCCAGACTACCGACGTACCACCAATGTAGTCTTCCTTGACCTTCAAATCAAAATGATGTGAGTATACGAGTCCTAAAACTGGAATATGTATTTGGAAAATTTTAATCTATCCACTCTTTGTTAAATCATTTTCTTGTATAGAAACTATGAACCTTTTATGCAAATAGCAAAAATCCAAAGCTATCTTAGATCAAATAGCGTGCTGTAGAATAATAATTGTAAAACTTAATTAAATTATTTCAAGTTTTAAAACTCATTTTTAAAACATCATTCATCATTTTTAAAGTTCTTTCACGTTCACTCCAACGCCGTTTTGATTAATGCCAACAAGTTATCTTAGTCCAGTCTGTCCAATTAAAGATTCTAAAAAGTCATATAAAAGAATGAATAATGAATTTTTACCTTTTTCCAGGTATTCTATAATTAAATTTAAAAATTATTGTCGGAATCAAATTTGTCGTGTTTGAACACTATGTTCATCGGCTAATTATGTATTGTGGTACATTTTTCTATTCTTCCTTCTTTTAGTACAATAAGACTTTCCATGTTTAAATGCTTACAATGAGGTTTCAATCGCTCGTTGCCGAATCCCTAAAAATATATATTGACGCTTGATCTCACTGGCATCACGTAATGGAGATTTGTATCGTATTCGAGTAACATTAAACAGATATGCGTAGTAGTTCAAACCCTGCTACTTATATTTATTCTTAATACGTTCTGATACCTCCAATCATTAACAATCTTCCACCGTGCCAACTCAATTAATTCCTCCTTGTAAGATTATGCTTATAATAATTATTATACTTTTCACAAATACAAAAGAAAGTATATGGCATTCGACCGTCTGTCTGTCTGTCCGTCAGTCGCGTTTCTTGTAAGCACGATAAGTCGGATTCTAGTGAAACTTGGACAGTAAGCTAGTGTTAGCTAGAGAAAGAACCTTGTCACAAATGCGATAAGATTATGAACCAAGCTTTGGCGGCTTTCATTCATCTCTCAGTTAGACAATATAAATTAACATAATTATACTATTTGCAAATGTGTTTTTATTAACAAAAAAACTGCGAAGAGTATTTTATAGAATGCTCAACAATTATATAATAAGTGCAGTAAATCAGCGAAGAATATAATGGTAAGCTTGCTTTATTATTAGGCCAGTCACCACGGACTTCCATAATACAAAGTTAGACAAAAATTGCGAAAGTCTTTAATCTTTGAGACAATATTGGAGGAGGCGAAAAAATCATGTATCCGGTTTTGCACCCTTTTCTGCCCCCTGGAACATTGTTAAATTAACAAAAAACGCAAATTTGCAAATAACTTTTTGAAAAAAAAATCCGATATTTATGCAAATTTTAGAGAAAATTTTAATAATTATTACACCAATGCTACGATGACCGGGACATTGAAAATAGTTGTTTTTTAACTTTATAATGAAATATTTTGTGGAAAAAAATTGCGAAAGTTATGCAAATGATTGTTTATGCAACAGAGAAGGGTCACAAACCCATTTGTAATTTTGCCTAACTTTCTTTACCCGGGAAGATTTTTTTCACAATTTTTTTTGTCTGGCACGGACACGAATTTGACGTTTTAAACAATAATTGGGTGTCTAAATAATTGCGAAAGTCCTAAAATCGGGTTGCAAATCTTTGTAACACCAATAAATGATACAATCTGAATTTGCAACCTCGCAAATGTCCCAGAAGTTAATGAAATTAGCTATTTTTTAAATAACGAAGCTATGCTTGCGAAAAAATTGGAAAATAGGTGCAAATTTCATATAGCATTCTAATAATGGATATAAATACTCATGTGAATTCACAACCTCGCAAAATATCCGGAATATAATTTATCTATCTTCGCTTTCCTTCTGAGATATTTCGCAATTTCATTAAAATTTCATCAGCACAAAAGTAATTCCAGAAAAAAAATGCAAATTCTTTATTGTTTTAATTGTGTGGGTACATAGCTTAACATCAAATTGCAATCCATTTATTAATGCGGAACATGATTTAAATAAATAAAATCTCCTTGAAAGAGGGTGACAATAACATACACTCGCACATACTCAACACACGAAAATACAAAAAACCCACTATCCTGCCTTTCCTCGCCATACCATGCCCCCTAAAACACCCAAAAAAATATTTTTACATATAAAAAACTCTAAAAATTATCCCTCGTCTTTTTAACTAATGACCCATTTGCTTTGAGTAGGTTTTTCCTTTTATTTTCTACGTGTTCATAAAGGATTATTTTTTTTCCGCCCAGCTACGCACTAACAGTACTTGTTTTTATGTATCAATAAAATAGTCTGTAATCTTGTTATATGTTTTATATGTGCACTTTATATATACCTAGGCAATAAGTTTGAAATGTAGGATAGCTAAAAATAAAAAGAAAGCTTGAAATGGCAAAATCTTTATGTAAAAACCCTCCTTACTAGCTGAAAAGTACATAGCAGCCAGAAGTACATCTCGCGTTAATTTTTAATTAAAATAAACTCTTTGAGTGCAGCTCCGAAGTTTTGTGTAGTTACTTATATATTTTGACTATAGAAAGAAATAAATAAATGCCATGTAATTTTAGGATAAGAAATATCAGCCAAAAAGTTGACAACAAATTAAAAAAAGTACACCCGTTCAGGATTCGAACCGAGAAATCCGCTGTGAATGTCGTCGCTTAACGCGATGGGCTACGGTCGGGGTGGACTTGAAATTTCAATTAGTCTCGTCGGAAAAAGCAAAACATGAAATTTTTAAATGTTCATAACTAAATAAATGCATCATAATGTCACTGGTCGTTAATAACCGGAAAACCCGGATGAATAGGGCGATTTTAAATATAAAAACAAAATCGCCAGAACTGCACCTTGACCAATGTCATGTTTTAATAATTAGAACCATTTTTTTACAACTTTACCGACTTCTGGCAACGTTTAATCTCCGACCTAGACTTCTGGCAATAATTTTACGCAATTTCTACAATTAAAAGTATAACTACACAAAATTTCGTCATTTGCACCTATTTTCCATTTTTTTTGAGTCAAGTTCATTATTTAAATAATAGGTAATTTCATTAACTTCCGGGACATTTACGAGGTTTCAAATTCAGATTATATCAGTTACTGGTGTTACAAATATTTGCAACCCGATTTTATTTATTTATTTATTTTTTATTTATTTATTTATTTACAACTATCCAACAGTCAAGGACCAATTACAGGATAGGCAAAGTGTAACATATAATACTTATAATTACATTCTAATATAATTTCCATTAAAGTAGGGTACGTACATTTCAGGTAAAAGACAAGAACATTATGACATTATAACATGACATTATGGCAAGCAAAAATCAAATGATAAATACATACTTATGTAATGATGTATTCCAGTTTACACATACAGACATATAAGTATACCTATATACGCGCATACACACACATATTTAGTAAGTCCAGATATATAATATATATCCTATTTATAACCTAATTGTAAATATAACTTGCTAGTTAAATACAGCTTTTATTTTCGACAGAGAGGTGTTAAATACATCAATATTTTGTTGCACTGACGAATAGTTCTTACACATTGTAAAAACTGGCGACGATTCAAGTAACCGTGTACGAGGCGTAGGTTGATTGAAGGTTTCAAGATGTCTAGAACTGGCACGGAGAACATTTAAATTAAGCTGGCTTAGCACTTCTGGGCAGTAGATTATGGAATTCAATAATTTATATAGAAGAATTATGGAATGAGCTTGTCTACGTGTATCTAGAGAAACCATGCCACATTCTAGCAATAAGACGTCATGAGGGTAACCAATTGGAGGGTAGGTACCAGTTAGTTTAAAAGATACAAATTTTAAGAATTTTCTCTGTACGTTCTCGAGCAAATGTACTTGATGTTCATATCTAGGATACCATATTAGAGAGGCATACTCCAAATGAGAACGAACAAAAGCGTAATAAAGGGACATTAGTACTTCGCGTGAGCTAAACTCTTTTGAATTACGTATGATGAATCCCATGTTCTTATTGGCTTTGCTGAGAATTTCATGAATATGTTTATTGAAATTTAATTGGGGGTCAAAGGTGACTCCTAAGTCTTTAAAAGAACTTGGACGTTGCAGACAGGTGTGATCCAAACTATAAGGATATATAATGGCGTTCTTCTTGCGATAGAATGACAAAATATTACACTTCTTACTGTTAAGTGACAGATTATTTTTTATACACCATCTACTTATGTTGTCAAGATCATGTTGTAGGTTAATACAATCGCCTATGTCCGAGATTGAGCAGTAGATCTTCATGTCATCTGCGTACAGCAGATGTTTCGTATTAAGATTGTGTGTGATGTCATTTATGTATATATTAAATAGCAGAGGACCCAAGACCGACCCTTGTGGCACTCCGGAAGTTGCATTTAGATTTTTGGATTTGTAGCCTTTGTGTTCAACAAATTGTAGTCTGTTGCTGAGGTATGACTTAAAAAGAGTGATCAGATTTAGTGACAAACCAACACTACCAAGCTTGTTCAGCAATACACCATGATCTAATCGATCAAAGGCCTTTGAAAAGTCGGTGTATATTACGTCTACCTGACCTTGTCGGTCGAGAACCTCTGAGATATACTGCGTAATACACATCAAATTCGTGGTTGTTGATCTACTTTTCATAAAACCGTGTTGGTGGGGTGTAATGATTGTCTTTATCGGATCGAACAATAAGGAATGCATCATTATTTCAAAGACCTTTGCAAAGTTTGAGATGATGGCAATAGCTCTGTAGTCGCTAATTTCATGCCTGCAACCCTTTTTAAAGACTGGGCACAAGCGAGCTGTTTTCCATATTTGGGGAAAAGTGGAAGTTTTAAGAATCAGGTTGAAAATAAACTTGATTGGCTCAAGAAATACTGAGGCACAGTCTTTAACTAGGAAGGCAGGGATGCTATCAGGACCTGTAGTCATTTTAGGTTTGATGCTCTTTAGTGCTGCCAAAACTTCTTTGTCAGACACACTGGTAATGTATATTGGGTTGGCATTTACGCTGGTAGGCTTAGAGTCTGTTATACTACTCGGTGCATATGTGGTAGCAAAGAATTCACCAAAACCATCTACAATATCCTGTGTACTACTAAATTCAGTGTTATTTAATTTCATCATTGATGGAATACTAGAGGTGTTTTTCTTATTATTGATATAAGACCAAAAGGCTTGTGGATCAGTATTTATTTTCGACTCAGTTTGTTGAATATAGGTGTTGTGTGATATCTTGATATCCAATTTAATGCGAGATCTCAGTTCTTTGTATTTACTAAGTGCCTCTTCACATCCAGATTTCCAGTACTTGCGCAATTGTATGTTTTTCTCGCGTATATTAATTTTAATATCTCTGGTAAACCAAGGGGGATACTTATTCACAAATGGTGTAGTTTTGGGTACATGGCGGTCCAAGAGTGAATACAATGTATCATAGAGATATTGACAAGCCGAGTCTACATCGGATATTGAGTAGAGATCTGACCAGCTTATGTTCCCGATTTTGTCATATAATACTCTCAAATCGGCTTTGCGAAAGTTGTAGCTGATATTTTGTGCAAACGGCGATTTTAAGACTTTCGCAATTATTTAGACCCTTACTTATTGTTTAAAACGTCAAAATCGTGTCCATGCCAGATAAAAAAAAATTATGAAAAAAATCTTCCGGGGTAAAGAAAGTTATGCAAAATTACAAACGGGTTTGTGACCCTACTCTGTTACATAAACAATCATTTGCATACAAAGTAAAAAAACAACTATTTGCAACGTTCCGTTCATCGTAGCGGGGTGCAAACTTGACAGAATATGTGTAATAATTATTAAAATATTCTCCAAGGTTTGCATAAATATTGGAATTTTTTAAAAAAAGTTATTGAAAATAAACGTTTCTTGTTAATTAACCAATGTTCCGGGGGGCGGAAAAGGGTGCAAAACCGGTTTCATTATTTTTTCACCTCCTACAATATTGTCTCAAAGATTAAAGACTTTCGCAATTTTTCATACCTTTTTTGCTCTAATGACTGGCCTATATATGCATATCTGCCACCTATGATATACTTATTACGTATCATAAACTGTGATACAAAATATAGTTTGGAAAACCGAGACCTTCAGCACCAAAGTTTTTTAAGCTATTCACCTACCGTTCGCGGATAGTAAATTTTTTGCAATATCTGTAAAATTAACAGAAAAATAACAATAATTATTTAAAATTGAATTATCGACATCGACCTGTCAAAATGGCATTTTTGCATTTTAGTAAATTAGATATAGCCTAGAACTTAACAAGAGGAAGCTTAATAGATAAACAATTCGGTGAAAAGTTCAACATTCATCTATCTTAAGTTCGACGTGTAATATTTTTAGCCAAAAGTGTTAAAAATTGGTGAGAGGATTGGTGAGGTAGATATCGAAAAAACTGCAAATGTGCTTAAAATGATATTCATTTTTACGTATTTGCAAAATGTTATATTTTTATTTTTTTGATTAATTGTCTTATTTATATTAACGTCCTGGCGGAGTTCAGCTATTGCTGTTCTATCACTCAACCAGGACACAAGCTGTTGATTTTCAAAACAAATTACTGCACTAACGGCTGCGCCAAATTACATTCGGATATTTGTACTAAGTAACGAAAAACACAATGTAGTACCAATAAAATGGGCTTAAATTAAACAGAGCCGGCAACAGACTAAATTGTGTGAAATAAGGTGTAATTAATCAGCTTATACCAAATATCAAATTATGCGAAGTACTTCATACTTAAAAGCGTCTTAAAACGCACGACATAAAGGCTAATTTGCAAAATATACTCACGTTTTCTTCAGAACATCCAATTAAAAAGAAACATTATTTCTAATCTAAATGTCACCCTCCATATTAATATAAAACATTGAAATATTAATCCGTAATTTTCCATCCAGATCTCCAACTAGATTAGATTATCCAAGGTTTATATATGCCAAGGTTTACATAAAATTTAATAAGCTCTCTTCGTGACCATACTTCCTTAAATTGAAATCTCCAAGGCAGTAGACTTAATTAAAACAATTCTCAGATTTTGCTCCAGGTAAAAATGTAATATGGAAAACAAAGACTTCTTTTAGGGTATTTAATTTGGCATTGGGTTGGATTATCGTATTCTTTATTTGCTTTATATATTAATAAGATTTATTCACGCAACCAATTTATAAAACAATCTTTGTCCATTTTCTTTTTCTGCGGTAATTTTTTACAGGGTGGAGGTAAGTTAATTCGTTATAGATTGCGACCTACTAACAGAGAAGTATGGAAATAAATATCATAAATCAATGTCAAATTTAGAGTTTGATTAAAGTTTAAATCAATCTAGAAATAGTACCATTTTTTAGAGTAAAATCTGAATGTGAATGCTAGGAATACATTTATAAAGAAACTTCAATTTTCAGATACATGCTTTATTGCAAATTCCTGTTGTATGTGAATTATAATAAAAAATGAACATTGCTAGTTAAAAGTAGATACCCCTAGCTTCAATTTGCAGTTTTTTATGTGTAATCAATTTTTTTCGTCATAACATTGCCAAAACAAAGTATATGAGAGTCTCTAATAGTAACAATTTAGCGCCACCCGAAGATCTGGTGATAGAAACATTTACATTCGAAGGGGTAAGAGAGTTATAAATCGTGGATCTCAAATAAATGAAAACAACATAATAAGTGCTGAAATTAAGAGAAGAATATACTTGGCTAACAGAGCACACTTTGGGATAAAAATGCTTCTAACATCAAGCATAGTAATCAAAAGAATTAAGGCATTGATATACAGGGTGTAATTAGTTTCATGTCATTAAAAAAAACTGGTGGTAGGGAACGACAAGACAAATAAAAAACCTTATATAACATGGGGTCTAAAGCTTATAGTTTTGGAGAAAAAAAATAAACAAAAATTTCGCAAATTTTCAATAAAATCTTTTGAGAACTGCTGGAATATTGAGGTAGGTTTAGATCGTCGCGCGTGTCTTTGCCTTATACTCTGACTCTCCCTTGTGCAATATTTTAGTTTCTGTGGGTGTTTCGTTATGTACACACGGCCAACGAGCCCCGCCGTTCGTTGTTTTTGTTACTTTTGAATTTCGGGTCACTGTGTATTTATAGTTAAGATTTATTTTACTGACTTTACCGGTCAAGTCGTTAAATTCTTGATTACGTACAGGCACAACTTACTTGTTCGTTCTTTTTGTATTTCGTTTTGGATTTTGGACCAAGTTTTTCTTTTATTTTTCTTTATTGACAACGTTAGTTGATAGTTTATTGTTTAGTGTTGAACGGAGTACGTATGTCATTAATTCAAAGTACCGAACTGTGTATTGATGCAGATGCAGAGATTTCGAATGATTTACTTAGGTAAGCTTTTAACCCAGGACACTCATTTATGTTACAAACGTTAATAAATCACATTTAAATATTCTAAATTATAAACATTAATCGAATATCTTGTTCCAAACTAAAAGACACACATGTAAAGAAATGCTCTGTTTAAACTTCTATGGCCATTATTTGCTTGCAGTTGTGCAGGAAAAGATAATGAATTATTTACCTCTTTATAATTGCCTTCGGTTGAGGCGGTCCATCAAAGGCGGTCGATGATCTAAACAAAGCCTTTGCTTTGACACCGCGTGTGACGCCGAGGACTGCACTTTTTTATGACAATTTAAAAGTTGTATAATTGGGAACTACAAGTCCTTTGACCAAGAAAAGCAGTGGTTCTCAATTATTTTCTACATTAATATTAAAAAAATATTTAATGTGTTAACCCAGGTCAGTTTTTTCAAAGTGCCCCTAGAGGGAAAAGTCATAAAGGTTTTTTGTTTGTCTTGTCGGTCCCCATTACCAGTTGTTTTTTTTGATGACATGAAACTGATTACACCCTGTATAAAACCCTTATTAAACCTGTCCTCACCTATGCGTCAGAAACACGACAAAAGGGACTGAGGAGCTGCTGGGCTGCTTTGAACGAGAGATACTTCGTCATATATACAGAGGTGTGCAGGAGAACGGGACGTGGCCCAGGGGTTATAATTTCAAACTCTACGGCCTCTACGAAGAGCCTGATATTGCCCGATCCATCAAAGTCAACGGATTAAAGTGGTTTGGTCACCTACAAAGGATGAATGAAATAGAACCCCCAAAGCCAATATTCCACCAAACATCGGAAAGAACTCGAAGGAGAGGTAGGCACAGAGCCAGATTCAAGGACAAGGTAGAAGATAGCTTAAGAACGCTGAGAATCAGAAATTGGAGAGAAAAAGCAAGAAATAGGAATGAATTGAAACTAATCTGGGAAAGGCCAAGACCCACCCTAGGTTGTAGAGCCAAATATGATGACCTGCAAATACCTGCTTCTATGCAGGTTCAAATTACGAACATTTAGTCCTAGCTGAAAATTCCTGGGATTATAATCCTAATTGAATAAAATAACAACAGGTTGTGCACCTTTGATTTAACCAACGATTTCATGATCACCAGCTTTATACAGTGGCTTGATAACACTATTTTTTAATGATTTTGGAAGGCATGAATAACTAGATGACTTTATTTCATTTCTATATTTTTGTCGAAATGCACTTAATTTTATGAATTCTATGTAAAATTAACAATAATCTTGGTTACAACGCCAACAACAGATGTCGTCTGATCTGGATGGACCATTACAGGACAGATTTACATATTCATTAACCTGAGTTAAGCAAATGAAACGAATTTGACACCACTGTCGGACAGTAGATTATCACCGGTCATTTGACACGGTATTCAAGTGATTTTCGTGGTTATTTGACTTCTCAAAGACCATAAACCAATGTTGAACTATTACATTACCGCAACGTTTACAATTAGCGATCAATCAACGAATTTGGTAATGTAATTTAGCGCATATTAATTAACTGAGCGAACATAATAAATGAACATTTATGTCTCTGTATTATACACTCTGTTAATTAATCAATTTTGAAATACAATGGCTTCTGTACCATTAACCGCAGTTATTTATTAATTAGCCCAATCTACACCACAAACCGTTGCGGATTAATAATCAATTTCTGTTATTTAGAAAATACTGTATACCTGACCTACGTTAAGTGTTACTGATTAATTTGTACTTAGATTTTACCAAATGAAAATCGGGCTTAGGGTTTTTTGCAATTGTTGCCACAAACGAATTTTGTAGTTGCGTACAACTTAAAAAAGTTTGCCTATATAAGTCAACATTTCATTGTAATCATCATAGCTGGGATCTCATTTTCATTTCATTCACACACCATTTACAAAATGGGAAGAACACATATATTAAGCACAAATGAGTTAAATTTAAAAAGTTAGATTTCGATAAAAATATGTGATAATAAAAACATTATAAAGAACACAGAATTGAAATTAATTACAACAACCGAGTTAAGGATTCGTTATCCAAAAGAAGTCCGACGTTTTATCTGTTGCATGAGTTACTTTTTAAGTTATTAATTTTAATTATTTCATCATGAAAGATGGATTCCTGTCGAGAAATACATACCGAGGTATGTATTTCTCGACAGGAATCCATCTTTATGTGTCGCTCCAGTTATAAGAGAAACATTTTTATTTGCCTGTATGTACTTTATTCTCAAGGAGATCATTGTCATAAACCTTTCAGTTTCCATATCGTTAGTCAAGAACAATTAAAGAAACGCACAAATCTCTGGAAAAGTCAATAACACTTACTTCGAGCGTCATGAGGATAGAGATAGAAGCGGCGAATCTTTTCATTTCAATTCCAGTCTTTCTCTATAACAATTTCGTAAAATAAGCAAAACAAAAATATTAGTACTTACCAAAATGTGCCTTGAACACATACAGTAGTAGAAATAATTACTGAAATTTTCTCTGTAAAAATAATAATTTATTGTCGAAAAATCCTACAAGTTCTTTAGAAAACAAAATATATAGAGTATTATTTAAACACAAAAACGAATTTACAGATATTGAACGAAAGATGTTAACTCCACATCACAGCAAACCTCCTCATTTCTATGGTTTGCCAGAAACTCATAAACCTGACATTCCCTTAAGACCAATTCTGAGTTCAATTAATTCTCCATGTAGTAAACTCTCAAAATATTTATTAAAAATCCTAAATCCATTATAAGGTTCCTCCGAGTTATATTAAAAATAGCAGACATTTTTTGGAAAAACTGTCAGAAAATCATTTTAACAATAATCATCTAATGATCAGTTTTGATGTAGTAAGCCTATTTACAAATGTTCCTGTAGATAAAACAATAATAATAATTAAAAACAAATTGCAACAAGATGGGAATTTGGCGAATAGAACTAAGTTAAGCATTGAAACTATAATGGAATTACTTACACTTTGCATTAAAACAACATAATTTCAACCAAATAATGACTTCTATCAACAAGACTTTGGGATGGCCATAGGTTCTTCATTATCTCCAATATTAAGTAACATTTTCATGGAACACTTTAAGGAAAGTAATATTAATAATCTAGCGTATAAACCCATTGTATGGTGGAGATATGTAGATGACATTTTTGCTATATGGCCTTATAGTAAAGAATGTTTAAGTAATTTTTTACATCAGATTAACGGAAAAGAACCTTCAATTAAATTTACAATATCAGTAAAAAATAATAATGAATTACCTTTCTTAGATATTTTAATAAAAAAATTAGATAACACGTACCAAACCAATGTGTATAGAATACAAACAGATACTTAAATTTCAATTCAAATCAACATATTAGTGTTAAGAAAGGTGTTGTTAAGTGTTTGTATGACAGAGCCAAAATTATTTCTTCAAATGATGTAATATTAAGGAACGAAAAGCAATTTATTAAAACTGTCTTATTAAAAAATCAATATCCTGAGAGTTTTGTTGATAGTCAGTTATTGAACATGGTAATAGAGAGAATATACTATCACAACCTGAGGTATTTAGGTCAATGGCAGTAATTCCATATATACATGGTTTATCGGATAAATTACGAAAAATTGGGAATAGATTTTCCGTACGAACGGTTTTTCAAACGGGCTTCACGCTAAGATCGGTTTTATCAAAAACCAAACCTCTAAATATTGTTCAAAATAAAAAAAATTATTTATAGTGTTCCGTGTGAGTGCGGAAAACATTACGTAGGTGAATTATCTAGACCTTTCAACGTGAGGCTTGGTGAACATAGAAATTACGCTAGAGAATTTAAAAAATCCAAAATTTGTGAACACGTGTGGGATAATAATCACAGGATTAAATGGGACTCGGCGAAAATTTTGGAAATAGAGAGCAACGGAACTAAAAGAAAACTAAAAGAATCCGCGATTATTTTATTAAACGAGGATATATGCGTTTGAAATTATTCAATAGATTTTTGTACTAGTTGGTTGCCTATCCTTAGAGACGATGTAAGTAAAAGTAACATAAATATAATTTAATGTCTCACGTGACTATGGAAATACATAAACAAAGAACTGTCATGGTTGACGGCCAAAAAGTTTTGAAAACGGAAGTAGATTCTCTTCCGAAACGTTAACTGCCTATAGCATTCATTTTCATTTTTTAGTTTATAACGTTGTTCTAGCTTATACATTTTTAGGTGTGAGACTGTTTGAAACAGTCAAGTATTCAAGAACCAACCTCTGTCTGATCCGTTTGTCGCAGAGGTTTTTTCATTAAAATTTTTAAATATTTTTCAGTGGAAAAATACCCAATAAGAAGTAAGAAAATCTGAATATGCCACAAATAAACAATTACAGATAATATCCATATTACATTACAAAATTATCGAAACTTCTAAAGTTCTGAGTATATAAACGAGCAAATTTACTAGAGCTCCAACTGAGACCTCTTTGCATTTAAAAAATGTTACTTTTAGACACACCCAATGAAAACTAAGAACAATAATAATTATTACTGGTAGAACTTTCTATAGATCGTTGTGTATGTTCACGAATTGGCAGTGAATTAATTTTGATGCCGTAAAACGTTGCTAACCCTGTATACGTCAAAAATGATGTATCACCTCCACCAACGATTTTTCAACGGATATACCCCATGCTCAACATGTTACATGATTTATTTTTCTAAAATTTACATACACTAACTCATTTCACGAAGATATGCTTTATATATTACCAAAATATTGACTATAAATAATATTTACATTTTTCGCGTGTTTCCTATACAAAGCATTGGAAAATAGTTGGTGCATTATTCATTTATGCATGGATACGAAATTTGCACGTAATTTAAAATAGAATATTTCAGTTACCGAAAAGCTCCCTTGTAATAATTTAAATAACTCAATAAATCGTTAATCAGATAGGTATCAATCAATTCTAACGAACATCGGCAACCTGGTTGACCTATTTTCCCTTCCGGGTACACTACACGCGCTATTATCCTGCTGGAATGCCGTAATATGTAGGTCATACCATAGCTGCGTATCCCCTATTTATCTATGACTATTGATCAGTTTAAATTAAATACCATTGTTAGACATGCTTATTGTCCGTAAATTCCTCTGTGTGTCAACATTATACAGATCTAATTGCAGATGAGAATAGCCGTGTTGGCCTAATGGGTCCATCAAATCTGTTTCAATAAGGTAGACAAGGTCGCATTTGCTTTTCAGTAAGGGAAACAGATATCCCAAGAGTATGATATGTAATATTGTTAGTTACTTCTATATCTACGTAATGGATAAGTAATCGTTAAAAAAATGTATTATTTTTTTTGTTGTTATTGAAATAGGTTTAGAATGTCATGAAACGTCAAGATTTTAAATTTGAGCCAAAAAAAAATCTGTCTGTCTGTCGGTCGGTCGGTCGTCTCTAACTTTTTTGCCACACATTTTCTCTGGAACGGTTTAAGATATTGACTTGAAGTTTTGTACACGTGTGTATTAATAACAAGATGTCGATCTGGATTGTTTTTTGGACATATCCGGTAAAAAATTGGTGGAAAAATAGGGATAAATAGGGGACAATAAGTAAAGCAAACTAGTAAGAGTACCGAAACTTGAGATTCGATGTATACAAGGTGTCCCAGATTTAAACTCTAGTGGAAGGTAGAGCACACGCATCGTTTTATTACTCATTTTTTATTCATGAGATAAATGGAATGTGCATGTCAAAACAAAAACAAATAACAACCTCTTCTACGGGGTATTTAGCTAAAATTAATAAAATAATGATGTTAACAACTGGATTGTGTTATTTGTAGAATGTCAAATTTGCTCTTTCGATACTTTTAAATTTATTGAAGAATATAACCATAAACGTACCATCAAATATTATGACATTATTTTATAAACTGGTCCATAGGCTTTTTAAAAGTTTACTAACATTTGCCTAAAAATAATATAGAGTGTGATGTTAACGAGCCTAAGAGCCATATTAAAAAAATGGAGGTCGGTCCTGGAATTTTTCCAAAATCACTTAAGCTGTTCATTAACCTAAAAGAGTATAATATGTATACCAAATTTTATCTAAATATGCGCAGTCATTTCAAAAATATGGCGGACTGAAATTCTGGTCAAAAACCATAAAAAAACGATTCACATTCAAGGGTAAGTAGGGTTGTTTTGACTCAGCTGAGTGTGCTCTACCTTCCACTAGAGTATGTCCGTTTAAATCTGGGACACCCTGTATACTAGACGCCAAGACCTCAGATTTTTTTATAATATTTTTCAACTCCACCCACCACCACCACCCTATTATTAAAGGGGTTGGGTAATTAGATTATATTTTAAGATGATTATGTTGAAGGGTTGGGGGTTAATTCGGGGTAAATAGGGGAACGTAAGTATAGCAAGCTAGTAAGAGTACAGAAACTTGGCATTTGTTGTACATATTAGAACCGAATAAAATGTTATAAAAAAATCTGGGAAGGTCTCAGATTTTTTTATTACATATTTCAACCCCTCCGCCACCTCCGCCTCCCACTCCATTATTAAAAGACCTGATAAAATATGTATTATAACGACATCTGGAGCCAGATTATATTTTGAGATGATTCCGTTGAAGGGTTGGGGGTAAGTAGAGGTAAATAGGGGAAAAGCAAGCAAAGCAAGCTGGTAAGAGTACATAAACTTGAGATTTGGTGTATATACTAGACACCGAGGCCTCAGATTTCTGTATATTTTTCAACTTGAAATTTGGTACACGTATGTATTTAAATGACATCTGATTGAGATGATTTCATTCAAGGTGTGGGGTGGTGTAAATTGGGAATAATAAATAAAGCAAGCTAGTAGAAGTCCAGAAACTTAATTTTTTGAGTATATGCCAAAAAACTAACCCCTCAAATGTTTTCATGACCGGCTGCAAATTTTAAAATTCTATGACCAATTATTTCCACATACTAGAGTGCAAATATAGTCGAGATGCTTTCCCTTAAAGAGACTTGTATGGAAAATCTGGATGTGGAAGTAGTGATTCCTTAGGCAGCGGTTTTTGTTAAGTTGCAACATTTAGTTACATATCTATTTACATGACAAAAATATAATTAGAATAAAATAAGGTTTATTGTGTAATTTAGAAAAGTTTTAAAAACATATACTGGTGTATTAGCACTACTAATCAAAGTATAATACCCATAATAAAACGCATTAACAAATTATACATAGAACATTAAATGAAAAACATATGATATGAGCAAAAGATAGAAGCTTTATAAACAAACGTTGCATAAAATATTTTTTGATGTCATAAATAGTGTTATAAATTACACTCCCTTGGAACTGCAGATGATACGCCTATGCCTACTAATAGTGACTGGAAAGACTCTAGAAAGAGCCATGGACTTTTCTAGAGTGTGGTGGAAGAAGATTCTGGTCCAATCTAGAGGTAATTTCAGAGTATATAAGGCGCGATTACCGGCGCAGAGGGAGAAGTTTATTAAGAAGACAGTTTATAAAAGGGAAATTAGTAGCAAAAAAGTGAGGTTAAATATCAAGTAAACAAAGTGTGGTTATTTTGAAGTATTGTATAGTCAGTAAATTATTAAATAAAGTGTTTATCTCTTGTTGAGATTATTTAGAACCCACGGATTCATACAGGGTGTTTCCTAAAAGGTGTAATAGGAATAAGCTGTTATGCTTGATGTTAATTCTCGGGATACAATACTTAATCTTTACTATAATTGATTCACATTTTGCCGTATGATAAATTAATTTAAATAAAAAAGAGCCGAATGCAGTGTGCGTTTGACGAGAGTACTTTGCAGATCAAATTGCTCAAGGAACTGATTTTGAGACATCATCTCCAATGAGGTAAATACCATCTAATAAAAATGCAGCAGATTTAAAGATTCTCACAATCAGGGATGAAAGAAATTCTACAAAATAATTTAAGGTCATCAACATACATAAGATAATAAACATTAATGTCTTTGGCAATATCGTTAATAAATAAAACAAAGAAGAGGAGTCCTAAAATTGATCCTTGAGGAACACCTGAAGTCTGAATGGAGTTGAATCTAGAGCCTCGATATTAATAACGACACGTAAGATGATAACCCACAAAGATTGAAAGTTTTATGGTCCTGTCCATAGGCCAACTTCATTGAGGCTTTTTATGAGTACTGCCATGGTTCTGTCTATCAAACGCCTTGGAGAAGTCAGTGTAGTTAACGTCTACCTGACTTCCCGCATCAATGAATTCAGATATAAATTGTGTTACACACATCAGATTAGAAGTTGTTGACCGACCTTATCTGGAACAGTGTTATTCTGGACGTATACGGCGAAATGAAATCCACGATCTATACAGATATGTTCTCCAGTGATTTCTTGGATACATCTAGAAAACCTGGATGAAGAAATTGATAAAGTATACCCCGTCTTTTCATATGAACAGATGTTAACAATGTTCATTACTTTTAGGAGTGTTGTTTGAATTTGAGGGCTGTAACGCCAGAATGATGATGATGACGTTTGAGTTTTTAGTCGTAACAGGTAATTAAATATTCTTCTTAAAGTTGTTGTGAATCATTACACAATTTTCCATCTGTGGGTGCTTTTATGTTAGGCAAACCTATTATAAATCTAGTGGTTGATTCACTAAAACATTGTAATTTACACAGAAATGATGCTCATAATCATACACTATTTAGGTATGTTAATACATAAAAATATTTAGATGACCAGATTCTAAATAATTGTTTCTCAATTTTCGCAAATACCTTTCTATTTTCGCAATATTAAGAGCAACGCGAAATTTTTGTCACTAAATACTAATTCAATTTCAGTATTAATTTAGTATGATTTATACACAAGAAACCCTGTACCGGATTAGTCTATTTCTGTCGTTCGATCTCACCTGTTTTGTACACAGTTACAAGTTCATGGTCAAGTCGTCGAGATATTATTGTGTAGGTACATGTGCCCGTAGGCACATTATTCTGTTAATAAATAACTTATGGTCATAATTAATCGACTTTGGCGCCGCTTCAAAATATAAACGTTGCAGACAAGAATCAAGATATTTCGTTATAATACTGTTAATAATTTAACTTTATTTATCTCGTTTGTTGAAATACGACTGGGTATCAAGGACACTTTAACAAAGAAAGCCAGTTTTATTTTAGAAATGCCAACGCAAGCCTCTGTATAATCAACGATCTTATATTTAATATGCTTAATAGCTTCCAGGATGTGAATTTTGAGCAGTCGATTATCTCATTTTTTGGTCTCAGGAACCAGGGTTAGTACGGTTGGGCGAATCACGACCGGTTCGGCTCAATAAAATTAAATAAAAGTTAAAACTCCTGCCGTCTGTGGCGGCTTAAAATTAACATTAAAATTTTTTCTTATACCTGAAGAATAGATTTAAAAACACTGGAAAAATTAAACACAAGAAGAAGATATGGAAAAACACTATATAAATTTCGGTTATTGGCACGGGAAAAATTCAACGAAAAAACCCGTTCGAGGTAATTTGACCCTAACAGTCTGCCCGCCGTTAGGAAGTTATCATTGGGAAAGGAATATTTGAGTTTGAAATGATTTGGATTTTACAAAGTCTCTTGGCCTAAAGTGAATTTAGACCAAAAAATGATAAAATAACAAAAAAGACAAACAGATGACAAACACATAGAGAGAAGGGGGGGGATAGGTATAGAATAAGAGATATGATGGTGAAAAGTGTGATAGAAGGAAGTTTTGGTAAAGGAAAGATTTTCTAGAGAGGTTGCCGAAGGATAGGCAACGCCTGGTATGGTAAGAAGTGTTTAATTCGGAATGGGGCATTATGCATTCTGATTTGGTAAACGAGATCATTACCTATGCGCCAACCATCGGGCTGACAGCAAACACTAGAGCATGTAAAATAATGGAGCCTATATACTCTATACATGTTTAAAAGTGAATTATTTTTTGTTTGATTATACTTGTAATGAAACATATTCTTTACAGGATTTTGCAAACAGCAGATAAAAAACTAGCTAGGTAACACGTAGGTAAAGATCTGCTTTTTTTTTTAAATTTAGTCAATGTCAAACAATGTCAAGAAAGTTAGTAATTGCCTTGGTCTTTGCATGGAACATCATGTGAGGGATCTTTTTGATGAGCTCAGAATAAGGGCGAAAAACGTTTCAAAAGCTAAGCATTTTCAAAAAACAGAATGATAGATTCCATGAAAATGTAATCCATTTGAATGAAAAATTTTTCAAAAGACGAGGTATGTAAATAAATTCATTTTGGGTCTTTGTTATCATTTTAACTGAATCTTCATAGCCATAGGGGGTTATGTGGATACTGGTTTACTCTGCATAGCTGTACTGTGTAGAAACTAGTGTTAGAATGACAATTGTCCAATAAGAAAGATACATTGATTTTAGGATTTTAATTGCTAGTATAACCAGAATTCAGGTTATCGAAAGAATGCAAAGATTGTAAATCAGTAATTTTACAAATAGTTTTTATTTTAGTTCTCATAGATAGTATTTTTCTGCTGTTTGCGAAATCCTATAAAGAATTTGTTTCATTACAAGTATAAGCAAACAAAGAATAATTCACTTTTAGGCTTTTGTATGGTTTTTCATCATGGCTCGGAATATAAGCGTTTTATGAAAAACTGAAGGTTAAATTAAAACTAAAAAATTGTCCTACGTTTTCGTATATTTTAATTTTCTTTAATATAAAAAAGTAAGCATTTGAATAGTATATTCAATCATCAGTATTGTATAGTAAAACATAGTTATTTGTTCTAAAATTTGCAATTTACACATTTTTATTGTAAAATAAATGAATATGATATCATCATATGGAATAGGTTTTCAACTCAAGAATATCCGAATAAACTCGCTCAATAATGCGGCGAACATTATTGAATGAGCGTAGCCATGATGTGATGGAGCAATTCCCCTTATAATTTGTATTTACCCTCAATTTTAAAATATGATCTCATATTATATCATAATTCAATGGTGGAGCTGTCAATTCAGTTGGTCCCGATATATATTTTCTTCAAATAAAAAATTGTACATACTCGTAATTTTTTTACATTTGTCGTATTTGTTTTGACAGTTTTTATGTATGTTGGCAACTTTCAACTGTCAATCTTTGCTTACAAATTAAACATTTTGTAAAAATGTACCCAATGTTTACAACAAAGGCTTTTGAGACTTTTAGAATATACATAAATTTATTCTAATTGTAATTTTACTTGCTATAGGTTCTAAAATTGATCTTTTTTGTTTCAGGTAAGTCAAGGAAATGTCAATTCTACATTTTGTTCGTGTCATGACGTGAGTATAGCTTAAATATATACTACTTCAATTACTGGAGTCAAAATAAATTTTGAATGGAAGTTTTTTGCTGCAGCAATTTTATTATTTTAATTTGATTATAGTGTGACAAGTTTAATGAGAAGTTTTGGATTAATTCTGACCATTTACTTCAAATAGATTTTATAGTGTTTATAAAATTTTCTGCTGTTCTCCTTATTGTTTATGATCCCAGTAATCGCATCTCAAGAAAATATCAAATTGTTCGCAATAATATTTCAATTAAAACTAAAGTTATGGAAAAACTTTTTCATAATTTATTAACTTAATAAAAAAATTTAATCCGTTAAGAATATTTCTTTTATTGAAGTAAATCTTCGTGCCAAAGTAAAAGAATAAAATCGCTGCCGTAAGAGAATTCTTTATTCACGTTTTTTTATGCTTAGTTTGACTAACATTTGGTTCGACAGTGTAAGGAACTATTCTATATGATACGTTCATATGTATTAAGAAGAAAATCAGATCCAGTTTTTTGTTACATTCTTGAGATGTTTTTATATATATTTTAATGAATCCATATATCATTTTGCTATGCGACCTCGCAGTATCGAAAGTGGAAACACGTAGACATAGACATAGAAGTCGACTTTCAAAAACCATTTTTTAAATTTAGTGTTTATCTTATCTTACCTTATGAACTTACCTCTGGTTGGTGGTTCATGCCAATTTTACATATTTTAATGACTTATTACCCGAAAAAACAACTTTCTATGTAAGCTGCGAAGAGCCGACTTTCAGAGCATAATATTCTGTTCAGAGGGACACCCGAAGTCGCATTTTTTGAGGTGGTATTAAATAATAATAGAAGTCCATCTTTATTTTTAAACTACTTTCAGTATACATAATCTTTGTTTTATATATATTAGATCAATATAGAATGATAGCTGATGATGGGCTGTCAGCTCATAGAAAAATATCTTTTGGATCTGTCCGAATGTGAAAATACTAGGCTGTTCCCAATTAGAAACAAGATCTAGTTACCTCACATAATCGTTTTGTATTATATGAAAAGTACTATTTACGAACAGAAACTCCTGAGCTTATTACATAGTTAAGGGTACAAGGGTGAAGCGGACGTAGATATCCGCCTTCAGTGGTATCAGTATCAGTATACCACCATAGCGAATTAATGTTTGTTGTTTACCAATAGAGATTTATTCGTGATTCTCCCTTCGGTAGGCGCCAATTTCAAAGACTTTAAGGAGTTAAAAATATAAAAAACAGGTTCATAACGAAAGATCCGTCAATAGACACAGATACTAGACAACATCCATTATACGCCCACATTTCCAGTGTTGGAGCTGGGGTCCGTTCCCAGTACATGGTAGACAGTGTTACCAAGCCTGCTCAGTGCTCACCACACAACACGCTTAGCGCTCTGTGATACCGTGCCGGTCTGCAGCCGGTATACATAATGATGTAAATTGAAAATGACATACAGTAGACGCAGAAGTTCTTCGATCATAGGAAAGTTGACCGCAATTTACATTTACCTAATCTCACTATCGTAAATATCCAATGAGGTATCCACTGTTGGCAGATCTACTTTATTCATACATAATGACGCCATGTTTTGTAGAATGATAGAATCTAATTGATTAAAATAAAATAAAATTCATATTTTTTATAATTTATATTAAACAATGAAATCACTATGTTTAGCTCATTTGCCTTTTTATCTTACCAAAACGTAACTAAGAGTTGGGTTTTAAAACATATAAATTGTTTGCATGATAAATGAAATAATCTGGCAACACTGATGCAGTAATACCTTGAAGGCTTGTTCTCTATTGAGCACGACAAGGACATCGAAACATCGACCGAGAGGGTTGTCACTGCCGCTGCCCATCTAGGAGACAGGCGGCGTAGGAGTTTAGTAATGCAGGAAAGGTAAAATGGGATGCACGTCCCTCCGCGAAATCTAATAAATTGCGAAAACAATTGGCTTTAAAAACATTATAAATACTATTATGGAAAAATTTTATAATTTGGAAACTAAAAAAATAATTCTCAACGCAAAAATTATTCTTAAAAATGGGTAAAACAAAATAACAATATTCTAAAAGTTTTTAAAAATGTATGGAGTTAAGGAAAACATTTATTACTTTCATCTAACAAGTTTAATGTAATAAATGCTCAAATAGACTTCCCTGCTGAGCTAAGCAATATCCCAAACGATTATAAAATCCTTGGCGAACATTACACAACAGGAGTAACAGTTAGGCAGGCGTTTTCAATGTTTAATTGAAGTTCCTGCAAATTGTTGGGCCCATTTTCCTGAAAACCATAAATTTTTGATTTTAAGTAGCCCCACAAGAAAAAGTCACAAGGCGCAAGATCTGGTGACCTAGCTGGCCATAAGATATTACCATGCCCAGAAATAAGTCTATTCGGAAATGTTTCCTCCAAATACTGCCGAACGATAACTTTATTATGGGGAGGGCAACTATCTTGTTGGAACCAAATTTCATTAAACCTAGCACCTACTAGTTCCTGAATCCTAAGGACAATTTACTGTTGAAGCAAATCCAAATATTTTTGGCCATTTAAGATGCCATCGATATAAAATGGTCCAATAATATGTTCTCCCAATATACCGACCCAAACATTTAGTTTTTGAGGATACCTACTGAGTGCGAAGTTCGTAAAACTTATGTAAATTTTCTCACGACCAATATCGTGTCCGAGTAGAATTATATTTACCAATTAATGGAAAAGTTGATTCGTCGGTAAAAACAATGTTTCTAAGAAAAGGTTCATCCGCATTACCCTTTTCCATTATTTACTCACAAAATTCCATTCTTCTGATATTGTCCGTCTCAAAAATTTAATGAGTTTTCCAAACCTTGTATGATTTGTACCCATTTTTTTTAAAACCGACCTAATCGTTGATGGTGTAGAACCTACTTCAGCAGCAATTTGGGAAGTAGTAAGTACCGGGTTGTTGGTTGCCAGTGCACAAATCATAATATCTCTTTCATCTCGGGCTTCATTGGGAGGAATCGATTTTTCATGTTGTTTATAATCAACACAGCCATGTATTTCAAAATTGTGAATATTATGAATTAGGGATAATGCAGGTGAAGGTCGGCCGGGAAATGCACCATTAAATGCGTTTTTAATTTGACGCCTTACTTTCCTTGATAGTACCACTTAACCATCTGAACTTTTTCGGCCGTTTCAAACATTTTTAAGAATTAATTTAACCACAAGGTCACTCTTTCAGTTCCCATATAGCACTAGCTTGAGTACGAGTTTGATGTGATGTGAGATTGCTGCGAGTCGATTACTTGTTACGCATGCGTATGCATTTATAATATACCATTCGTTGGAAGTTGTGAATTCGCCTGGTAGATCCTATGATCGAAGAACTACTGTATATCATATATTATGCCAGGTAAAATTTTCTCGGTTGGTAGTTCAGGGAAAACCAAATGGCAAAATCCAAAAGAGACAGGATGGGATGGAATGGGATGATGCTACCAATTTCGGTGAGGCCATGTGCCAAACAGGCAAGCGCGAGAGGTGGCATGATTTAGATTAGATTTAAGAAGGGGGTGCTGGCTGATTGGCCTTGACCAATGCGATCCCCACGGATTTATTGCGGTACAAAAGAGAGAGAGAGATGGCACGATGCTGTCGGACGTATTATACAGCAAATGGAAGCCAACTTGAATAATGCGTAGGACACAAAACCTCTGCCAAGACTTTGTGAATAAGAAAAATTTTATGGAAAGTTCACGAAATAATATAAAAGTATCAAAACTTATTTTAAAAAAAGTGTAACGTTGAACTTTATTCAACTTTCGAGACACTGTGCGTTTACTAAATATATTAAGAATCTCTGAGAAAAGGTTACTAATACACCTTTTGTTATTATTATCATTATTATTATCATGGTTTATTAATACAAAATCAATAAGTAATTAATGTTCAGTCTTGCCTGCCGTTGAATAATAATATTGGCCGTCTGTTCCTATTAAAGGGAATATTACCGCGATTTGATTTACGTGGAAGCGTGTGAAGAATAATCAGTCTATTTCCGATATTCGGGTTGAAATGGCAATGTTCCTAAGAGACTCATTCCGATAAAATCCTCTGCAAAATCACACCAAATGCCGCCAAAGACGTCCGGATGCCTTTTTCAACGAAACTTTCAAACATACGCTGGAAGTAGCGAGAAAAATAATCTACGATGACATTTCTTCTCACATCTGATGTTATTATATATGACAAAACGAAATGAACCGTTCTAAGAACATGCCATTGTGTTTAATTCTTTGTAGGCTCTATAAACATGGAAACGGATTAATATGATGCTGTGGATGAGATTGCATGACATTAATAACCATAAAAAGAAGTGTTTTATGTTCTAATAATCATCACAAATGCGATATATGGTATATTCATAAATATATTATATTCAACAAAAATTTTATTTTATATAAAAATCTTTTCATCTGGAGTAATTTCCTTCAAAACACATTGCCAACTCTGTGCTCGGCGGTGTTTTCGCCAACCATGTTGGCATTATCTGGAGATGATTAGACCTTTCCTACTGTTAACAAATATAGTTGCCGTACGACAGCCTACCCTAAACGAATATATCCGTATGTACCAAATAAATAGTTTAGGTTACTGAATATAAGGCTATTTTCTCGCTTATAATGAAACCTACTGAACGGAGCAAGGCGTGTTGGCACTGGGCTAAATCACGAGAAGATAGGGGTATGTAAATATTTATATATAAAAAAACATGGGTAATTACGAGTATAAATGCTCAGACTCCTCTAGACGACAATGGGTGTCGGCGCCGAATGAGGTTGCCGCGCTTCGTGGTGAAAGGGTTAGAACTGTTTTGAACAGAAGCAGTGTCTTGGTCGTTCTATTTTCTTAGAATGCATTTGAGCCTACTCTTAATAAAGAATTATTGTATTTTGTCATTTAAGAGGAGTTCCGATACATTATTACATTTCTAGATCTCAGTAAAGTCTTTGGTTTTGATAATTACAATTCACTCTTGCAGATATTAAAGAGTTAAGGCATTTGAGTGAATCGCTAGGATAGTTCAGGAGTTACTTGTGTGGCAGAAAACACTAAGTATAGTAGGTGATGTCAAATCAAGACAAATGGAACTTACAATAGGTGTGCCACGGGGATCGGTTCTGGGACCAATTCTGCACGTAATTTACGTTAACAAATTTGGTAATATAATTATTTCTGCTATTGATACTTCTCTGCTTATCACTGCTTAGAAGATCGCAGACGTAATATTAAAGGCAAATGGGCAATTAGGCAGCACGAACAATTAGTTTACTGTAGACAACTTCATCCTAGTAGCAATATCATATTTATTCATTTTAATGCTAGTAAAAGTAATGCTGATCATAGCCTCTTATAGGTCAAGAGCAAGTTACACCTGCGAAGTTTTTAGGTTTACATCTAGTGAAAGCTGTGCTTGGATAGCGCATTTAACTGAAATTTGTAAAAAAATAGCTCCAATTGCATCAGTTAATTATGTCAAATGATTAATAAATAATTCAGTATTAAGTACTTACTAGTATGCATGCTTTGGATCAATTATTATTAATGCCGTAATTGCCTGAGATTCTTCATCTGATATATTGAAAGTTTATGAAGTACAGAAGATAGCTGTACGTTCACTCGCACAGGTAACCAGACGAGCCAGTCGTAGAGACATTTACAAACAATTTGGAATACATACACCATCTTATTTTTTCCCCCTTAGTCTATTGGTATATACAAAATCACAATTATAAGATAATATTAATACAAATCATTCCTGTAATACGCGAAATGCCATATCATTCATACACAGACTAACATTATAGGAAGATAGCCCAAAGTATGTAGGGATTAAGGTGTACAATAAGCCTAATGGTCTAAATGGCCCCATTGTTCTGCATTACATGTAGATTACGAAACTAATATTAATGTTGCGTGTTTCCGCCTTTTTAGGAAACACCCTGTATGAATCCGTGGGTTCTAAATAATTTTAACAAGGAGTAAACCACTAACACCTTATTTAATAATTTACTGATTACACAATGACAATACTTCTAACCTCACTTTCGCTATTAACTTCACTTTTATAGAACTTCTCTTTAATAAACTTCCCCTTCCCGTCTTGGAATCTCGCCTTATATATCCTAAAATTGCCTCTAGAGTTATCTAGAACATAACCGAGAATCTTCTCCTACCACACTCTAGAAAACTCTACCTGTTTCTACACGTTTCCAGTCACTATTAGGCAAAGGCGTATCAATCTCCAGTTTCAAGGGGGTGTAATACATAACATTAAATACTATTTCAATAAAGAAATGAACAGTTATTGGAATTATTAAAATAAAATAACGACAACATTGACAACTTATTGGAAAATTTTAAAATAGTGACAACTTTGACAACCGAATGAATCAATATGAATTTTAGATATTTAATTAAATGTGTTTATAATCATTTGCGCAACATATAATGGTGTAGTATGTGTTTCTGGGGTTATGTAGAATAAGTACCTTCCTATTGTCTAAGTGAGAAGTGGATAAAGTAAAAAATTATCCTTATTATTTCATTCCTTAACAAAGTAACTAAAAGAAATTTTGACAAAGTACATAAAACACTGTATTTCAGCAAAAAGGGCCTAATTAGCTTTTTCAGTGGGTGATTAGGATTACCCTCGGTCTCGGTGTCCTCTATCTGCCATTAAAGCATGTCCGTTTACTCGTGAAACACCCTATATAACGTATATATGCGGATTGTGAAAAACAAAGTAAATTTTAATATAGGTAAATGCAGTATAATGACATTCACTAAATGCCAATTATTTATAACTATGATTAGGATGGAATTAACTAACATTAAATGTCTACCACAGATTTATGTATATTTTGATAGAGTTTATTAGAATATGCTCTTGAGAGTTCTCAAAAGCAGCGACATATTATGTATGGTCTATATATAAATCGTGAATGATTTTTGGGATACCTCTATTACAAAGATCTTGGAGAATATGATACCACCACACACAAGAATAGCAAACACTTTCTATATGAAAAAAATATCTTACTCTAATGTGTTATATAAAGTAACCATTGCATGGAATGTGTAAAGTATATAATAGCGTTCAATCACCCCATAGCGATTTGCTTTTTCGTGGTCACAAACCCCTACGAACATTTTAATGGATTTTATAACAAATGCCGTCTGTATGTTTTTTCTTCCTAAATTTGTTATAAGATGTATATGATTAATTGCTATTTAATGTTACTTTCTATATCATTTACTGTATGTTACTGTTATGTGATGTGTATACCATTACTCTGTAATTGATTCGTCGACCGTTAGAATAAAGTGGAAATAAATATATAAACATTTGGGACAAGATTAACTGTGCGGAACGGACATAAAAATTGTTAATCGTTAATAAATTAAACACTGCTTTTAGATGAATCAATCAATATATTATAAATACTCTACATATGTTTCGGCTTACTAGGCCTTTATCAAGAGTATTACATAGTGAATACTGACAGTATTCACTATGTAATACTCTTGATAAAGGCCTAGTAAGCCGAAACATATGTAGAGTATTTATAATATATTGATTGATTCATCTAAAAGCAGTGTTTAATTTATTAACGATTATTTTCAAGATGTTTCACAAGGAACCTACCACAAGTTCAGTTCAGTGTAATAAAAATTGTTGTCTGCAATGACTTCCAAATTTTTATTCAATAATTAAATTTTAACCTTTTTTCGAAATCCAACCTGTATTCAAATGGCTGTTCAAGGCTATAATAATATAACTGAAGTCTGTTGTCTTTCATTGAAAGATAATAATTATAATATTGCAATGCATAATATTTTGTCATATAAAACAAGCCACATATTAAAAATGGTCTATAAAGGAGACATCCCTTGCAAAACCAAGGAATGGCTCAATTAGTATATATTTAA
This sequence comes from Stenurella melanura, assembly GCA_963583905.1. NCBI lineage: Eukaryota > Metazoa > Arthropoda > Insecta > Coleoptera > Cerambycidae > Stenurella > Stenurella melanura. The sequence continues at coordinate 16,750,286 of OY757311.1, read as the reverse complement.
CTTCCATAAGGGTTTGTCATAAATTGTACTTATCAACGAACCCCATAGAAACTAGAGAAACGTTAATGCGTAATTTTAAGGGACATATCTTTGTTTCTGTCAAAGTAATACATAATATAGTAGAGCTTTTGGCCTAATTGATATATCATAATCACAGGAACAGGACTTTAGGGCCATGCTAGTTAATAATTTGAATAAAGAGAGCTTTCGACCTGTGACCTACGGTAGGTAATAAGCTTAACAAACAGTGCTGTGGACCTGTCGTTTCTAGTAGCAGGGGTCCAAACGCTATTTGAGATAGTTACTGTTGAAGATATGTTTAGTAATGAATAACTAATTTTAGTTAATTGAATATATTACATGAATTCCCCAGTGAGTGTATGCAGATTTCAAGCGTTGATAATCCAGCCGAAATAGACATTCAACCTCGGAAAAATTCGCATAGAGCTAAGCATTGGTGCAGACCTTAATAATCCAGTAAATCAGCCGGAAAGTTGAGAGACAGCACCGATTTTAAAAATTCCTTCTGCACTGTGTTCCTCGAATCCTAAGGATCATTCGTCACCACTAACACCTTTGCGGACGGACAATATGGGGGCGTTATGGGGATTGTAAGCCCCAAAAGTTCCCAAAAATTAAGCCTGGAAAAAAAAACTTTAATGATGCAAATTTCGGCCTGGCAATCTCTACTCGGGGGTTTTCGAGGTCGCTGATTACGAATCTGATATCCAATTTGAGAAATTTAAAATGGCGGACCGGAAGTAGAGTCAATTTTTTAGAAAGAACTCGTATTTTTTTTTTTCGTTTTTGGTCTGAAAATGAGTACTCCAAGGTTTTTGAGGTTGCTGATCACGAATCCGAGGTCCAATTTAGGAAATTCAAAATGACTGACCGGAAGTAGAGTCAGATCCGCATGAAAAGCTCATATTTTTTTTATTTTTTGGGTTGAAAGTGGGAACTCGGAGGGTTTTAGTGGTCGCTGTAACGAATCCGATATCCAATTAGGGGAAATCCTTCTGTTTATTTCTATTTTTGTGATTTTGAAAAAAATGTACTATTACTCGATATAAGCTGCAAAAAGTTCAATTTTTCACTGATAGAATCATTTTTTTCTTATGATAATAAAAAAAATGTAATGAAAAAGTTTATAATGTTGGTGTTTCTGGATTGATAGGAAAAAAGTTGAGGGACCGTTTTTTTCAAAATTCCGTCGTTAACAGTCTGTCTCCACCCTCGAATGCAATTCAGACTATGATTGTTGGAAATAATGCGATTTATGTAAGAAAATAACGAAAATTTGGTGATGTGATTTTGTTATACAGGGTGATTCACGTAGGCCATTCATTAGAAGTTTTTCAACTTGCAGTTGGATTAGAAACTTGAAATTTGGTATGCAGCCACAATCGATCATGCCCCTTCTATCTAAAATATTTTCAGTCCTCCAACTATACAGGGTGTGCCAAAAATTGGTACCAACTTTCTTATTTTAAATGGAAACCTATATTTTTCTTTACATGGTTCGATTGGTCTTCTAATTCTGAGTTTAGAGAACCTAAGTTATGCTAACTTATCTATTACAATTTTTGACATATGTCCAATTTTTTGAAAAAAATTGCCGCTGTAGTAGTTTACGAACAAATTTGTATCTCGCAAACCTTTCAAAATTATGAAACCAAATTTGTGAAGCAGTTAGCTGGAAGTCCAGGCTAACTTTTGATGTCCCATCAGTGGTCCCATTTTGTACCATATGGGCGCAGTCGATTTTCAAATGTCGAATCAAAAATTGTCAAAAAGTCAATTTTTTCAAATGGCACCTACTATTTTTTTCACGCCATTCCAAAGAAAATTTAATTTTAGGGTGAGTTACTTAAGCATTCCCTATACCTAACTTCACCCGATATCGAGTTATTCAATAAAAATCAAGAAATACCTTATCTTGCCGAGAGATTCCTTACTTCATCAAGTATGCCATGGAAACAAAAGACAGTTGTAATAATTTTTAAAGAAAAATATGGATTCTTATTTAATTACACACAACACCAACAAATTATTATTAACGGACAAGAACAATGTTGACGACATTCTGACGTAAATGTTCAATGTGACCACCATATTTTTGTTCAAATATTCTATTATTCTACTTTCAACAGATTGCGTAGCACATCTTTGCGCCTACCATTTCTGACGCCAGAAATCAATGCAATATTTAATTTTAGGGCCACTTTTATTAACATTGTGTATGTCTATCTACAGTCGTTTTTGGAGTTATTGGCATTTTTTGAAAAAAATATTGTTTTTTTTTCTCAAGGGTAGTAAGCTTTGGAAACAATCATTTCATTTTAATATTTATTCAAAAATCGTATTGTAATTATAAATAGTAAAAACAAAATAACAACAAATAAACAGATTAACAAAATAATTATTTCAATACAAATGCTCAATGTGTGCACCATTTTCACTGACAGAATTTCGTCAACATTCTCCTTGTTCGTTAATAATAATTTGTTGGTGTTGTGTGTAATTAAATAAGAATCCATTTTTTTTTCTTTAAAAATTATTACAACTGTCTTTTGTTTCCATGGCATACTTGATGAAGTAAGGAATCTCTCGGCAAGATAAGGTATTTCTTGATTTTTATTAAATAACTCGATATGGGGCGAAGTTAGGTATAGGGAATGCTTAAGTAACTCACCCTAAAATTCAATTTTCTTTCGAATGGTGTGAAAAAAAAATAGTAGGTGCCATTTGAAAAAATGGACTTTTTGACAATTTTTGATTGCGACATTTGAAAATCGACTGCGCCCATATGGTACAAAATGGGACCACCGATGGGACATCAAAAGTTAGCCTGGACTTCCAGCTAACTGCTTCACAAATTTGGTTTCATAATTTTGAAAGGTTTGCGAGATACAAATTTGTTCGTAAACTACTACAGCGGCAATTTTTTTCAAAAAATTGGACATATATCAAGAATTGTAATAGATAAGTTAACATAACTTAGGTTCTCTAAACTCAGAATTAGAAGACCAATCGAACCATGTAAAGAAAAATAGAGGTTTCCATTTAAAATAAGAAAGTTGGTACCAATTTTTGGCACACCCTGTATAGTTGGAGGACTGAAAATATTTTAGATAGAACGGGCATGATCGATTATGGCTGCATACCAAATTTCAAGTTTCTAATCCAACTGCAAGTTGAAAAACTTCTAATGAATGACCTACGTGAATCACCCTGTATATAAAAACTACTTTTTTATACAAATTAAATAAATATAATTTTTTATAAAAATCTAGATTTATTTTGATTGCTCTTATATATTTTTATAAAAGTATTAATTTATTTTAACTGCTCTTCTCCTATAAAGAAGGATAATTTATCTCAGATTTTCAAATATTTTACTGCAGTATTTATTGAATGTACAAACATATTTTTTTGAAATCGTCAAATCAACTATTCATCACATATCAATAATATAATATATTATAATAATACAAGCAAATTGTAATTTTTATAAAATATAACGGCATTTAAAGTTTGTTATCCTTCAGTTTTAATGTAATTTAAAAATTAGTATTTAGACCGCATCGCAGTATGTGCATTTTTTATTTACACAATCAGCTACCTCGGAAACCCCCGACTATCAATTTTCATCCTAAAAACGAAAAGAATACTGGGTTTTTCCTAAGAAAATAGCTCTACTTCCTGCCCGCCATTTTGAATTTCCCCTAATTGTACATCGGATTCGTTATTAGCGACCACGAGAACCCCCGAATTCCCACTTTCAGCCCAAGAAAGAAAAAAATGCGAGGTTTCCTGAGGATCTTACTCTACTTCCGGTCCGCCATTTTGAATTTCTTAAATTAGACCTCGGATTCGTGATCAGCAACCTCAAAGAACCGCGAGTACTCATTTTCAGCCCGAAAACGAAAAAAACACGAGTTTTTCCTGAGAAATTGACTCTACTGCCGGTCCGCCATTTTGAATTTACCAAATTGGGCCTCTGATTCGTGATCAGCGACCTCGAAAATCCAGGTCAAAATTTTCATTATTAGAGGGTGTTTTTTGGCTGAATTTTTGGGGCTTATAACCCCATATCTCCCCCATTTTGTCCGCTCGCAAAGATGTTAGTGGTGACGAATAATCCTGAGGGTTAAGCAACTCAACGCAGAAGGGATTTTTAAAATCGGTGCCGTTTCCCCACTTTTACACATTTGGCACTTTTGTCTGGCTCATTTACTGGATTATAAAACCATCATTACAAATGAAACGTCAAAAGTCCTCATCGATTCCACTTGTGCTAAAATTTTGTTCAAGGACAAAGGTCAAGAGATCCGTTCTTCACAAATATCTTTTAAACGAGTGTTTTCGTAAAAATAGTTATTGCTAAGGTTTGTAGATTATACGATTCTATATCAGCGCATACGTAAATAGATAGATGGATAGATGATGTGTAACTTTAGGCGGGAGTTACATAGCGGATATACCATCCTTCGGAGAGGATGTAAAGCAGTCGGTCCCTTGTCTATTAAATGTTAGGCGAGTAAAAGATCCCTACTCTTCGATAGAGAGGAGGTTCGGCAAAGTTGCCAGGAAAAAAACGAGATTTAAAAAAAATTGGAAAAAAAATTTTTTTTTGGGTTGTGAGAAAAAATAATTTTCAGATGGCTGTCAAAAGTTTGTTTGTGGTCGAATTCACTTGAAATTTTTACTGTACCTATGTCAAGTACCGCCAAAGATTTTAAAACCAAATTCTGCGCACGTTTGAGCCCTTTGTTGCGGTCTGACAATCCTTTGAAGTATAAGAAAATTTAGAGTAAATTTTCTTATCACGCCACCGACTACAGACAAACTTTTGGCAGCCATTTGAAAATTCTTTTTTACTACCCAACAGAAAGAGTGGCTGCAAAAAACGCTTAAAATTCGCCTGTTTTTGCACAGTAGATAGCGGGCCAAGGGAAAGAGCAAAATAAATCCTATAGCGTAAATTAAACTTATTTTTTTTATGCAAAAATCGCCCCTATTTAAGGGTAGAAAATATTTAAAAAAGGCAGTATATAATGAATATTTAAAAAAATAAAACAACTGTTATTACTCAGATTTTATATTGTATGAATTTTTTACGGATTATATATTATAGTACAGGCAATGAAGGCAAAATTTTGTAAAAACCTCGCAAAAATTAATAAAAGGATTATTTCCGGGATTTAAGTAGGAGAATGAGATGATGCATTCTTTGCACTTTCAAGTTCCGGGAAAATTTAAAAAAAAATTGGAAAAACTTTTTGATTTTCGTGTTTCTTTGCTCTAACGGCCAAAATGATGAAAATAGGGAAAACAGTTTTCAACAAAAGTTGTAGCTCGTCTCTTTCTCTACACAAAAGGTCCTTACAAATGTTTATCCTAGTTAAGCCGTTTAGGAGATAAATCAAGTTTTCCACTTATAGTTTTGAGCCGCTCCAAACTGCGCGGAAAATAAGGATTCTTAGGGAGTTTCGTACGACATATCGATCGATAATTCTTACTATTCAGAGCCGTTAAAAAAAGTGAAAAGAACATAAAATGTAGAGAAAAGTCTTAGCTTTAATGTTGAACTAATCACAAAATTCTTTTAAAATTTTATCATAGAGAGAAAAGTGTTAGAAGATGGCTTAGTAAACTTTATACAGTTAATTTATTCATATCTTTGAGTTTTATGCATCCTCCCTATTTCTCCCGTAAAAATAGGTGCTTTTCCACTGCATGGATTCGATTCCACGCACTTTAATCTACATTTTGTGAAAATCTCATTAAAGAATGTTAAGAAACAAATAAATTGTATGTTTTAGTGTATAATTGTGCATTTCCTGAACGTGTATGAATAATGTAGACGAATTAAAAAAGTATAGCACGCATTTAAAAAACTCTAAATTCATTTGAAAGAATATGTTTTCTTGTACTTATAATCCAACAATTAAGACTGTGATGTTATTAGTAAATATATAAGATATAGCGAATTGAACTCCAAAATTTAGAGGTGACTGATCGATAAGAAATATACCCTCTAGTTTGATCGCAAGGCGTATTTTTCCAACAAAAGTAATTGCAATAAAATGTTAATTGGATTAGTATATATATATATATATATATAAGAATATATTAGCAAAATGAATTATCATTCTAATGACTCCCGGCAAAGATTGAATAAATCTGTGGATCAACTGTACAAAGTTTACCAAGTCATCTTCTAACACTTTTTCTCTTTGATAAATTTTTTTTATGAATTTTGTGATTAGTTCCACATTAGACTTTTCTCTACATTTTATGTTATTTTCATTATTTTAGGGTCTCTGAATAGTGCAAATTATCGATCGATGAACCCGGTCGTACGATACTCCCGGAGAATTCTCATTTTTCGCCCCTTTCGAAGTGACTCAAAACTATAAGTGGAAAACTCGATTTATCTTCTAAACGGCTTAAGTAAGACAAAAATTTGTAAAGACCTGTTTTGCATAGAAAGAGACGAGCTACAGCTTTTGTTGAAAACCCGAAAACCAAAAGTGCAAAGAATGCATCATCTCATTCTCCAGGTTATTACCTACTTAAATGCCGGAGATGATCCGTTTATTAATTTTTGTTACCCTGAATGGCTAATTTGCCTGTACTATTATTCTGTAGCATATTTGAAAGAGTTTAGGAAATTGTCCTACAACCCTCCAACGCCTTGTAATAATTAAAATACCACCCCCAGAAAGAGAAACAATTCGTAAGTCCTAACGACACGATACAATCGATATGAGATTTTCACTAGAATTATTTTTATGACTAGTCGAACCCATATCTAAGTCATACCAATAATTCTAGCAAAAATCACATGTCGACTTTATCATGTGGTTAGGACTTACGAATTGTTTCTATTTCTAGGGGTGGTTTTCTTATTATTACCAGGGGTAAGAGGGCGGTAGCTCAATTTCCCTGTAGATATGGGTTCGACTAGTCTAACAATAATTCTAGTGAAAATCCCATGACGATTGTATCATGTGGATAGGACTTACGAATTTTTTTCGTTTTCTGGTATTGATATTTTAATTATTACAAGGTGTTGGAGGGTTTTAGGACAATTTCCTGAACTCTCCCAAATACGCTACAGAATAATGTATAATCCGTAAAAAATTCATATAATATGAAATCTGAGTAATAAGCTGTTTTATTTTTTTAAATATCCGTTATAAGTATATAACTTTTTTTAAATATTTTCTACCCTCAAATAGGGGCGATTTTTGCATCTTTTCAAAAAAGTGAAAAATATGCTCACCTTAATTAAAATTTCTCAAAGTTTAATCTGAGCCCTATAGGATTTACTTTGCTCTTTGGCCCGCGATCTACTATGCAAAAACAAGCAAATTTTTCACTCTCTGTTACATTTTTTTTTTTTCGAGAAAAACCGTTAGGTATATCTTTTTTGTAGCCCTCCTTCGTACACAAAAAAAAATTATAAAAAGTACATACAACCAACATATTTTCAAGGTCGTTAGGCCTCGCGTTTTTTTTTTTTCGACAGCCTATGCCTCGCCTCGTCCCTGGCAAGAATGACCTAGTTATAAAGTAGATCTAAAATTAAAATTCGTATTTTTCTCATATGGAAGCTCCAGGACTATAAGCGATTACAAAATATAATATTGTATAGTTTGAAAATCTCTGCCGACCGACTTGCAGTCAAGAAGTAACAAAAGCAAAAATAATTCGAGGTCGACTTGCGCAGCCTTGTCAAAAGATTAACAAATTGGCGCCCTAAAAGCTTCCGTTCTAAATGCCATTCAGTGAGATGTGTTTATGCTAACTAACTATAATCATAATTGAGCTGTAATTTATTATACCTTTCATGACGCCCTATAATAAGTATATCTAATTCTTTTAAAAGTCCATTAAAAACGATTTTTTGTGAAATGTTTTATAAATTACCTGTAATTTTCCCCTCATACACAGCCGCGTTCAGCTCCACCTGGTTCAAAAGGACGTTAATTTTTCCCAGAAAATAATTAATATATCCCACCAACATTTGACATCGCTGTTAGGAATACGGTGAGCCATTCTCCTCAAGCCGTTTAGCCACAAGCTATAAAAGTAAATGGTTCATTAGAGGGCAAATTTCATTAATATAATAATTTATCATCGTTTAGGTTTAAAGACTGGGGTTTGGGGGTGGTTTTGCGGAATAGGCACTGCGCAAGACGGGGTAGATTCACCCTGATAATTGCATATCTAAAGTACTCGTTAATTTTCCCATTTCCATTCCACACCGACCACGCCAGGCCGAGTTATTACTAGGTTTGTCAGTTTACCAAAGTGGAAAGTGGAAAATCTACTTTACTCCGGTCAGTAGCGGGGATTTAAGGTCCTCTGCAGACAGCACTATAATAGGGAATAGCAATTATTTTTTATTATCTGAAAACAGCGCTTTAACATTTTGTAACCTGTCGGGTGTTAGTTAAATACAGGGTGTCTCAGAGTTAAACCGCCAAACGTTTGGGATCGGTGTTTCAGATTAAAATAAGACTTTTTATTTATAAAGTTTTTCCAAAAGTGCACCCCCTTCGAGCTATAGCAAAAAGAAAAAAATACTGTTTCTTTAATCAGCTTTGATCGGCCTAACGCTCACATTTTAGTATAGTAGATATAAGTTTTTGGATGGAACTACTTCCCACAAGCACGGGGTTTGAATTTTACGTTTATGTTTTAAGTATTGTATTCGAGAAAAAATCACCCTCCGAGATTGTTTCGGATCTTCATGTTTCAGATCACGGAGATTACGAAAATATAGGTTTTCCAATTGCGTCAGTCTGTCTGTCTGTTGGTGCATTAACTAAAAAAAAACTACTTGACGGAGAACAGTCAAATTTGGTGGGTAGCTGACGCTACTCTGTCAGCGAAGAAATGGTTACACTTACACTGGAAAATATACAGGGTGGGCCCGTCGAAAGGGAATAAATAATGAAAACTTTTTTTCTTGCTCAAATTTTAAATTTCCACGATTCATGACATTCTAAACCTGTTTCCGAAAAAAAAAAAATTTGGAAATTTTGGAAAAAAAATTTACCACTAGAATAGATGGAAAAAACATTTTCTTTTTTATCAAATTTAAAATTTCCACGTTTCATGGCTTTCTAAATCTATCTCTAAAAAAAAATTAAAAAAAACATTTCTATCAAAATTTTTTTAAAGAAATTTTTTTCAATTTTTTTTTGCCGCTATTATAGAATGGAAAAAATTATTTTGCTCAAATTTAAAATTTCCACGTTTCATGACATTCTAAACCTACTAAAAAATCTTCACCACTACTAGATTAGATGGGACTATTTATTTTGCAAATTAAAATTTTTCACGTTTCATGACGTTCTAGGTCTATTTAAAAAAAAAATGTTTTGATAATTTAAAAGAAATTTTTTGTTTTTTTTTATTACTATTTATAAAATGGATGGAAAATATTTTTTTCGCTCAAATTTACAATTTCCACGCTTATTTAAAAAAAAATATAATAATTTTTTGACCACCCAACTACGTGGGAAATATACAGTGTGGTCACCCTAAGAAATAATTCAACCATAGTGGAAATTTGTAAGGGTATTTACGCACGCCTTCCATATGTGGCACCTTTTATCTAATACTAAATTTCTGCTGTCGGGTGGCCACCCTGTGTATTTGTTTGACCAAAAGTTATTACGTTTTCTTTGTAATAATAGTGATATCTACATTCCGATTGTTATTCTCGTAATTAATATTTTTTTAGAGTAACACCCTACATAAATAACGAGGGAAGTTCTGTGTAAATACTTTTACCGATTTTTTTAGTTCGTTGTTGGTATTTTCTTGACATATCAAAAGCCAAAAAAAATCTGAATGTGCATAATGCGTTTTTTTGCCGCAATCTTGAATTTTTTTTTAAAAATCATAAAAAAATGTGTGTGGTATCAAACTATAAAAAATTTTATGCTGAAAAAGATTATGACATTGCTTTTAAAAAAGAAAAATAAATAGAACACGAAAAGTCTATACGCCAGCCAATTTATACATAAAAAATGGTTAGACCGTGGAAAAGGTCATGTATAAAAGTGAATTATTATTTGTTTGCTTACAATTGTAATAAACCATATTCTTTTTATAGGATTTTGCAAACAGCAGGAAAAACTATCTATGAGAACCGAAAACAAAAACTATCTGTAAAAATATTAATGAAATCTTTGCATTCTTTCGATAACCTAAATTCTGGTTACGTTAGCAATTGAAATCCTAAAATGAATTTGTCTATTTCTTATTGGAGAATTCTCATTATAACTCCACTAGTCCCCTACGGCCATGCAGATTAAACTAGTATCTACATAACCCCTTACGGTCATGAAGAGTCAGTTAAAAATGAGAACATAGGGCTAAACTGAATTTATTTACCTACCTTGTCTGAAAAAAAATCAGTCTAATGGATTGCATTTTCACGAAGTTATCTATCATTCTGTTTCTTGGAAACGCTTGGCCTTTGAAACGTTTTTCGCCCTTATTCTGGAGCTCATCACAAAGACATAAGCCACTCATAAAGATGTTTCATGCAAAAACCAAGACAATTTCCATAATATGAAGTAATTAGACGTTATATTTGACATTGACTGATAAAAACAACAGATCTTCACCTATCCACTACGTAACAAGTATTCGAGCCTATATATACTCTATGCGTGTTTAAAAGTGAATTATTATTTGTTTGCTTATAATTGCAAACATTTTTTTTCAAATTTGGTTACGATCTAGTCAGAGACTAATAAGTAATTTCATACCGTACTTAAAACTTAATGAAATCTAAAAGTCACCCAGTGGCATCTAGTAGCTTGCTTTGACAATTTGATGCGCACTTTTCTTGTACACTACACACATACTTTGCTCTGCTTCTATCACTGACATTCATTTTACACGAACTTGTAGGACTTCTTCATTCTGAGTCTTCTGACTTGGTTCACGTTTTCGAGTAGCTGGATTGCCTCAACGTTCACGTGCTGCGAAAGTCTTTCTTCATGACCTCTTGCAAATCTTCTGATTTCACTGTCCATAAACTCCACTTACGATGTTCCTTAATACTTTGTCTTGAATTGTTTGGATGGATTTTAAACTACTCTTTTTGGTCCAGCCCCAGAGCTGCATTCCGTAGACCCAAACTTGCTTTAATATCTGCTTTTAGAGTAATAGCTTGTTATGCATTGACAAGGTGGAGTATCTTCCTAACAACCAATACATCTTACGGTATCTCTTCCTAATTCCTCCTTTTTCTCTTTCACCTGGGCTTTCCAGCCCCATTGTCAAGAGTTAAGCCAAGATATTTGGCTGTATTGGCGTACGTGCGGAACAATCTGTCCATTCATAGTTACAGGGATGTGTTCTATCCGTTTATTGGAGAAGTCGATGTGACTTGACTTAGTTTCAATGAGCGTTATTTTCCATTTTTTATCCCTCTTTGGAATTTATTGATTGCTGTTTGCAATATATTTGATGTTTCTTCACCACTTTTGTCCACAGCTAATATAGCAGTGTCATCAGCGAGTGTAGCTATCGAATTATGTTCTAATTCTGGAAGATCGCAGGTTTAGACTAGGTACACCGGACCCAAGACACTACCCTGTGGTAGTCCAGCTTTAATTTGTCTAAGACTAGAAAAAACATCTTGTTTAACCCTGTTAGGTAGGATTTTAAGATTTCTGTATACTCTATAGGAAGGAACTGTTTTAGCTTTGTGTGTAGTCCTTCGTGCCACACCTTATTGAACGCTTGTGCCACGTCAAGCGGCAGAACAAACTCTTTTCGCTTCCACTACTTTCACAATAATATTTGTTATTCTATGAATTTGATCCATTGTAGAATGTTTATTTCTGAACCCAAACTGATGATGCGGGATCGGATTTTTCCTTTCTATAAAGGGTTGCCTCTCTTTAATTTTTCAGATTTTAGACATGATGAGTAATAGTGATATCGGTCTATAAGATGTTGCTTCACGTGTATGCTTACCTGGATGTATTTAAATGAGAAACATTGTTTGTTTGCAGCCACGGTTCGAAGTTACGTGCCGCCATTGTTTGCTTATTTACATAGAATCCTCCCAATTATAACGGGTTCACAGTAAATATTTACAATCGACGAGGGCAATTATTACTTGTTTGTGCCGAAATACCTACGTCCCTGTCATTGTAGGAATACAAATTGATATTTGAAGGTTTAAAGTCTAAATATCCTGTTATGTCATGAACAGAAACTCTATTAATATATTCATTGTGAATAGACGGTTGAATAGCTGCAACGAAAACAATGGAATCATTTCTATAACCGCTTTTATAGGTTATTACCATTGAATTTAATCAATGTTATTACTTATTACAATTCGAGATTATAAGTTAGATTAAGTATGTACGAGGCACGTCAATTATTATATATATTTATAGTAACAACTATTAATAGTCTTATATGATGATGATGATGAAGGAAGTTTATATTTAGATACTTTATCCTTTATGATGAATATGTTGCTGTTTATATTAATTTGCCAGTGAGTGAGTCATAATAGAATCCGCCTCTGACATTAATAATGTCTCGTTTTGCCATGGCATTTCAGTTTTCTTATGTATTGCGGCTGTGGAAGTATATTTAAGAAATATTCAAATTGGAAGAGCTGATTTGCCTATACTATAAAAAATTTGTATTGTCGGGATTCATATTATCATTTGATTTGCTGTACGGTAAACAAAATATTCGGAGAGCCTCCTAAGATTTTTTTAAATTATAACATACACTGATAAAAAATTGAAATGGGATGTATCAAACATTTCTACGCAAATGTTAAAGAAAATGTTAATTTACTCTAAATTAGAAATAATGTTTTATATTTTGTTCACCATAGTCATTATTAGTCCCGTGTACGACGCGACGGTAAAAATATGGTATTACCTCTGAATCCTATCAAGAAGCCTGGATTTTCATGAAATTTTGGAATTAAGCTTTACTTACCCTCCACTTCATTCCCTACCCTATGCCGATATGCGCAAATTATTCCTAGGGGTGAAAATTACCCCTTATTGCAAAAACTTAATAAAATAATGGATTGAAGCATTTAATAAGTTAAAAAATATGAATGGGGTTTGAATCAAGATTGTTTGATGTTTTAAGACACTAATTTTTATTTGTCAACCCTTATTTGATTTATTTACCCCTTATAAACTACCCACTATTATGGTAAAATTGGAAAAAACAATTTATTGACTTTGTCATACTTCATATATTTTTCATCTCAACTTTTCAACGCTTAAAAATCATCCCTTATTATGAAAAAAATGAGAAAATTATTTACCGGCATATTTATATAATTTAATACATCATTTATCTTAATTTGGTATCTTATTATCGTGTTCAACTTGAATAATTATTTATTGCAACTTTTCAACCCTTCATGGGGAAAAGAGTGTAAAAATTTTGTAAAAGTATGAAAATTTGAAAATTTATTTTATAATGTAAATTTATATATATCTATGCTCCAAAATCTACCTACTCCGAAATTAAAAAAAAAGTGCGTTTGGTTTTTTGACAATAACTCGCTAATGCGAACTTTGAAAGGCCATATCTCGGTTAATGTGTAAGCTACGGCAATAAAAAACAAACAAAATTTTCAGTAAAAAATCTTAAATTTTTTGTTCTATTGCAATTTCTCCGTATCTTCAATAGTTTTTAGTTATTTTGAAAATAAGACGATTTTTTCCACTTTAATCATAATTTTTTTCAAAATTAAGCATTCTAAACCGGTCAAACTTCTGGATCACATTACTAGTACTTAAATAAAGTGAATGGGCTTGTTCGGCATTTTTTTTTCATAAATCGAAAGTGTAAGTATAAAATAATGGATCTGCAAAGAATCAGAATATTATTCGCACGTTTAGTGTCTTAAAAACAATTACAAACATCCACCTCGCGTGAATGGGGCGTAGCCAGGCGCTACGTCACTATACGCATAGACTCGGCGATCTCAGTCGAGTCGATGCTGTTTAGTTGTTATTATTATCTATGTATTTATCGTGTTGATCTGCGCCCCTCTAAAATTGCGGATTGGATCTATCAAAGGCTTTTCGTGGGCGCGGCTGGTGTCATTCAATTCGGGAATTAATTCTACATTGTTTAGGATAAATTCTGAGGTGTTCTTTTGAATAGTTTTTGAGTAATTAATAATTTGTCAAAATATGACGGCGAAAATTTCGATTTTTAAGAAAATACCCATTTTTCTTTCTTTCACAAACAGGCGCACTGTTTTTGCAACTATTACTAATTTCAACGCCGTATATCTCGAGAAAGAAAAAAGTTAATAAAATGAAATTTTAAGTGAATAATAAGAATGTCTTTATCAATCCTTCGTCAGATCGAAACTTGAGTACGCATCGCTAATTTGGAGTTCCAGTTATGATGTTCACAAGAATAACTTGGAGGCAGTTCAACGTAGATTTCTTAAATTACTGTGGTTCAAATCCGACCGTACCTATCCAGTGATTGGTTTTCCGCACAGTAACTTGCTTGAAAGATATTCTATGACTACTCTTGAGGATAGGCGTACGTACTTTTCTCAAGTATTTTTGTTTAAATTACTACACAATGATTTTGACGCACCCGAAATAATTAGTAAGCTTAATTTTCACGTTCCCAGATTAACCTCTCGTAATCACCAAGTGTTCTATTTACCTACGCCGCGTACCAACGTACTAAATAATTCACCTTTATATACGATTTGCAGTACTTCTAACAAATTATGTAACGACTTCGATATTTTTAATTGCAGCCTTAGTGACATAAAACAAAATGTTCTAAATTAAATAACCAGTGAGTGTCTTTGTTTTTCTTAATTTGCTATGAATCACATATGTGTATATATGTATATATAGTTTTTATATTTAAACATTTCCCATGTTATTTTTTTCTCTTTCTTCGTATCATTAGTTATTAATAGTTCGTACGTTTAAGTAATTTCTTTCTTCATTTTACTTTCTTTCTATGTTGTTGTATATTATGTAATTAATGCTTTGTATGCCTTTATTCCTGTTCTGTAATTGGGTATCTTACCTGTTGAACAGTGTATGCAATAAATAAATAAATGTCGAGGACTATATAAAAACGTATAAAAACCATATAAAAATAATATAGTGGAACAAGCTCATTGTAAATGGATTAAGTTTAATTTAGGGATAGCAATGCCAACGATAGCATTGTTGTTTTCTCCACGAAAGAAAGTAGGAATCGACTTTATTTTCGTCGTAACCCCTTAGTTTTTATGCTAGATAGTTCTGCAAGTTTCATTTTAAAGGTTTTTTAAAGTAATTTAAAAAAGATATTATATGCATTTTCTCTGTAAAATTGACCGTTTTCCTGTTATTCAATGTTGAATTTTAAAAATTTTTCGTTTCATATATAAGACCCACATTCAATAATCCATAACTCGGTTTGTATTAGGCCTACAGCAATAAAAAGAACAATCTCTTGGTTTTTTTATAAGCTACATTTTTTCTTCTTATACTTCTTTTGATAAAATAGAAAGTTTTTGAGTTATTTGTGAAAAACCGTTTAAAAACATGATTATTTTTAAGAAAAATTGAAATTTTCAATCACGAATAACTCAAAAAGTATTGATTTTTCGAAAAAATTCTATAGAACATTTTTTGCTTAGAATGTGTTCCGATATCGATTTCTGAGATTATTTTTAATATTAAAATTACCACTCCCGACTTGAGGTGGTATCCACCCCCAGGGTAAATGCTCACATACGCATAGGGTAGGGTTGGCTTTTTAAGGTATATCCTAATTAAAATTCAAATTTCAAGCAAATTGATGCTTCTTGATGGAAATCGAAGCCAAAAACCGTCATACACTGGACTTTATTAAACGAACAGTTTTCTGACGACATTACATCGTACATAAATTTTAGCGTTTTGAATACTATATAAAAATTTGATGTAATATAAGCACAGTAATACTGTTCTAAGTAAATAATTTACCGATACCCTATCTTCTGTAAATACGACAAAATAAAACAAAACTCACAACAAGCAAAAATATGTAGTTGATGATTTGTAAATAAGGCTTATGTTCAAAATACGAGGATTGTGGCTTGGAATGATGAAAGCAGGCGGCTTGCTTCATCTAATGAGTCTAATATAACGCTAAGTTACTTCCTAGCCTAACTAAATACACGTCGCGTCGGTCTCTCCAAAGATGGAATATTCAAACCTCTGTGACTCGACAACCCTTTCACCTATCGGATTCAATCGGATATCAACATATTTTTAAAAAGTATTTTTTTGGATGTTCTCTTGAAAGGTTTGCAAAATATTCCTGAAATAAAAATTATTTCCTGTATTTATTCTTTATTATGGTATGTACTTGTAATTTTGTCAAAGACTGCGTAAATAATTTAAACAGGAATGGATAACTGCACAATTATTGCGCACACGAAACTGTTCAATATAACCTAAAATGTAGGTGTTTCTAGAGCCTTTAATGAAACTGAAAATATTGTGCTTTTATGTTCCTTTAATTACTAAGTAACAGAACAATAATATTCAAAGAACATAAAAAAGCAAAAACTGTATTTCTAAGTTAGGTACATTTTTTCAAATTTGGTCACTACGACCGCTATCTATATTTATAACTCTTATGTCAGTATATGATAAACATAAATTCACTTTGTTGCTGCTATTAAATATTAAAATAGACAACTTAATAAAGCAATAATATTAAAATTAATTAATTACTAATGCAACAATATTTATTACTAGGAAAACCATGTTAAATTAATAATTAAGCAAGCAAAACTTTTATGAAATTAATTATCCCAATTATAGCAATATTATTGATATTATATAAGACACATAAAAATTAGCGTGTCTAACCGGTATTTTTTTAATCATTTATATGTATAACAAGGTTTTATAACTGACGAAATAAATGGGGACATTGTTCAAACAAAGGAAAATCGTACTCTGGTTTTAGACATGATTATTATACCTGAGTTGGTACGGTTAACCAACCGGGTAATTATATAATTATGAACTTAATGGTATACACATCACATTTGCCAAATGTTCGAGAAATGACAATTCATCAGCCAAGCTCTCAATATTATCATACTCTTCGCAAATACATAACGAAGAGTATATATTGTCTAAATGTTATTTGTGGCATTATCTTAATTTTTTTTCCTTCTTCAATTCTTTGGGACTTCCTGCCACATGTATGTTTTCTTTCTAAGCGGTGCTAGGAGAATCTACAAAATATGTCACAATTAACCAGTATGTTACTGGTAAAAAACCGCTACGCCTGTGACGTTTACGTCAAAGGATCAGTTAAAGGTTGGTTTTTATAAATAAACAACACAAATATGTATAAAAACTTGAAATTAAATATTTCGCCGACGTTTCGGAAATCTAATCTGTTTCCTTTTTCAAGGCTTTTCTTGAAAAATCTTTTTTGCTGTGTATGACAAATACACAGCTCTAAGAATGTTTGTTATATTCAATATCCATAGATACTTACTATTTACATAGAACTGTTGATATAGTTAACAGTTTTTTAGTTTCTAGGCAATGTTAAGTTTGTGAAGTTCTTTTAACATTGGCAGCCAAGTTGTACAGACATCTACGGAACAATTCGACACGCAATTATCCTCATTCAATAATATTATCGCGGATTCTTTAATTTTTCTTTTTTTGCTATCTGCCTCTTTTGTTAAAATTTTTGCCGAGTCCCAGTTTATTCTATGTCCGTTCTCCCACGCGTGTTCACAGATCTTGGACCTCTGAATTTCATTTTTTCTGATATAATTTTGAAGTTCGCCCAATCTTACACTAAAAGGTCTGGATGACTCACCCACGTATTGTTTGTTGCACTCACACGGAATACTATAAATACAGTTTTTTTAATTTTGCTCCTGGTTTGTTGGTTTCGTCTTTGTCAGAATAGATCTTAAAGTGTTGCTTGTTTGAAATACCGTCCTAATATCAAATCTATCACCGATGCGGCGCAACTTTTCGGATAATCCGCATACATAAGGAATTAACGCTGTGTAACGTTTTTCAGGTTTTTGTCGTACCTGATTGTTATTTTCAATATTTATGAAGGTTTTATCGACAAAACCTCCAGGGTATTGGTTATTAATAAGAACTTCCTTTATAAATCGCTTCTCATCGATAAAAGAATTGAAGAAGGAAAAAAAAAGAAGAGTATATTGCATTCGATCGGCACATTTCTAAAACCAGTAATATTGCGCATAGAGAAAAAATTTCACATCACTGTGGTGATCGAATTCTGAACAACTTTGAAAATGTCCGTCTGCCTGTCTGTCTGTCCGTCCGTCACGTTTCTTGTAAGCACGATAACTTAAGAACGAAAAGACCGATTGTATTGAAATTTGGACAGTAAGTTACTGTTAGCTAGAAGAAGAACACTATTGTTAAAATCTTTTAATAAATAAAAAAGTTATGAATTTAAAAAAATATATGTATATATGTTTTGTAATTAAACTAAAAATGTCAAAACTAATATTATTTAACAAAAAACTGCTATAGAATGTACAACAATTATATAAAAAGTGCAGTACATCGGCGAAGAGTATAATGGTTAGCTTGTTTGTTTTCATTATGGTAGAAGCTAAATATGGACTGATAGAAAGCATGCTTTTTTTCTCTTTAAACACTTAACAGTATTTAAAAGCTTTGTTCTTTACAAGTACCCAAACGGGTGTGGAAAATGTCATAGGGGTACTAATACAAAGTATAAAATATTAGAATAATGTGTGTATAATATAAAAAAGATAAAAAGTAAAAACTTAAGATTAAAACCTTACACTAATACACATATCAACATACAAATTAAAAATTCTTTAAACATTCTACAGATTATCCTTAAAATACAGGTGGTCCAGAGTGTAATAAGCTTTTTTTACAAGTATGGCCTTTAAATTAGTTTGTAGTTTTACTTGTACCATTTCTTGGAGTATGTGGAAGTTTATTATAAATTTTGATCATGATATATGGCATGTTTTTTTTTGATAAAATTAAAGATTTTAATGTTTAAAAGATCATCTTTGTTCCTCGTGTCGTGTACGTGGTTTCTGTCATGATTTGCAAACAGACAAGTATTCCGCACAACAAAAATAACGGACTCATATGTAGTGATTGACTGAGGTGAGAAAAAAAAATTCTATAAATCTGTAGAGCTCGTACTTCTGCCACAGATTGTAAACGACATAGTGACGGTCCGACTATTTCTCTCTAACAGCAATCTTCATTTAGACATTTCGCCCCCGAGGCTACTTTCTGTGCACTGTGTGTTCCTGTAAATGTGCATTCATGCATTCAGAGCGCCCCAAAAGTATGAATACGCCTGAAAAATTTGTTAGGACAGCTATATATGAGGGTCAATTTGACCTCTTACAGTTCTAATGCAAAATTTTTCGCTCTTTCAGAATCCGGAGTTAAAATAGGGGTTCCTATTAAAAGACGAAGGTTGACTTTTAAATAACCTTAATATTGACCTTCAACGTCAAATCTAAGGCCATCTAGTGGTGCCCCTAATGACCTCAACAACTTTTATGGAGGCCATTTTCTTCATACCTCGCTATTCTGACGAGATACCAGCCTGAAAAGTTGGAGAGACACATTTGACCTTTAGGTGACTCCTAACAACTGTAATGAAACATTTTTCGCTCTTTCAGAATCCGGGATCGAAAATATGCGTTCTTGTTTAAAAAACGAAAATTGACCTTCCAATAACCCTAATATTGTCCTTCAAGGTCATCAAGTGGTGCCCTCGATAACCTCAACAACTTTTATAGAGGTAATTTTCCTC
This sequence comes from Stenurella melanura, assembly GCA_963583905.1. Taxonomy (NCBI): domain Eukaryota; kingdom Metazoa; phylum Arthropoda; class Insecta; order Coleoptera; family Cerambycidae; genus Stenurella; species Stenurella melanura. The sequence goes on along the minus strand of OY757311.1, from coordinate 16,730,405 downwards.
ATATGTCACTATCCTGAGTTATTCAGGCGTATCCATACTTTTGGGACACTATATTTTCAATATAATTAGAGGATCACTAATAGGCACAACTATGTTAACTCTATCATTAAATGATTTTTATATCCACTGAATATAATATCCGTGTTTCCAAAGTAATTTCTTTTCCGATATTTATGTTGGAAAAACCTTGATAAAGGTATTTTAAACCTTTATCAGATAAAACTAAAAATATACAATATACAGTGCTACTTAAAATCAACAAGTTAGTAGTACTTCCGTTTAAATCGCAAGTATATTTTAGGGTGTGGTTAGATAAAAAAATGTACTTTTATGCCACATGTTCTGTTTTTATCTTGAAAAATAAAAAAGAAAATGGATGTACAGGTTCTTGGTTTCGTAGGAACGCGGTAGTCTGTAACACCTTTATAACTTTTTAGTTTTTATCCAATTTGACCTAAATTTTCTTCAGATATAGAACAAAGTAATGAAAAAATTAAAAAATCACATTGAACATTTTTCGAAAAATTTTGCTTATAAATGTGAATTGCCCAAAAAACTTAAATCCAAAATTTGAACACACTTAAATATATAACCATGTCCAGAATATATGCAAAACACGCAAAAGCCAAAAAAGAACTATCACAGCAAGCACGATGAAGTCCATTAAAACTTTATTGAACTTGGTAGTTTTTTACAGCTAAATTTCAGTATTTCTTAATTTTGATCAAACTGTGGACTTACATTTTTTGGGCAAATCTGAATAACTTAAATTAGTAAAGTTTTCTTATCAAAAACGCCTGATATAATGAATTTATCTTTCATTTATTTTGGAATCGCAAGTGGCTGTGCATTTCAAGGAGTCCAGTGGTTCTTGGTCAAAAGTAAACTTGACGAAAATTAGGTTCAAGTCGCATATATCTAAGAAAGTTGCAAGGGTGTTTGTTACAATAATCTTAAGTGGGGCACGCTGTATATGAATGACATGTTTATGCGAAGTCTTATTGTCTGATTAAACATTATAAAATTATACGAAATTTGAACAAGTATTGTATTTTTTTTTAAAGTAAGTAACACAGAAACAACTCAGCCGTTATATGGCTTTATATAAAATTTTTCATGAAATAATCCAAGAAATCACCTCCCTAATTTCAGCTAAGCAATTTCCGCACATCCTGTACAACCAGCCCTATACCGCAACTTCTTGGATGTTCAAGGAACTATATGCTATAAAAATGTTTCAGTAAAGAATATATTCTTTCCAAAAGTTTTATGATGTTAAATTTGAATTTCATTTAAGTAGAATCATTTATCAAGAACTATTTAATACGATTAAAAATAATCCAATTATATAAATTGGTGAGCGCGCTTGGAAGAACCATTGTTGGGAGCTTAAATTTAAGCTCTTGGGTCCATAGTTCCCATGGCATATCCGGATTTCAGACAGATTCTGCGTGAACAATTTACTAGTTACGCGATATTTTCAGTAAATCTTGTGCATGTATAATTTTAGATATTAATCTTTCCTATGTACAAGATAGGTAGGTAATTAAATCATCAAATTTGTATAGGCTTGTGTGTCTCAAAGTATATTAAAAAGAAGTATTTTTATACACCGAAAATCCAACAAGAAAAACGATCAAAGGCGTCTATGAACTATCGAACCCAATTCAATGATGGTTTTCCCATTTGGTTATTATGTAAAAGACGTCTCATAAATTTTGTGCATAATCCTACCATTATGTAAGATTAATTCTGTCTTAATTATTATTTTGATTCCACAACTCATCGTTAATGTTTGATTGTCCTTTGTAAAGTGTGGCATAAAATTTTCAAATTGCAACCACAACTTCTCAGCTGGCTGCTGAGAAAGCTATGAAAGAGTAGCAACCGGTTAGCTCAGGGTTGGTCGAGGGTCACTAGGTGGCGAGAAGAGTTATATATTTTTCCTTTTTTAACAATTATTTGCTTGTCAAATTTACCAAACAAAACTTTAATAAAATACAAAAATTTGGAAGCCAGCGTATTCAGTAAATAACACTCTTGCAAACTTTATCAGGGGGAGAAAACAATCAAAATCAAATATAAAACAAATAATATATTAACATAAGTATAAAAGAGTGAACATTTTACAACACTTTACAATTTATTAGAAATATTAATGTTAAAAATTTGATGTCATTAGTTAAAAATTTAGTTGAAAAAATTAAATTTGAATATTAACAAAAAAATTACAATGAAACGATCAACTGGTTTACAATTTTTCTTCTGACCAAAAGTTGAATTTTGCACATAAATTTGGCTACTGAGCTTAGCGAAGACGTGGAATCCCGACGAGGTCTGGTCCTGAAGATGGCCGCGGGTACCCGAGAAGGGGGACGTAATATTCAGGTCCTGACAACGCTGATTTCCAGGAGACGCTGCGTCGGAATGATATCCAATACTTTTAGGATAACTCCAAATATTCAATTTATGCCTTGTGCCTTGCTTCTATGGTGGTTTGGTCCAAGATTTTACATGAAAAAGGGGTAATGTAAAGAACCAGTTGGTAATATAAAAAATTTAAATTGTGGGAAAAAAGAGATAAAAGAAAACTAAAAAAAAAACTATGGTGACGAAGGTCACTGCAAAATCAAACTATTAGCAATTTAACAAAAACCTGAGTATTGATAAAATTTTACTTCTGAAAATATAATAAATGAAATGAATAAATGAGAAAACTCTACTAAAATTTGACTAAAGGTAACAAAATTCAGTTAGAATTAGAGAGAAAATATCTGAATTACTATCTGAAAGAAAACTAATACTTGTAACAAATATAGCAAACAAAATTATGGGTTTAATTGCACCGAACATCATGGTGACATTAAAAAAATTACAAAACACAGGCTTCATTGTTAGAAACAATAAATACACAAAGATTCCAATCTATACCCTCTCCTAAACACTATAGCTAGCGCGCTAGTAGTTATTTAAGAGCACAATTAAATATTGCTACATTGTTGCAATGTGTATTGAACCATGCACGTTATTTTGTAATGCACGATACAAAATAGATTGATTGCAGTAAGCCCCAGCAGAAGAATTCATCCTGTGTGGCGTAAATTGTACCATCCGTATCCTGCAGGTTCAGGCTTTGGTCTTCGTCAATACGGAGCCGGTAGTAAGTACCGAACTATTGTCGTTATTTAACTACTATCATAATCACAAAAAAGTGAAATGTTAACACTATGCATTTTAACGCTTAAGGAAGGCCTAAGGCAATTTTCAAGTAAATGTCGATCGTGCCCAAGCACAGAAATAACCCAAGATCTTGTCTAAATTAATGTGTAACTAACTACATTAGACTAAATTGATTTATTTAAAGATATTTTAATTAATCTTGTTCCTTTATTACAGAAAATATTTCCATTTCGAACTGACGCTAACAACTAATGTAACGGACGGTTCGTCTACAATTTAATAAGCAACTGAATTAATTAGAGATAATTAGAATTCATTTGGGATATATCATTCAATGTAATTCATTATAATTCCCTACTGTTTAGGTGAGATACTTCTTAATGTGCCTTGTGTATATTCGGCGGGATCCCATCATTTATGAATAGAGATTCTAAATACACCTTGAGATTGCAACATTTATAATATAAGTTTCCGCCAGCGTAATTTGCTTAAGAGAGTTTACTAGATTAGGTGCATTTGAACGTGCATTATACAGATCCTAGTACACAGATTTGCCACGTTCCATTTTCATAAATAACAAGCATTGAATACCTGCAAAGCAGGGTATTTGAGAGGTAATGCAATAATTTTAAATTGCAGGTGTTGTGTAATGTATAATGTATTACTATACACGAAATTAAATCTTATATACACCCAGCAAACTTTTTCTTGAACTTGACTATAACTCTATTTGGTAAAAGACGAATTCTCTTATTAAGTTAACTGTGACGTGAAAGTTGCAGGAAAAATACACTTCCGATAGACCAGTTGTTCTTATTTAATAGATCCACGTTATATACTATTTTGTTTGAAAATAATTTAATTAAAGCAGAGAGCAAGGAATACTAAAAGATCTACCATAATTTACCTCAAGGACAAATTTCCATTATGATGGAATAGGGAGTATACAGGGTGTCGTAGAATATGACGTCTTGAGCTAATTTAATCTCAAAATTAACTTCCACTGAAAATACAATCACGAGGATAATTTACTAAATGGTTGAAATTAGGTAGATAAGATACGTATGATTTAACGATGTAGTCGTTCCAATCTTACTTTAAAATAACGTAATAAAGTAACATAATAGGTTACTGTGTAAGTATAAAAAAAATTACATAGGATGTCTAATAAAATTTACCTAGTAGAATATTCCATCTACCATTAAGACTAATTTTAGTCGCTAGAAAGGCTTTTATAATATTTTTCAACACCCCACCACCGCAACTCCATTTTTAAAGGGGATGATGAAATTTTTTTTTTTTAATATGTTTATTTACAATCACATCTATACAGAGTATTAAGTAAATGTGTTGAAGAGAGTTTCGCTTGCTAGGAGAACATCCATTGATATTTCTCCTTATCGATTAAGTTTTCATTGTTGAAGTAAATCTAGAGGCCAGGTTTTTTGCAGTCTTCTCGCATTGGGACCATTAGCGTACAGTTGTTCAACTAGCTGGTTTTCGTGGTTTGTTATTCGTTGGCTGTAAGTAGTGGCGAATCGCTGGATTTCATCCGTGATGTATGGAATATTTAGATCATTATGGAGTGTCTGGTTACTGACGTACCAGGGGGCGTCAACTATCATTCGAAGTATTTTAGACTGAAATCTTTGTATGATTTTTGTCCTGGTGGGTTTTGCACAACCCCATAGCTGAATTCCATAAGACCATATAGGTTTTAGCATTGTCTTGTGTAGAAGAACTTTGTTGGATAAAGTTTTGATTTGCGGCCCATGAGCCAGTACATTTGACGGAATTTGGCATCTAGTTGTCTGCGTTTTGCTTGTATGTGAGGATTTCAGGTGAGTCGTTGGTGGTCGAGGTGTAGTCCGAGGTATTTAGTTTCTGTTTTAACTGGTATAGGTACGTTGTTCATTGTTACCGGTGGGCAAGTGCTCCGTCGAGTAGTAAATGTGATTTGAACAGATTTCGTTTGGTTGACCTGTGTTCTCCATTTTCTGTACCATATATCCAGTGAGTTTAGGTGATCTTGCAGGTTTTCCGATGCTATTCTTGGGTTTTGATTTATTGATAGTATAAATTGAGATATTTGCTTGAAATTTGGTACACGTATGTAATTATAACGACATCTGGAACTAAATTATATTTTGAGATGATCCGTTGAAGGGTTGGGAGTTAAATAGGGGTAAATAGGGGAAAATAAGTAAAGCAAGCTGATAAGAGTACAGAAATTTGGGATTTGGTGTATATACTAGAAGAGAAGGCCTCAGGTTTTTTGTATAATATTTTCCTCCCTTATTTAAAGAGTTGATAAAATTAAATTGAGATTTTCACTTGAAATTTGGTACACGTATATATTATACCGACATCTGAAACTAGATTATATTTTGACATGATTCCGTTGAAGGAGTGGGGGAGTAAGTAGTGATAAATAGGGAAAAATTAGTAAAGCAAGCTGTAAGAGTACAGAAACTTGGAATTTGGTGTGTAGAGACCAAGGCCTCACATTTCTATCTAATATATTTCAACTTCCCCCCTCCCCACCAACTCCTCTCAATTATTGATTTGAATGATAACATAAAATTGAGATATTCATTTGTAAGTTAATAAATGTATGTAATGTAATGACATTTGATTGAGATGATTCCATTGAAGGGGTGTGAGGTGGTAGGTTGTGAATAGGGGAAACTAAGTAGAGCAAGCTAGAATCTTCATTTTTTACATATATGGTAGAAACCAACACCTCAAATTTTTATGACATTTGTCCCAAATATTATTAAAATTCTATGACCAATAATTTCCACACACTAGAGTGCAATTATAGTCAAGATGTTTCCTTGGATGAAAAATCTGGATGTGGAAGTAGTGATTCCTTAGGCAGCGGTTTTTTACTTTTTTTAGTTCGGTTTGCTATTAAAGCGTGTTTTTTTTTAGTCTTTTTAAATTTCCTGAAATATTAATTCTAATTGAAGAAACCATGGAGGAACTGCTCCGTGTGCACTTTCCTGGATCTAACATTATTGAACAATCACTTGAGGAGTGGCTAAGAACAGGACTGGTGACAACTGGAATCAGGGCCACCAGGACAGACTGGTCAGTAACCAAAAAAGTGATAGATCAATCCAAAATCAAATGGGCAATAAACTCATTTGAGCCCTACAAATCTCCGGGTCCGGACGGAATTCTGCCAATAATGCTTCAACAGGGTATAGACCTGTTGGCATCTAAGCTCTGCACACTGTTCAGAGCCAGCCTAGCGCTGGGATACATACCAATGAGGTGGAAACCAGTTAGGGTGGTATTTATACCAAAGGCAGGGCGGAATTCATACACCCTAGCCAAGTCCCTAAGACCCATCAGTCTTATGTCATTTCAACTTAAGACGATGGAAAAAATGCTCGACAGGCATATTAGGGATGATGTTCTGGTTAGAAGTCCATTACATCAGAGCCAATTTGCATACAGAGCAGGCATGTCTACAGAAACAGCACTTCACCACCTAATTCAGAAGGTGGAGAAGGTTCTGGAACATAAGGAGGTGGCACTGGGTGCTTTCCTCGATATAGAGGGAGCATTTGATAACACCTCCTTTAACTCCATCATTAGAACTGCAAGAGAGCGTGGCATCGAGGACACCTGCTGCAGGTGGATCGATGGCATGCTCAGAGGCAGGATGGTATTCACCACTATGATGGGTGAAAACCTAGGCGCGTCAGTTGCAGGAGGCTGTCCGCAGGGGGGTGTTCTGTCCCCTCTGCTATGGAATCTTGTAGTTGACAGCCTACTACAGAAGCTCACAGTTGAGGGATTCGAAGCTCAAGGATATGCTAACGACATAGTCATCATAGTTAGGGGAAAGTTTAACACCACAGTCAGGGATCGATTACAGATGGCACTGAATATGGTTAAAAAATGGACCGATGATGAAGGGCTGAAAGTCAGCCCTTCAAAAACCCACATCGTCCCATTTACCAGAAGAAGTCTGGAGGGCCTAGGTCCTTTAGTTCTTCAAAACACACAACTGCAGATGTCGGGAGAGGTTAAATACCTTGGAGTCACTATAGACTCCAAGCTTACCTGGAACCAACACCTAGACAGGATAATACATAGGTCGGTAGCCACATTGGCAACCTGCAGGCGATCATATGGCAAAACATGGGGGCTCAGGCCTAGTGTATTGCACTGGCTTTACACGAGTGTTGTAAGACCCACCATTACGTACTCTGCTCTAGTCTGGTGGTCAAAGACAACTCAGACTACTGCGGCGAATAAGCTGAGCCGGGTACAAAGACTGGCCTGCTTAGGAATCACAGGTGCTATGAAGAGCACCCCCACGGCAGCCTTGGAGACCCTATTAAACCTCCCCCCACTTAGCATAGTGATCCAGGGAGAGGCCGGAATGGGGGCATATAGGCTGCAAAACTCAAATACCCCGAATCTAAGATCGGGAGGACATTTGAAGATAATAAACACTGTAGAAGACCCTCTATTGAACATGAGGTCAGACTACATGGTACCAAAAATCACCTTTAACAAGCCCTTCAATATCACCATTGGAGATAGGAAGGACTGGTCAACAGAAGCTCCTGCCATACTACGAAAGGGCCTAACCTGGTATACTGACGGGTCTAGGACAAACACAGGAGCTGGAGCTGGAATACATGGTGAAAGACCCAGGGCAAGTATAAGTCTTTCCCTTGGGCAACACACCACTGTATTCCAGTCAGAAATTCTGGCTATACTTGAATGTGGACGCGAGAATGCAAACCGACAATATGTGAATCAGCAGATCTCCATTGCATCAGACAGTCAGGCAGCACTTAGAGCACTAGCCTCTAATAGAGTGTCATCCCGACTGGTATGGGACTGCCATGAAGAGCTGAAAATTCTGGGCGAGCAGAACAGAGTCAAACTACTCTGGGTGCCAGGACACTCCAGAATTGACGGCAATGAAAAAGCTGATGAACTTGCTAAACAAGGGGCAGCTAACATATTCTATGGCCCAGAACCCGTGCTGGGCATTTCTAAAAGCTCAGCCAGAGGGGCGATTAAAGACTGGGTCAAGAGTAAACACAAGAACCACTGGAGGAACATTCCAGGAAATCGACATGGAAAACACTTATTAAAGGTCCATGTGCAAAACAAACTGAAGAACTGCTCACAATGAACAGGACGCAGTTAAGATTAATAACAGGACTTCTGACGGGACACTTTCCTGTAAAGAAGTACCTGAATACAATCGGCAAATTCGACGGCAACCTAGACTGCAGGCTATGCAGCAAGGAGCCGGAAACGGTCGACCACATCATTTTTTACTGCGAGGCATTGGCTCGCAGAAGATATGGCATCTACGGGCAAACACGAACAGACCCGGAACTTATCAGCACCCGTCCGACCATAGACCTGTATCATCTGATTAGAGGTACAGGGGTACTGGAGTGGGCGGAGTGAAGCATGGCAGGGAGAGCACAATAAGCCCAGGAGGCTGCAGTGCCCTCGGAGTTTTCTACTAACAGACGAGCCCTGGAAAAGAGTATTTTTTGCGATGTTTCTTCTCTAATAATTACATTGGTTGCATTATTTTCGACATGTTAAAGCCACCATGACTACAAACTACTACTTACTACTTTTTAACCAAATAAAAATAAGGGATATGATGTCAGTGAAAATATTAGTCAAATTTTACATATACAGCAAATTTTACCCTGTTTTAAATGTGCGGTAGTGTGACATTTCTTGAGAACTTTGTTTTTTATAATTATTGAATAAATTACGCTACAATTTAGCTGACATCACAGAAATCCTCAAGAATGCTCGAGATATCAAGGATCAACTTGACCGAATAAAATGCTTGAACTTTTTAGCCGCCATGGTGCAAACAGTAGATGTACTTCTTTATGAAGAAAGTCATTTTTAATGTTTTTGTTTAATGTCTAATTAATTCCACTAATTGAAAAAATATAGAATGTGTCCAATGATTGCGTTCCGAAGAAGGAGAACTTTTTATTTTTAAATTTACGAGGTCATGGTTTATGAAAACGCTTGCATTATATGAAAAGTTCGAAAATGATACTATTTTCCAAAATATGTGTATACAGGATGCTTAATATTTGGAAAAATGTGAAACTACAAAAAGTGAAGTGACTTAATTGTCAATATTCTGAAAAATGATATTAACAGAAATCATGCGAATTAAAATAATAATAATAATAATTTATTTAAAAATATATAAATAATAATAATTATTATTATTATTATTATTATTATTTATTTTCCATAAAGACGACATTACAATTGTATAGGAATAGTCAAGTATAACATATACCTTAAAACTAGGTAAAAAATCGCATACAGTGTAAAAACATTTAGACAAGAAAAACAATTTTAACTTAGTTTTAAAAATCAGTAAGTTTCTAACTACTTTACATTCAGAGCGTAAGTTATTAAACAATTTTGGTGCCATGTAATTTGGAAAATTATAAGTTAAATTAAGTCTTGCATATGGTATTCGAAACTCTTCCTTGCTACGCGTATTTGCATTATGAATGTTTTTATTCGCAGTAAACATATTCTTGTTTCGATAAGCATAAACACACATTTCGAAAATGTATAAGCATGGTAAAGTAATATATTATATTCTCTAAAGATATCTTTGCAAGAGTGGGTACTAGAAACACGAGCTATCCATCGCATTATCCGTTTTTGAGCAATGAAAACATTCTGTGATAGAGTGGAGTTCCCCCAAAAATAGACACCATATCTTAATCTAGACTCCACTTGGGCATAGTATAAATTAACTAATTGCTCCCTGGTAAGCACGGTTTTAATATTATTAAATACAAATTAAATTGTTGATAACTTGGAAATTAGATGTTCACAATGTGATTTCCAAGTCAGGCACTCATCGATATGTAAACCCAAAAATTTTATACTCTTATGATGGGTACTCGTTATAATCGACTCATTGACATGAAAAGAAATAGACTCGCATTTTTCTGTCTATTATGAAACAGAGTTAACTGAGTTTTATCTGCATTGAAGCACAACTGATGTTGATTGAAAAACGTAGATACCTTTTCTACAACATTGACGCATTATGCATAGGATCTGAAATAATCATAGAAAGATCATCAGCATACATTGAAAAGAAATTATTACATAAAACCCAATCGAGCTCATTAATATATAATATGAATAACACTGGGCCCAATTTTGATCCCTGTGGAACTCCCGTACTTAAAGACGATCATTCAGAATTGGCTCTGTATACCATATTTTCACTAACATATTGTATACTCACATACCGTCGACGATTGGTTAAACATGAATTAATCCAGTTTAGTCGTTGTCCTCTAATCCCATAGTCATATAGTACAGTTAACAATTTTGCATACTTAAAAGTTACTATACTGACGTTATTATACTGTCGTCAGTCAATTATGAAATCTAACTATAATATTATTTTTCTGTTCTATTTTAACAGTTTTTCTGTATTTCTTTATTTTAAACTGTTTAAATTGTTATTAAATACTATTGCGTAGATCTGCTCATATTCCACAAGTAAAAATTCACATACTCCTCTTCAAAGTTCCAAATGTTTATAGGGAGGAAATTTGAGTCCAGACCTACCTTGCACAGATGAGAGCAAACAGCTCGAGACTGCAGTCTGCAAGTGGTCCGGAACGGCTGGCATGAGGGTTCTTTTAATTGGAAATAATCTTTCGACTAGTGTTTGTTGCAATCGAAACCAAGCGTTTTGTGGTAAAGCGTAATTTCTTTACTACTCTAACGCGCCAGGCTTGCAATTCGTAATCCAATGCTCGGCGTATAATATAATCTAGCAAATTGCTGTTTATTTGCACTCCAGTTTTTATCCTTATGAAAATAAGGGTTCATAGAGGAGCTTGACAGAAATATTTTGTTTGGTAATCGTATAAATTGTTCAACAATTATATAAAAATTTCACTAAATTGCAAAGAGAATAATGTTTACATCTAGTTTTTATTTCAGACTGGTTAAGTAGTCGATGGCCAATTAATTATTTGTGACATACTTCCGCGGTTAAACTTTATATTCTATTTTATCGCTACATATGTTTTTTCTCAGATTTATTTTTACCTTTTTTCGTAACTTCCTGGATCTCGTTACGCACCATTTGTCATAATAATGATTCTCGGCCACCATTGATTGATCACCGAAATATTAAACACGACATTATCATTAAATTTAAATTTACTTTAGTGAAGCAAATCTATCAATCAAAACGCGAAAAAATGCCATATTCAATAATCGACCGACCTACTTTATTTACGTTCCTACTATTCTAATATAGTCCATCAATCTTGGACTTGGAATTTAAAAAATTAGGAATTGAACTTTTTGTGAAACGAACATAAGTAGATCATGTCCCAGAAAGGCTTTTTAACGTTTGGTCCGCGTTTGTACTACTGATATTCAAAATAATAAAACAATGAAAAGTAATACTGCCGTAACAAATGATAGCATCTTTTTAAAAAACGTAACTATTTCGGAAATACATTAATAACTTGAAAAATTCATATTCAACCGGTCATGATAATATTTCTGCTACAATAATAAAAAAGTGTGGACAGCTGTTAGCGATGTCTTTATGTCATTATTATAAATTCTTGTTTCACTTTAGGAGCTTATCCGAATTTCTTAAAAATCTCAAAAATCATTTGTTTATTTTAAAAAAACCACCCTCGTGATATTACAAATTATATGCCTATATCTCTGTTATCAGTATTTTCAAACATATTTGAAAAAATAATTTTTAATGTCATAGTTAAGTTTTTAGAAACATAAACATATTCTCTCCTAGTCAGCACGGTTTCAGAAAAGATTATTCAACGTCTGCTGCTTTACTGAGGTTTTTAGATTATGTTTACCGTAATCTAGATGTTGGTCATAAGGTTCTTGCAATTTATATTGATCTTTCAAAGGCCTTTGACTGCGTAGGTCATGACATTCTTCTACGCAAATTAGAGTGTTATGGTCTTCGTGGCCAATGCTACACTCTTCTAAAATCTTACCTTACAAACAGGAAACAATTTGTAGATTATTTTGGTGCAAGGTCTACTAAACTTGACATTGATTCAGGTATACCCCAAGGCAGTATTCCAGGTCCCTTGTTGTTTTAATTATATATTAATGACATAAACCAGCATGTGACGTCTTTTCATTGTGCATTTGCAGACGATATTACAATTGCAATGAGTGACAAGAATATAGACCTTGCAATTGACAGTTTAAGTTCAAACTTGGCATCAGTTTCCCAATATCTTACAAATAACCATTTAATCATAAATAGAGAAAAAACCTTTTTTATGCAGTTTCATCCTATAAGTGCAAACTACATTGCTAGTCCTCTTATTCGGTTTGGAAATAAATCTATTCAACAGGTGAAAGACTTTAAATTACTAGGAATACATATTGATTTATCTCTAGACTGAAAATCACACATTAATTATATTTGTGATAAGTGTGCAAGTAGTTGTTCTGCTGTTAACCGTCTGTCCCAAATAGCCAGCAGGAATACTGTAGAAACGTTTTATTTTATTGGCTTTGAAAGTCGTATTGGATATGGAGTGATTTTTTGGGGATTTCTAATTTAGCAAACCGTGTATTTATATTGCAAAAAAGAGCCATGCGTTATATATTTGGGCCAAGGTACAGAGCACCTTGTAGACAGACATTACCATGTCTATATATATTAGGAATATTAACGACGGTAAAAAAGAATCCAAATAAATTTACCTTTCAAAATTATCACCATGAATATAATACACGGCATGGCTTTGCAATATCCAGCACATAAGTTAGATATATTCAAATCGAATCCGTATTACATGGGCTCAACTTTATACAATAAGTTAAATGTAAACATAAGAAACATTAGTAATATAAAAAAGTTCATATCAACCACAAAATCATTTCTTGTGAATCATGCCTTTTACTCCGTAAATGAGTATTTAAATTTTAATTAATATTATATTGTTACATGTGAGTATATTTTAACATTTTCTGTTTTTTTCGTTTAAATATAAAACTATAATTCCATTGTAATCATTTGTTTGACTTGTGCTATATCATTATAATGATCGATTGGATTAATAACTGGTTATTCTGTTCTATTCTATTCTATTCAAGTAAAGCTGAAACGGGTTTTGTTTTGTATTCTGATTTTCATTGATGCATTGAAATTATCGAAAATTATTTAACTGATGACGAATTCATGTGTTTCCAGAACCTGAATATATGATCTCACGTACAAGAAGTCTTTCATAAAAAATTTTGAGGCCTTGACTTCTAGTACATATACACCAAATTTCAAATTTCTGTACTCTTACCAGCTTGCTGTACTTATTTACCCCTATTTAACCCACAACCCTTCAACGGAATCATCACAAAATATAATCTAGTTCCAGATGTCGTTATAATACGTACGTGTACCAAATTTTAAGTGAATATCTCAATTTTATTTTATCAACCCCTTTATTAATTGAGTGGGGAGGGCGGTGGGGGGATGGAAAATATTATAAAAAATGTTGAGGCCTTGGCACAATACATACACCATTTCACACATTTCAAGTTTCTGTACTTTTACCAGTACTTATTCCCTCTATTTACCCCTATTACCCCCCAATCCTTCACCGGATATGTTCAAAAGACAGTCCAGTTCCAGATCTCGTTATAATATATAAGTGTACAAGATTTCAAGTCAATATCTAAAACCGTTCCGGAGAAAACGTGCATTTTTACGTCTCGATGCTGACCGATGCCTAGCGTCGTTTTTGTAAAACTTGTTTATTTGATAACTTTTGACATCTAAATCTATGTTCTTGCATTTTTACATCTCGACGCTGACCGACGCCTAGCGTCGTTTTGTAAAACTCGTGTATTTGATAAATTTTTATTCCTAGATTTATATTCTTGCATTTCTACGTCTCGACGTCGACCGACGCCCAGTGTCGATTTTATATAACTTGTGTATTTGATAAACTTTAATACCTAAATACATGTTCTTGCATTTTTACGCCGACCGACGCCTAGAGTCTTGTAAAATTTCTGAATTTGATAAATTTTGATACCTAGATTCATATTCTTCCATTTTTTCGTCTCAACGCCTACCGACGCCTAGCGTCGTTTTTGTTTTACCTTTGAATTTGATAAATTTTGATATCTAGATTCATATTCTTGAATCTTCCCGTCTCGTGTGATATGTAGTTAAGCACGTATGTGTACTTGCTTGTGTGAAAGCGGGACCCTTTTACAGGAAACAGGTACAAAAGGTACATAAAAACCTTACTAACCTACGTTAAAGTATGATAGCTGGTTTTTATATATATGTTTGACAGAATACTGTTAAAAATTCACAGATTTCGCAATCCTTGCAACCATCGGTACACTGGAAATGATAACGCCATGCGTAAAACATAAACTTATCTACGCTTCGCCGGAAACAGCTACGATCCGTCCCAAAAAACATGAAGCACGAAATAAATAGTTGAACAGTCGGTACAATATCGATCGGCGCTGACCGACTACACCGCATCGCTTCCCACATAGTAACAGGCTCTCGCTCAATATTATATCATCTGACTTTCATGTCGACGGCCTTGGAAAAAAATCGTAAGATTTGTCCTATACGCGAACATTAACATTTCCAATGTTAAAACACTTCCGCCAGACGCTTTAAAGCTCGAAAAAACCCAACCTAACCTAACAATAACTTTTTTGTTTTGTTCTGTTTGAAAATAACTGTGGAATCATATCTACTAGGTACCAACTATGTAAGAAACGAAACGAAACAAAAATCTTGTTCCAAAAAGATTCTAATGGTGAAGATTACTCTAAACACATTTAGTGACTTCAGAAATATGTTTTGAAAGAATTGTTTAAATGTGGTTTCTTATCTAATTCTAAAGCAATATTCCGTACACTTCAGATTCATCTTTCGCTGCAGATTCGCGGTGTGTACAAGTTGTTTACTCTTAACGGTAATAACTTTTCATTTCACTTCTTAACTTTGATGCCATGACAAAGCCGCAGAGGAGCAATCGAGAAGTTTTTATCTGCATTTATAGCGAACTAAAATCGATCTCAACCAGAAACAACTTCAATGATATTGTAATACATTCTATGAGCGGCGAGCAACAAGTTTCCGTTAACGTAGATACAAAAGACATGAAATTTACGTTTGCTTTAAAATTACACCGCAATATTGTTGCACCAGTTATTTATTTGAAATTGTGATTGCCTTCGGCTTTAAAGTCAGCTCCATCTGACGGATATATAAAATATCAAATATGAAATTGTATTTCTATGCTTTATTGGCTTTTAAATTTTCTAAAGCAGACGAAGGCACTGATGCTTACGCTCCTTGCTCTTTCTTAATGGATGTACATATACCGGTTTGAATAAAGAATGCAACACTGTGATTTCGTTGACACATTTTTGCCAAAGTTGTCTACCAATGTGACATTAATGTAATTAAAATTTTAATTCTACGAAACACAAGTTTAAAAAAATTTAATCTATTTCTTGTAGCCGACGATTTCCGTGAAAACGTCTAGGATCTAATGACAATGTGAACATTTTCTCGATCATAATCTCCAGGTTGTCAAATTATTTTTTTGGTGCTAGAAATTGCGCATGGGAAATAAATTTGTTAAGGTCGTAAGCTTAACAGACAACCGCGACATATGGTGTGATACTGTCAGACGTACTATACAGCAAAGAGTGGTCAACTAGAATGATGCACGGACCGCTAAACAAACTTTTTCCAGGACGTGAATAAGAAGAAGAATAAATCGAGTATATTAATCTAACATAAGAGTTACGTAACAGTCACATAGATTTCAGTGGAGCATATTTCGACATAAGCACTATAAGCATTTTTTTCATATATTTTTTTTTCATTAAAAATGGGTTTGGAAATAAATGAGCAAAATACAAAGACAATGGTTGTAGCACGAAACACGGGCAGAAGAAATAGAGTAGGTCAAAATCTTACCACAAACAACTATAATATAGAACTAGTATGGGTGTATATATCTAGGCTCCAAGTAAATGAGAGAAAAACCGAAGAAGAGGTAAAGCGAAGAATACTTATAGCCGATAGATGCTACTGTGGAGTCGAAAAACAAATAGAGCCACCAGATCTGTCACAAAAATCTAAATTAATAATATACAGGTCACTAATAAGACCAGTATTAACGTATGCCTCCGAAACGTGGACCCTAAGCAAATTAGACGAAAACCACCTAGGAATCTTTGAAAGAAAAATATTTGACCCCATTCAAGAAAACCAAATATGGAGATGCAGATACAAACACGAATTGTACGAATTATATGAAGATGCTGATATAGTATAAACGATAAGGCTAGGACGATTAAGATGAGCAGGGCATGTATTAAGAATGAACAACGAAAGGCCTACAAAACGAATACTAAGAGCAAATCCCGATGGAAATCGAGGAAGAGGAGGAACAAAACTGCGATGGATAGATGTGGTAGAAAAGAATTTGGGGAGCATAGGAGTGATCAATTGGAAATACTCAGTCCAAGATAGAGACGGATAGCGGAGAATTCTTGAAGATGCCAAGACCCAGCCAAGGTTGTCGCGCCACCGATGATGATGATGATGACGATGAATATAAGCATTTTAGTGGAGTACCCTTAGATTTTGACTTGGAATTTCTATGGAACTTATGAAATTGCCTCGTATTTAAGACTTATCCCGTTTGCAGTTAAACATTCTGTATGTATTTATCACCAAGGTCTTTTCTATTGGTCAATTCAAATTTTCCAGCAGATCAAAAGCAAGTGCAAGATACGGAATGTTATTCGATGCAAAATGCAGGTGTGGAATGTTGCAGCGCAGAAATTCAATATGTATCGCGTGATTTAAAACCGTTGTTTTTATTTCATATTAGTTCGATATAATTCGGTGGGGGAAGTGTCTTTGTCTTACGAAAAGGATTTCGTAAGAACCACTATCGCGTGAACATTGTGAGTAAAACTGATTGTGCATATCTCCCATCCTGTAACTGATTAAGTACAAACATTAAAATAACCAATAGAGAAGACCAACAGCGTTTTTCGACTTCTCAAATGTTCAACTGCTTAAATTCTAGTAACTTTATCTGGCATTACCTTGTTCATAACCAGATTTGCCGAGTATGTTAATACAACTTTAATTGTATTTGTATGGTGGACACTGTAGAGGTGTTTTAAAACCTCATGAGCCGTGACCTTCATATGCGCAGAGACATAATCCGTCCTGTTGACTCAGTTACGCTTCTTAAAAATATTATATTTATTGTTTACAAATTATCCCGAGCTCTTGTTTATGTAGACAGCAAGGCAGCCTCCAGTGTCTTCAAAAACATACTTATAACTCAGATTAAACTTTGCCTTTTGCGCATTTCGCGGCTCATGAGATTCTGAAACACCTCTAATTATCAAGTTAAAGCATTTGACGTGACTTCTCTGCACTTTTGAGCATAACTATTAAGCTCGTTAAGTCGTTAATGATTGAGTATATTTAAAGTAACTAATTGCTTCGTATCTTTGAGGATATCTATCAAGCTTATTTCTTTGTTATATTTACGTATGCCACAAACTTTATTCTTATCTTTAAGCATGCCTATCAGAGTATTTTATTTGTATATTTTTAAGAATATTAAACCATTTTTATTAACTTTATGCATAACTGTCATTTATAATTACGTATGTTACATATGTTTTCAGGTTTACCTGTCAAAAGTGTTTATTTGTGTACGTTTTAGAATAAAACGTAATATATTGTTATTGTTAAGTTGTCTTTTTTATATTTTTTATTTTGTCTAAAGTCTGAGTAATTTCTTATTCAACTGAATTTTCTATAGTTTTTACGGGAGATTCAAAAAGCATAGTGGCGCCCATTAATTTTCTTTTGTTAGTGTTTCTATTAACCTTTGCTAATGGTATTGAGAGTACAGTAAACACTTAGTGATTGGTTTCAAATAACTGTACATTATTACCAGTCAATTAGCTGTCAGATTATTCACACTCTTTAAGTTGAGATCTTTAAACCGTGGCGAATTATTTTTCCTATTAAGGCAAATAAGACGTTACAGAACTTTAATACTCACTTTAGATGTAACAGTTAATTTTTACCTTGTGACATACTGGCAAAGAGGAAAACCAACCTCACCTAAACAACTAAGTACATATGCAGTTTTTTTAACTTTCAATAGAACTAATGCAATAAAAAAACTTGCAATCGGAACTTGAATTGGAACCCGAAACATCCCTATCCTAAGCTGACAATCTTACATATTGAGCTTTTCGATTCTTAGTATGTAATCTGTAAACCTGTAATACAAATCTGCACCGTCACATTCCATAGGTACCTGTGTTTTTTACTTCTAGGTTCATTACAGTTTTCCTCTCGTCACATCAGTCCAAAATTTGCCGTCACTTTTAAAATAAGCATATTAATTAGTATTATTGATATTTACACTAAATGTTGAGGTAGAATTATTTTTCTCCTTTTCCAGTATCTACATGACAGCGGGCTAATACCCAATCACGATTAGTTTTTCAATGTACATGATCTACATGAAACATTTTCTTTATAGGATTTTGCAAACAGTGGAAAGAAAAGCTATCTATGAGAACTAAAGGAAAAACTACATATAAAAATATTAAAGAAATCTTTGCATTCTTTCGATAACCTGACTTCTGGTTATGCTAACAAGTAAAAATTCTGATGTGCCATTCTCATTTTAACACTAGCATCCAACCTAGTTCCCTACGGCTAAGCAGGCTAAACTAGTATCTACATGATCCCCTACGATATGTAAATTCAGTTAAAAATGAGAACAAAGGCCTGAAATTAATTTATTTACGTACCTTGTCTTTAAAATCTTTTCATTCTAATGAATTACATTTTCATAAAATCTCATTCAGTTTCTTGGAAATGCTTAGCCTTTGAAACGTTTTTCGTCCTTATTGTGGACTCATCAGAAAAGCCTAAAGCCACTCATAACGATGTTCCATGCAAAACTAAGACATTATCCATGAATGGTATAAAATAATTATAATTGACATTGACTGATAAAAAACAACAGATCTTCACCTATCTATTAGCTAACTAGTATTGGAGCCTATATACTCTATGCATGTTTAAAAGTGAATTATTTATTATTTGTTTGCTTATAGTAATGAAACATTTTCTTTATAGGATTTTGCAAACAGTGAAAAGAAAAGCTATCTATGAGAACTAAAGGAAAAACTACATATAAAAATATTAATGAAATCTTTGCATTCTTTCTATAACCTGACTTCTGGTTATGCTAACAAGTAAAAATTCTGATGTGCCATTCTCATTTTAACACTAGCATCCAACCTAGTCCCCTACGGCTAAGCAGGCTAAACTAGTATCTACATGATTCCCTACGATATGTAAATTCAGTTAAAAATGAAAACAAAGGCCTGAAATTAATTTATTTACCTACCTTGTCTTTAAAAATCTTTTCATTCTAATGAATTACATTTTCATAAAATCTCATTCAGTTTCTTGGAAATGCTTAGCCTTTGAAACGTTTTTCGTCCTTATTGTGGACTCATCAGAAAAGCCTAAAGCCACTCATAACGATGTTCCATGACTTACGACAAAAACTCTTTATTGTTGTTTCATTTGTCTCTTTAACTTCTTCCTCATTATATCCACAGAGACCACAACAAGTATACTATAACAAAGAAACAAAGTTTGTTGGAATTTTGAACAATGGAAAATATTCTTCGCTATAGGTCATTGGAAATGAAAGTGTCATATATACTAGTTCGATATATTTGTCCTACATTCACACTTTAACAATATCAGATGCTATTTCTTTGTCCAACATCATTAAAAGTAATTTTGTCCTTGTCTTATGCATCATAAACACATTTGAATATGTATGACCAGCATTGTAGAATATTTCATGATTTTGGTCGACCATATTGGAACTATCATTGTACTTATTAATTTTTTTAATACCGGGGTAACGTCGAAAACTCCTAGATGAATATGTTCAGCCTAAGAGAAACAATAATCTCACGTTTCCTCATTGCTACATGCCCCAGACGCTTAGAATATATCACCTTATTTTATTGGTTTTATTTTTCATTTTTATTTAAATTCCTTCACGAGCTCTCTATTTTTAATTATCTTGTCGGTAAGGTGCAAAGTGCTCTCATGGAAATCCCACTTCTGATCCGTCGAATTGAAATATTCAGTCAGATTGAAAGATTCACCGCAGTTGATAGCGGGTCAGTTCACTTGAAGGATTAGTCAAAGCCAACCGAGATCGCGAATCACTATTGGCTTGTCAACTGGAAATTGCTAGGAAGTCATTTATTGCCCCTAAAATTCCTTTCGGCACCAACTTACTAATTACATGGACGGCGAGGATGCTGATTGAATAGTTTTCTGTTTGCAGCCGTTACCATCTTATTTTAATGTCGGTAATGGAGGTCGGAAATGCAATTTTATATTTTTGTAACTCTTGTTTTAATAATAATAATAATAATAATACGTTTTATTAACCTAAAAAAAATTAAATAAGTTAAAAGTTCTTTTTTCTAGCCAATTGAAAATTTTAATTAGTTTTTCTGTCAGGAAGTCGGAAATGCAATTTTATATTTTTGTAACTCTTGTTTTAATAATAATAATAATACGTTTTATTAACCTAAAAAAAAAAATAAATAAGTTAAAAGTTCTTTTTTCTAGCCAATTGAAAATTTTAATTAGTTTTTCTGTCAAACGTATATTTATTTCGGATAATAAAAAATATATATATCAAAAGCTAAAATTAAGTGAGTAATACTTATATAAATTATCAAAAATGGAGATTTTAAAAAGAAAAGTGCAAAATCGGCATTATAGGAAAAACCACGCCGTTTTAAAAACTTTTACCTCTTATTAGATTATGTATTAATTAATTAACCAATTTCTTTTGAACATGACAAATAGCGTGATATATTTTAACTACCTAGTGATTTATTTCTACACCAATCATCTCAAACTTCATGCCTAGCCTGCCTCTCCAATCGATGCAACACAAAATAAAATAGAATGATCCATTATAATTGAGGAAAGGAGGCGATTTGACATGTTTGAATAATTTGGACGGTGTCAAACTATTATGTTAATATTTATTGTCATAATCGTAGATAAAGAAATCTTGCAATCAATATTTCAACTACTTCTAATTAAGGTAGAGCTTTGAAATTTTGCATGCGCGTATAAGTCAGTGCAGTATATTATATCTAATATCGTTCTAAATCCAATATGGCGTACGTCCCAAAACGGCGGATCGCTTTCTTTTTCACCCTCCTCTTGATATGGTTATCAAATTAAAAAGTCTGACTAGTAAAATACGATAAACTATGTCACATAATTCTAAATCCAATATGGCGAATGACCCAGGATGGCGGATTACCTTTTTCTTCACAACCCCCTTGACATGAATATCAGATGAAGGGAATTGACAATATGGCGGATGCTCCAAGATAACGGATAAGCTTTCTTCACAACCTCTTTAATATGGGTATCAAATGAAATGGTTTTGTCTGCCTGTTTGTCTGCAAAATAAGTAAAGAATAAGGAGTAAAAACTAAAATTATATAGAAAAGTATTTAAAAAAATGTTTGTATTTAAAAAATATACTAAATACTAAGTAAAAACATTTTTTTTAAAATTCGTACATCTGGAATATAAACGCTGCAAATTATAAATTTCTTCGGGTACTATCTGGTAAAGTATATGACACTTATTTAAATATTGCTACTAGGGAGTTAATCTATTTATTATACAACATACTGCATATGGTACACAGTTGTTTTTATAACCATATAACATTTTATACAGGCTATCTATTGAGAAATATGAAAACGAAATTCAATGTTAAATTAATTTTAAATTTACAAGACAAATATTGACATTTTGCGAATTATGTTGTATATTTTCAATAAATATGGAGCAATTAAAATGGTTTCCAGAGTTTCCGAACAATATGTACCTATAAAACTGAATTACATGGACCTAAAATATTCATAATGGGTTTACAAAGCCAAATGCGAAAAGATGTTATTATATACCTACTATATTGACTAACTAATCTGTAAAAAGTTAATAAATATTAACTTAAGTTTTTAATGTTTTATTTTGGTTTTATGCGCGTTAAATAGTGGCTTAAAACTGATGAAAACTTAAAAAACCGCTGCCTACGGAATCACCACTTCCACATCCAGATTTCTCGTCCAAGTCACTTTAAAGAAAACAACTATATTTGCTTATTAGTGATCTTGACCATGTTTTCTTTTCATGTTTCTAAAATAAAAACGCTACAGATATATATATCAAAAATATTGTCTCATGTTGCAACATTAACTTAGTTAATCTCCTTTATATTGGCACTAAGCAAATTTATGAATTTATTATCGGTTTTTTGGTAGAAAGTAAAATAAAATTATAGGTTAGCTTTGTATTCCTCTCGTCTTTCCTCTTGTTTATCCCCCCTTCCCGTGGTCCTTCTTGTGATGTTGATATAATTTAATGCCCTGATAGACCCCAGGGCGAGAAGCGTGTGTCCCTGTAATTCCTCATTTTGTTCATTTCTTTCTACTCATTTTGTGTTAGCTTTTATTGTAGTATTCTATATTATAAATTGCTCTTGTGTGACTGTCTGTATGGTCTATGACCCAAAGCAATAAAAAAAAACTATATTTGCACTCTAGTATGTGGAAATTATCGGTGAAAAAATTTTAGGCGTTGGTTTCTACCATATACGTTAAGAATGAAGTTTCTAGCTTGGTCTACCTATTTTGCGCTATTCACAACCTACCACCTCCCACCCCTTCAACGAAATCATCTCAATCAGATGTCATTATTATACATACGTGTACTAACTTTCAAGTTCATATCTCAATTTTATGTTATCAGTTTCTTTAATAATGGAGTGGAGGTGGTGGGGGTGGGGGTTGAAAAATATTAGAAAGAAATCTGATGCCTTGGTTTCTAGTATATACACCAAATCCCAGGTTTCTGCACTCTTACCAGCTTGCTTTATTCATTTTTCCCTATTTACTTCTACTTACCCCGCTGATAAGCTTCGAAAATTGATATCACGCTACACAGTATTAAATATCATGGTTATTAAATTCTCAAAAAAATTGATTTAAGAACCATTGTAATCTAGAAAATATGGCAAATATTTTATAAAGAATATATTTTTTTGATAAATATAATAGTTTGGGAGATATCGTCGTGGGAATGGAAAAGTAGACGAAAAATAATTAATTTTCAGCCGTAGTCGAACAGAGAAAATGAGGATTTTTGATTTTTACTGCCATATAAGCCTATATAAAAGTTCGTTTCTTTATTTACTTTAAAAATAGAAATTCTACAGAGAATTTAATGATTTTTGGATAAAATACGCTTCATGATTGACTCTATCGTGTGGTGTGGTTAGTTAGAAAATTTTGATTTGTGCCCTTATATTCGTGACGATTTTTTGACGACAAGTGGATTCATAATCTACAGGGCATAAGTAACATATCAGGTAAGGTCATATATTTTACTCTAAAAGTGCCAACGGGGGGGGGGGAAAGATAGAATTTATTTTGCACTCTACTAGAACGAAAAGTCCGATTGTATTGAAATTTGGATAGTAAGTTAGTGTTAGGTAGAGGAAGAACTCTATTGTTTTTTAACAAAACCGATCAATAAATAAAAAAGGTATTAATTATAATAATTATATTTTTTTTAGGTTTTGTAATTAAACAAAAAATGTCTAATACTAATACTATTTTCAAAAGACACACGAAGAGTATCCTATATAATGTGCAGCAATTATATAGAGAGTGCGAAGAGTATAATGGTTATCTTGTTTTTATACTGAGTGATTTTTTCAACCTGATACTTTCAAATATCTCGAGTAATAAGCGCTCTACGAGAAAATGTTTCAAACAAAATTGTAGAATTGGTTGGGGGCAGTTTGGTGGTATATGCCACTTTGACTTTGGCTGGAAGGGTTAAGGTCATTCAGGCTTAAATTCGTTTTTTTTATAGGAACCCCTATTTTTTTAGTGCTAATTCGGATTGTCTCACTAAGAATATACTACTTTTGTTCGAAACATTATTTCTGAAATTTCATTTTTTTTCATTATCTGGTGAGGAAAAATCAAAATTATCAAATTTTGCGATTTACTCGAAGAAGAAGAAGTTTGGACAAAGTTTGCAAAGGGCAAAGAAAGGACGATTCCGAAAAAATTGGAGATTATTCCCGGGATGATTTCAAACTCTTTTTGCCCCTTGCAATTTTTCTCCTAACTTCTTTTTCGAGTAAGAAACGCACAAAGTTCCCAAATTTTGATTTTTCCTCGCCGGATAACTAGAAAAAGCCAATTTGAGAAATAATGTTTCAAACAAAAGTAGTCTATTTTTAGTCAGACTATCCGAATTTGCAATAAAAAATACGGGTTCTCATTTAAAAAAAAAAGAATTTGACCTTGAATGACCTTAACTCTTCCACCCAAAGTCAAAATGACGTACCGCTGAACTGTCCTTATCCAATTCTACAACTTTTGTTTGAAACATTTTTTCGTATAGTGCTTATTACTGCAGATATTTAAAAGTTTCAGGTTAAAAAAATCACCCAGTATATTTTTCACTAGAAATGTTGATACCTACATTTTTTGGAACCCTGCATAGAAAGAAGGAAAAAATATAATTGTAAGATACATGCCAGATTATATCGGCGATATGCAAATGAACAAAAAAACAACGCTATTCTCAAGTGTTTTCCATTCGTGCAGTTGACTGGTGAAATCGAACCTGGGATTCTATTAGAGCATTCAGAGTTCCGTGCAAACGCGTTAAGAAAGAACATACAATTCTTAGGTAATCTTCTTAAACTAAAAGCTTTCAGTCGGTGAGAAAATACGAAAGTAAAGATACGAAACGAACGTCTGTCCCATCGATTTCCTTCAACAACTTGCACGTGCAGTGACAACTACGAATTGACATTTATTCATTAATCTTCCTTCGGATATTTCACGGATCCAAAAGAATTGCAGCGTTCGCGGATTTTTTTGAAAGGTTACAAAGAAAATTACAAATCGGTATTTTGCAATATTACTGTCAACCATTGTGACGATAACAATGAAATTCATTTATATCGTAATGTTCTCTGCTTGGAGATGTCTGAATTTAAACATGGGTTTTATTATTATACAGGGTGTAATTAGTTTCATGTCATTAAAAAAAACTGGTGAGAGGGACCGACTAGACAAACAAAAACTAATAGGACTTTTTTTCTCTAGGTGCACTTTGAAAAAACTGACCTAGGTTGAAAATTTTAATGTTAAGGTAGGAAATATTTGAAAACCACTGTTATTCAGGGTCAATGGATATTATAGTTCCGAATATTAGAAATAATAAAAAACTGTAATACCCGACTTGTGTTCCCACCGGAAGAAGTGCAGCACTTTGATGGGATTACTTGTACCGAACATTTTATACCACTAATTATGAAAATGTAAATAATTCCGTTTCTTTCGGACAACGTAAGCATAGCATGGCCGCAGGGGTTTAAATAGGATTTGTTTACATGTATTTTTTAATTTGGAACAAAGTTATTGTAGTTTATTGTCGTTTATAAGAATTTATAAAATTTAAAAGTGGTTTATTACCAATTGTAACATTGTGTTAAAAGCTTGAAAAATTAGTAATTATTTTATGAAATTGGAAAAAGAACAGTTAGACGTCCGAGATACGATAACAGAAAATAGTTGTGTGTTTTAAGTTAGGAAAAAATCTGATTTTTTTAACGAATTGAGCACATGATTTTTCCCAATCAGGTATCGAAAACTAGAAATCGAGTCTTTGGTCTCTATGAAAATCAATGTAAACAATAATAAACAGATCAAAACAAGACAGCGAGTACTACTAATAATAATAATAATCATACATTTAGTGTCCAATAGGTAACACCCAGTAACTGAACAATTCTTTGGAATTTTTCACAAAAAATGTTCGAAATGACCTCCATCTCCGCGTATACACATTTTGGCACGTCGAACTAAGGACATACGCACTCCGTTCAACACATTTGGTAAATTAAGATCATTTTTTATTGTTTCTATGCACATTAAAATACTTTGTTGTAATTGTTCTAAAGTGTCAATTGGCCCACGGTAAACCAGAGATTTAAAATGCCCCCAAAAATAAAAGTCCATCGGATTTAAGTCGGGCGATCTAGCAGGCCATGTTACTGGTGCGCCACGTCCAATCCATCGTCGAGGAAACTTTCTGTTCAAAAAATTTCGAACAGCCAGACTAAATCTTAACTGAATATTACTATGGTAATAACCTAAGGAAAATGTTGCTCTTTTATTTATTTTTTTGTGTTTTTTCTTTTCTAAATTAGTGAATATAGATAAATCGCCAACCTCTGTACTCTTCTAACCTACCTGACCTTAAAGAAAATTAAAAGACTGGGGTACCCAGCAAACAACCAGCTAGGTACCCTTACCCTAGCCCGTGCCAGCCTCCGAAGCTATAACAAGCGTCCATTGCCGAACACAATCCTTGAGCTGCACAGCCCAAAACTTCCCTCCGACGAAATCGGAGCACATTATGCCAATTGGCACCCTGGACTCCGACTAGTCACACACCCCCAAACCCTTCCAAACTCCAAGAGGGTGCGGCAACAGCTGTTTCCTCTCAAGACAGACGAAAGACGCTCCCGGGAGCCGACATGCTAGCGAAGAAAGAAACTCAAGACAGAAAGCGCCAGAAGAGACGACCCAGCTGGCAGGGCCTAACAGCCCGGACCAGGGGAGGTCTGCTAACTTTGCCTACACCGTCCGTATTTGCAGGGGGTAGTCGTAAAAAGCAGGCCCACCCCCTACGAGGCCGGTCCAGGTCTACAGCGATGATTGGGGCAAAGAGCTTAATCTCGACTCCTAATCATCCGAGACCGTGATCAAAGTCAAGAATATTGGCGCGTTTGACGAAAGGAATAATCATAATTTTTATATCCTAAAATATAAGAACTTGCGAAAAAAAGTTATGCTTGCTTAAAACAAACAAAATATAGCTAAATTTTTCATTGTACCCCTATTATATCGGCCATATTAGGGGTGCAATCGCGAATTTTAAAATTCTGACTTTAGATTCGTAATCAGTGACCTCAAAAACATATAAATGAATTTTTTCAAAAACTCTTAATACATAAGGTGGTAGGTATTACATTTTGAAAATTTGGGGTTGTTTTCAAACTCTTGGAGGTAAAAGCACATCTGTTTGTTTTGAATATTTGAAGTTAATTCGCAAAGTTTAAGAATCCGCAAAAAAAAATCCTAGCCGCTATAGAGTTAATCCGAAGTTTGGGTACTTTTTGACACCAAATGACTGTACAAATTATTGTAATATGTACGTACTTCTTCATATCTATACTTTAACTCAGTTTCTTCTTAAGTTTATTAAAATAATTTCATCAAAATGTACACCGATGAACTATTTTTCAACGTATCCATCAAGAAAGATCTATTAGTAAGGTGCACGAAAGTATTTTCAGTTTCCCAGCTGCGAGGAAATTGACGCAAAAAAGTCTGGTAATTAAATGGAGAATACAACAGCTAATGATGATGTCAGTTGCACAACAAATCGTTTTATCTTTTATACCTTCAAATATCTGTGTAAATGCCAAAAGAGGTTTAGTT
The DNA here is from genome assembly GCA_963583905.1 of Stenurella melanura. Classification (NCBI taxonomy): domain Eukaryota; kingdom Metazoa; phylum Arthropoda; class Insecta; order Coleoptera; family Cerambycidae; genus Stenurella; species Stenurella melanura. Next base: position 16,702,445 of record OY757311.1, on the reverse strand, counting down.
TGAAATTCAGTTTAATTTACGGGAATGTTTCATATAAACGTCCTTTCCTGCCTTTGTTAAACGTTACATTCCAATCGCACTCGACATAGATACAAAAGCTTTTGAAAACAATTATGTCTTTTGCAGCTTTGATTAGATACAGTTATTTATATGTGAAAGGCAGTCGGACGAATTTTGTCAAAATTTTCTCAATACACTGTTTTAGGATTGTTGAACCAAAATCCCTAAAACGAAAATATATCTTGGATCTATTTCCATATGTTAATTTTTCTTCTTTTTATTCACAATGCCTTGGCGTGGTTATTTTGTGTCACATGCATCATTTTAATTGGTCTACATTTATTGTATGGTAGCATCACGCCATCGGTTTCGGTTGCTTGTTGGGCTTACGGCCTCACCAAAGGTGTCTATTCATTCCATCAACTTCTTGGTAATATTAGGCAATGTCTTGAAGGCGACCTATTTGGCTCTTACCTTTTTATGAGAAATAATCCACACACGTACAAGCATGCATACATTTTATACACATAGACACATTTAAGTTCAGTTTATTATGAAACGTATTTCTAGACAAACTTTCTTTTTCACGGCGTTTACATTATTATTAAACATTTTTGCCCCTTTATAAGTGTATCTATTTGATAATCAGATAGGTACTTGCTGTTCTATAAACTGGTGAATTTTAACATTGAAATAAATAGTGTGATATGTGGTTAAGAACGTATGCATAATTGCTAGCTTGAAAACGGGGCCCTTTTACAGGTAACCAGGTGTTAAAGGTACATAAACACACTACGATATTACGTCATAGTATGACGGCTGGTTTTTATATATGTTTGAGAGAATACTGTCAAAAACCAACATTCATTATTGCTAGATACTTCCCGTGGGCCCTAACTTCCGCCGACGCCTTAAAGTTCGAAAAAGACCAAGCAAGCTAGCTAATTAACTAATTGTGAATGCTCTAAAGCTAAAACCTAACCTAACCTTACAAAACATATTAAATATTTTGTTTTGTTTCGTTTTTTTTACATATAGTACATTCCCAGACCGCTGACACCGCGTCAAAACAAATGCATGCGCTCTTCACGTGCGCTTAGTTCACCAGAGCCCTTCGTGCGTAAAATTATTAGGAATACACAAGGAGTTTCCTGATCGATTTTAGTACGATTGGATATTAGAATATTGTTCTTTTAAACTGATAATACACTAGCATAATCAAATGGATTCACTAAACCGTTTATGAGTTATAATAATTCAAATGTTCGAATAAATGTAAATACACTTTACGCAAATTACATACAACTGAAGTCAAGAAAACCGCTGGCATTTTCCTGAAAAATGCAACCAATGGGGATGGAACACATCACGATCACGAGGCAATCACGCATATTTGTTGGTCTCAGCCGTCCGTGAATATACTTTAGTTAGTAGTAGAGTGATTCCACAATTAGTTAGTTACCTAGCTTGCTTGGTCTTGTTCGAACTTCAGAGCGTCTGGTGGAAATTAGGGAACACGGGAAGTGTCTGGCAATAATGCATGTTGGTCTTTAACAGTATTCTCTCAAACATATATAGAAACCAGCCGTCATACTACGACGTAGGTTCGTAGTGTTTTTATGTACCTTTAGCACCTGGTTACCTGTAAAAGAACCCCGCTTTCAAGCTAGCAATTGTGCATACGTTCTTAACCACATATCACACTATTTACTGTCAAAATATTAGCTTTGCTAAAATGACGTAGGTCTGGCGGCTCTGGGATCTTACTCTATTTGTAAAGGGCGATATAAACGTTTAAAGTGTAACATATGTTCGGTCACGACCGCTGGCCGCAGGAGGTGAATTTTAACATTGGTCCGATAGGTATCATTATGTAGGTTGGACCGTTCTGCCTCGCATAGAAGTAGTCCGGATGTTCTACAATTACGGGGGTAACAATGGGGGAGGAAAATGTTCTAATTCTACATTTTGACTATTTTTATGAGATTCTTGATGTTTAAGTGCACTATAAGTGAACCATGTCGGGTCACTTACGCCTGACTCACTTGCGCCTTGGTGTTATTTTTGCGCCTCGACTCCCTTCGCTTAGCTATAGACTAGAGGAGGCATTTGCGCCTCGTTATAGTCGAAGAAACTTCAAATTAAAACAAAACGAGTATCATCATATTATTTTTCTACACCTATTTAATTATATGACAATTATTAGCATTTCTTTTGTTGAAAAACCTATAACTCGCTGTAGTGAATTATCGATTCATAATTCACTGCATCCGGCGAATCACAAATGCCCATTCAAAAATCACTATGTCACTGATCCAATGATATTTTAAATCGACCGCGATCAACTCTTGCTACAGCTGAGAATCAACTCGATGACAGTAACAACCAAGGGTATCGACATATTGTTTGTCTACTCTCTTATGTATATTTGCTGTTTTCAGTACAGTCTATAGAATGGATAAATAGGCAATTCCATCAGAACGGATATATTTCATATCCTATCTAGGATGGATATGAAACCGACCAATCGCAGTTCGTGTATTAAGGACATAGCCAACTATTTGTTTAAAAAAATTCAAGTCAGTGCGTAAGCTGTCAAAGTCACAGCTCGTATATTAAGTACATAGCCAACTATTCGTTTAAAAAAATTCAAGTTAGCGCGTAAGCTGTCAAAGTAAGTGTAGGTGTTAATGTTTAATAAATCTTTTAAAATGGTATAAGTTTTAAACTGGTTGTAGAAAAAGTATACTGTACAACTCGAGTGATCCACTCAATCTTTCAAGTGCGGTATGGCTAATCCTATCCATACCGCACTTGACAGATTGAGGCACTCCGCGTACGGCGTCGTGCTCAAACTTCTTCCTCGTGCGATATGGATATCATCTCCACTCTTGTTGCACAAACAACTATTGTTTACGTTTTCCCCGTCTTACGAGTAGGTGCCGATTAATGCTATCAAGTTTCAGTCTTATTTATTTCTTTAATAAGTGTAGAAAAAGCATAGATTACATTCACGGTTATGGCCATTATTCACTCGGAACCTTTGCGCCGTCATTAGATACGTAGACGCAAATAACCATGGGGCGGAAATGTCCCGATTTTTTTAATAAGGCGCACATGTCCCCTAATCAAGTGAACTTAACCTGAAAACGAAGTTTTTCGAGACATTTAGTTCGAGGCGTAATTTCGTGTGTAGGGGTGGCAAGTCAATACACGGTTTTCAAAAGCGAGAAAAAAAATATTGAAATGACTGTAGATGAGTGTTTTAACGTGTGTATAAAGGGTGTACAGTTGGGTGGTTTTCAGAGTTGTTTGGTGGCGTTAAATTTTTTTTTTAAAGTTACAAAAATCGCTTATTTTGACCCGAATTTTTTTAGGTTTTCTTGGACATTTTAAACAAAAAAGGTCTCCTGTCATGTTTTCGTAAACTGACTGTTTCCAACTTATAAACAATTGAAAGAGCGCGCGTCCGGCTAAAAACCTCTATTTAACGATTAAAAATTTAAGCTTTAGAATGAAAAAATCTGCACTTACTACTCTTCAGAATTTTGTTAATGGATGTTCAAAGATTGTATAGGAATATTGGCGAATTCAAGAAATTCATTTTTTAATACTGCATTTCAACGTTGAAAATGACCGTGTTTGCGTTATTTCAAACATTAAATTTTTTGTCTATTCCTACTATTGAGCTTACTTCTCTTTGATTAACATGGGAATTCTCAACCGTTGCCAGCACCACAGAAAACTCATTTTCTTCGTTCACAACACGTTCTATTCTTTCACTTTTTCTATATTCGACATTTCCAGTTTCCAGAAAACTATCGAGAAGGTTTTCGAGGCTGCTGACATCAGGAATCCTTCATTCAGGATAACGTTGGTGATAAATTCTATTGGCAAGTAAATAATTTCTGTCTGACTCGCCCAAAACAAAAGTCATGTCTACAAGTTCCGCCTTTTTAAAATTCATATTGTACAATTCCAAATATTTTAAATTCAATACAAATTGTAACTAACGACCGATAAGTGTGATAAATTCTCCGTTTTACACGACAGTTCATACCAAACTAAGGTTTCAATGCTTGTCGAATAACGAAAACGGCATGTACAAAAAAACATCACAGTAAAGAACCTGCTAAATATTATTTACTCATTTCAATGGATTGGCTTCATGGCCTCATTTCAAAATTGCAAAAAGACGTGTGTCAATCAAAATGGGCAACACGTCGAACACCTATTATAAATTTTTCTAATGAATTATTTGAGGGAACCTCTTTTTTAAGTTTATTCTTGAATTTGACATTTATTTATAAAACGAAAATGGTTGCAATTAGCCATAGGGTAGTACTTACAAGAAATGTTCGTTTTTCATTTCTACATCACATCGTTGAAAAATATACAGGATGTTCCATTTGAAAAAATTGAGAAAATTCCATTTAAAAAGTTCTTAATTCAAAAATAATTTTTGGCCATCCTGTACAGTTTTAGGAAATGGAAATGATTCAAAAACAATAATTAGATGTCTCGTAATTGGTACTCACATAAGTTTTTCTTAAAACCCATAATTGTGACTGTGGTGATTTTTTTAATATCCATCTGCAGATTGCATTATTTAAAAAAAAATTAATTACATTCAAGTGGTTGAGAGATATTCAACGCTAATATAGGAATGAATATAGAAAGAGGCTTCAAAAAATGTACCGATATACCTAGCATTACATTTAAAAAAGGCACTTGGCTTGGCTCGGTCTGTATGTTCGAAAATAATTTCCAGTTATAGACTTTTTTATCTATTTTACTTGCAATTATTTAAAAAATTTATAGCTGTCGTAGAACTCGAAATATCGAGGTCCGACGCACTATTGCCCCACCCTGTATATTATAACGAGATCTGGAACTGGATTGTAAGTCAGAAACGGTCAATTTACGAAAAAAATGACATGAGACCTTTTTTGTTGAGAATGACCAAAAAATTTTTGCCTTGTCTAACATCAGCATGGACTGAGATTGTATGGAGTAAACTGGACCACGACGGTCAAGGGCAACATCGTTTTTTACGAAGGTTAAACCCTCAGGTAGACAATAAAAAGGACAGAATGCGTCACTCGTATTTTGCAAAAGAAAATACTCTGAGCACCTGCGCTATTCCACATTTTCCGATGAAAAATACATTTGCAGAGTAAAATATGCACTTTAGTGTGAGTTAAGGACACGTATTAATTTTCAGGTCTTTCAAAGTCGAACTGAATTCTACGATGATTCAATATGTTACATTTTTAAAGTATCCTAAGTTTGTCACCATTATGTGAAACAAACACCCTGTAGATTTAAAAATAATTTGAAAATATGCCGCTTTGGTCTCCTACAATTTTTATTTGAGACATTCTTTTTGTTAGTATTAAATATGATAAATAAAGTGCCAGTGCTTAAACCTCATTAATAAGATATAGCTAATGATAGTATTTTTTATGTCAAAATTAAAAACAGGACACGAAAAACTACTTGCCTTGTTTAAAGGGTTATTGATCTTTCCAAATTTGTTTGAGATTCATTATTTTTTTGGCAAAACCAATTTCATACCCATTAATTAACATTAGTGGACGTTTATTTAAGAGGAGTTATCTAGTTTTCCTAAACAGTCATAGCCATTAATAAACAAAAAATTAGTACAGAGGTATTAATTATACCATATGGTTGTAACGGAATTTTTACCTATCTGTCCAATTTACATATTTATTTTAGTTAAATATAAAATATTTGTTATATTTACAATGTTTTGTTCCGTTGAAGACGTGTGTATCTTTTTCATTATGCAACCCATATATAAAAGTTCTATTTGACATTTACTTATGAGTTAATCCATGACACATTTTTTATTTCTTTGTTGAACGCAAATAGTAATCCTTTAATTTATTGTGTAGACAAACAAGTTCAGCTTTTCTGAACCGCACGGTAGCTTTGAAGAAGTGACAATACAAATCACTTTAATTTATTATATTTAATTTACTTCCACATCCACGTAGTGGATTGGAAGTATAGTAATCGCAAAAAAATTTTCAAAAATTTTTATTCGTGAAATAGGTTTAGAATGTCATGAAACGTGTGGATTTTAAATTTGAGCGAAAAAAAATTCTGTCTGTCGGTCTGTCTGTCTGTAACTTTTTTTTGTCCGCACGTTTTCTCCGGAACGGTTTGAGATATTGACTTGAAATTTTGTACACGTATATATTATGACGAGATCTGGAACTGGATTGTTTTTTGAGGGTTGGGGGTTAAATAGGGGAAAATAGGGAAAAATAAGTAAAGCAAGCTTGTAAGAGAACAGACACTTGAAATTTGGTGTATGTACTAGAAGTTAAGGCCTAAGATTTTTTTATAACATCTTTCAACCCCCCACCACCCCTACCCCATTAATGGGGTTGATAAAATGAAGTTGAGATTTTCATTTGAAATTTCGTACACGTATGTATTATAACGACGTCTGAAATTAGATTATATTTTGAGATGATTCCGTTGAAGGGTTGGGGGTTAATTTGGGGTAAATAGGGGAATATAAGTAAAAAAAGTTGGTAAGAGTACAGAAACTTGAAATTCGGTATACGTACTAGAAGCCAAGGAGTCAGATTTTTTTATAATATTTTTCTACCCCCACCACCCCTACTCCAATATGAAAAGGGTTGATTAAATAAAATTGAGATATTCATTTGAAGTTTGGTACACGTATGTATTATGACGACATCTGGAACTAGATTATAATTTGAGATGATTCCGTTGAAGAGTTGGGGGTTAAATAGGGGTAAATAGGGGAAAATAAGTAAAGCAAGCTGGTAAGACCACAGAAACTTGAAATTCGGTGTATGTACTAGAAGCCAAAGCGTCAGATTTTTTTATGAAGTTTGGTACACGTATGTATTATGACGACATCTGGAACTAGATTATGATTTGAGATGATTCCGTTGAAGGGTTGGGGGTTAAATAGGGGTAAATAGGGGAAAATAAGTAATGCAAGCTGGTAAGACTACAGAAACTTTAAATTCGGTGTATATACTAGAAGCCAAGGTCTCAGATTATTTATTTTTCAACCCCCACCACCCCTACTTCATTATTACAAGGGTTGATAAAATAAAATTGGGATATTCATTTGAAATTTGATACACGTATGAATTATAACGACATCTGGAACTAGATTATTCTTTGAGATGATTCCTTTGAAGGGTTCGGGGTTATTTAGGGGTAAATAGGGGGAAATAAGTAAAGCAAGCAGGTATGACTACAGAAACTTGAAATTCGGTGTATGTACAAGAGGCAAAGGCCCCAGATTTTTTGATAATTTATTTCAGCCCCCACCACCCCTACTCCATTATTCAAGGGGTTGATAGAATAAAATTGAGATATTCACATGAAATTTAGTACGCATATGTATCATAACGACATCTGAAACTAGATTATATTTTGACATGATTGCGTTGAAGGAGTGGGGGTAAGTAGAGGTAAATAGGGAAAAATAAGTAAAGCAAGCTGGTAAGAGTATTGCAACTTGAAATTCGATGTATGTCCTAGAAGCCAAGACCTCAAATTTTTTAACAATATGTTTCAACCCTTCCACTACCCTTACTACATTATTAAAGGGGTTGATAAAATAAAATTGAGATATTCACTTGTAATTTGGTAGACGTATGTATTATAACGACATCTGGAACTAGATTATATTTTGGGATGATTCCGTAGAAGGGTTAGGGTTAATAGGAGTGACTAGGGGAAAATAAGTAAATCAAGGTGATAAGAGTACAGAAATTTGGGATTCGGTATATATATTAGAAACCAAGGCCTCAGATTTCTTTCTAATATTTTTCAAACTCCACCACCTCCGCTTCATTATTAATGGGATTGATAACATCAAATTGAGATATTCACTTGAGATTAGTACACGTATGTATTGTAGTGACATCTGATTGTGATGCCTCTATTGAAGGGGTGGGAGGTGAATAGTAGAACATAAGTAGGGTGAATTAAAAACTTCATTTTTAACGTATATGGTAGAAACCAACTCCTCAAACTTTTCTATGACATCTGCCCCAAATATTATTAAAATTCTATGACCAATAATTTCCACATACTAGAGTGCAAATATAGTCAAGATGTTTCCTTTAAAACGACTTGGATGAAGAATCTGGATGTGGAAGTAGTGATTCCTTAGGCAGCGGTTTTTTATTCAACTGAATGTTGAAGTAGACTATGTATAAGCTCGATTGTCTCCTCCAAATAGTATCCTCGTTCCTCTTTTCTTACTCTCTTTTGGGTATTAAGTCACAGAATTTTATTAAAAAATAAGATTATATAAAAAACAATATTTTAAAAAGTTACTTTTTGAAATGTACTAAAAAAATTTTTTTTTTAATTTAAAATTCATGCATCTGAAGATGTATTGGGGGCGGTCAGTTGAGCAAAGTAACGCTGCAATAGTGTTATATGATCGCCCCCAAAGCTTTTGGCTTCCAGACATATGAATTTAAAAACTTTTTTTTTACTTTTTAGCACATTTTTTAAAAATAAAAGTCGGGTAGCACTTATATCAGTTAGTTCCTAAGAGGGCAATTTTAGTCTTGTTTTTTTGTCTAAATAGTAAACATGCGTCCTGGTGAATTTTTAAATTTGCAATCACAGCAGTTAGTTTTGAATTTGTTGGAATATTTTCAAAAGGAAAATGAAAATGGTGGACCTGTATAATCAATAAAAGCTGTTCAGAGGCAAGTGGGTGAAGCTTTAAAAATCGACGAAAAGACTGTAAGAAAAATAGCTAAAAACGACGAAGAAAATGTGGAACATCAAGCTCGGGTTAAGCCGAATCGTAAAAAGTCCAAAACTGAACTACACGATGCTGTAAAATATGAAATAAAAAATGTTATTTACGATATAGTGTCTGATCATAAACATATTTCCTTGGCTATCCTTTTAGAAGAGCTAAAATCTAGAGCAATAGTTACGTAAATACGTAAAAAATGTAGTGTTCTTAGACGAAATGTAGTGGAGGACGATCGGGATGTCTACGATTAAATATTTTAGCAGCCTCTCTGAAGGAACGAACATTATCTCCAACGAGACGAATAATTTCCACTTTTTCTGGAATTGTTAATTTCAAAGGCATTTTGGCGTAAAAATTGACAACTATGGTGTTTACAATAATTGATGTGAGTAGATTGACATTCATAGCAATCTGGATGCTCTAAACTAACCCAAACATCGAATTTTTCTGACTTGCAGTATTTAAAAAAAAATCAATATTTTTAAATGTAAATTCATATTTGAACTTACTTAATTTTTCTGAACGACTTTTCCAAATACATTTTTCCTCTATCTCAATCGCTAATGTTACTTTTGTAAAATTCCCATTTTAAAAAAAATCACAGTTGGCTTTGAAATAGAGATTGAGTAACAGTTCTACCTTCCAAAGGTAGTTCATTATGGGTATTATGTGCTTTAAAAAATATAATATAAATAGCCAAGTTATAGTGGTCGCTTAGTACGAGGTGGGACACATTGTATGCCTTTTTGAGAAAATTCTATTAATGATAAAAAAGATTTAGCTGCAACTATTTAAGTGTATTTATTTCGTATATTTGCTATATCATATTTTTTACTTGAATCCAAAAAAATTCAATATTATAATTTATTTGTTTAACTTAAATTACTATGAATTTACAATAGATGTATTATATATCCTTATAATTCAATTTCCTTTAAATAAATCTAATTAAATACATCGAGTAAATTTTAAAACGTAGCGACGCCACTGAGCATTCGAAAATACCAACGAGCCTACGGCATCTTAGTTCAGACGTTCGATACGCCACACCGGGACTCTTATCACCAGTGGCGGCTCGTGATATTGTCTGCAGAGGAGGCTTGATATTCTGAAAGACAACTGATGTGCAATATGACTACAATTTGTACATTTCCCCACCACCCCTGAGGTATTACAACGGCGCGTTACATTTTTTTGCCGTGGGTTGTTCGCCAGGATACCGATTCACGACTTGAGAGAATAGAACTACTAAAAGAATAGAATGAAAAAGAAATAGAAAATATGATGAGATGAAAAAATCATTCTCATGAAATTCTCGTTTCTACGACTCGAGTATCGGTATCCAAAGGAGTCCTACTATCCCACTTGTAATTAAATTATATAACTTTTAATAAAAATAAAAATAGTTTTGGTAAAAAAATTAAAGTGTTTTTCTACAAACAAAAAATTGTATTCATTATCACTGCCAGGCGTGTAAAATTATAAGTTTTAATAGAAATTAAAATAGTTTTGAGAAAGAAGTTATATAAAAAAAATATCACCGCGGAACTCTATATTATGGAGAATTATAAAAAATATTTCCTAAAAAATAAATAACACAAATCAATATTTTTTTCTAAAATAACAACTACCTATATTAATCTCTGCTTTAAAGCCTGAATATTTTTATAAATGAGTGGTAACCTGCGATTTTTGGAACTAGCAAAATGGTTGATTATTTCATCATAAAATGAATCGCGTTTCCTCAATTCTGACAAAAAACGTTTTTCTATTGAAATAAGCGATACATTTGAAAGGCGGTCTTGACTCATTTTGTTTCTAGTAAAAATGTTTTTATGCGTTTAAGTGCTGAAAATGATCATTCTACAGAAGCTTACCGGAATTGTCTCAAAAAATAGTGGCGTTATTCAAAAAGTTCTCTATTTTGGGTCATAAGTTTTTAAAAAATCTACCAGCTCTTTGAAATTTCCTTTATTGCACGATTCTCGTTTTTCGTCACGTCCTCGGAAAGAATTTTCTTGTGAAGATAACTATATAACGGCATCTATTAACCTCTTTAATATTTCCCTATTCTCACGGACCTTTTCGTTAACATTTTCTATTTCTCTCTTATGTGCAGAATCCAAGAAATTTACAATATTTTGTTTACCAAACATTTCGAATTTAATGCAAGATGAAATGTGCTCCTGAGATTTTTCGTGCCTTTCTAAACCTCGCGACAAATTTTGCAAATTATTAAACCCGGCCCTGCCCCAAATTGAGGATTGATCATTAGTAAATAATAAACATCTCCAACAATATAATTTGTTTCTAACTGTTGATGCCGTTAACCACTCGACTTTTTTATAATTGTTATCACAAAACCCTCTGTTTTGTTTACCACTTTTAAAAACTAACGAAAGCATTGCTGGTGTAGGCCTGGCATTTCTTTTAATTCTTACCTTTTCGTCATAAATAAGAGTAGTAAATCCATTTAATAACAAATAATCCACCACGTCTGGACAACAAGACATGTTGTTGGAAATATTTTCACCTAGAGCACTTATTTCTAGCCCGCCTATCAAATGTTTTATGTATTTATACGTCAAGTTGTTCTTAACCGGCTAAACGCAACTGTCAGACGTCAGTTCGTTTTCTTTGTGAATCACCTGACTCTTGAATGACCTGTGCACATGCGCTATAAAGAACTGAGATCTGAGGCTAGCCTCATACTTGGCTATTCCAAGTGTTGCTATTTTACACATCGCAAAGAAATTCAAGGTCATTCATGTTATAAGTAAATGCGGTAAAGTTGGAAGCTATTTCGTATTAGCCTCCAGCGAACCGCAGTGTTCATTCAGTAAAAGACCGGCCGACCGGGAAATATGCATACAAAGACTATCCGGACTGTAACGTTATAGGTATGTTTGTGGAAAGGAAATGCAAAAATGTTATATATAAACTGAAAATTAATTAATGAATAATAAACAATAAAAAATATTGAAAATTGAGATATACCTAATAGAAATTTCTCAAGATATTACTTTTGAAGATATGGTGGTTTTCCAAGGGGAGGCTCAGCCTCCCCTGACGAGCCGCCACTGCTTATCAGCCAACAGAGTTTAAATGAAATTTGATTTAATTTAGTCATTCTTTTTAAAATAAAAATAGTATTCCATATTATTTCATACTTTGAAAGTTTTGTTTATTTTTTCCTTTTTTTCTTCATGTGCTTGTGCCTGAAGTTTTTTAGTAACTTAATCTATTGTATAGTACCTACGTGTATGATAAATTGATGAATAATAAACACCTATAATATTCAGCGTTAAATCAAACCCGAATATTCCCATGTTGGTGGTAGTTGTTTGGTGGTGGTTATAGATAGTCTAGTTGGGGAGCGGATCTACGAAAAGCGGCGGCCACCTCATATTTCATCTTGACATGCAATATTCAATACAATTCCGATAGCGGTTATTTATTCTGAAGCCATATGGGAGAGCCTGCATAGGTTTCCCTAGACAAGGAGCTCACTAGAAATCGTATATGCAGAGTTTTCCCTCGGGCAAGCCAACGTTTAAAAAACGAAATTTCAGAATTAAATTTAGACCTACTCTATGTGAGTTGTATGACCGTTTTAATCGCTCTTCGCTGTAAATGTCACATCCAGAGGAAAACAAATCAGTTGGAATAAAATAATGGGGCTTTTATTCAGTTAAACAAAACTTATTATTATCATCATCATCAATTGTCATGTACAGTCGTGGTCATAATAAGATTTCCAACCTAAGTGAGTTATTGCAGACGTTTTTTCTGTTTGATTCCAGCTTCTTCTAATAATTTATTTTGGCCCCGCCTGCTCGCAAAAGATTAATGTACGTGGTAGCGTTTTATTTACAAGTTTTTGCAAGGGGCGAATGATCATAAGAAAGTATTAGCAGTAATTCATGTTTTAAAAGCTATTAACCTAATATAGATATATGTAACTTGTACTCGTGTATCTTCCGAATATTATTACTGTAAATGTGCTAATCATAGTTTCTCTCCCAAATTTGAGCTAATTGAGTACTGAACTTGAATGAATATTTATTTGTAGGGAAAGGCATTTCTAATTATTCTTCGTCATAAAAAATAAGTGTATGTAAATTAGTTGAGGAAAAATACAGGGTGAACAATAAAAATATATCCATCTATGACGACCTTGATTTAAAAAATACAAGATTTATGTATTTACATTTTATTTTGTTTTATCACGATAAGTAATAACCGTCCTCGTCTAGAGCGCCAAAGTACACTATCTGTGATTCTCGCTCTCATAGGTCCCGGCCAATTCGTCTTCAAAAATATTAAGTCACTGAATTGTAAGATATGACGTAAGGTAATGTGAACAGCTGAATAAAAAAATATGTTTTGTAACGTGCTTTGCTTGGGTAGCTGGGTAGGAGAAATTATTCCAGTGTTCAAATTAGTAAATAAAATAGCCCAAATATAAATAAATGGTTTATTTCTCATCAATATGTAAATAAAGGCAGTGTCACATAATATACGTTCGTTTTACAAGTTTCCGTGACAACGTAGGGGCGATTCGTCGTGACGTCGATGGTGGTGGTGTCACCGGAAGCCGGCCTGATACAAATAACCATGAGAACCTCATCTCAAGACGCTGAGGAGTTCCTATCGGTTGGTTTATATGTTCTCCGACGTCGCATAAGCAACTTGCCAACGCAAAGGATCCCAGCGCAACACGCTGCAGAATCCAGCGGTCAACTTATATTATGTCCGTCATGGTAACGTCGTAATAGAGTACTATGACTGTTATTAGCCCAGCTCACCACGCTGCAGACCAATGCCAGAAGAGCACTGGTTTGTTTTTAATTTCGTTGTGCTTTTTTGTATTCGAACTCTCCACATGTGACCCACTTTGAGGACGTGTGCAACCTTGGGTCTGTGTGCAGATTTAGGGCACCTATTGGGCACGTATGCATATTCTAGGTCCGTGTGCAAATACTGGACAGGGACAAACGGAAATTTAATAATATGACATGAATTAATGAATGCCTCATTACAGTTTAAGGGTTATTACCTTCATCTAACTACTCCATAATAAAGTGAATTCTTCGCGTTTACTTTATATATTGAAGAAATGTTTCTATCTAGCAAATAATAAAACAGAATATAGGTAACTCTTTGGAAAGTTTATTTGGTTTAATCTATTAACTACTCTTGTGTTGTGGAGATTATAAGATCTTTTTCGTTATGTTTTATTACGCGTGTTTTGGCGTAATTCGCCCAATGAAGCTTATGTACTCCTTTTTAGAACTGCAAGAGCAATTAAATGTCTACATATATTCCGAAATTCTCTAAATTCTACCACCATTGCATAACACTGACGATTTAAATATATGTACTATAACAATTCTGTTTACAACAAAACGAGTGGTGTCCCCCAAAGAAACATTACATACAAATATAGAAATGTGGCCGATGGTTTCTTCCGATTATGGCAGTAACAACAAAAAGACATGATATAAAAAATAATCGTCTATCGACAAATATTAGGAAATAAACCACTGAATAATGTTTATTCAGTGTATTATATATTTATAGACGTTTATTTTTTAAGATGTAATTTTTTTATATTATCACCACGATCAAAAAGATGGCCAAATGTTTACACTTTAGTGTTATTATTACCCTTGTTTTATCTCAATATATACCTATTGGTCAAAAGGTATACACGGATACCTAATTCTGAAATAATATAATTAATACGTTAATGTTTTGTTATATATGACTAGATTTCTATCCTTCATGAGAATGAGAATATGTATTATTTAGCATTTATTAACATTTAGCTAGTTTAATCACTGGAAGCCATAACTAATTTGAAATATTTAAATCACGATATGAATGAACTTGGAACGACTGAGTATGGAGTACCACAAGAAACAGTCTTTGGGCCAATTCTTTTCAACCTATACCACAACAACTTATTTTCATTATCGTCCGATAGTTCACTAATGAGCTTTGCAGGTAATACTGGAATATTTACGCGGTGGAAAATGGCATATACTCATTGACAAGACACCGAAGATTTCAAAAACACAAAAAACTGTTTGCTAGCAAAGCGTAAAGCAAGGGGTACAGTACCTCAATGCTTAGTGTTTTTAGCTTGCAAACTGGGACACCTATCGAAGCGAATTCGAACCCAGTTTACTGCGAAATAATTTTTTTTATAAAATTATCTCCAAGGAGTGGCTCCGACTATTTGATTTTATCAATATTTGTTAACGTGGCCCCTAACATGTCAGGAAATAAGATAAATCAATAGTTCCGTTGTTACAATTAAAATGTTTATTAACTTTCGATTAGAAATATTAGATGTCAAGTATTTACAGTACTCCTAAGATACTTGCGAAGATGCAAGGTCTGTGATTTTTTTACGTATTTGAATTTTTACAAATCCAGTTATTTGATTTTATTTAATTTTTGTTCTTTCCTTCCAGGTAAGTGCTAACTTAAATTGACCAAAAAGAGCTTTGATGTAGGTAAGTACATTACTTTTAAAATTGAGAAATTCTTGTTACACATTACTAATTTTTATCACAAATCATATTGGCATAAATTACCTAAGAATTATGATTAACTGGAATTTAATGAAAATAGTTGGACTAATCCTTTGATAATCTTTATCGTTTAAATAAACGCATTAGTCATACTTAAAATACATTCGACACAATGCTATGATTTAGAAGTTCTAACATTATGTGTGGACTGACTTACTTGCGAAAAAATTAAATCTGTACATAGAAACCTACTCATAATCTGAGCTAGCTCCTAGACTACTGTTGTTTTTTAGATTTATCTCAAACAAACAAAACAACAGTACCAAATCTTGCAAAAAATCTCCCAGGCAATTTAACTTTCCAAAATAAAAATATAATCCTAAATAGCTGCTATCATCCTTTACGTCAGACTAAACGCTGGACTTTGAATTATTACTATGATCGATATTATCAAAGATTGATTGCGTTTTCCCCTTCATATGGTCTCTTTTTTACCCCTTTTATATTTATATCTGGCATTCGATTCTTGTTACTTTTATTTTAGCAATGCGGTCATGACCCCTTGACGTCGTGACCAATTTATGTTTTTATGGGGATTTGCAAAGGGCAGCGGATTTATTACAGGTCACATGTACTGTTATACGTCATTCGTATAATTTTGCAACGCTGGCATTCAACATGCCTGGATAATGCCCGGTTACACTTATACCGGTTGGGCACATCATAAATATATGTTAATATTCACTGAAAAATACATACATTTTTCCAATACCGTTTTTCAATGTAATTTCATTTAAATTTTATTCCGATGGAAATAGGGCAAGTTGAAAAGAATATTTTAACCATTTATGTGAACGCATAGTGTTAAAGTGTCGCCTTCCGTCTTTATTTAAAGCAGCAGTCGAGCGCTCTCTTTATGTGTAATAAATAAATATTGCTGTATTGTTATTTTATTCTCGAAAAATTTAGTCCAACCGGAATATCATATAGTTCGCTACATATATTTAAGGCACATAAAGAGAGCCATAAAAACCGACCATAAATCGCCGTCTCGTTAGGAAAAGGGATGTCTCACAGAGCCGTACTTTAAATTTTGGTGCACGATAACAGTAGAAATTTGGAAGCACTGTCTTTGGTAAATAAATATAGTTATTTGGTACAATAATAAATTTAAAAATTTTGCTCTCTTTTTCTTATGTCAAGAAGGAATAATATCTTATATATTTGTGGACCGTTCAAAAATTCGGTATTCCATGATACACTGACAATATTAAGTTCGACTCTGTCGAGGGTAGGGCTTACATACCTGCTATAAACCGTTACATCCTAAAATAATTTCGGTAGGAGAGAGTCTCATAACTATATCAAAATGAATTTCCACAAATATATAGCATGCCCGGCCCTCCCATCTATACGTAAGCGGCAGAGTTTTGAGGTTTTTTATGTGCCTTAGGTATATGTAGAGAACTTATACCATTCTGATTTAGTTGAGGAAATGAAGCATTTAACCCCAACATGAGAGTCCGCCCCACCTGATTTTTATGTGAGATGGTGCGAAATGTTCCTAAAGATGTATTGAACAAATTCAGGGTCATGGGAACTGGTGCTTTTTCGATATCCGGTCGTAAACTGGGACAGAGGTTCGCTATTTCCGGTCACCAACAAGAAATTTTTAAGTTGAAAAAAAAAATTATTGAATTTGAATTTTTGACAATTCTAAGCATTTTTTGACTCTTAACATTTTTTACCTATCCTCACTATTCTCGAGATATAAGCGTTTAACAAAAACGTTCGATAGTTTGTATTTAGGCTATTATTTCAAGGAACTAGTATTGTGAGCGCTTGTCATGAACTAAAACATGTGCACTTCATATTTTGTATGATTGTAAGCATTTTTTGACTCTTGATATTTTTTTACCTAACCTCACTCTTCTTGAGATATAAGCGTTTAAAAAGAAAACGTGTATTTGGGCTTTTCTTTCAAAGAACTATTTTGGGTGCTTATTATGAACTAACGAATTGTGGAATTTATATTTTGGACAACTTTAAGCATTTTTCGATTCTTGACATTTCTTGCCTAACCTCACTCTTCTCGAGATATAAGCGTTTAAAAGAAAAAAAAAAGTGTATTTAATTTCTATGTTTTCTAAAAACTAAATATTCTTGATCATTTATTGTGAATTGAAGCATGTGTAATTTATATTTTGAGCAATTCTAAGCATTTTTGAAAAAAAATAAGCTTAAATATACGTTCTCTTTATTTTTAAATGCCTATATATACCTCGAGAAGAGAAGAGTGTGGTTAGGAAAAAAATGTCAGGAGTCAAAAAAATGCTTAGAATTGTCCAAAATATACAGTCCACATGTTTTAATCCATAATAAACACCCATGAGCAATTGTAAACACTAATTTTTTGAAAAAACAAGCTTAAATATACGTTGCCTTTATTTTTAAATGCCTATATATACCTCGAGAAGACTGTGGTTAGGAAAAAAATATCAGGAGACAAAAAAATGCTTAGAATTGTCCAAAATATATAGTCTACATGTTTTAATTCATAATAAACACCCATAAGTAATTTTAAACACTAATTTTTTGAAAAAACAAGCTTAAATATGCGTTTTCTTTATTTTTAAATGCCTATATATACCTCGAGAAGACTGTGATTAGGAAAAAAATGCCAGGAGTCAAAAAATGCTTAGAATTGTCCAAAATATATAGTCCACATGTTTTAATTCATAATAAACACCCATAAGTAATTGTAAACACTATTTTTTTGAAAAAAAACAGCTTATATATACGTTTTCTTTATTTTTAAATGCGTATATATATCTCGAGAAGAGTGTGGTTAGTAAAAAGTGTCAGGAGTCAAAGAAATGCTTAGAATTGTCCAAAATATATAGTCCACATGTTTTAAATCATAATAAACACCCATAGGTAATTGTAAACACTAATTTTTTGAAAAAAACAAGCTTAAATATACGTTTTCTTTATTTTTAAATGCCTATATATGCATCGAGAAGAGCGCGGTTAGGAAAAAAATGTCAGGAGTCAAAAAAATGCTTAGAATTGTCCGAAATATATAGTCCACACGTTTTAATTCATAATAAACTCCCACAAGTAATTGTAAACACTAATTTTTTGAAAAAAACAAGCTTAAGTATACGTTTTCTTTATTTTTAAATGCCTATATATACCTCGAGAAGAGTGTGGTCAGGAAAAAAATGTCAGGAGTCAAAAAAATGCTTAGAATTGTCCAAAATATATAGTCCACATGTTTTAATACATAATAAACACCCATAAGTAATTGTAAACACTAATTTCTTGAAAAAACAAGCTTAAATATACGTTTTCTTTATTTTTAAATGCCTATATATACCTCGAGAAGAGTGTGGTTAAGAAAAAAATGTCAGGAGTCAAAAAAATGCTTAGAATTGTCCAAAAATATATAGTCCACATGTTTTAATTTAAAATAAACACCCATAAATAATCGTAAACACTAATTTTTTGAAAAGAACAAGCTTAAATATACGTTTTTAAATGCCTATACCTCGAGAAGAGTGTGGTTAGGAAAAAATGTTAAGAGTCAAAAAATTGTCCAAAATATATAGTCCACATGTTTTAATTCACAATAAACGCCCATAAACAATCGTAGGTAAACACTAATTTTAAAAAAAAACAAGCTTAAATATACGTTTTATTTATTTTTAAATGCCTGTATCTCGAGAAGGGTGCGGTTAAGAAAAAAAGTCGCGTGAAAAAAATGCTTAGAATTGTCCAAAATATATAGTCCACATGTTTTAATTCATAATAAACACCCATAAATAATCGTAAACACTAATTCTTTGAAAAGAACAAGCTTAAATATACGTTTTTAAATGCCTATATCTCGAGAAGGGTGAGGTTAGGTAACAAATGTCAAGAGTCAAAAAATGCTTAGAATTGCTCAAAATATAGAGTCCACACGTTTCAATTTATGTTAATAATCACTAATACTACTTTTAGGAAATGTAGACATTAAATACACTTTCTTTCCTTTTAAACGCTTATATCTCGAGAATGGTGAGGTTAGGTAAAAAATGTCAAGAGTCAAAAATGCTTATAATTGTCCTAAATATAAAATCCAATGGTTTTTTTCATCTTAAAAAAAATTGTTGGTGACCGGAAATTACGAACTTCCTTCCCAGTTTACGACCGGAAATCGAAATACCGCTGCCTAAAAAGAAATTTTTTAACCCACGAAATGAGATGTCTCTCTCTCCCATTACCCCTCCCAAAGCCATTTTGCAAAAACATTGCGACTACTAATTTATAGACGTCAAATCCTTTATTTCCTTGATCTACAAGTCCGGTATCTATTTATTGAAAAAATGTATGAAAGGACTTTTTTTAAATATAAAATAACTTGTCACGTTTCACTAGGAGGCAAGAGACTGTTTGGATTCACCAGTGGCACTCGGTCAATCTTATACAAATTTCCACGTCAAGTTGACAAAACCTCTGGCTGCAGTATTATATATTACTTCTAATTATCAACATATGCAGGATCTGCGTAAACAATGAAAGTGCCCCATTATTTTTGTATTTAAAAAAAATCGTCTTTTTTTTTCATAAATAGACACCGGACTTGGCGATTTTAATTGATTTCAAATATATTTGGAGAAGTCACATTTCCTCATTTGTAGCATTTGAAAAATCTACATTAATAATTTCAGTTTCAATACAGTAAATTAACCCATTAAT
The DNA here is from genome assembly GCA_963583905.1 of Stenurella melanura. Lineage (NCBI taxonomy): Eukaryota > Metazoa > Arthropoda > Insecta > Coleoptera > Cerambycidae > Stenurella > Stenurella melanura. Next base: position 16,682,360 of record OY757311.1, on the reverse strand, counting down.
TCGTTTGTTTGATAGGCAACCACTCGTACTTCAAGGGGCATAGTGGGTTGCATATCTGAAATTCTTAACGGGGAAAGAAAGCGTGCTTTCTTTTGTGTATAATATTTTAAGTTAGAGGTGTTACTCACATGTTCTTGTAGTTGGGATATTACACAATGGTGTAATTCAGTCTTTAAATGCAAGGCCCTTTGTTGGCGCATTTTTATTGGCTAGAGAAAGAGTTCTCTAGATGCTCAAGTTGGCAACACTGAGAACGGTAGGAGATTTTGGTCTGATTTTCGTTCTTCGACAGCGACGAGATAGCGGAATGGCGGCGGTCCCGGTTTTGTAGTGAAGAATTTGGGTTTTACATCACTGACACTGAAAAGGGATTTGATTTGATGTACCCAGTGTTTCTTTACCGTCCTGCCAGAAGCATTTTGTAAGTTCCAGGAAGGAATTCTGTTGCTTGTCGTAATCCGATCGCCACGTGTTTCGTGAAGGTTATGCAATACTCTCTATAAGAGGTAGGCTTTTTATTTTACTTAGCTTGGTGTTTTATTTAGTTCTTATTTATTGTAATTATTACAGAGTGTTTGGTATAAGCCCATGTTTGGTATAAGCCCATGTTTGGTATAAGCATATGTTTGGTACAAGTGTATGTTTGGAGGGACTGGCCCTTTGAGAATAAGTCATGTTTGGAGAGGCTTACATTTGGGATGAGCACAGGTTTGGTGCTGTAATTTTGGTTGTGTAAGGGGACCCAGTAGTTGGAGGAGTAATAGGAGGAAGTCTATTACTCAGATATTTGGTTTTGGGTTACGCTGACACTTTGAGAAGTTTAGGACTGGCAGAGTCGTTCGCAGCAGTCTCCCGGAGATTCAGGTAGCAACTTGATGCAACACGGAACTGCAGTTGCAGCCAACGTCGAGAGAAATGGTGACAAGTCACACTGCAGTCGTCACAGGAAATGCCAAGGCCTTAACCAGGTTTTTTTGTTCATTTTAGTTAAATATTCTAAAGAAAATATTATAGTTTAATTCAGTGGTTTTAGTTCATATGTTGAAGTAAGTAATAACACAATCTTGCAACTATAAATCAAGCTCTAAGTTATGTGTATAGAATGATAATATATTTAAGAGTTTTGCTGTAAAACACCCATGGTACCGTGAGATGTTAATTCACCTACTATTGTGTCACGCATATAATATTTAATTCATGGTAAATCTTTAATTCATGGTTGTAAGTTATAACTCATAGTTGTTGTATATTGGCAAACTCGTAGTTGCAAGAAAGTCTCAGTCAAGGATTTGAGTTTGAGTTCAAATCAAGTTTTTATCAACGGCACAGAATATTTTTAATACGCATAAACCACAATTAGGTAAAGTTTTTTATTCTTTTTATTGTTGTATGTCTCACGTGTGTTCTAATAAATGTCTTAATGTCTACATGTTCTTATTATTTGCACTGATACTCCTGATATTTGCTTAAATTTTGAGATTTGAGAGTAAAGTAGAGTTTAAATATCACAGATATATTTTGAGTATTCCATCGCATGGTTGCTAATAACTTAATTTTGTTCCGAGCTGGCAAAATTATTTAAATCTTATTACGTAATATACAGCCGGTGGCGCCCTCTTGAGTGTCCACACACAATCCTAACCCACGGCCTATGCTCTCCACCAAAATTCGGCTGTCGTTCGCAACGGAATAGCATGTTTTAATATTTAGGTATCAAAATATGTTACACCAAAAGTGACGCAACAACGTGGAGGCTCGATTGTTACACCAAAAGTACACTTAGAGTAATAAAGTTTCATATTTTAATAAGAGCCGAGTGTGGACACAATAATTTTTGGTTTTGTTTAAGTAATTTAGTAGTAATTAATTTAATTTTAATCAAATATCAGGGACGTGTGTAGACATTAGCATTTCTATTTTATTTCATGCAGGAATACAGTTCCTATTTATAAAGTTTTTGTGAGATGTACGATAAAACACTGGCATTTCTTTAGACTCCGGCGATTGATTTGCGACGTTGCCACTTTTAATAAAAATAGACTACATTTTCCGAAAAAGTACTGGTTACGAAATTAAAACTGCATAGTGTTAGAAAATATTTCAGATTTTGAGGGGAATTATTAAATCAATATACAGGGTGGAAAAGAATATTTCCAAAATTTGTGATTGAATTTATTGATGATAATTCTTGCTGCAGTTTTAAGTTTGGTGTTTGCTGCATTTAATAGCAATTGTATATTTTACTATACAGGGTGTAGTAGTAAGTAAGTAAGTGTTGGGACTTAGAGTTTTTGGAACATTTTGCTATTTTAAGCAGCGGACTTGTGTGTTTGTTTACTACCTGCATTTGTGATTGTTATTGCTCTTTACATTAACGTTTAATTTAGTTAGAAATTTGCATTTTTTAAATTTTTTTTGATCATGGAAGATACTTTTAAATCTAATCATTTATTGCTTGAGGAGTTGGAATATGAGTTGAACATCAGAAATGTTTATTCCAATAGAAATCAACAAGATAAGAGGAAAATTTTAAGTAGATTGTTGGAAAAAGAACGTGATAGGCCGGGTCGTCTTATCAATTTAGATACCTATAAACTTGATTTCAATGCTGAGCAGCAAGCTGTGAATGCTACATTAGATTCGATCAAAAGTTTAATTGCTGATTTCGAGGGCACTTCCTCTGATTCTTTGTTCAAGAGAATAAAGTCTCGTATTGCTCATGTTACCGGTCGTGTTCAACGCATTATTGTAGAAGGTGATGACGCGGAAACCGCAAATACTTTTAGAAATGAATCCTATGCAACGTGTATAGAATTAGAGGCCGATTTACATGAACGAGTAACAGCTATGGTTCCGAATGATCACTTGAATCAAACTGTGCACAGTCAGGTTGTTCACGTGCCCACTCCTGTAGTGACGTGTGCGAGCAAAACTATTCCAATTTCTCAGTGGGGAGTAAAATTTAATGGGGATCCTAAGAGTGTTTATTCTTTCATTGAGCGTGTTAATGAGTTAGCGCAGGCGCGTAAGGTTGATGAACAAGAACTATTCAATGCCGCGGTAGAACTTTTTGTGGGAGATGCTTTTGTTTGGTATCGCAGCATTAAGACTAGTGTAGATAGTTGGGCCTCTTTAGTTTCTTTGATAAAGAAAGACTTTTTACCACCCAACGCGGAAGATGAAATTTGGGAACAAATTAAAAGTCGTAAGCAAAAGAAGCATGAAAAGGTAACCATATTCTTTGCGCAAATGGAAAATTTGTATAGTCGACTTAGTCATGCTCCTAGTGAAGTCACGAAAGTTAAGCACATTCGGAATAATTTATTACCGGAATATTTAGGTCAATTAGCTTTATGTGAGGCAGATACAGTTGCTAAATTGTTTGGTTTATGCAAAAAATTAGAGGAAGCTGCTTACTTAAAGTCTAGGCATAGTTATGTACCGCAGATTTCTAACTTGTCAGTTGAAGACTCACCTTCAGTTAGTCGATGTTGTTGTTCGTGTAATGCTAAACAGAATGTAAGGAGTAATAGTCATTTTGGTCATGTAGGGAGTACGACTCCTAAGGTTGAACAGGTTGTTGCCAAAGTAGAGCAGGTAGTCGCAAGTACTTCAGGAAACGGGAATAGCGCCAATAATCTCAGTACTTCAGCACAGGCTCGGAGTAGTAAAATTTGTTGGAATTGTGGTAAGTCGAACCACACTTTTTCGTCTTGCAAAGCTAGAAGGAAAATATTTTGTTTTCGTTGTGGTGCGCCTAATGTTAGGTTAGCTAATTGCAAGAAGTGTTCCAAGAAACCAGTAAGGGAGGTGTGTTCTGGCCGCCACACTGTTCCCAGTGAGTTGGCCAAACGGAAGTTTTCGTATTTTAGTAAGAGAGAGTGGCAGTCTTGGCTCTCATATGTTAGGAATTTTTATAAGTTTTCGGGTAAGACAGACTTGCAGGGGCAAGCTGCGCCATTGTTTGTTAAGAAAGGTACTGATAACAGGCCTTACGTTTCAGTAAAATTATATGGTAGGGACATAGTGGCTTTACTTGATTCGGGAGCAAATGCTTCTATTATTGGTTCAGGTGGCCTTGAGTTATTGAGACAATTGAACTTAGAGATCAATCCGTCTCATACTCAAAGTGTGTTTGTTGCGAATGGGAATCAGCAAACAGTAACAGGTTTGGTTGATTTGCCCATATGTATAGGAAATGTCTGTCAAATTGTGAAAGCTTTAGTAGTGCCTTCTTTGCCTCAGTCTTTTATTTTTGGTAGCGACTTTGCGAAGCAGTTTGAAATTATGGTAGATTTCAAAGCAGACCACTGGTATGTGCAAAGCACATTGGGTCATGCTAATGTTGAGTTAACTCAAAGTTCGGGAAATGTTGACAAGGTTTATGATTTGATGACACTTGAGGAGCTTAGTGTTCATCAGCGGAGAAAAGCTGATGAAGTTATTAAATCTTTTGAGGAAGTTAGTAGTGAGACCACATTGGGGCACACTAACAAAATAACTCTAACAATTGACACTGGAGATGCTAAGCCATTTAAGAAGAAACAGTATCACATGTCTCCGTACATGATGGAAATATTAAATTCTGAGTTAGATGACATGCTTAAGTTAGGTGTTGTGGAACCTTCTCACAGCCCTTGGAGCTCTCCTGTGCTCCTGGTCAAAAAAAGTTGTGGAGAGTATCGTTTTTGTTTTGATGGTCGTCCTCTCAACGAGATAACCAAGCATGATTCCTACCCTCTGCCGAATATCGACAGAATACTTAATCTGCTGCGTGATGCTAAGTACATCTCGTCAATAGACTTGAGGAAAGCTTTTTGGCAAGTTCCATTGGATGAGTCATCCAAGGAAAAGACAGCATTTAGTGTAGCTGGTAGAGGTCTATTTCATTTTACGGTCATGCCATTTGGTTTGTGTAATGCTAGTCAAACACAGCAAAGATTGGTTGACGCAATCTTCGGTCCCAAGTATGAGCCTAAGATCTTTGCATACTTGGATGATGTGATCATTACGAGTTCCACCTTTGAGGAACATGTTCAGTTGCTTTCAGAAGTGAGAGACCTTTTGAAAGAGGCCAATCTCACTATTAATCTGAAAAAGTGCGAATTTTTCAAGACGTCCTTGAAATTTCTAGGTTTTGTCGTGGGCTCAAATGGTCTAAGTACAGATCCTGATAAGGTTTCTTCTATGGTGAACTATCCTCGTCCTACGAATGTAACAGAAGTCAAAAGATTTCTTGGTCTTTGTTCATGGTACAGGAGATTCATAAGCAACTTTTCTACCTTGGTAGCTCCCTTGAGTGATCTCACGAAGGGAAAGAAGAAGAAACAGCCTATCTCATGGTCTGCAGAAGCAGAAACATCTTTTCTAAAAATCAAGGAAGCATTGGTTTCCGCCCCTATATTGTCGCAACCTGATTTCTCTAAACCTTTCACGATTCAGAGTGATGCGAGTGATACGGGGATAGGTGGTGTTCTGACACAATTTTTGGATGGTGAGGAAAGAGTTATTGCTTATGCAAGCAGATCGTTGTCTCGAGCGGAGAGAAACTATTCAGTGACACAGCGAGAATGTTTGAGTGTTTTGTTTTGTACCGAGAAATTCAGGCCTTATGTCGAAGGAACTCGATTCACAGTGGTCACTGATCATCATTCGCTGCTATGGTTGAACAACTTAAAGAATCCGACGGGAAAATTGGCACGTTGGGCAGTTCGACTGCGCCAACATACTTTTGATATGGTTCATCGAAAAGGTTCTTGCAATGTAGTTCCAGATGCACTGTCTCGCATTCCTCCGGCCGAACCGGAAGTTCTTTTGTTAGAAATTTCTTTGGAAAATTTGGATGATTGGTATCGATCCATGCGTGAAAATATTTCTTCTTTTCCAAAGCGTTATCCTCAATGGAAAGTAGTAAATGGTTTAGTCTATAAGCTCATTCCATCTCGTGTATCGGTGCAGACAAATCTTACGGAGTGGAAGTTACTTGTTCCGAAGGGACAAAGGCAGCAAATCATGAGTTCATGCCATGATCCTGCAGTTTGTGCACATTTTGGGTTCTTCAAGACATTGGCTCGTCTGCAAGAACATTATTACTGGCCAAAAATGCGCCAGGACGTCATGAAGTATGTTCGAAAGTGTCAAGTTTGTGCTTCTCAGAAGATAGCAAACACGGCTAGAATGGGACTTATGGGTGGCGAAAAATCTGCAAGTTATCCTTGGCAGATAGTGTCTGTTGATATTATGGGCCCATTCCCACGATCTTCGAAGGGGAACACTCATTTACTTGTGGTAGGTGACTGGTTCACGAAGTACACATTAGTTTGTCCTATGCGTAAGGCTACCGCTCAAAACGTGGTTAAGTTTATGGAGAATGAAGTTTTTCTTGTCTTTGGTGTACCTCAATTCATTTTATGTGATAATGGAAAACAGTTTGCAGGCTCTGAGTTTAAGAAACTGGCAAAAGAGTATCAGGTACAAAAGATTTGGTTCAGTGCACGTTATTCTCCGCAGTGCAATTTTGTTGAGCGCAACAATAAGACAGTTGGTACTGCCATTAGGTGCTACATAAAAGAGCACAAGAATTGGGACAAAGAAATTCATAAGATAAGGCAGGCTATTAACACTGCAAAGCATGAGGTGACAGGGTTCACCCCGTCCTTTTTGAATTTTGGTAGACATGTTCCTATTTCAGGAAATTATTATGGAGAGGTAGTCTCCACTGACGATGTTGAGATATCGCCAGGTGATAGGCAAGGCTATGCTTCAGAGTTGAAGTGCCTTGTAGATGTTTTTAAGGAAGTTCGTAAAAGACTTCATGTTGCGTATCAGCGCAATAGTAGGGTTTACAATCTCCGTAAGAGAGACGTTTCGTTTAAGGAAGGCGACCTTGTTTGGCGCAAAAATAAAGTTCTCTCGGACGCGGCGATTGGGTTTTCTAGGAAGTTAGCTCCTAAGTATGTACTGTGTACGGTACGTAAGAAGGTTTCGCGTGTAGTGTATGCCCTCACCAATGTTGATGGAACTGACGCTGGTGAATGGCACGTTAAGGACCTAAAGGCTCACTTTGGTTCAAATTCTGAGATTTCGGTGGGCTAAGATGTCTCACATCAGGCTTCAAATTGGGAGTCTGAATTTTGAATTGTGTGTTGTAGATAGATTATTTGGTTATGAGATCATTTTGATTTGTATTGTTGTGTAGTGTTCATCTGATCAGTTTGTTATAGTTCCGATAGTGTGACCAGTCTCGTGATTTTGAGTTTCCCTTGGATGAGACTTTCCCGATTATGATTTTACCGATTATGACTTTTACCGATTATGACTTTCACTGATTTTGATTCCTTATGGACGTGTGGTACACGCAGTTACCAAAGTATCCTAGCAATTCATGTCATTTGAGCTTTCCGTTGTAACACCTGTGGTCACTGGCAGATGTAACGTCAAAAAAGAAAAGAATCTTTTTTTTGAGTTTTAAGTTTTTAGTTAAGATTTTTTCTTTTTTATTTTTGGAAGGGGGTGGTGTAGCATTTGAAAAATCTACATTAATAATTTCAGTTTCAATACAGTAAATTAACCCATTAATTCGTTTGTTTGATAGGCAACCACTCGTACTTCAAGGGGCATAGTGGGTTGCATATCTGAAATTCTTAACGGGGAAAGAAAGCGTGCTTTCTTTTGTGTATAATATTTTAAGTTAGAGGTGTTACTCACATGTTCTTGTAGTTGGGATATTACACAATGGTGTAATTCAGTCTTTAAATGCAAGGCCCTTTGTTGGCGCATTTTTATTGGCTAGAGAAAGAGTTCTCTAGATGCTCAAGTTGGCAACACTGAGAACGGTAGGAGATTTTGGTCTGATTTTCGTTCTTCGACAGCGACGAGATAGCGGAATGGCGGCGGTCCCGGTTTTGTAGTGAAGAATTTGGGTTTTACATCACTGACACTGAAAAGGGATTTGATTTGATGTACCCAGTGTTTCTTTACCGTCCTGCCAGAAGCATTTTGTAAGTTCCAGGAAGGAATTCTGTTGCTTGTCGTAATCCGATCGCCACGTGTTTCGTGAAGGTTATGCAATACTCTCTATAAGAGGTAGGCTTTTTATTTTACTTAGCTTGGTGTTTTATTTAGTTCTTATTTATTGTAATTATTACAGAGTGTTTGGTATAAGCCCATGTTTGGTATAAGCCCATGTTTGGTATAAGCATATGTTTGGTACAAGTGTATGTTTGGAGGGACTGGCCCTTTGAGAATAAGTCATGTTTGGAGAGGCTTACATTTGGGATGAGCACAGGTTTGGTGCTGTAATTTTGGTTGTGTAAGGGGACCCAGTAGTTGGAGGAGTAATAGGAGGAAGTCTATTACTCAGATATTTGGTTTTGGGTTACGCTGACACTTTGAGAAGTTTAGGACTGGCAGAGTCGTTCGCAGCAGTCTCCCGGAGATTCAGGTAGCAACTTGATGCAACACGGAACTGCAGTTGCAGCCAACGTCGAGAGAAATGGTGACAAGTCACACTGCAGTCGTCACAGGAAATGCCAAGGCCTTAACCAGGTTTTTTTGTTCATTTTAGTTAAATATTCTAAAGAAAATATTATAGTTTAATTCAGTGGTTTTAGTTCATATGTTGAAGTAAGTAATAACACAATCTTGCAACTATAAATCAAGCTCTAAGTTATGTGTATAGAATGATAATATATTTAAGAGTTTTGCTGTAAAACACCCATGGTACCGTGAGATGTTAATTCACCTACTATTGTGTCACGCATATAATATTTAATTCATGGTAAATCTTTAATTCATGGTTGTAAGTTATAACTCATAGTTGTTGTATATTGGCAAACTCGTAGTTGCAAGAAAGTCTCAGTCAAGGATTTGAGTTTGAGTTCAAATCAAGTTTTTATCAACGGCACAGAATATTTTTAATACGCATAAACCACAATTAGGTAAAGTTTTTTATTCTTTTTATTGTTGTATGTCTCACGTGTGTTCTAATAAATGTCTAATGTCTACATGTTCTTATTATTTGCACTGATACTCCTGATATTTGCTTAAATTTTGAGATTTGAGAGTAAAGTAGAGTTTAAATATCACAGATATATTTTGAGTATTCCATCGCATGGTTGCTAATAACTTAATTTTGTTCCGAGCTGGCAAAATTATTTAAATCTTATTACGTAATATACAGCCGGTGGCGCCCTCTTGAGTGTCCACACACAATCCTAACCCACGGCCTATGCTCTCCACCAAAATTCGGCTGTCGTTCGCAACGGAATAGCATGTTTTAATATTTAGGTATCAAAATATGTTACACATTTTATGTTTTTGTAGAGAGGAAAGATATTTTTTGGATAGAGTGTACTTGACGGTATTTTTTTACAGAGAATACGTTTTTGTGGGCTTTGTATTTCAGAAACTAGATTTCTTTATTTAACAATTTGCTTTATTTTAAAACAGGAGTGATTCAATCCGTTTAAAACTTGTAACTTATTTACAAGATTGATTTAAATCAAAGAAAAGTTCTTGTTCCCTTTTAACAAATGAAAAGTAGAGGTTGATTCATTAAACTCTGTAAACTGATAGAGAAAAGTTCTTCACAAAGGTCAACAGAACTAAACTTGGATACCGTTATTCTTGTTGGCAGAAACCTACGCTTTTGATTGAACTAAATAAAATAAAAATGTTGTTTCGCCTTTTTCGTAAACTGGTTAAGTGTTACATCAGCTGAGATCATAGACATTTAGTTTAATAACATATTGCACCAGCATATATTTATTTATATAAAATTACTAGAAAATTACCAGGATTCATTAAAGATCATAAATTGACCCAAACTTAGGCAATCATATTAGAACTGCCATTTTGAATGTTCAAATTATTTTCATAATTTTCTTTAGGGTTTTAGATTAATTTGTGTATCTATCTAGATATAAACAAGTTTCTAGTAAGTTTCTACCGACATTATGTAACAACACCCTTTCGTGACATGGACAAGGAAGTTAATATTTCTCGCTCCTAAATTATAAACTTCTCGCAAGAATTAGAAACTGATTATTATTATGTATTTAAAACACGTATGTGTTTGAGATCACATCTGTGTTTGGATTTGAGATTATACCTATTCTATCTAGCTTTATCATAAGACATTTTTGAACGAAACGTCTTATATTATGAGTGGCTTTATATTTTTCTGAAGAGCTTCAGAATAAGGATGAAAAACGTTTCAAAGGCTAAAAAGTAAGCTATTTCCAAGAGACTGAACCATAGATAACGAATCTTTCATGAAAATGTATTCCATTAGAATGAAAAAAAAAAAAAATTTAAAGACAAGGTATGTAAATACATTCAGTTTTGGGCTTTTCTGGTCTCTTACACAACCAGATGTAGATTGTCAGAGGAATACAAAGGTTTATTTTCAGTAGATTTTAATTCGTTATTGAAAAGGACTTTTGTTCTCATTTTTAACCGAATCTTCATGGCCGTAAGGGGTTATGTAGATACTAGTTTACTGTGCATGACCATGTGTTACAGTGTTACAATGAGAAATTGTCAAACAAGAGATAGATAAATTCGTTTTATAATTTTAATTACTAGCATACGCAGAATGCAGGTTATCGATATAATGCAAATATTGGAAATTAGTATTTTTAAAGATATAGTTTTTCTTTTTAGTTCTCATATCTGTTTCTGCTGTTTGCCAAATTCTTTAAAGAACATATTTTATTACAATCATAAGCGAAAAAAAATAGTTCGTTTTTAAACATACCGAGATAATTTAAGTATATAAAAGAAAATGCAATCTACCATTTAATTTTGAAGTTGTCATATGAATAATCAAACATACATAAGGACTCTTGATAAGTGATGCTATAGCATCGTGTATAACGTGAATTAATACCAACATAATCAATTATATAAATAGTGCCCCACGTTAGGCGCCAAATAAAATGAACTCGAGGTAAAAATCCACGCTCACAGTATGTTATCATTATCTGTTTGTTCACATCTATTGTATTTCACTTAAGGTCATGTTAATAATTTTAATGTCTGAGTTACCACAGTATATGTAAAACATGTTTTGGTGATGGATAAAGAGGTATAAGTACACGAGACAAGAGTCGTACATTCTAGCAAGGTTTATCCGTTACTAAAATGGATAAGAATATCAATCGGCAATAATTTTTCATCTAATCGAAACAAATATGTGAGTTTTTTTAAACCAAAACCAAGACTATCATTTTCAATAGCATTATTTAAAAGATCCCAAAATAATTATTTTCCATGTTCTCAATGAGGTCCATTGCTTTTAATCCATTTCCGTGCTTGTTTTCTTACTTCAACCATAGTCGTCCATTTCTGTTGTAGGGCAGATTGCTCTTTTTAGCTGTTGTCTACGGCTGTGAATTTTCTCAATGGTCAGAAATTTTTTCATCATACCCCACACGAAGAAGTCCAATGGTGTCAAATCTGAGGACCCTGAGGGCCACAGAAGCTTGTACGCTGACAGCTTCTCAATGACAGACCAAAGTCTAAAACAAGTCATGAAGTAAATTACGTACCAAAAGCCAGCAAGACTATCAGAAATCACGTGCTCGTCCCGCGCAACACTGCATGTGTTTTTGTATTTTTTTTTGTTACGTTTTTTATATAGGTCATATAGAATTGAAAAATATAAATTATATTAAAGCCTGTCTAGTAAAGAAATTAAATTTTTGTGTACGATGTTTAACAAATTTTCACTTAAAAAATTTTTTTTACATATTTTTTTACACTATTGAAATTTCCCTCTTCGATTTTCCAGTCAAAATTGAAATTCACTCGCTAACAGGCAATGTATTAAAAAAATAATATTCTAAATAAACATGAATTGCGGAGAAAAACTAGAAATACCTCCGTCATGAATTTATCAATGCAACACCCTGTAGCTGCAAGATTAGGATCAGTTCATTATTACAGGGCAAATTAAAGTAGACTATAGAACTTTTACCTCCGGCGCTCAGAATAACTGTTTAATATTGTAGGCGTTCTCTATCCTGTCGTCTTCACAAAGGAGATGCTTTATAACTGCACCAGAAATCGTTTGCAGATATAATCTAAGATTATGTTATATTAATTAGATTCTATTGTGTGTGTCAGACGTCAATGGTGTCTTTCTTTTGTTCACTATTGTTTCAGTGAATGCGTGAATTTACGCTCCAATCAGACATTCTTTTTACTGTTCTGTAATAGTGCTATTAAATAAAGATATTGTTGTTAAAATGTTAATTAACTCTTATAAAACATGAAGGCATAGTTACAATGGGGTTTAATTTATTAAATGAATTGTGTCTGCAGTTGCAGTTGACGGTTGGTGAAATGATAAAGTTATTAGAATATGCTTGGTGTTTTGTCTGAAAAGTTCTTTAGCAGATGTTCTCCGCCACGTGTTTCGGTCTTGCGATCGTTATCAAGTTTATTCATGATCCAATTATTATATTAGGAAAAAAACAATGAACCGGAAGAAATGCAATAAATGACTCGTTTATCAATCTCGAAATCTTTATTTTCCATGTATATGTAAAAATTGGATTAATGCTATTGCATAAAAAAGGCAAAATTAGTTTATGCACAATCGTGAATATGTCCCAAACTAGAATTACAATTGTGTCTTCTCTTTAATTTGCAGATGTTTTACAATTCATACAGTGCTCTGGTTGGCCTCCATTTGCTGCATAGTGTGTCCAACCGCCTCTCGCCATTTGCCGCGGCTACATGTTAGGCGCATGGCCTCATTAAAACTCTTTCCCATAAATTCTCTGTAACATCACCTCTTAGAGGTCTCTACCAGAGCTGTGCCGAACACTGATAAAAAGTGCTTCGATCAGTTAGTATTAAGCACTGGAAAAAGTGCTTGTAATTACCGCGCACTAAGCATTTTAAATAACGAATCACTCTCGATTACTAAGAACTTTTAAATAATAATTTAAAATCACGAGCATTAACCTCAAAGCACCTTGATTCTGGGTTTTTTTAACTAGAGATATCACTTAAAGTGATAACGTCCCTGAGAAATACCCAAAATTAAGTACCAATGGTTGGGCAACCAGTAATGCAAGCCTGTAATGTACGCCATCTTCGAGACACTGGTAGAAGTACGTTTCTAGAAATTTATAGAAGAAGATCGACTTTCTACATTGTTCTGGATGCATCTAGAAGCATTTTTAGAGTATATAAGGCAAGATGCACGGCAGGAAGGAGTTTTGAATGCCAAGTGAGAGGTTAGAAATTCGAAGAATTATAAAGTGAAAATATCAAGTAATAAACATTGTTAAAGATTATTGTAGGCAGTAAAAGTGTATTTAGTTTAATAAAAGTATTGTGTAAAGTCCAGTAAGTTATTAAATAGTGTTAGTATTTACCCCTTGTTACTACATTTTGAAAAAAAAATGTAGTATACGTTTAGCATTTTTCCGGTGGACCATCGAAACCCGAAAAAAGCGTCGGATCGATGTGAAAGTCATACCTATCGATTCGAGAGCGAATTTAGAAAATTCCGTCAGTCGGTCTGTCTGTCTGTCTGTCGGTCTGTCACGCCCAGCCCCTCTAATCCATTTTCGGATTGCGATGAAACTAGGGTGGTTAATAGGAGGTCTTTAGAAAACCTTAACGCCGGAAGCTCGGCTCCGTTTGGAAACCGGAAGTACCCGATATAGACGTTTCGAGTTTTTCGGGAAAAATTGAATAACTCGATAACTGGTAGTCGGATCGAGATATTTCAAAAAAGAAATAGTGCCGCTGGCAAAGCCCTACAAATAATTATACCAGAAAAACAAATGAAAATTGATTTTTTTGCAAAAAACTGGTTTTCTCGAAATCGGGCTAGGAAGCACGATAAGTGTCCAGAATATTGATCGATTTGGACAAGCCTATTGCTGGTGGCCCAAATCCATTGACCGCAAGTATGTTTTCCAGGGCCGAGTATGATTTTCCAAAGAAATTAATAACTCCCGAACCGAAGGTCCGATTTTGATTTTCAAATTTACCAGCTCGGTGGCGCAATGCTGAAGGTGTTTGGCTTGCGACCGCGGAGTCCCGGGTTCGAATCCTGGCCAGGGTATGGATGTTGGTGGCGTTTTTTCATGTGTTACCGAGATGGTAGCAGTGACCTAGACCGCTGTTGGGTGGCACAACATGTCTAGTCGCTGTTATCTCTCCTGAGTTCGAGTCTCAGCTGCGGTAGATGGCAATATCGCAGGGAATGGTTGTTGTGTCGATGTCTATGTGTATGTGTCCTGGTTGAGTGGTAGAGCAGCAATAGCTGAACTCCGCCAGGACGTTAATATAAATTAAAAAAAAAAAAAAAAGACAATTGTAGGGCTCGATTAGTTCTATAGTTGACGATTGTGGGAAATTTGAGAAAACAAAAGCGAATCTACAAATCCTGGAAAACTTGATTTTTTTTGATAAATTCTACAAATTCCGAACAACTTCCTAATAAAAATCGAAAATTATCTATTCCGTCGATCGATCTCTATAACCAGTATACGGCACGGACCTTTTTGGACAAAAAATCTGAAATAGAGTTTTTTCAAAAAACTTAAAATACACAAGTTATTTACGAAAATGCATTCCATAGAATTATTTTAAAGAAATATTACCTACAAATTGATAAATTCTTCGTGCGATAGAGGTGCAAAAAAATTATGTAATATTATATTTAAAATATCCTCATTCATTTCCTTATTTTCATTTACTAAATAAAAATAGAACCGATGCCCTTTCCGTGTTTCAAAATGTAGTTAGCTTTTACTTTAGTCAATGCAAAAAGAAAAAAAAAGAAAAATAAAACATGTCAAAGCACCCTCTGCTGAAAATATTATGAATCATCCCAACAAATTGGATTAAAAGCATATCGAAATGTAGTTTTTTTTTCACTTGTAATAATTTGTTTTGGAACCTACGGATTTTTACAGAGTATTTCATAGGGGCGTAAACACGTAGCAATACCTAAAATGTAAAATCACAAAACATTTACCGTCTTGGGCAAAAAATAATAGAACCAGTCTTATACGTTTTTTAATTGTTTAAACATACCTAACAAACAACAATATTTCCTCTAATTTTGAAGCCGGTAATCACGGTAGACCCCAAGGCTCTATTATGGGTCCACTACTATTTTTTTATTTATGTTAATGATGTGTATGTAGCTCGTTTTCCGTGAATGTGTCAGCAGATAACAAAACATTTACTCGGGAAAAATTTTACCAGCTAACGGTTTAATAATGGTTCGGTGGGAAGAGAAAGTCGTTAATAAATAGATTGAAAAGAACAAGGCCGAGAGACGAATCTTGGAGGATGCCTGAAATCATAGGGTTGGGATAGCATGCCTGTTTGACTGTTTCTCACAATGGACGGTTAAATATGTAAGATTGACTCATTTTTATGATATGTGTGCATAACCCCAAAATCTTTTATAGTGCAAACCATCTCTACAACTAGAAATGTTTTATTGTGATAATCCAAATGGCATGCTCCTCAGATTTCTACTACGTCTTTCATTGAAATTTTGGAACCCATTGTGGAGTTTATTTAATGGAGTATCTTTCCAATGTTATGATTTTATTTATTAAAACTCGTTCATTTTATGTGAGTTGTTGAAAATTTTTAAATTTAAATAAATTGAGTTTCAGCAAATACACGTTAATTTTGTAGCGAAATGTAATTATAGTATAACTACTCGATGTATTTTCCATGACCCACAATATATACATTGATTAGTAAATACATTGTGAAATATAGCATGGTTATAATTTTGTATAGTCGGTTGTTCAAATTTTTAATGTAAATGTAATGTCAGTATTTCAGCACATTTTATTTATTAAAATGTTTGTGAAATGGTCTACTAATGCCAATAATGCTTTAAAAGTGATCATTTCGATGGGTCGATAAATAATTACTCGTTGCAATTCAAATCTGATTGATCTAACCTGGTCAAATTTAATTGCCAATAAGCTGTAATATCAATAACCTCTATAATCTGAAATAGTAACTACACGGATGTAACTTTTTAATATGAGCTCTAGTCATACAATCGATGAAAAGCAAATTCAACAGGACGGACTATAATTTCCACTTAATAAATCCGAACTATTAAATAATTCTTAATAAAATTTCGAATTTTTTTTCACAAAAATTCAAAATATTAGATGGTAGCAACAATTATGGACCCTGGACATCCATTTTATAGAAAATTATTTTTGTGCATAAAAAATCCTATCGACTACGATACGGAGCTAACCCTAACCCTAACCTAACCAGGCGTAAATGTTATCGCGATTTATTTTTAAAAAGCTCTGTTAGCATCATTTGTACGCAAATGATACCAGTTTTTACATGTACGCAAATGAGACGTCAGCAAAAGACGATACGATCCCCACTAGACCTAACCATACTCAAAAATACACTTCAAGTTTAACCTAAAGTACTACTAACTTTTAACATTGGAAATGTTTATGTTCGTACATGGGGGTCGAGTTAGCAGTTTTCTTTCAAGGTCAAAAGACAGCGGTGTCGCGGTCGAGTGAGACTGTCGTATATGCAACGGCTGATATATGCAAATGTAATATGGGTTGCATATATCACAGGGGGTCAAGTTACCAGTTTTCATTTAAAGTCGAAATACAGCGGTGTCGCAATCGAGAGTGGATCGCTGGCGGAAAAAAGTGTATGTTTTGTGTATAGTGTTATCATTTCTAATGTCCCGACGGTTGCAAGAATTGTGAAATCTGTGAATTTTTTATTGTAAATAGCACCCTGTGCATTTTTTAATCTTACCTAGTCGAGTTTGCATTACTTTTACAATGGTGTTTCCAAACCCCTTTGGAATGGCAGCTCGACATAAAATGCTTCATTTTCAATTTAAAATGTAAACACTTTTAATAACACCGCTGTATAATTATAAAGATTGGATGAACCAGAGTACAAAGTAATTTTTTAAATGTTAATTAATGGTAATTCCATACCTCGGTAAACCACCGCGGTGGCGTCGGAGACTGTTAAAGAGAAAAAATCAAAAGCAGTAGCTAATGCGCTGTTAAATTAAGTATTTAATTTCAATAAAGCCCCGTGGAAAATCCCACCCTTTTCCCTTGTGTATTTGCTGTGCGCAGGTATCGGGGTTGTTTCTGTAAGTTAACTGTGAATATAAAGCGAAACGTATTTTATTCAAGGCCGCTGTGGAATACACTGTGCACAAAAAGTTAAGGACATTGTAAAAGCGTCCCTGGAAATTTTTAGTATTAAAGATATTTATGGGCGCGTGTATATGGGGAGCTTCTAAGAATAAATGAAGCGACATTTGACAGATCTGTTGGCCCGTTGGAGATACAGTGGAGGTGTAAAATTGAAGCGACATAAAATAGGCCAACAGATCTCTCGGCCCACCTGTTATGAAACGATAGATCAAGGTCAAGGATAAACATTCAACTCATAAACATAACTGTTGTAAACCATAGTCGTCGACTGCTTATACTTTTGGTTTTATAAATATTTATTATCGTGGCTCTAAATACCTCACAGAACAATTGCAATTAAAATGTTTAATAACTTTCAATTAGAAAACTACCCGCCAATTCTGTCAGATATTATCAATGCACCTTTGGTACTTGCATAAAAACCAAGGTCTGTGAATTTTTTTCCGTGTGTATACTTTTGCATGTTTTGTAGACGTCCAGTATAAAAAAAAATTCCGTTCTTCATCGCATTCTTTTTTTTTTCATTCATCGAATTGTTGAAACGTATTCTATGGAATTTTGAACACATACAGAAGCAAGGCGTCATTTGTCACAAGCTGATGCCAATAGGGCCATTCGTATACTCCAAGCTGGCGTGCACCAAGGCAATATGGCTACCTGATTAGGAGTAAGCCAAAGCATCATTAGTAGTCTTTTTTTTTTTTTCATATCGAGCCCCTCGGTTAAGTCGGATTGCCTAGGCAGCGCATTGAAGTAGGGCAAGAGATCATCAAGATTGAGACATGCTATTGGAATCTAGTTCATTCGGCAGTAAGTCTCGTTTCGGCTTGCACAGCACTAGTAGACGTCTACATGCGAGGAGGACGACTGGTTAGAGACACAAGTAAAGATTTATCACACATCACACACAGTAGACAACCCCCAAATCCAAAGACTGAGCTGTTTAGAAGGGGGTTACACATTTCAAAAAACGCAGACTACATCCATGACCCATCAACATTGCCAGTGCCGGAGCCGGGTTCCCCAACCCAGTACATGATAGACAGTCTGACCAAGCGTGCTTACCACTAGCACGCTTTAACTGGCTGAGCTACCGTGCAGGTTTCAACCACCAGTACCCAATCCATAATAATTTTTAGAAGAGGCAGTGTTATGGTATGCGGAGGAATATGTAATGGAGGACGCACCGTACATCTGCAGAGGAACCATGACTTTACAAGTGTATGCCAGTGATATTTTCTGCTACTGGCGAAAATGTTAGTTTGTTGACGATAGTACTCACCGTCATCATACTCCGCAAAATATATATTCAACTTCCTTGAAACTCGCGGATTTCACTACACTTCCGCCCCATTTTCCTGATTGAATCCCATTGAACATATGCGAAATTTATTGGGTAGAGCACTTAAAAATCATCAACCTGTTTCAGATGACATTTGCTAACTGTCAGATACTCTTCCCATTTTACGAACACGAATCTCACAAAATAAATTGATCACAAGCCTGCACAGAGACATATACTTGAAGTAATTACTGTGAGGTATCAGAGTATGAGGTATTTCTGATAGGTTTAGACCATTGTTGGTTTTCCACAGCTAAACACTTCTTCAACTAATAGTATATTATTATAAGAGCGATTATGATAGCCATTATTCACGAAGATGATGTTTGAGTCCACGAGCCGTAGCAAGTGGCGCAAATCATCTGAGTGAATAATGGTCATAATCGTGAATGTAATACTATGCTTTTTCTACACCTATTAAACAAATGAATTAGACTGAAATTTGATAACATTAACCGGTACCTACTCGTAAGAAGTGCATACGTTGGAAAACATAAACAAATAATATAGCGATACACTTGGTTGTCACCGAGTTGATTGTCAGCCGCGGCAGCAAGAGTTGATCGCGGTCGATTTAAAATATCATTGACATGCTAATAATTATCATATAATTAAATAGGTGTAAAAAAAATATTTTTTTCTCTATTTTTCATAATCCAATTAAACAAAGAGTTTATAAAGAAGGTGTCAAACCTTCCCATGAATTTTTAATTTTAGTCCAATCCCTTTAAGTATAAAATTATAAAATATCCTTTACTTTTTGTGTACAGTGTATATTATTACTGTATTTATATTCTATTCTCGATCCTCTGAATCTAAGTCCTTTTTTTAATTCGGCTTACAAGTATGTAATCAGATTGTATCATTATATTTAACAACTGGGGTTGATGGCAGTTGCGACTGAAATTTTAAGAGGAGTGGAACATTAGCGAAATTTTAAGTGGGAGACTTTCCAAGTTTTTCAAGCACATACTTTCTGGATTTCATTTCAGAATATACACTCAAATGTTTATTCCAAGTTTAACATTAATTTCAAATCTGGATTCATGAAGAATATTCTTGAAGTTAAAACCAAGTTTTT
Organism: Stenurella melanura; assembly: GCA_963583905.1. Classification (NCBI taxonomy): domain Eukaryota; kingdom Metazoa; phylum Arthropoda; class Insecta; order Coleoptera; family Cerambycidae; genus Stenurella; species Stenurella melanura. The sequence goes on along the minus strand of OY757311.1, from coordinate 16,662,712 downwards.
CAACTTTTTTGTGTAACAAAAGCTCAATCAGGAGAATGTTGCTTTGTAAATAAATGTAAAGTGAACTCGTTCACACCCCTTTTGTGAAAGATGGAATAAAATATTTTACAGATGAAAGAGACTTTGTATATTAACTATTTTAGCGTGAAATATTTTATAGTATTGAGAAACAGAAACTCTTGACATTTTTCGCTGACGTTTAACAATACTCGAGTACTAATACTGGACACGAGTTTAATTTTGGACTGATTTACTAGCAGACCAAATCTTTAACTTATTTTTCTAGTACTAAGAAAGCTTCATTACCATATCTAAGTGTCCGTCCTATAATGTCAACATCATCTGCAAATGTTAGTATTCGGATCCTTTCATTGTACATAGTTCCAGTTATTAGAGTCCCTAATTACCTCTTCAAGAGCGAGATTGAAAAGTTTACAAAACAGATCCCTCGATTTGTCCTGAAGGTTCGAGATACTTCTCCCTGTATATGAACTTTGCTTTCTTCTCTTGCCATTGTTATGATCAACTTTGGGTTTCTAATAGGATTAATCTTACCAAATGTATTAGTAAGCGGTTTATAGTGTCATAGGTTGCTTTGAAATCTACGAAGATGTGATGCGCTTTTATATGTATCTTTTCTAATATTTTTTTTAGAATTGAAAGGTTTCCTAGTTAATCCTGTTTGGTAAATCTATTTTTTTCAGCAAATGATTTTAGTCTTGAGTAGGGAAGTGTGAACAGCACTTTACAGGAAACGTTGAAGTGTTTTATACCTCTGTAATTGACACATTGCAATATGTCCTGAGTTTTATGACCTCATATTACACCTAAGTTCCATTTTTCTATGATCTGTTCTTGCTACCATATGATACAAATTAACTTGTGCAGGCCAATGCCAAAACACTTCGGCATTTTTTATCATTTCCGCAGATATATCATCATGACCCGAGGACTTAATATTAGTTAGTTTTTGAATGACCTTCCTTAATTCTATAGATGAAAATTCTGGTCGTCACCGTCCAACGACAGCGCTGCTTCTATTTCTTGCTGTCGTCTTCTCCTTCTTCAAAGTGTTTGGCTTACTATTCCAGAATATTTTCTTTGTTGCATGTTATATTTCCTCCATTGTCCTTACATCGAGGTTTTGTAGGCCTGCATCCCTTCCTGAATGTGTTTACTTTTTTATACAATTTTCGGATTTCATTCTCGTCATTTAGTTGTTCTATTTCTTGTACTTCCAAAACTAGTAAAGCTATAACATTTCGAAAAAAGTGGTAGTGGTATAGGTACGTGTTTGCTTTAGAGAATAAGATTTCGAGGAATTAATAATAAACGATGACAAACAAACTTAATCTTTGGCGAAATTATTTCTAACATACGTTGTTATAGAACAGAAAAATTATACACAATAAAACTAGTTTTTTTTTCTTTTTACGGTCATTAATTCAAAGGCAAATAATATGTTTATGGTACGGCATAGTAGTAGTATTTGCATTTGAATTAATGACCGCAATCCTCTATGCAGTGTTTGCTCTTCGTTCAACGAACAAGTGCGATACAAATGTTCAAAGTAAGAGTGTCTTCTGGTGTATTGTAATACGTTATATCCGGTAGCTGGGCACTCAGCTAGATTTATTTCATTTTCACGGTACAAGCGACAATCCCATACTCACAGATGCATACAAACTCGTACATCATTTTGCCATCTAATATAAGTATGAGCATCTCATTATAATTGTGCCAGGCTAGACGTGTTTTTGTCTGTGGCTTCGTGTAAAACGATGTTGTTTTGTCAATGAATTAATAGACTCGCTTGTACACTGTAATTTGCGGGGTAGGGCAGGTCTAGCTACACGTATAATGTGCCACAAGCATTTATTATTATTTATCATTGCTAATGCATTTATATGATGTAACCCTAGCTAGCTCGTCTGAACGTTTTTGTTGGTTAAAAAAGGCGAAAGCGGGATTGTTATGTAGTAGGTAGTTTTAAGAATGTCCAGACAAAATAACATGAGTATAATAATGATTCATCTTATGTTGTTTACTGTGAAAACAGTGACAAGGACTAATCTGTCGGCAACATTGCTTCAAAGCCCTCGAATGTACCAGATAGGTCGCAAATCGAGTCACACAATTCAAAAAAATGTTGTTCTTGTTTTTAAAACATGTTCATTTTAAAAAATATAATTTTTGGGTCCGAAAAATTTGTAATTTCAAACAAATTTCTTATTGGTGTACATCTCCAAGTGTTGAAGTCTCCGATCAAAGAACTTATCCCTATATGCATAATTTGTATTGATTGTTCACCCTAATGACGAATACAGGGCCGGAGCGAGCGGTGGGGGGGGGGGGACACCCCCCATTACTAGCAAAAAATCAATATCGATATTCATATATTCACATTCTTTCTTTGTTCTTAATTTCGATTCAAACAAGTAACTATTTTTGATAATTCACTAATCGCTGAGAGTGCCAACGTAATAAATAACCCGGCCCATCCCCAACTAAAACAATGCGCAATGCGCCCCCGTCCGACGTTAAGTAGCAAGGGCGCTATATCAGCCTAGAAGCACAAGGGCTTTGCTTTATCTAATAATATATAGATTTATATTACATTGCTTTCTTTGTCTGTTTCATACAGCGTTTGAATTGAACATTGAACGGACCGCGGCCGGTTGCAACATTTGATGCTATAGAAATACATACTAAAGCTAGCGCACCCTATATATTATTGCATTTTGGAACTCTGCATAATTGTCTGTATCCAACGATGCCAAATAAGTGACATTTCAAACATTAATTTATTTATAATATAATTTTTAGGTTTCCATTGTGTGCCATGACGGTTCTGATTTATTCTAAATGACCCGTGTAATACTACAAAAATCGAAATTCCGTTAGAAACACTAAATTACGTGATTTATGAGCAAATAAAATTCACCAAAATTGTTTATGGGGCAAAACTCAATTTTTTCAAATAGAACCATATCGGTACCGTGGCACCATTTATCAGTACTATTAATAAAGAATTTATTCATATGTCGTATTGAAATGTGCGATAAATACATACAAAATTGCAGCTAAAAGAAAATAAGAAAATACAATTTTATTCTAACTAAATGTTAGAGGTGTTTTAAAACCTCATGAGCCGTGACCTTCATATGCGCAGAGACATAATCCGTCCTGTTGACTCAGTTACACTTCTTAAAAATATTATATTTATTGTTTACAATTTATCCCGAGCTCTTGTTTATGTATACAGCAAGGCAACCTCCAGTGTCTTCAAAAACATACTTATAACACAGATTAAACTTTGCCTTTTGCGCATTTCGCGGCTCATGAGATTCTGAAACACCTCTAAGAAGTAACTAAGGTGGCTTTGAAAACAATGAAATATTTAGCTTGTCAAACATTTGTTGACTTAACGGTGTTTTTATTGTGTCTTTAAAAATTGTTTAAAATTCTTGTTAATTGTGTTCAAAATGCCACAAATTTATACAAGAGATGACAAAGTGGACATGTTAATTATTTATGAGGAAAGAAAAAAAAATGTAATTGCAGCTATGGACCTTTAGAGCCGACGATATCCTGACAGATAATCTCCAGCGAAAAATTATTTTAAACGTATTGAAAACCAATTCCGAAGAGAGCCCAACAATGATACCGAAGAAAACTTCATTATTGACCAAAGAACGAAAATTAATGTTTTGGCTCGAATAAAAGTTGATAAAACCGTTTCTTTAAGGCAAGTTGGGTTTGAATTGAACAACAGTCACCAAACAGTAAGCCGAATTTTGCACAAATACCACTATAAATCTTTTAAATACTAATTGCACCAGCATTTTTACGAAAGTGATTACGAACGTAGGATGGAATACTGCAATTGGATTTTGTATAATAACGTGCAGCCAAACAATGATTTTTTGGGATTGATTTTATTTTCGAAGGAGTCAAGGTTTACAAATTTGGGATTAATTAACCGACAAAATACAAAATATTGGTCACAAGAAAATCAAAATTTATTACGAGAGGGTAACGTTCAAGTGATGTTCGCTTTCAATGTTTGGCTTGGAATAATCGGTAGTAGAATCATTGGTCCAATAATATTTGAAGGACCTCTGACTGGTGCCAGATACTTGAGATTCTTGGAAAATGAGATTGAGGACATTTTTAGATGAGTTACCTTTATATTTAGGACAGGGAATGTATTTCCAACAAGATGGCGCTCCTTCCCATAATTCAAGGGATAGTAATTGATTACCTTCGACGGAGATGCGGAGAAAACGTAATATCGACGAATGGTCCCGTGCGGTGGCCTCCGAGGTCACCTGATTTAAAGCCCCTTGATTTCTTTGTTTGGGGTCATTTAAAAATATTCTTTATGCAACCGACGTTACAACCCGTGAAAACCTGGAGCTGCGAATAAGACGAGCAATTAATAGCATAACGGCCCAGCAATTGGCGAACGTTCTTCGAGAAACAGCTATGCGAGTTCAGAAGTGCATTGACGTTAATGGACAGCATTTTGAACAACTGTTGTAACGTTTTGTGTTAATTTTTTGTATTCCAAAACCAACTTATATGTAACAAGGTAATTAGAATAAAATTGTATTTTCTTATTTTCTTTTAACTGTAATTTCGTTTGTATTTATCGCACTTTTTAATACGACATGTGAATACATTCCTTATTAATAGTACTAATAAATGGTACTACGGTACCGATATGGTTCCATTTGAAAAAATTGAGTTTTGCCCCAAAAACAATTTTGGTGAATTTTACTTCCTCATAAATCACGTAATTTAGTGTTTTTAACCGGATTTCGATTTTTGTAGCACTACACGGGCCATTTAGAATAAATTGGGACCGTCATGGCACACTTAAATGTAAAACTAAAAATTATATTATAAAAAAAATGATGTTTGAAATGTCACTTATTTGGCATCCTTGGATGCAGAATTCAAAAATGCAATAATATATAGGGTGTTCCATTTAAAAATCGAAAGTTAGCGTCACTTCCGGCGAAACCAAAAGTGAAAAAAAAATCAATTGTATGTCAAAAAGTACCGCTTATTAGGTATGTAATATATCCTTAATTTCAATCAATTATCTTCAAAACTAAAGGAGAAAATGGGGTTATACCATGATCCGATTACACCCGGTATATAATTTACCATCTTATTATATGTAAACTCAGAAAAAATAGAGACATGTAATTTTTATGAATGATGAGACATTTTCTAGATTTGTGTCCATAGATATATAGATAGATGATATATAGATATATATAGTTTAGGCTAATTAAATTTGAAATATATCAAGCATTATCTTAATGTAATTTTGCATACCTACGTCGCATTGTATAAAGAGCAGGTAATACAAGAATTACAATAAATTATTTTGATGAAAATATTTACCTTTCTACACATACCCGCCACTGTTGCTTATGTGATGTTATGATTATCTATCCTTTTTTATGACTATACCGGGTGCCACAAGTAAGTGGCTCACCCTTATTATTCCTTTATTTTTTAACTTATTCATTTGAAATTTGGGGTGCATAAACTACCTCTAAAAATGGATTTTTGGACATGAAAAATGGCATGAGACCATTTTCGGTTTACCCGGAAATGGCCGCAACTTTCGAATTTTAAATGGAACACCCTGTATATTTTTACATATTTGGATTCAAGACAACATTCTGAGTATAACATGAGAATTTCGCGAATTTTTGAGTCGATGTTCAGTTCTTTTAAGCATTTTAAAATATTCGTCTAGAGTGCTTTGGAATACCAGAATTTGTTCTACGGCATGTAAAGTCCAAGGGAAAAATATAATTTTTCATTTAATTTCATTAATAACCATTTACGAAGCCTCCAAAGTTGAGCATATCACTTTTTTATCGAAAACTTTTCTTTTCAAGTGGGAAGGTGGTGGCTCATTGTGTTCAATAAATTATAGATTTCTTTCTGAATTCATTGATATCCATTTCAAATCTATGCTATTTGTGTTTCTATTTTATTTAATTTGTTTAAAAATAAAAAATCTACACAAGGTAGTGGCTCACCCCTATAACTTTTTTTTTTTTTTGAACGTATCAAAATGAAGTTTCATTTTGATATGTTTCTGACTTGATGTGAAATTTCTTGAGCTGTATAATAATAACTGTAGATTTAAAATACCACAAGAAAAATCAGTTTTTACAGTTTTTTAAATAAATGTTAATAAAAACCCAAGCATAGTGATATCAATGAATTCGTAGAAAAGGGCAATTTAATGGATATAAGGAGCCACCACCCATTTGAAAAAAAAGAGTTGTTTCAAAAAAACTAAATTACTTGCATTAAAATGCCTACATAATGGTTAATAATAGTAACTATGTATAAACATTTTTTTCTGTACAATCTAAAATGACAAAGTACCTACTTATTTTTTTATTTCATAGCAGTCTAGATTAAAATTTATAATTTCTATAAAAAATAACAACTTGCCATACATTTATAAAACTCACCACACATGTTCAAAAATTCATTCTGAATCCAAAAATGTAATAATATACAGGGTGTTCCATTTGAAAATCAGAAGTTAGGGTTATTTCCTGCGAAACCGGAAGTGGTATTAAACTAGTTCATATGTCAAAAAATGCAGTTTTCTGTATGACCCTAGGCCCCCTAGTTTCAATTTGATATGTACAAAATAAAAAAGTTATAGGGGTGAGCCACTGCTTTGTGTAGATTTTTTATTTTTAAACAAATTAAATAAAATAGAAAAACAAATAGCATAGATTTGAAATGGCTATTAATGAATTCAGAAAAAAATCTATAATTTATTGAACACAATGAGCCACCACCTTCTCATTTGAAAAAAAAAGTTTTCGATAACAAAGTGATATGTTCAACTTTGGAGGCTTCGTAAATGGTTATTAATACATTAAATGAAAAATTATATTTTTCCCTTGGACTTTACATGCCGTAGAACAAATTTTGGTATTCCAAAGCACTCTAGACGAATATCTTAAAATGCTTAAAAAACTGAACATCGACTCAAAAATTCGCGAAATTCTCATGGTATGCTCAGAATGTTGTCTTGAATCCAAATATGTAAAAATATACAGGGTGTTCCATTTAAAATTCGAAAGTTGCGGTCATTTCCGGGTAAACCGGAAACGGTCTCGTACCATTTTTCATGTCCAAAAATCTATTTTTACAATTAGTTTATGCACCCCAAATTTCAAATCAATAAGTTAAAAAATAAAGGAAATTAAGGGTGAGCCACTTACTTGTCGCACCCGGTATAATGTGATTATGTTAGGAGCAAACAAGGAATGTACTGAAGAGATAGCTGTTATATATCTAGACGGGTTGTTTGATCGGAGGTTGAAGTTATATCGCTCACTGAGTAGCTATAACTTTCTTGTGCCCCTTGTACAGTAATTGATGATTTCATTCTAATTAGTGTTATTTAATTTTCATAATTTCAATTAAATACTACTCCGAAGCGTAACATATTGCTATATTACAACGTCGTAATTTTTTATGAAATAACACTTACACAGAACAGATACTTAACTTCAATCGTTAATGTAATACACCGCAGCGCAAAACGTTTGAAAAGTACATAATGTGATTTATGTAGACATAAAATTGGCGAAGGATGAAATTAGACAGCGGAGTCCGAATAAGAATAAAATGTTCTACGGCAGTCGTAAAAAAGTTCCTAGAATATCCAATTTCAAAAAGTCGTTCCGTTTTGTTTTAAAGTTGAGATCAATTGAAAGGAGGATAAAATTTAATGCGATGACGGCCGTAAACTTTTGCTAAGGAAATTAATTCGGGCTGTCGCCATATACTTATTTACTCACTCGGGGAAAGGAAAAGTAATCGTGTATTTTTTAAACTTATTCACAGTCGATCTCTGGCAGTCTACGTAATCGTTAAAAACAAATTAGGTTTTTCAAAACACAATAAAACAAAAGCCTTTCAATTTATATAGAGGCTGTCTCATAAGTATTGGATATAGGCCAATTGCTTTACTCCCTATTCTAGCCAAAGTATTTGAAAAAACTATTGCCTTGAGAATAATTAATTATCTGCACTCATATTATTCTTACAAATAAACAATTTGGGTTCAAGAAAGGTAGAAATACCTCACAAGTTGTTTGGGAGCTTGTTAATTTCATTAGCGAGGGCTTTGAAAATTTTAACTCAACATTACCAATTTTCATAGACCTAAGCAAAGCATTGCGTTTCCAAAGAAATGTTATTAAATAAATTAGAATTTTGTGGTTTTAGGGGCGTAGTTCATGAATTTATACCATCATATTTATTAGATAGATATCAATGTGTGTGTTACAATGATAAACTTAGCAACATGCTAGCAGTGAAACACGGTGTGCCGCAGGGTAGTGTACTAGGACCGCTGTCATTTTTAATTTATATTAATGATTTACCTAATGCTCATTCAGTATTAACTCTCCTTTTTGCAGACGACTCTACTTTCGCGGAACATTTGAGAGATACTGGTACTAATGTTGTTGAGATTCAAACCATTTTAACCAAGTCTTCTGACTGGTTTAGTGCTAACAAATTATATTTAAATACCAACCAAACGCATACATTACTTTTTTCCGCCAAGAAAGAAACTGCCATACTATAAAATTTTTAGAACTAACATTAGATGATAGATTAAGTTGGCATCCACATATTATTGACCTAACATCTAAATTGTCCAAAAAAGTATATGCCATATTTATGCTTTGTTTCGTAATGCTGTGGTATATTGTTTGATAAACTGGTGTGCATTCAATCAAGTACGTAGCATTATTATTATTCAAAAAAGAGCAATTAGAGCTCTGGCTGATTTAAATCAACTTGTAAGTTGCAAATCTTGGTTCATAACATTTAATATATAAATTTTGCCTTCCGAAATTATTTGCTGTAATTTACTTCACATAAAGGAGAATTAGAGCGAATATGCAAGAAATAGCGAATATCATGAATATACCCGAAATCGCAATGATATACAAACACCTTATGAGAGATTAGAGTCAACAAAAAGAAACAATTTTGGTATTGCTCTATTTAACTCTTTACCCTCAAGAATTAAAATCTTTATCGGACAGACAATTTAAAGGAAATTTAAGAAAGCACCTTTTGGTCAACATTAATACAATGTGTCAGATTTTATGATTAATGCTTGTTCTTTGTTAGTTTACTTGAATTGTCCTGTACTATATTACACAAACTATATTAGGATTATGTCGTTTTACATATATATTTGTATTTACATTGACTATATTAGGATTATGTCCTAGCGTTTTATACAGCTATGTTTTTTGTCTATTATTATACTCTTCGCAAATACATAACGAAGAGTATATTGCATTCGATCGGCACATTTCTAAAACCTGTAATATTGCTCGTAGAGAAAAAATGTTCACTGTGTTGGTGATCGAATTCTGAACAACTTTCAAAATATCCGTCCGTCTGTCTGTCCGTCCGTCACATTTCTTTAAAGCACGATAACTTAAGAACGAAAAGTCCGATTGTATTAAAACTTGAACAGTAAGTTAGTGATAACTGAAGGAAGAACTCTATTGTTTTTGAACAAAATCGATCAGTAAATAATGTTATTAATATTTTAAATTACAGAAAAAATTGTTGTGTTTTGTAATTAAACAAAAAATGCCTAAAACTAATATTATTTACAAAAAAAAAACATACGAAGTGTATCCTATAGAATGTGCAACAATTATATAAAAAGTGTAGTAAACCAGCGAAAAGTATAATCGTTAACTTGTTCATATTTACATGTATATTTATATTTTGTGTTTTTAATGGCTTTTTTACACATTTACGCTGACGTGTCAGAACACTACGGTGTACTTTTAAATCACCAATAAATATATTATTATTATTATTATTATTATTATTATTATTAGACACACACCGGCCAAAAAGGAACGGTTATATATGGAATTTTTTTCCACATATTTTTTTCTCTCCTAAGTTTGAATAAGACATCAGTGAATTTCTTATTGCAATTTTTGTTTATTTTGCAGATTTCTTCAAGTTAATCAATGTCAAACTCTATGTCAACGTGTAAAAATCCATTAGTTGTTGCATTACATTTGTTTACTGTTTAAATTTGATTTGTTTTTGTTTACTGTTATCACCTTATTGAAATAGTTCATGATGGATAACTTAGCACAGATTGGCATCGCCAGGGCTGTAGTAGTGATCAAAGGTGGTTGAAATAGGCGTCGAACGAAAGTTCAAAGAAGAAACGAAGTTCGTAAAGCTAGAATACGTCAGCGTTTAGTTAGCAGAAGACTCAAAGAAGTTGGCTCGAAGTCGTATAGGTCAAGAAAAGCCCCAAAACGCCAAAGAAGTCATCGAATAGCTCGACTAGCCTTTGTTCGAGAGCACCAAAATTGGAATGATGATCAGTGGGGTTAAGTTTTGTTCACAGATAAGAGCCGCAATTAAAACCCAAAAATAACTATATATAAACCGGTCGCGGATCTTCAACTCCCCTTGTATATGAAATATATACCAAGCTCGAGTATTTTGCTTACTTTTTAATTCGCCTGAGTACTAACTTCTTGAGTGAGTTCCAATAATGGACTGTGTAGTTTCATTACGCGACTGGACGCAGATGTTCCCAGCGGACTAAGGGACTTTAGAGTTTTATGTACTATTCTTTTGAAAGCATTTAGCACTCGAGCCAGTGCTAGTGCTATTCATTGAGGATAGCAGTAATACTCAATAAAAGTTCAACGAGACTTATTGAAAGCTAGTTAAAATGGAAAAAGTAATTCAATTGAGCTTTCTGCCAAATGACTAGATCAGGGGAGGAGACCTAAAGCTAGTCATGTCATAGCAATTTTTTTGCTGGCACTTGTAAACATTACAAGGAGTGTAGTAAAATGTCTTTGATTAAATTCGAATCCCGAGAATTTGCTAAAACAACAGAATATTCAAAAAACTCCTTCCTAAGGAATCACTATTTCCACATCTAGATTTCCCATCCAAGCCACTTTAAACCGAAGCATCTTGAAATTATATTTGTTCTCCATTATGTGGAAATAATTTCTCATAGAATTTTAATAGTATACTTAATATTTGAAATCGTCCGACCCAAAATCCTATAAAACAAAGTGCCACTTCGATATCTTTTCGAAACTGATGTCAAAACATTTTTTTCAAAACTTTTGCTCTTATATGATCACAATATTATTTTGTCCAGTCGACGGAGCGCTAAAATGACCAAAATCTCTAATTTAAGTGCTAATGAATGGATTTTGATGAAACATTGTGCAATGTGTTTGTAATGACGTTAACAAAAAAGTTGAAAAAACGATTAAAGTAGGAAATGATCACGGGTTCGTTAACTTGTAGAATTAGGTCAAAAATGAGAACAAACCAATATGTTTACCTTTTTTGGTCCAAAAAAGATGTTCTTACTCTTGTGATTTTTTCGAAAAATGCATATTCTTCAAGATATGGCAACTCCAAAATTCCTAAGTGGGGGAGGGGAAATGTAAAAGTCGAAAAAGAAATCTGAAAAAATTCAGGTGAATGTATCATCGACATACAAGGCTTTTTTTATTTGCAATTTTTCTGTAAATGGCGTTTTCACCGAGTTTTTCTGGAAAAACATGAGAAACTACCCTTTTATTCGAAATTGTAGCGCTTTAAAAAGATGTAATTTAAAAATTTGAAATAATTGAGACGTATGCATTGAGGCCTTTTAAACATTTTTTGTCTCTTGGAATTTTGTTATAACTTGCTAATTTTCCGAGTTACAGGCAGTTTTTCACGATAAAGAATGTACTATATTTTTTGCACATTTTCAATTTAAAAATTGTGTTGAACCTTTAAAAATGGTTTAACTATAAAGGATTCATATTTTTTTATAATATGTATAAATCACGCTCATTTTTCGAATTTTCATGTCTTTTTTAATTGAAGATGTGCAAGAAATATAGTACATTATTTATCGTGAAAAACTGCCTGTAACTCGGAAAATTAGCAAGTTACAAAAAAATTACAAGAGACGAAAAATGTTTAGAAAACCTCAATGTACACGTTTGAATTTTTTTAAATATTTAAATTATGTATTGTTACGTTTTTCCGCCCCTAGGAAACACCCTGTATGAATTCGTAGGTTTCAAATAATTTTAGCAAGGGGTAACCACTGACACTCTATTTAATAATTTACTGATTACACAATACTTCTAAACTAACTTTTATAATGTTTATATTTACACTTCGTATTTATAACCTCACTTTTCGCTACCAAACTTCACTTTTATAAAACTTTTTCCTCCGCCTTATATATACAGACTGTCTATTTTACGAGGGCCACACCAAATATCTCGCTTAATATCTATTGTAGAAGAATAAAGTTTTAGAAACAGTTATCCCATTTTTTGTGAGCTATATTTCAGTAAAAAGAAATTTGAAATCCATAGCCTACTTTATGAGATATATTACAAAAACCTGAAAAATAGGAAAACCACAAACGGTTATAGCTTCCTTATTTGAGGAGATACGAAAAAAGTTAAAGGAATGAAAGTTGACGGCAAAGACAATAAGAATAATAACGTGTAACAAAAAAATCGAAAAATGCAGTTGGCTTTGACATACGCTATTGTGCAAAAATGAAAAATACATATCTCAAAGTAGGCCATGACGCCATTTATTCCGTTATTTTTTTCTCATTCCAACGATATAAAACATGTCACACAAATTTTAACCGATAGTGTCAATATTTAATATTTTACAAATACCACAATTCATATAATTGAATCGTAACAATCAGCTGTGCCATAATTAGTGAAAAACAATGTATACAGTTATTAATAAATTTGACAGATTGTCACTGTTGTATGTTGCGTTGTCGAGTTCTAAGACAAATTTTATGTCAGTAATTATGGTGTACACCAATAATAACAAATTCGATATGATTAGCATTTATTGTCAGTGCAATTTTGACGCTGAGATGGCAGTCACGGTTTACGGAGATAGATTTCCAGATGCTCCGCAGCCAAATCGAACTATGTTTAGGAAGTTAGTTCACGCACGGTTCATTTTCAAAAAAAGTAGTAAGGCGAGCGCATGTTGCGGATAATGTAAGAAAAGTGAATAGAGTAATGAATTATGTTAACCAAAATGAGGAAACCTCTTTGAGACAAATTCAGAGAAACTGTCGCATAAAAAAAGACAGTGCAAGAAAAATACTGAAAAAAAACGGATTTCGATGCTACAAAATGAGGAAAGTTCAACATTTAAATGAGGGAGATAAGCCAAGGAGAGTAAGATTTTGTAGATAGTTATTAAATAAGAAAAGGAATGACGCGCTGATATGTAGCAAATTTCTTTGGTCGGACGAATCAAATTTTTCTAATAATGGATTTTTCAATAGAAATATGCATTATAAGTGGACACGAGAAAATACACATTGGTGCAGAGAGACTGCTTTCCAAGAACGATTTTCTACGAATGTTTGGTTGGGTCTTTTAGGGACTAAAGTAATTGGACCTTATTTTTATGATGGCAAATTAACCGCTCGTAGATACCTTATTTTCCTGCAAAACGAATTTCAAGATTTTCTTTATGAATTAACAGTGGCAGAAAGATTAAATTATTCATATTTTCAACAAGATGGGGCTCCACCTCACACTGCTGTAATATGTACAAATTATTTAAATCAAGTTATGCCAGATAGCTGGATAGGCACCTATGGACCCATTCTATGGCCAGCTCGATCACCAGATATTACTCCCTTGGATTTTTTCGCCTGGGGTTACATTAAAGACAAGGTATTTCAAACTGCCCCTGAAAATATTGAGGACATCAAAACCAGAATTCGAAACGCATGTGAGGCAATTACTCCTGAAATGCTCCAAAATGTAATGCGTGACATGTCTCGTAGAGCACGTTTACGTGTCATGCATGCATGGTGCACAATTTGAGCATTTGTAGTTAGAAAAATAAATACACACAATTTCTTTTCAATATAGTGGTAGGTAGTACTGTTATACATAGTTTTTCGTTTTTTTCTTTGGATGTTCGTTTTGTACTTGTATTTTTATTTATGAGATATTTATTGGTTTGTATTAAATTGTAATAAATAATTACGGAATTATAATTATTATAAAGTGAATTTTTACTATTATGGCATAGCTGATTGTTACGATTCAATTATATGAATTGTGGTATTCGTAAAATATTAAATATTGACACTATCGGTTAAAATTTCTGTGATATGTTTTATATCGTTGGAATGAGAAAAAAATAACGGAATTAATGGCGTCATGGCCTACTTTGAGATATGTATTTTTCATTTTTGCACAATAGCGTATGTCAAAGCCAACTGCATTTTTCGATTTTTTTGTTACACGTTATTATTCTTATTGTCTTTGCCGTCAACTTTCATTCCTTTAACTTTTTTCGTATCTCCTCAAATAAGGAAGCTATAACCGTTTGTGGTTTTCCTATTTTTCAGGTTTTTGTAATATATCTCATAAAGTAGGCTATGGATTTCAAATTTCTTTTTACTGAAATATAGCTCACAAAAAATGGGATAACTGTTTCTAAAACTTTATTCTTCTACAATAGATATTAAGCGAGATATTTGGTGTGGCCCTCGTAAAATAGACAGTCTGTATATATCCTAAAATTGCCTCTAGATCCATCTAGAAATTTCCAATTCCAGAACAATATAACTCTGGAGCCATCTGCAGGCTTCCAGAAGAGATGGCGTGTATTACTGGTTGCCTAACCATCTACTTAATTTTCAACTTCTAGTTGTCATAGGCGTATCATAGGGGGGTGTAATGCATAACAGTATTTTTAAAACGCTACAATTTCAAAGAAAGGAGTAATTATTCATGTTTTTCCGTAATAAGTCAGTAAAAATGCACTTTACAGAAAAGTTGCAAATAAAAAAAGTCTTGTAGAACCTCTGATAAAAGGGGTGTTCTAACCCTTCCGATCATTTCCTACTATAATCTTTTTTTCAAATTTCTTATTAACGTCATTACAAACACATTGTAATATCCATTCATTAGCTTAGCACTCAAATTAGAGGTGAAGCCCCCCGTTGACTGGACTGTAACCCCTTTAATAATAGAGTAGGGGTGTGGTGGCAGATGTCATAAAGACCTAGGTTTTTAATATACACACGGAATCATCTCAAAATATAATTTATTCCATCCACTACGTGGATGTAGAGGTAATTGTGTTTATTAGCAATTTTTCTAAAATCACTGGCTGTATAACTAGTGTCGCAATAGAGGAGAACATAGATTGTTGATAATAAAATAGTGAAGAAAACTAAATTTGTCCAAACCTTTTTGGTCAGTTTCTTAACTTACAAGAAATAAAAACAAATGAAAATCGTCATTTTGAAACAATTGTTGATAACTTAAACGATAGTTTATATATTTTAACTATGAGAATATGCTTTTAATGGAGTTAAATAAATAAACTTTCCCGATTGTAATTCTTTATGTATTTTTAGAGATTTTTTTACTTTTTATTGGGTATTTTGCCACTGAAAAATATTTAAAAATTTTAATGAAAAAACCTCTGCGTCAAACGGATCAGACAGAGGTTGGTTCTTGAGTACTTGACTGTTTCAAAAAGTCTCACACCTAAAAATATATAAACTAGAACAATGTTATAAACTAAAAACTGAAAATCAAAGCTATAGGTAGTTAACGTTTTTGAAACAGTCAAGTACTCAAGAACCAACCTCTGTCTGATCCGTTTGGCGCAGAGGTTTTTTCATTAAAATTTTTAAATATTTTTCAGTGGCAAAATACCCAATAAAAAGTAAGAAAATCTGAATATGCCACAAATAAACAATTACAGACAATATTTTTAGAGATGTTAGCAAAAATAAATGATTTAAAACCATTTTTTTAAATTGTTTAATTGTTCTTTAGAAGATGCATTTTACTCATCAATATTTCATTCAAAAATATAAATTATTAGCGTGTATCAAGAATACATAGAAATAAGTAATTTAAAGAAATCGTTTTGACTTTGCTACAATTATTATTAAACACTTGCCTTCTGGAAATCGGATTTAGTCCAAAACTTCTTGCCACACATCTTGTCTACAAGTACCAGCAAAAAAATTGCTGTAGTAAAAAAGTACATCTTTAGGTGATAGATTCTTCGTTTAACTTTTCACTATATATGTGTGTGATATATTTCATTTGTTGTGAATGTACCACCCCCGCTAAACCGTTCTATCTGATGGCCGTTCAATCTCATCTTCAATCATAGTTATCTATAATAACTAATGAGCCCTTTACATAGCCGTAAAATTTTGTAGTATTATCTGGTAAGATAGAAATGTTCTTGTGAATAACACTGGTCGCGTACAACTTCTATTAGGTTAATCGAAATTTAATTAAGGTAACGGTTTTTAAAAAACCTAAACAAAAACGACTGTCGGTCATTTTTAATATCTCCAAGTCGTGGTAAAGTATTGTTGTTCGACTACAAGACAACGTGCGTGATAATCAACAGTTATTTTTACTTTTTTAAAGTAGAACTTAGTTTCATGTTTCATTATGTTGAAGCCATAATAATAACTATAAAATTCAATACAAGCATATTTCTAGTCTTACTGTCTAAGCTGGTTTCAAGGAATGATGGCCTTTTTACGAGAAGAACTTCATGTAAACGCTGAACGTTAATTAAATGTTAACGCCTCATCAAACCACAAACTGCTTGGGAAATGTAGTGTCCGGCAGATATGTGAAATCGTAAATAACTAACTTATTGAGGAACTCAGTCAGAATCCGATAATAAAATTGAAGAAATCTGTCATTATGGTGATAGCAACGAAGATGATTTATTAAAGTGACAATTAATTAACGATGCATGATCATGACATTCATGAGTTTATTTATGTATTTTCAGATTTCAAAATGTTGAACTTTTTTCTTGAAATTTCAGTTTCTTTCTTGAAATTTCAATATTTAAAGACTTGAAATTTCTATTTCTAGAAATTTCAGCTTTTGAAAGGTTTAAATTTCCTATTTTTTCTTGAAAATTCAACTTGAAAGAAAAATAATTATGTGGTCCTTGAGAGCCTTCGTATTAATTAACTAATTTTGTATATGTTAGTAGTTGTACTAACTTTTTGAAAGAATATCGTTCTGCCAGAATTTTGTAAATTTTATGTTTAATGTTATTTTTACGAATCTATTAAATTCTCGGCCTTTTGTAGAATATTTCCCACAAATATTACTTGTACCTTTAAATTCTATATAAAATGTGTCCACGGAAAAGCGATATTATAGGTGTAAATAACCAAGTTTTTTACTATGAACACAATTTTCTGTATTCTGCTTTTGCTTAACCCAAAATCTATTTTTAGTACGTTAAAATTTCAAAAATGTATAGAGGGCGCTGGTGGCAGCTTAAAAATAAAATGCGCCTATTTTACTATGAACACAGTTTTATGTATTCTGCTATTGTTTGATCCAAAACCCATGTTCAGTACGGTAGAATTTCAAAAATGTATAGAGGGCGCTGATGGCAGCTAAAAAATAAAATTCGCCTCAGATAAACTGCCATTTCTGTGCTAGATATTGAAAAATTTTATAAGACAAACTTGCTCAAAATTGTTGTACCGAATTTGGTAACTATATGCATATTTTTGTATTTATTTATTTTTTTATTCAAAATCCGTCGTGGAACCTAAAATGAAACGTGAATCACCTTGTATAGTTATCAAATTTGATACATCGTCATATTTTTTAATTTTGAACAAGTTTTTCTTATAAAATGTTTCAATATCTGGCACATAAATGCCAGTTTACCTGAAGCGAATTTTATTTTTAAACTGCCTCCAGCGTCCTCTAGGCATTTTTTAAATTCGAACTTACTAAAAATGGGTTTTGGGTCAAGCAAGAGCAGACTACATAAAACTGGGTTCATTGATTGATTGATTGATTGATTGATTTGTCAGGGCAAGGTGGGCATTGCTGCCGATTCCGGGCATCCATGGAGGTTCGTTCCAACACGCAGCTTGGTCGTCCGCCGAACACGCCCAACGGACGGCCAAACCGCGTGCCGAAACCAAATCTCGGATGTTTTATATACCGCCGGACCGGCTGCATACGCCGGTGGACATTGAACATGCTGCCAGCAGCGAGAGCCGCACGACGCATGGGGTGGGAATATAGGATGGGAAGTATAGGTGTTTGTGGTATGCTTCTTTTAAGTTTCCATGCTTCTATTAAGTTTCCATCTGTCATCATCGGTTAGGGTGTGCAGGTGTTTGCGAGATGCTTCTTTTCAGTTTCCGTGCTTCTTTTAAGTTTCCATCTATCGTTGTCTCCTTATTTTTCTTCTAAGTTTTCTGTTTCTTCTGTTTCCGAATCTGACAGCTTTCATTTTTGTTTTGTTTTTATTTATTAACCGTTCCACAGGTAAATATCCGTTTATAGTGGAGTTGCTGGGAAGGGCCCTATCTCGCGGTAGCAATATTGTTTTGCGCGTTATGAGAAAAGAGGTCCGAAGGGATAGTTTGCTCACCTTGTATGTCGTTTCCTTAAGACAATCGGTTTCAATTTCCGTCTTCCAAATTAATAAAATATTATGTTTTAAATCAATAGATCGAGCTGATAAAAATTAAGATGGTAAAGATCAGAATAGAATAATATCAATTAAATCAGATAAAATAAAATAAACTAATTTATAGCATGTCTGTCTTTCTGCAGCGTCTTGTGATTGCTGTTTTATTTTATTTCCTTTCCTTTCTTTCTTGGGATGAGTTGATTGTGTCCATTTAAAAACTTTCCACTGTATACAATTACTTTAGGCACGACACAGCTATATTGCTTTGTAAACATATGTGTCTCATTTTGACACTGACTATGCTATTATTTATTGCCCATGAACCTCTTAAAAAGTATCTTGTTTGGTCGTCTAGGGTGTACGTAAGGACACTGTACTTCACTTAAACTTGTTTGTTTTATTTGATTTAATATTATTAGAAAATCTTGTAATTATTAATTCCATATGAACACTGTTTTTCTATTGAGGCGCTTCATTTTACGCAGAATTTCTTAATCTACTGGTGGCTGAAATTTTTTCGAGTTTAACATGGTTTTTACCGCTTTTTTAGAGAGCATTTTAAAAACACGTCTATTTACGACGACACTTAACTCACTGTCAATACATAAAACTGTGTTCATAGTAAAAAAAGTTAATTTCATTTTTAAGCTACCACCAGCGCCCTCTATACATTTTTGAAATTTTAACGCACTGAAAATAGATTTTGGGTTCAGCAAGAGCAGAATACAGAAAATTGTGTTCAAAGTAAAAAAAAAACATGGTTATTTAGGTACAACTATCATATCGCTTTTCTGTGGACACATTGTACAAGTTCATTCATAAAGTGTTAGCTAGGCTCCTAGAAATTAATTAAACAGAAGATCAGGCAAAAGGTCGTAAGATGGCTCATACAGCGACAAGTTAAACATTGCGTGCAATGGCTTACAAACAATGTATACTAAGCAATTAAATCAATTATTACATGTGTAGGTACAGATGGCATAAAGCTACATCTTTAGGCAAGTTAAACACACTAATCCAGGGAAGATATAAGTTACATTACTTGCGGCAATCCATCTAAAAGTAACGACACGTTAATAATCCGTTTATTGTAGGTAATCATGATATTTTTATGTATTTATTATTTCTGAAAAATTTTTTGAGTGGATGCACTCAAGAATGCGTTACATCAGTTGTTAAATGGAAAACAGACAAAAATAGATTTTATAATTTTTTTTTTACCATGGCGTACCTCTTTAAACGCTTGGCAAAAAAATATTTTATAGAAAAAGTCTTAAGGTGAGACATCCGATAGAGAAATATTTATTATTTTTGGCCATAACTTTTGTTTCTTAGTGCGTATATTTAAAAAAACTATGAGACTACCTAAGTAGAACCATGAACAAGACTACTACTATGAATTTTCACTCAATAATTTCAGTGGTTTGCAAAATAGTTAGATTTAAATTTAAAGATTATGCCAATCTTCCTATTTCGTAGTTTTGAATCTAACTATTTTGGAAACAACTAGAATTATTGAGTGAAAATCCATAGTCATAGTCTTGTTATGGTTCTGATTAGGTAGTCTTATAGTTCTTTTAAATATACATACTGTGAAAAAAATGTTATGGCCAAAAATAACAAATATTTCCCTATCGGATGTCTCTGTCTTGAAAATGGCCCTTAAGGTGGCCATTCCCTAGCAAGAGACATCCGATAGGGAAACGTTTATTATTTTTGGCCATAACTTTTTTTTCTCAGAACGTATATTTAAAAAACTATAAGAGTACCTAAGTAGAACCATAACAAGACTATTACTATGAATTTTCACTCAATAATTTCAGTGATTTAAATTTACGAAATAGGAAGATTAACATAATTTTTAAATTTAAATCGAGCTGTTTTGCAAACCACTGAAATTATTAACAGAGCCCGGCGCAAAAGTAGTTATGCCAGAGACGGTCTTCACATACAGATAAATATAATGTTTTGTATAATTCACATAAGCAAATAAATACATTATTTATAGGAAACAGATAACTACTTTTGCGGTAAAAAATAAAAAGTATGGCATAAAACTCATAAAATAATAAATAAATAATTTATTATTGGTTTGGAGAAATTATTGATTTGGTGTAGTTGAGCAAGTAGATGTAAGAGATGTTCCCTGAAACTGGTGGATAAAAAACACCAGACTTCGACCGCACATTATATATACCTGCAGCATCGCGCGTCGGTCTGATATGTGGTCTGATTGTCTAATCGAAAACAAAAAACTCGACACTTTAAACGGCATACGCCACTTAAACTTTTTATATCAGTTAAGGAAATGTAAACATCTCCCATGTTTCTTTCCAACTATATTAAACAATTTTCAATTTAAAATATAATTTTTATCTGTGCACATAATATAAGGCATTATAATTTAAAAAAATATAAGGAGAATTTTCTGCTTTTTTACGACCGAAATAGGATACGATAAATAATAATAGTAAAATAAACAGCAGTACAGAAAGTATTTGAAATAAAAAAGGTGCAACAATTATTATTAATTTATTACACAATGACCAATGCCATGTGAGATTGTTTCATATGCACATACGCGTTATGGAGTCAACATTACACACTTTCGGTACATTTGATATGGCGTCGAGTGGCTTTCCATTAAATGAAACAGTACTTTCGTGGATTAAAGATTTTCTGGAACTGCGGTTTAACGGTGTAGAACTTTTCTGTGCCAGCTGTGAAAAAACACTTTCGTGGACATGCAATTCGAACATTTTAAAACAAGTTTCATCTGAATGTCATAAAAACTAAAATTTATCATATTTACATGGATATTTCTCACGGATCATTCTAGCTACACGCAACGTTCAACGTAAGCCGGAAACAGATCAGCATACAGTAGATGCAATGAACGTTATAGGTATTTGATCTACGTCGATATATTTTTAGAGTATCAGGGGATATTGCTGAGTGTAATACAAATTGGATACATAACAATGTTAAAAAAAATCCCGGTTTTTCAACATTTTTGTGTGTGGCAAAGAAGTGGACATAAATCTGCCATCTATAAGAAACTATGTTTATTTTAAATATGCGCCGATTACATCGGCAGACGTTGAACGATTTAGAACAAGTGCAAATAATATATTTTTATTATTCTAATAAGGTATAGTTACTAGGCATTTGTGTTTGTGCATTCAACAATACGTGCATCAAAGTATGAATTACAACCGTTTTGGGGTCATTTACCTTTAAATATTACGGAATTCACTAGATATAATTATAAGGTAAACTATTGTATTATTGCGCATGAAAATGTTTATATAGTTCATATTGTGCAAAGCCGATTCTGGCTTTTACGTCATAACTACCTCGGAGCCGGGGTCTGATTATTAAGTGAAAATTCATAGTAATAGTCTTGTTATAGTTCTACTTTGGTTTTCTTATAGTTTTTTTAAATATACGTACTAAGAAAAAAATTATGGCCAAAAATAATAAACATTTCTCTATCGGATGTCTCTTTCTAGGGAATGTCCACCTTAAAGATGATATAGAAAAGGTTTCGTAATTATACTCGCGTTATATCATCATTTAAATGAATAATAAAAAAAATATTGTTTTCATGTGATTCCGTCTATATTCAATTAGCAACTTTTTAAAAATCATTTTTCACTAGCATTCAAACATACGGTTCCGACGAACTAATCGGCTAAGCCAATTAAGAAAAAATGGCTTAAATATAAAACATTGTCTGTATTAAAAACTAATGAATGAAGAAGTCTGAACATTTTTCAGGGAATTTATTGTTTACTTGTACAAAAAAGTTCCTAAAAATTCATTAAAGAAAAAATTGGGAGGCAGCTATCCATCCCTCCTTTACGGTCAGTTGCTACATAAAGAAACTGATGTGAAGAGTACGAGACATTATACTTTAATGTACCATGTATATTGTGAGAAGCACTGTTAAATTACAGAGACATTTTTACATCTATAATTTCAGTATGTGAATAAAAAGTGATGAGAAATAGGCTAAATATCACTGATGTGCCAAACAATAAAACAAACGACTTTCATTTATGTCTCTCTCAGCCATTAATTCTGACTACTGACGTGCTACCGAGTCGTTTTCTGTCTATTTAACATAATTACCGCTTAACATGAAGAATTATATTTACAAATTATATACATAACGTGAAAAACAGACAAACAGTCACTTTAACGTGTATAATTGTTATAATTATGCAAATTGTTTTAAATCTTAGTAATTTGACTGCAGTGATAATCACTCTTTGATATAATGTAATAAACTAGCACATGAAAATTATTTAAAAATTCAACCACCCCAAAGAAATGAAGGTCGCAAGAGAGTATGAAATAAAATTTAATCAGTTTTGTATACTGTTGTTGAAAAAACTATAATGCACCATAAAGACCTACCTGTACAAGTATTATTAATGATACAGATACATTGTTACCAAAATACTTTGAACTTCGCAAATTTGAACGATACCTGTTGCAATTTAAAAGTTTACACCCATTAGAAAAGTGTGCAAATTAAATTTGTTTGGAGAGCTAAAAAAACCAATAACTATTTTATTTTGAGAATTAACTAAAAACGACAACAATTCAAGTGATAAAATTACGATAAAATTGAGGCAGGCGTTTTTGAGGCCACTCATTACGATTTTGATATAATTTCAAAATTCAAAATGGCTCATAGAAACTGTAACAGTTTAAAATCTTTAATAATTAAAATCGGCAGGTGTTATAACGCCTTAATGTTATTTTCATGAACGGCTGATGTTGATTAGTTGTATGGGCTCTTGAGGCAAGGACGTAACAATGTTCTGAAAATGAAACTAAACTTGAACTTACCCGTGGCAGTGATTTGATTACACTTACGTTACTATCTGTTGGACCAGTAAATTCTCCAATCTTTGAATCTTATTATGTAAATTAACATACTTCCAGGTACTTTAAACTTATTGCCTATTCATTGCTCCAGCCTGATCATATCCTTAATCCAATTCGAAGGTTATGCTACTATTTTCTGTTTATCATGCAGTTATTTAGATAACATCTAAGCAGTATAGACTACCTAGTTGCTCTTCTGTCTTCATATTTACGTAATATTGAGTTATATCCCAAAGGATAATAAGTATAGGCTTCGAAAGAGAAGACCTTTTTGTAAAATTTGCAGCTGGTGAAAGGTTGATAGTGCATACGATTTTCGACTCCGACTTTTTTCTCGAATTGCTGCCGATTATAACAGCTGCTAAGCTGTTTAAATAAAATAAGCAACAAATTTCAAATCGAGTAATTTTGCCTATGAATAGGTAATAATTTAACAATGCTATTTGAATAACAAATATAAACACCAATTCGGTGTTTTCACGAAGAGCGTAGCCGGATAAACATGGGTTAGCTGCCCTGGATTTGGTTCATATTTGGGAGGTAAGTTCCTACAATTACGAGAACAATTTGCCCCAAATGCCAGCTTCAACATTTTTTTTTACCAAACTTGCGAAAGAATTTTGAAAAATGACAAATTTTGATTTTCTCAAATGTGAATGAGCCGAATTCGAGAGCTAAAATACATGTGGTCCAAGGCGTTATCTCGATTATAAAAAAAATACTCAATAAATTAAACGAATAGGGGGTAAAAAAAATTGTTTTAATTTTGTAACAATTTTTTCATTATGAACTCTGATGGAACACCACTATTTTTTTCTGTGGTATGCTCATATCCTAAGTAACAACATTTCTTCATAGTATAAGAAAATAAAAAATAAATTTTGCCCTCCTCCCCTATTTATATTTATGTAATTCCTTCCGAATCAGAAATCAACATTAATTTTCAGCTTGTGACTCGATAAAATGAGTATCATTTGACCAATACACCCTACTCTAAAGTGCAAGACGCTTAATCTTTATCACATTTCGTATTTAAACACACGGAAAACGTAGAAAAAGTCTTTAAAATTCTGTGTTTATACCAAATAAATGCGATATTACCGTTTCGTGAAATCGATGACGTCACTCCAATCATAGCATGTTTTGCATACCTACCCGTTCACTTATTCGAATTTTATGTTATTTATTTGCTAAAATTTTAATTTGATATACGATAGAATGTTGTTTAAATATTGGAAACTGCATTCAGTTTAATAATATCAAAGAAGCAAATGCGTATAGTGAGAACACCTAATTACCAAGGCTCGCGAATTTTATCTCGGCGCCAGAGACGGCTCTCATATAGACAGAATATTATATCGCAAACACTCTGAAACAATCAGAAAAACGGCGAAATGATGAAATATTCATTATTGCCAGCTACAATGTATTTTTGGTAAATTTAACCTAAAAACGGAAATGGTTACGCAGTTTTGCAAATCCACAAACTACCCACACTATAGACGCTCAACGTAAATTACGGCAAGTTGGCCCGGTCACATGGTACTTGGAAGTTGTACTTCCAACCGAGAGATGTCGCAAACTCTGGAGAATTTTATGAGCAAAGTTTGCAGCGCTGTGTTATTGGTATGATGATATTGGCAAATGGTGCTGTCATATGGCAAATTGTCAATTTTTACAAGTGTCATCGTGGATTATATAGTGGTGTTTCCTTGTGACATTTTTTATAACGCACAGAAATTAGCACTTTTCAGTTTATTTTTAGGCCAGAAAATCGCATTTTATTAGACTGAGCCAGAAAATTATTGTGACAGTCTGTAAATTCTTCCATAGGACTCATTTCTCATTATATGGCTCAGTCTGATAAATGCGATTTTCTGACCTAAAAATAAAGGCCAGTTTCTTAAAAAAATAAATAAATAAGAAAAGTGTATTCCCAAGCTTGTGTAAATTTTTTCGCTAGAAAACTACCACTTGTTAACCAATGTACTATTTGTGGCTTTACTATGTAGAGATACTTATTTTAAGCATATATTGATACTATGATATAAATACAAATGAAATAAAACCCAAACTATATATTTGCTTCTACAGCATATCAGCATAATTTCATTGTCTTGGAAACTGTGCTAATCATATTTTAATATCAAATGTTTAAAAGGACATGTGTTTAAAATTATGTATATTAATTTGACAGTAAAAATAATTGAAAGTTCCCTCCAATCTTCTTTACTACCGCTTCCAACCACCAGAGGCGCTTCAATTTTAGTCCCATTCGAATGTACGGCCGTTGAGCGTCTATAGTGTAGGTGGTTTGTGTGCAAATCGTAACTGTAGTGTAAGTCTAACATTATGTATGTACAAATGCACCTACAAACCAAAAGTGAAATTAGACAAAGTCGGCGGACACTTTTTGTACAGCGTGCTCGCGTAAAATTGCAAATCATCGCAAAATTTCTAGCTTTGATAGTTTTGCTCAAAGAAAATGATAAGACAATTTTGTGTAAAACTTCGTCCTCTTTCTTTTTGTGCCCACCATTTTCTGAAAGGAACCGAATTAATTAAGTTATTTATAAACAACTACACTTCTGCGCCTAATTTGTTAAATAAAAAAAATTGTACAGGGGTTAAGTTGGTAAAATTTCCAGGTTATCATTTCTACCATTTTTGAAAATATTCTCTCACATTTTCAGCGAATTTCTGAAATAAAAATCAAAATTCATCATGGAACTCTTTTGCTTATAATACTTAATATTATTATCGAACACATTCCAACATACTAATTTTGGCGAAATATACAAATAATTTTATGTAAAAACGTTTTCAATTTACCCGCTCTTAGAAAAAAAACTAATCACCCGGATCTTATCATCATCCATTTTTTCATCCACAATTTCAGAGTAATTATTAATTGTACGTAAAAAGTAATGAAACGCTTTTTTGTTACAGTGGTGGCGACGATGTCCAACGTTCTATTGAACTTTTAGACCGTGTGCTCTCGGAATTCGATGATGTGGAAAATGCGAATCAAGTTCAAAACGTGAGTATCAAGTTTGTTTTATACAAGAAAAATTACTCATATAAAAGGAACGAGAATACGCTAATACTGGTTGCATATCATAAATGTCGGTGTATTAAATTTTCATTGCAATAAAAACTGGCTATTACCGGTTATTAAGTCCAGTGGCATGTTTTCTAGTGGTAAATGTTATGTAGTATAATATTATTATTAATAGGACTGCTGTCACATTATACAAGCAATATTCATTAGTGGCTTGTATAATCATTTATTATCCATAAATTATTTTAAATGATAATTATTAACCAGAGGTTTGTTGCAAGCAGTTTTACAACTTACAAGACTTCTTTGTAGATAATTATAATCCCCCAAAAAAACATAAATGTAAAAATTTGCCGTCTCTTTTAATCGTGGCCATAATAACACAAAGAAATTTGAGAATTTTAATTTGAGTTAGGAAAAGTTGAACTTTTAATAACTAGAGCGGAAAAATCTAACTTTTCCTAACTAGAGCAGAAAAGTTAGACTAGAACAAAGTTTCCGCTCTAAAGAAGCTGTAAATCAATGTTCTTAGAACAAAATAACAAATTATGAATACTTATACCTATGCATATTATTTTTGATCATAATAAATATTAACATTTACTTTTTTACAATTCATAAATGAAATCCCACAAGTGTCAGCAGACGTGAAGGCAGAGCTAGTATTTGCATTAATAACCTCTTCTTTTTAGCCCAGCATTTCTTATGCTACTTGAAATTAATATCCAACAGAATTTTCTATACATCCCTCTGCCACATTCGATTCTGTCCATCCACCATGTCTCTTAAAGGGTGATGTCTGTTCCTGCGTCAGCCAGTATCGTAGTAGGTGTTTTTCTCAAACAGTGGCCGGTATAGGTAAAAGTATTCGGCGACTTCAAAAATTCTGCAATTTTACCAGATACGCCGCCTTTGGTATTTATACCCACACATTGTTTTGTGCACTTTCCGCTTTGAAGTTCCCAATAAAAATTGTAAATTCTCTTCGCACGTTTATCTTAGTGTTAGGAATCTCTGTTAAAATAAATGATCCCATGTCTTTAATATTTTGAAGCTGAAAGCAGATTAGTTCTTCTCGTCAACATGATTCACTGATCCCAACGATCAACAATGCCTACAATAATGGACAGAAATTGTAATATTATGATAATGTTTTTTTCTACTTCTGATTTTGTTAAAACACTGGATTTCTTTGATATTTGTCCTATAGACTTTCGTTTAAAGAATCTATGAAACCAAATTTCTTTGTATCCAATATTTATTTAATTGTCCTCAATATTGAATAAAGGCTCCACAATGTGGAGCTCTAGTAGACTCTGAATTTTTGTTCAAAATGTGCTAATAAAACTTTAGTAATCACTTTCTCTCACCTTGTTTTACACCAATTGTCAAGCTGTCATTTACATATTTATCGTTTGATTTTACTGGTAGCAAAGATTGAACAGCCAAAGCAGCTGATTCTTCTGTATCAGACATTTTTCACAATTTTTCCCAATTTTTATCGAACGAGAAACATTCACACATCAACAAACTTTGTTTATATTTACTTGTTTCTAAGCCAACGAAAAGCAAAGAGATTAGACTTCTTGATCCAACATTTTAACTTATAATTATTGTCCAGAAAAATAATTAGTAAATAAGTGTCAAATATAAAATTCAAAAAATATTTCGTTTTAATCATTTTTTCCAAACGTCGGGCGTCTTTAGAAAATATGATATGTGCAACACGTAGGAAAATTGTTTTTTCCATATTTATCTATGCCTAATACGAAAAAAACACTTTTCCTAATTTATTGCACAAACAGCTATTGTCGATAGACGGTTGCTTTTGATGATATAATTTCTTTCTGTAACTGTAAAAAATAACGCCCACCAATTTCGATGCAAACATTACGCCATATTTTTTCAAGAGTCATACGATGACGTTCCATATTTCTTAATGACAAATAACATGAAATAACCTGTTGGTGCATTATTTACCGAGAAAAGTAATTTTGAAAATGTAAAATGTTGTTAATGTCTTGTAAACTCAGTCGAGATATTTTTTCTTAAATTATTGGTTTTGAAGAAAAGTTGAAACTGATCTTTTGTTGTTTTTAAAGTAGACACTAAGAAATTAGTAAAGAAGCCCAAAAAAAATAACACCATTACTGTGCCTTCAAAAATTATCAAGTGGGCCATGGAATATTTTTGTTTCCGATCAGTTACTTTATTCTACGTTACTCACACGCACCAGTGTATTCTTTAAGATTTCTTTATTTATTCAACTTTATTATGGCTCATTTACCTAAAGACATACATAACAATGAACCTCTGGAGACCCCTAACGATATCGTCGATGCATTTGCTAACTTTTTCGAGCAATCTTACTTCCTTAACATCTCGGACGCCCCTGTAACCATGTCTAATAATCTTTCGTTTGACTGCTTGGACATTAAACGCTTTTCCGAGGCGGAAGTTTGCATGGCGTTAAAAAGAATTAAACCTAAATTTACTGCGGGCCCAGATGGAATTCCAGCATTTCTACTGAAAGACTGTGCCAGCATTCTTGCATATCCTCTCTGCATAATTTTCAATTTATGTCTTAGGAAATGCTATTTTCCTGATATTTGGAAATACTCCAAAGTGTGCCCTGTGTATAAAAAAGGTGAAAGAAATGATGTTACCAATTATAGACCGATAACAATCATATGTAACTTTGGTAAAGCTTTCGAAATGCTACTGCATGATGACATTTATGCACATGTTCAACTGAAAATATCTACTCAACAACACGGTTTTATGAAAGGTCGCTCCACCGTAACGAACTTAATCTGCGCTACTCAGTACATTGCTGAATCGATTGATTCTCAAATACAGGTAGACTCAGTCTATACTGACTTTTCTAAGGCGTTTGACAGACTGAACCATAGGAAACTTCTCTGTAAACTTGACAAATTCGGATTATCTGACGGTTTACTTCAATTTCTTGCGAGTTACTTGACTGATAGAGTTCAATTCGTATCTTATAATGGATATAAATCTGTTGAATACGGAGCCACGTCAGGAGTACCCCAGGGATCAATACTTGGACCCCTTTTCTTTAATATTTTTATTAACGGCATCGGTGATCACTTAGACGTATATTTATTAATATATGCCGATAACGTCAAGATGTTGCATAGGATTAATGATTTTAATGACTGCGAAAAACTTCAAGACAACTTAACTAAGTTATCGGCTTGGTGCGATGGAAATG
Source organism: Stenurella melanura (assembly GCA_963583905.1). Taxonomy (NCBI): domain Eukaryota; kingdom Metazoa; phylum Arthropoda; class Insecta; order Coleoptera; family Cerambycidae; genus Stenurella; species Stenurella melanura. The sequence goes on along the minus strand of OY757311.1, from coordinate 16,632,905 downwards.
ATCTTCACCTAAATGTTGGCAAGTGCAATGTTATGAGTTATACAACCAAGGAGTCCCCAATTATATATAATTACAATGTTAATGGCGACATGCTGAACAGACCATCTACGTTCGAGGATCTAGGTGTAACATTTGATAAAAAATTAACATTCACTAACCATATTGATGCTGTAATTTCGCATGCATACAGAATGTTAGACTTTATTTTGCGTAACAGCCATGATTTTAATGATGCGAAAACCTTAAAGATGCTTTATTTTGCTTTCTGTCGATTTAAACTGGAGTATGGTTCACTTGTCTGGCAATCTGGGTATAATACTCATAATGATAAATTGGAAAATATTCAGCGCCGCTTTCTGATATTTTTAAACTGGAAAACTGAAGGTACATATCCACCAATTGGAGCTTCTCAAAATCAATTACTTGAAAAATTTGATATTACCAGTCTTTCCGAAAGGCGTGAGTCCTTTGCTTTGCGTTTTCTAGATAAAATTATGCATAATAAAATAGATTGTAGTGAAATATTAAGCCAACTGAACTTTTGTGTCTCACGGATTAATTCTCGTCATTCTCAAAGCATTTATTTATCCACTCCTAGATCTAATGTATTAAAATTTTCTCCTCTGTTTAATATTTGTACTTGCTATGAAACTCATTGCAGTGAATTGGACATATTTGCCTAGCAGCCTGAAATTTAATCTACTGTCGTGCAGTCTAATCGCCTTCATAATTTCTATTTGTATATTTTAGTTAGGTTAGGTTAAGTTAGTTTAGATTTCCATCCTATAAATGGTTTTGTGCTGTTGGATGATGTATGATCAAATTTGTCCGAAACCCAGATAATAGATATTCTAATAATTATGATTGGATGCGATAAACGACAGGAACTCAATAGGAGGGAGATTCGTGAAATGTTTAATAATAAATACCCTGGTCATCACGCATCAGAGTAAAACAGAGAACAAATTTCGTGACACTAGACAGTCAAACATTAGGTAGAATTCTTTGAATTTATGAGGAAAAACAATTAGATGTACCGATAAAGATTGAGGAAAATCCGCATAAGCCAACTAGACAACTTGCTGCCGACAATGATGAAAGTAAGTTACCTGCGACTTTTAAAGAAAGAAATACTTAAGTTGATTCGGGATTTAAATGAGGATGGTTGTGATCGAAGGCAAGGATTCTGTGAATTAATGATCAGAATGCTAGTAGTTTATAAACAAAATTGTTTTACCTGATGAAGCAACATTTCAATTAAATGGAATGGTAAATCGCCAGAACTGTCGATATTGGAGCAGAGATAATCCTCATTGGATGATGCAGGCTCACAGTTTTCTTAAAAAGTGAACGTTTGGGGTGGTATCATTAATGATAGTCAAATTATTGGCACTTAATTTTTTTAAGGTATACTTAACGGCTATATTTATCTACATTTTTAGACGAACTTTCTAGTGCCTACATTAAAACTACTTTTTCCTGATGCTAATTATCCAAATGAAATAGACAGTTGTATTTCGTATCAGCAAGAGCTCCACCACATTTATTCATGTACAGTGAGACATTATAAACGAAGTTTTTCCTGACAGGTGGATTGGAAGACGTGAAACTATTTATTGGCCACCTCGTTCTCCCGATTTAACCCCTCTTGATTATTTTTGTATGGGGCTATTTGATATCAAAAGTATATGTTAATCTACGAGACAGCATTGCAAATTTAAAGCAGGATGAGATAAATTCACAAAATAAACCCTGATGTCATACAAGTTGTCATACGAAAACTAAAAAATCGCCTTGCCTATTGTGAAGAGGAGACTGGCGGTCATTTTGAACATTTAATTTATTTATGAAATAAATTAGAAATACATTCAAATAAATTTAAAATATATTCTTAATATATCGTTGAGGTGGGTACAATTTTGTATTAAAAATTTCTGTTTCCGGGTTTTCGTAAAAATTAAAATACCTTAGTCCAAGAGTGCATCCCTGAGAAAGTTACATTCTCTTAAAGTGACACAAAAAAAAAAAACAATAATTTCCGTTATATTGAAGATAATATTTTCAGATTTTCATGGGACCTGTGTCTCTATAAGTACTCTACGTAAGCTTGATAACAATTAAATATTCTCAAATGCAACCGGTTTCCTGTTTCACGAGCAGCTATGACCTACAGAGAAAGAATGATAATTCTTAATTTTTCGTTGCTATTACACAAAATTTTAAAAGTATTAAATTTTGTACTGAAACAGGTGGACGTTATGTGGAGCATTTGTTATTTATGTATTTAAAAAAAAACAACTATACTTTTCTATAATTACATTTTGTTCTAAAATTGTAAATAAATGTTAAATACAAATAGACGAAAATTCTATAATTTTTTCTATTTTGATTGATATTACAAAAAATTTTAAGAGTACCTTTTTTGCAGCAGTTTCAATGCTCTGTAAAAATGTTGAAGTATTCCGTAATTTTACAGGATGATTAAACATTACAGCCAGTCAAATATTAATAATTATGAAAAAGAATTGAGAAACAAAAAATATTTGGATGTTACCAAGATTGCATAGAGTACTTATAGAGGTACAGCTCCCATCAAAGTTTGAAAATTTTATCTTCAATGTAATGGAAACTATTGGGGGAAAAAAATTTGTCTCACTTTAAGAGAATGTACTTCCTCGGGGATGCAGTTTTGGGCTGAGGTAAATTGGACTATATGGGCCCAATATGAACTTAGGAATCACAAGTTCCTGTACGGGAATTCAATTCTGGGACACCCTGTATATAGACCGCACTGTATGCTTATAAGTATTATTATATTGATAATATATACAAAACCACACTATATTTCTATTCGCGTTACGAACCGGTCTTAAGTTACATTATACTAATAGATGACGTGTATACCCACCGTCAATTATATTCACAGTATGTGGACTTGTCATCAGGTTTTATATACCTGATAATAAATTATAATAATAGAATAATTGTTAATTATACATTCATTTATTTTCTACATCATATAAACTTTAATTGGCTTGTTAGATTACATATAAATTGACCATATAATTAAAGAAATATTTATTATCGATATAATGTTGAGAGATACTGGCTTTCTGACGTTTACATGATTGATGTAAACAAATGCGATGGACCGCCTCAAAAGGATAATCTCTGAGAGATTTGAATTGGAATTGTGTAAACCATTTCTGAAGATTATTAAACAGCAAACCAAATTAACATTAATCAGCCATTCTCCTTTGCGTGGACAAGTGGAGTGATTTCTGAAGGTTCATTTCATTTAAATGCTGTTTTATTTTAAAAGTTGCAAAATATCCTTGGGTTTTAACCTCCCCATAAAACAGCTTATTGTTAATCATTAAAATTATAATTAACAATAAGCTGTTTTCTGCAAATTGGGTGATGTTGTTTAACTGAAAATATGTGTAAGTTGTACATAAATAAATACTACAGGATTGTTGGAGACTGTTTTTGTATAAAATTTGATTTTACGGGAGATGTCTCCTAATTTGGTGCTTTATCCCCTCCCCACTAGCCTTACGTGCTGTTGATTGATTGATTGATTTGCCAGCGTAAGGTGGGCATTGCTGCCAATTCCGGTGCAGGGAGATTTGTTCCACCACGCAGCCCGATCGCCCACCGATCATCCCACCGTGTGCCAGAACAAACCCCCAGTGCTTTTATATACCGCCGGACCAGCTGCATACGCTGGATTGGACATTGGACATGCTTGTTGTCAGCAGCGAGAGCCGCATGACGCATGGGGTAGGAGTATAGGATGGAGCGTGTAGGTGTTTGTGAGATGTTTCTTCTTGTTTTCCTTCTGTCTTCATCGGATGGAAAGTGCAGGCGTTTGTGATATGCTTCTTTTAGGTTTTCGTGCTTCTTTTTACTTTCCGGTTTTTGTGATATGCTTCTTCTTAGTTTCTGTCTGTGATCATCTTCTCTCCTATTCTACTTCTGAGTTTTCTGTTTCTTCTGTTTCTGAGTCTGGCAGTGTGTATATCCTTGATATTTCTTTATTGTATTCCATTTTTTGTTGTGCCAGCCTTTCCCAGTGTGTATAATCCTTTCCTAGCTTATTCATAATCCTCTCGATTGTTGTTATCCATGTGTAGCATGGCCTCCCTATTTTCAGTTTGTTGCTGTTCATTCGCAGCGCTTTCTTTAGTAGGTGTGTCGAGTTCCGTCTTTGGACGTGTCCCCAGTATTTCATTGCGTATGATTCTATTCTTTTGATTATTGTTCTTCCCTCTAGTAATGTTGACGTTTTCTGTCGTTCCCTCTTAAATACTGCCACCAAGAAAGTTGAAATTAGTAAACATCTTATACAATTTTGTGCAGTAACAAATCAAACTGGATTAGGATTGACTGAGTTTGTTCAAAATTTGTTTTGTAACCTTTTCAACATATACGACATGAGCGGACGGGGTTATGACAACAAGAGTAAATAATGGTAAACACAATGGGCTGCAAAATAAAATCTTGGAAATAAATCCCAAAGTATGTTCTGGACCATATTCTGCGCACAATTTAAATTAAGTGGTAAATGATGATGCAGAAGTTTCCTTTGGAACAATCTTTTTTTTATCTAATTCAAGAGTTGTACGTTTTTTTTAGCTTCTACGAAAAGGTGGGATCCTGTTAAAAAGCATGTCTCCAATTTGACTCTAAAATTACTGAGTTATACTGGATGGTCCAGTAGGATTGAAGCTATCAAAGTCATCAAAGCATTTGAGATATTAAATCGGAGAATTGTATGATGCACTACTTGAGACCGTGGTAGATATAATTTATTAGAAACCAAGTATCGCCAACAAGCAACTTCACTAGCTCCTAAAATTCAAAATTATAAATTAATTTGTTCTCTTATATTGCAATCTAGTACAATATTTATTCAAAATTATTTATATAAACAAAATGATCCAACCATAAATATAAATGTTTGTATCGATCATTTAAATGATCTAATATATTATTAGATTAATCTTCGTTCTGATAAAGGTTTTAATGATTTAACTGAACTAGCTGACGAAATTCACGTTGAATCAAACATTCCTGATATACAAAATGCGAGACCAAGAAGAATATAGAGACAATTCGATTATGAGCACGAGGATTAACCTATTTTAGATCCAAAAATCAAATTAAAAGTAGATTATTTTTAACATAATTGATCAAACACTGTCTTCTCTACGTGAACGGTTCGAGGGGTTAGAAAGGTATAATAACATGTTTGGATTTTTGTATAATATTTATGAACTATCAGATCAAGACATTTTTAAAAACTCTGAAGACGCATTTAAAACTTGAAGATGTATATCGCATGAAGAGTAAGATATTAATAGCATAGATTTATGTGATGAGATCAAAATTGCATTTAAAACTAGAGTCATTATCTAATCCGCAATCAGTTTTACAGTATACAGGGTGATTTACCACAACATGCGGAAAATAAAATGGTGTACTAGTTTTCTATGTGGGAAACCCCCTGCAAAATTTTAGAGCGATCCGAAATAATTTAGTACATTTTTTTTGCATTAAAACTTGTAATGATACGCTACTGAACCATGGAACTTGGCTACCCTTAAATGCTTCAATTGTTTACGCGTATTTACGCGTGCGCCGGTTCCTGTTTTTCAAGCGATCAGAAGTTGTTTACGTATGGTCAGTTTCTGTCTGGCTTCCGTTTGGATTTTTACGTTTTGAAAATTGTATTCGTAGATCGATACCGGACATCACATGAATACTGCGCGATGATTTTAACTTATAGTGCAGTGAATGAAAATCTTGCAGCCATGTACGAGAATATGAGAGAAAATTTCCCGGCAGGCGTGTGCCAAATGTAAGAACAAGGAGCCCGGATATCATCCCTATGGATTTTTTTTGTCGGGGTTATATGAAGAGTTTGGTGTACGCTAAGTCAAGAACAGTTACAACAAGCCATTGACAATGCCTCGAATCTAATTCGTTTTCAAAGAGACAAAAAATGTGATCGCATACACGAAAATATTATCTGCGCTTAGAACAGTGCATTGACTGTCAATGGTCAAACATTCGAACATTTTCTTTGACTTTTCGTTACTTACGTTTTCTGGTGTGCTGCGTTCTACAAAAATTATTTTAATTTTTGCTGTTTTTGTTGTGTGATTAAATCCAAAAAGTTACTCCTAACCCTGCCAGCTTTGCTGATAAAGGGGGAGGAGAAGTGATATGGTTGCACCGCGTTACGTCAGATTGGTTAAAGTCATACAGTCTACAGTCTACAAAATGAGAAGTTAATTTTTTTTGTCATATTTTTTTCATTTGTCATATTTTTAACTCCTTTCGGTGGGGACAATTTGCTTATAAATTTTCCGCATGTTGTGGTAAATCACCCTGTATATAAAACCAATTTTCCAAATATTTCTATAGCACTTAGAATATCATTAACATTACCTATATCTGTTGCTTCTGGAGAGAGAACTTTTTCTAAATTAAAAATTATAAAGAATTGTTTACGATCCACCTTGTTACAAGATGTATTAAATGACTTAGCCATAATTGCCATAGAAAGTGAAATATTGAACATTGAGCAAGCTGTATCCGAATTTGCCGAAAATAAAGCACGAAAAATTATGTTTTTATAAAAATGTGTATAATTGATTATTACTATCATAATTTGTGCTATTTGGTTTTTCTACAGCAGTTCAGAGTTTTTGTGTTTTTTATACAATTAAAGAAATATTGGTATTGTATTTTTGTTTTATTTTATGGGGCGCTATTGTCGCTATTGAGATTTCTGAACAAGGGTGACTAAGTTTCTTTTCGCGGCCCTGCTCGTCAGTAAGCAAACGATGAAAATAAAGCACTAATGATGAGTTACCATCAAATTATTTTCTACGTAACTAAAATTATTGAAAGGGTATTTATTTGAAAATAATAACATCCAGGGTTAACCACTGAAAATACTACCAATAAAGTCATGTGACAAAGAATATGGTAGCTATTATATTGTTAAAGTACATCATTAAATAGACTAAGAACCTATAGAAAAGTTTATTAAAGTTATTATTTTAATATTCCTTATACTTTAACTGAAAATCAAGTGTGTAGACACATTTGCTAAAAACAGTATTAATTAATAAATGAATAAATATGTCAGACAGCTTGCTAAAATCATTGTAAAATCGCTGTTCGTTTTCAAACAGGTGTTGTCCTCCCTAACAAGTGAAAGCGTAGCATGACTGCGGGAGCATTGTTTCGGTTCTCGATTAATTTCGTGTTGGAGGGTTGTTTGGATACATTTTATTTGATTCTGTAATATTAAGTGTCATTATTTTGTTTCAACTCCCATGTTGGGCTTATGGTGAATTCATCCCTAGGATTCGTATTTCTGATTATTATACTCTTCGCAAATAGAAACAAAAAAACGATTCATATAATAACTTATTGCTTGGCGGTGGTTGCATTGTAATTTTTTCATCGACCTACAACCTGTTTACCATGGAGCAGACTATCAAAAACAAGACAAAGTAAAAAATATCGTTGGAATTACATTAAAATTGGTAATTAGTTATTTCAGAGTAGCTGATACTGAATCTGATGTCAGATATTAAAAATTGAAAAATGGCAAATCCGATAGGACTGCCATGGTTGCAAAATTTTTGCAGATTTACATGATATTTGGTACATGGGTATATTAGAATGTTAAAACTTCAGAATTCAAATGTATTTTTTTTAGTTTGTAAAATCTATTTGAAGAACGAAAACATCTTTTTAAAAATTGAACCCATTTCAAAAAACAATCACCGAGCATTATTAAGTCGATGTAAAATTGAACAAATAACTAATCGAAATATTTTCAATGAACCTCAATATCGAAATTAGGTAATAAGATTCAATTAACGGGAGAAGTTTTATTCATAATATTTTGTGACTGTTTTCTTTCCAAATTATTTTTGCTTGTTTTAATTATTTTCTTTATTCTATTAAGAATAACATTTTCAAGAAAATAAATTAAGTTGACCACATCTCAGGAAGCAAAATATGGGACATTTGCAAAAAAAATTCTGTCGGTTTGTCTGTAGCTCTTTTTGTGCGCATAATTACTCCGAAAAGTTTTAATATGTTGACTTGAAATTTAGTACACATACTATTATAACGATATTTGGGACTAGATCACATTTTGAACTCATTCTGTTGAAGGGTTGGAGGGTAAATATTGTCTCAAAGAAGCGGCAATTGAAAAGATATTAAACATAATATATAGGTGATGAAATGGAAAAACTGCCCAAAATTCAAACAGATTGTTTCAAGGAAACGACATACAGGGTGAGCAAACTATCCCTTCGGACCTTTTTGCTCATAACGCGCAAAAACATAATAATTGGTGATATAATAATAATGTTACCGCGAGATAGGGCCTTCCCCAGCAACTCCACCGTAGATGGTTATTTACTTGTGGAGCGGTTAATAAATTAAAAAAAAATAAATGGAAAAAAGGGAAACAAAAATACAAAAATAAAATAAAAAATGAAAGTTGCTAGATTCAGAGACACAAGAAGAAGAAAAATAAGGAGATGACGATAGATGGAAACTTAAAAGAACATGGAAACTGAAAAGAAGCATCTCGCAAACAACTGCACTACACCGCAGCCGATGATGACAAATGGAAACTTATTAGAAGAATGGAAACTTAAAAGAAGCATCTCTCAAACACCTACACTTCTCATCCTATATTCCCACCCCACGTGTCATGCGGCTCTCGCTGCTGACAACAAGCACGTCCAATGTTCAACCCGGCGTACGCAGCTGGTTTGGCGGTATATAAAACATCCGAGATTTGGTTCCGGCGCGCGGTTTGGCCGTCCGTTGGGCGTATTCCACGGACGACCAGGCTGCGTGTGGAAGCGAACCTCCATGGATGCCCGGAATTGACAGCAATGCCCACCATACGCTGGCAAATCAATCAATCAACTTTAAAAACAATCATTACCATGGATTTTCTAATAACAGTGAATAAATTAAAGTTCTTGCGGGACAACATTCTTAAATGCGGGACACTTTCGGGACTTGTTTTTTTGCGACACATCATGCATATGACAATCGTATGGTCATCTCAAAATAAATAATACAAAATTTCTAATATGAAACTCTGCCCCAATTCCCTTATTGCAAACGTTATCCAGTTTTCTACCTTATAAAGATAAAACATATTTTACGGCATCAAATACTTGATTAAGTGTGTCTATCGATTCCCACGAAACATTTACCAAGTAATTTGATTTATAGAAAACTCCGCGAAGCGTATGGGAGAAATGTCACGCATTTTAGGCATTTAATTTTCCAGTTAATAATTTAATTAAGTGTAAATTATATAATAATTATTTTCCCTATCGCTCTTGAAAATTAGTCAAAAGATATGGCTGTTTTTTTAATACAACAGCTAAGATTGACACTATTGATTGATATAATTGAGGGAAGTACTATCCCTTCTGATAAAAATACAGCAGGCCTAAGTGATGTAATGTTTACTAAAACTAAAAGGTTCGTCGTATTGTGTGAAACATTAACCAGAAACGAATCAGCCTATAAATATAATCCTTTTGTAGACATTTGTACTAATTGATTTAAATTTGATACTGATTGAAAAGACGGGGGTTGCAGTCAGTGACTGTGGCTAGATATAGAAATGAACACGCGGTCCACTCAAGACCCAAATATTTCATTTGTTTTACCATTTCAATTTGAGTATTATCTATAAGCAAATAAATACTTTTACTGTCGATGTTGTTATATTTAAGTCTGTTTGTAATCACCATTGCTTTAGTTTTAATAGAATTTAATTTGAGTTTGTTGACTTTAAAATAAGTTTCAACTTTGCACAACTCAATGTTCATTTTATTAATAGCAGTGTCAAGATCGTAGTCAGAAACAGCTAATAAAGTGTCATCTGCATACAAATTCAAAAAATCACAGTTAAGCTGGTAATTTATGTCATTAATATAAATGATAAATAAAAGAGGTCCTAAAATGCTACCCTGCGGAACTCCAAGCTCAACGTCGAGACTTGGAGATAATTTGTTATTCACTCTGGTGGTTTGTTTTCTGTTAGTCAAATAATTTTTGAAACAATTCAGTATGATAACTTATCCAACAATATTTTTTGATCTATAGTTTCAAAGGTTCTTTTTAGATCTATAAATCCAGCTATGGTACACTTTCCTTGATCTATCATCTGAGTCCAACTAGTAAATGTAAGTGCAGATTCGCACGAGTGCTTAGCTCGAAAACCTGACAGATGACTAATTAATAAATTGTTTGAATTAAAGTACTGAACTAATTCATTATAAACTGCACTTTCTAATATTTTTTCTACAGAAGGTAAATTATTGATCGGTTTAAAATTAACTGCATCCTTGGTATCCTTAATTTTCGGAATTGGTGTAATACAACTACATTTTAATTGATTGGGTATAACACATTTTTCGAGGGACATATTAATAAAATTTAATAAATTAAAACCTACAAAATCTATAATCGATTTTAACACTCTACTGTTAAGAATATCCCACGAATTACATTTATTATCAAGCTCCCTTACCAAGGTTTTTAAATCACTTATATTAAGAAGTTTAAACTTGTTAATACAAGGTTCAACTACAGGTAAACCATTTGAAAACCATGTCGCAGCGATTTGACGTCGATATAATGACGTGAAATATACACCGCAAAACGACGTCAAATTGTCGTCGCCAAACGACGTGAAATATACGTCATAAAAAGAAGAAAATGTCGTGTAAAAATTGTCTTTACTTTATTAGTACGATTCCTTAAAAATCATTTTAAAATAAACCACTTACCATTTTTGAAAATTGTAGCTTCAAACAAATCATTTACTTGATATGTTATTTATGAAAAAATATGATGGGACAATGATCATATTACGTTACCTTAAAGTTTAACCACAATTTATTGGAGGATCCGACTATAAGCTCACTCACAATATCAACCTCACCTAACTTACCTTAAAGTTTTATCTAATCCAAATCATATTATAAATTGTCCAAAGCTAAGCATGATTTTCATCTATTAATTACTTTGACGTTTATTGGAACAATTATGCTTTCTTAACTATTACATATAGGAATGATATATCACATATAAATAAAACCATTATGTTACCTCAACTATATATTAATTTTTTAGTACAAAAATTAATTATATTAATAAAAAAACAATTGTGACATGATTTATACATGAATATACGTTTATGTTTAGTTTATTTTACAGTAAACTTAAAATTCGCCCATTTCGTTAAAGAACTATGCTCAAATTTCCTTACAGGTAAGTCATTTGATCTTATAATTTTGGCTGGAATCTCAAATATTTCTGAGCGGATTTTCAAAATTTTGGTATCATTAGATTCGTATGAAAATGAGGTATTTAAAAATGTTGGTGAACGATTAAATTCCCATTTAAAAAAACCGAGTTAGTGGGTAAAAATAACATTTAAAAATTTTAAACGCCTCTAGAGAATTAAGTAATGCAATCATATTGCTCTTTTTATTTTTATAGTAACGTAGCACAAAAACTAAAATATATTTTGGGCACCACAGCACTTTGGATTCAGAAATAGATTTTTTAATAAAATTTTTAATGTCTATCAAAAAGTGACCAAAATGGATGTATTGTATTCAAAATTTCCTCTAGATTCCAAAAATGTAAAAATATATAGAGTGTTCCATTTAAAAATCGAAAGTGGTGGTCATTTCCGGTCAAACCGGATGTGCACCAAACTTGATTTTTTATTGAAAAGATGGCATTTTAGTCGTGTAATAAGGCCTCCAAATTTCAATGTTCTATTCCAAATATTTTAGGAAATATCGGGGCGAGCGCAATTCGTGACTCACCCGGTATGTATATATATTGTAATTTATCTATTATAATCTATACATAAAATGAGGTCTCTATCTCATTCTATAGATGTTAATAGTAGTTTAGACGAATAAAAATCATAAGCAATGAAAAAATTAGATTCAAAAAAATCTTGCGTAAAATCCTTTTCAAATACCCACCCAACCCTATATAAGATTTTATAAGATATTAGCAGGGATCCACCCACCCTCAAATACCTTACGTAATTTATAGATGCTACCTAATATAATATTCTTAGTAATCTTAGTTTTATAATATACAAGGGGATATATTACACTTTATATATAAAACATTAAAATATCTACAAAAAATAACAAAAGGGCCATCCTTAAAATTATGTGATAATTGTTTGTATACAACTGTAAAATACTTACTGCAATGCATATGTATTCACACACACTAAGAAATATAAGTAAGTGGTATTAATCATAGTAAAACAAAACTGCATCATTTTCGATGACACGCTTGGCATGCTGTAGCAAAACTCAAATAAATCGAAATCGACATTTGACAGTGCGATGAGCATGCGCACGAATGTCAGGACAGTGGCGCGCATTTAAAAATTTCAAGGCCTTGTAACAATACATGGAAAACATAAACAATAAAATGTGGTATATCTAAATCCGAAGTACGTGTTCGAAAAAATTCTGATAGCCACTAATTAATCGAATACAATAAATTTAAAAAAGCTGAAAAAGCAACAATTTTTTTATTTGTTATCCACTTAACGCTATAAGGAATAGAAAAATTCCTTAATATTGATTTACTAGGTGTGTGTAAATAGGAATATTTTTATTTCGATCACATTTGTGCTATAATTATTTGGGTGTGCTTTTAGACCCTAATGTGCTGATATTACCTTTGTAAATGCTTAAGATGTAAGTTGATCGCATATGCAAAGTAAGTTTATTTTCAGTCAATTAATTACGTCGAAAATACGTCTTATGGTAGGCGATATTTTACGTCGATTAACCGTTATATTTGACACCTAGATATGACGTTGCTTTTTGGTCGATTTGCTACCGTCGATGAAAATCCTCAAGTTTCTACGTGAAATCGACGTAAAATCACGTCACTCTGCTGGCTGGGAAACAAATGCCTTTTTGTAAAAATTATACAAGTACACATTTACAAAAATAAACCAATCATTCTATACAGCAAAACCTATAATCTTTCAAAGTTTGTCACTCGGTTTGTCACGTCTACGTTCATTATTTTTAAAGTTGATTGATTGATTGATTGATTGATTTGCCAGCGTATGATGGGCATTGCTGCCAATTCCGGGCATCCAAATCTCGGATGTTTTGTATACCGCCAGACCAGCTGCATACGCCGGGTTGGACATTGGACATGCTTGTTGTCAGCAGCGAGAGCCGCATGACGCATGGGGTGAGAATATAGGATGGGAAGTGTAGGTGTTTGAGAGATGCTTCTTTTAAGTTTCCATGCTTCTATTACGTTTCCATTTGTCATCATCGGCTGGGGTGTGATGCAGTTGTTTGCGAGATGCTTCTTTTTAGTTTCCATGCTTCTTTTAAGTTTCCATCTATCGTCATCTCCTTATTTTTCTTCTAAGTTTTCTGCTTCTTGTGTCTCTGAATCTGGCAGCTTTTATTTTTTGTTTTATTTTTGTATTTTTCCCCCTTTTCCCCTTTCTTTTTTTATTTATTAACCATTCCACAAGTAAATATCCATCTGCAGTGGAGTTGGGAAGGGCCCTATCTCGCGGTAACAATTTTTTTTGCGCGTTATGAGAAAAGAGGTCCGAAGGGATAGTTTGCTCACCCTGTATGTTGTTTGCTTGAAACAATCGGTTTCAATTTTGGGCAGTTTTTCCATTTCATCACCTATATATTATGTTTATTACCTATATACTATGTTTAATATCTTTTCAATTTTGATCTCCAATTCTTGTTTAAAATTTAATAAAGATATAAATAAGCCAATGCTAATGCTATATAAACAAAAACTTATCTGTTTCATTCGCACATCTGGCGTTGCTTATTTTATATCACCCACTTCAAGAAGGGACGAATCCAGGTATATATTTTACAGTCAAGCACTCAAGCAGTACACTTTTCTCGCGTTGTTTATATACACTATTTTGTGTTGCTTTATTCAACCAACACAATTTAATTAAATATTAACTATATGAAATAGCCATACTCGCGGTAATTTATATCAATCAGTGCAGAATTGTTCACGCTTCAACTCAGTACAATTTCGGCGTTTTGTTGCCGTTTTATCCGAATTTATCTCGATATCTCGTGGGAGCCACGAAACATTCGTCTTTCTCCGAACTCGACATATTTTGAACTCCTACGTTAATTATTTTTAAAGTTAAAAATTAATTAAGAAAGCGTTTTTTAGCAGTATTTTGTATTTTGTTAAAAAAACTAATTAAGGTTGGGCTTATTTCGTAGATATTTTTAATACCTACAACTTCTTCCACGGACGCATTTTAGTAAAACCTAAAGATACATTTATACAAGCCATAGACTTGTTTTTCATAACTTCACTTGTTAATTAACCATAGTCTCACTAATTTTCAGGTGCTATAGTTATACATACCGAGAGGTGCATATTTCTGTTCAAAACCCCCGGTTGGCATTTTCTCTTTCTAAAACTCCCTTTCGCCTAGGCTATAAATTCACAACAAAATATATTTTAGATTATTTTAATTTTAATTTTTTTACAGATTCAACAAATCAGTAATTCAGCGTCCACTCCACAACTCCGCCAAAACAGCAACGCCAGCACCACCACCGTAGGGAACGTTTCCACTTCAACCCCGGACGACGAGAGTCCATCGCTGGGTCATCAGTCGGAAGATGATGGCTACATGAGCATGAATGGCCGCAAGCCGAAGTTTAGTCTAGCCTTTAAGCCACTGGCCGAAGTGCCCGTCCATCACGAGGCGTCGCACTCCCCAGTAATGCACCCGGGAGATCCCGACGACTTCCCACCACCACCCGAGGAGGCGCAAAGGCTTATTGCCACCCTTCTGCCTAAGTAAGTGCGGTTATACTTTCTAGACAAGATTGGTTGTTCAAATTCCGCACTCGACGGAATATTGCTGATAGTTTATTTTATACCAACTCGAGTTATTACGAATTGAATTTTTTTAATTTTTGCTCTAATCGTTATGGAAATATGTTGTTATGGGTATATAACTGAGAACTTTCATATACCTAATATGGAACTTATTTATACAGGGTGTTCCTTAATAACGTGCTAATATTTCAGTGAGTGATTCCTTAGGCCATTTTATGAAGAAAAATTCATATGGCCATATGTCCGCGACGGCTTAAATTTTTTGCTACAGGTTGTTGAACTTATTTTTAATGGTTATTTTTTACCTATCTCAGAAAGTACTTTAGATATTGTTTTCAATTTTGGTATGTGTTAATAGGATATAAAATCACATATTTTTGTTAAAAAAGTTGTTTTATCGCTCCACTGGTGGTGTCCCTGAGAACATGTCCTCTGATATTTTTTACCAAAAAAATGGTACGTCACTGACATTTTTCTACGCTGTTCTTATAAAATTGCTTTTTAACAGGAAACGTATACAGATTCAGCAAATTCAGTTTAAGGTACGTAAACTTGTTTCTGCGCAGATAAACCATGCCTTGTCGTAGAACAATGCAGGGCATTGGTATAAAACAATAGCGCCATCGCATGACCGCGTCGAGTTGAGAACAGCGCACCCATTCTGCTTTTAATGGCGTAGCTGTTTAGACGTGTAGGAATAAAATTAATTAATCTCAATTCGTTATTAAAATGCCGTGTGTTTATACCACTGCAGAAAAAGTGCAAATTGTGAAGTGATACTTCGGGGGCCATTCCACTGAAGACACAATAAATTTATTTACTGTGGCATATCAAGACAGACCAATCCCCTCAGCTAAGCATAATTTCATACATTGATAAAAAATTTTAGAATTTCGGGTGTGTCGTGAACTATTGTAAAAAATGCTGTCAACCCGAACCCGGTCATCAACAAATGAGCGAAGAACGTGAAATTCGCGAAACTAATGTCTGTGCACTTGTTGGAACTAGTGAACCTTGTTCTAGCAGGCAAATTGCTGATGAAGTTGACATGGAGGGAAGAACTGTAAGAAATATTTTGAAAAGAAATGAGTACAGGTATTTTAAAGTTAAAACAACGCAAGAAATATTTCGCGAGGACAATTTCAAACGGATGGAATTTTGTGAAATCATGATAAATAAAGTGAATGAGAATGAAAACTTCTTAAAGAGTATATTGTTTACAGATGAATCATCCTTTTCATTACATAGAAAACACAATCCATCCGTAGTACGATATTGGTCTCGGAAAAATAAACATTTGAGTGTTGCTGTGCGAACTCAGTATCCTCAAAAGTTGAACGTTTGGACGGGAATTTTAGACAACCATATTATAGGCCCACTGCTAATCGATGGCAATTTAAATGGCAATAAATATTTAGAGCTTTTACAAAACCAAATAATTCCTGCGGTTCAAAATCTTCCTCTCAACTTTGACGACATTTGGTTTCAACAAGACGGCTACCCAAGTCACAATACCTTAACTATAATTAATTTTCTGGAAAGAACATTTCCCAATCGTTTAATTGCTACGAGGGCAATGATAAAGTGGCCCCCCCAGGTCACCTGATCTAGCACCCCATGATTTCTTTCTGTGTGGTTTTTTAAAGGAAACCGCGTACAAACATGCGTTTGAACGAGCCAACAATTTAGTTGAATTACGGGAAAAACTTATCCAACTTTGTGCAAGCATTACTCCAAATCAACTGAATGATATGAGAGGTTCATTGTATAATCGGTTTGGCTATTGTTTGGCACAAGAAGGTGGTTTGTTTGAATCCTTACTTCATTAATTTATTGTTTGATAATTATTAGTTGATTTTAGTTTCTGAGGGTTATTTAATTTTATTTTAATGTTTTATTTTTGTAATTTAATAAGAATACTTTATTTTTTGATAATTATTAGTTGATTTTAGTTTCCGAGTTATTTAATTTTATTTTAATGTTCTATTTTCATTTCGGTTTTAATAAGAATCATTATTTTATTCCCATAGCATTTACGACTAAAAAAGTAACTGCAGAAATGCTTTCAGTAGAAGAAATTATTTGTCAAAAATGTGACAAATAAATTCTTCGCTTTTGACGAAGAGATATTGTCTCGTTTTATATTAGAAGTTATTACCTACGTCCGCACCCATCCTTAGTTCATGCCGTGCTAAATTCAATTCATTGTGTGCCTCTGCTTTCACGATTTATGGAACTAGCGGGGCGTGGTCAATTACCTACATCTTTATTCCTATACCCTAAACTGCATTTTCCGAGTCTGTATATTGTACCCTGAAGTACTAAGAGAAAAATTAATCACCTATATCTTTACCACGAACACATTTTCTCGCCCTAAAAGCGACAACGCCATCATTTCTGTAATCTGATACGCCTTCTCCCATTGCTGTTCTCAACTATACCACCATGCTGCCATCTGATTCGCGAAACCGCCATTCTACTTTCTGATTTGCTAGACCTCCATACCCTAAACCCCTCTACCAATAGACCACCATCTGATTTGCTGAGCCACCATTCTACATTCTGATTTGCTCGTCTCCATACCCTACTCCCCTCGACAATAGGAAGAGTCCAAACGCCATACGCCCTTAATCCTAGACCTCTCAGCCAATAGGAAGAGCCTAGACGCCATCCACCATTAATCCTAGACCTTTCGCCCAATAAAGAGAGCCCAGACCCCTCAACCAATAGAGTCTTACGCTCCTCGACCAATAACAAGAGCCTAGACACCTCAACCAATAGGATTTCACACTCCTCGACCAATAGGACTTTTCCGAGGGCGGATCCTAAAAATGGTAGGGGTTAAATTGATAAAAAATTACTAGAATGAACCTTTATAAGAAATCATATGCGATTTTGTCCCCGAGCGCCTATACTACTACATATGGCATTATCTTGATAAACGTAAATCTTATTTCTTGAAATATTAGAATCAATTCTTAGTGCCATTACACATTGCATATTTACAATAATTCCTAAATTACTTTTGCATAAAATGTTTTGTTTCCCAGTTACAGAGATGTGCTACCTACACGTTCAATGCTTAATTAATCACAGACATTGAGAGCGAATAAGGAAATGGTAGAAACAAGAATATTTCTTAGAACAGAATAAGAATCTGTAAAAACAAGGTATTAGGGTAAAAAACCAATGTTGACCTTCGGATGACATTGAAGTCCTCCACCAAACTTAAAAAAATACAGCCATTAGATCCCACTTTTCAAATGATGGAACTTTTGTCTGAAACATTTTTCCCGAAAATTCGTTATTTTCAAGTTATTCGCGTTTATCAGTTTAAATGCCCCACTCGGTATATACTATGAAAATAACTAATATGATCAAACAGAAATGGTTCAATTAAAGATTATGTTTTGATTTTACAGAGTTTCCCCCGCCCATAGACCAAAAACCAACGGCGGCCGAAATCGTTCGTTTCCGCTAACGCAACTTCCCCCTCGCATGGACACCATTCCACCGCCGCAAAAGTTTCAAAACAATGAATGTGCACCGATAATTAATGGCTTGCCGCCGGACCCTATTCACACTGCCACGCAAACAACATTGGTAAGGATTATTTAGAAATTATAGCCCAGGTAAAACAGATGAGAATGCACCTCGACAAGGGATAGAAAGAGTGGTCCGATTTTTTTTAATGATTATAAGAATATTTTTTACTTTTGAAGAAACCGATGAGTCCCTAGCTGCACATTGGGAAGGGTCTGTATGTGCTCAATTACTTAAAAATAAGCACTAAATCAAAAAATTTCAACGAACCTATTTCTACTTTAAAAATAGATAAAATTTCCTTTAATCCAATTTTTGTTGCCATATTTATAATAAAAATTGTCTGAGATACTGCAATTTAAACTTTTTTATCCCGGGAGGAATTCTGACTTTTGCCGCATTACTTGGAAAATCTGCACTAAATAAAAAAATATCAATAAACCCTTTTTAAAGTAGTTAAAATTTCGCTTAATATCCTCCTTTTGGTTGTTGTATGATGAAAATTATATGAGATATAGCAGATAAAATTTGGGCGGAATTGTAGTTTTCACTGTTTTACGAGGAAATACTCATCAAAAGAAAATAGATGAAGGAACCGTTTTTAATGTAAGAATTTCTTTAAATTTTCCTTCTTCATTCTCCGCAGTTTTCTGCTCACCAATACTCAAATTCTGAACACTATTCATTTCGCTCGAAAACTGATAGTGGAGCCAGTGGAGCTTCTTATTTCGGAAATCTCGAGAAGTCAATTGATACTTTTTGTAATGCCGTTACATTACGGGGTGTAATCAGTTTCATGTCATTACAAATAACTGGTAATGGGGCCGACTAGACAAACAAAAAACCTTTATGACTTTTCCCTCTAGGGGCACTTGAAAAAATTGATCTAGATCAGCATTTTTAATATTATGGTAGACAACTATTGAGAACCACTGCTTTTCTTGGTCAATGGACTTGTAGTTCCCAATTATACAACTTTTAAATTGTCATAAAAAAGTGCTCGCCGACACACGCGGTGGTCTGCGGTGTCAAAGGATCATCGACCGCCTTTGATGGCCCGCCTCAACTGAACTGAGTATAAAGAGGTAAATAATTCGTTCTCTCTTCCTGCACAGTTGCAAGCAAATAATGGCCATAGAGGTTTAAACAAAGCATTTCTTTACATGTGGTTTTTTAATTTGAAACAAAATATTGGATTGTTTTTAATTTAGAAAATTTAAATGTGGTTTATTAACATTTGTAACATAAATGAGTGTCCTGGGTTAAAAGCTTACTACCTACCTAAATGATTCAAAATCCCTGCATCTGCATCAATACAAATTGGACAAATTAGGATTTAACTTGCTCGCATAACCAGAAGTCAGGTTATAGAAAGAATGCAAAGATTTCATTAATATTTTTACATATAGTTTTTCTTTTAATTCTTATAAACAGTATTTCCGCTATTTGCAAAGTCCTATAAAGAATATGTTTCATTACTATAAGCAAACAAATAATAAATAATTCACTTTTAAACATTTAATTTGATGGGTGATAGACTGCCATTTAAATATCAAGAAATACTTTAGTATAACAAGTACTGCATTTTAGTAATACCAAAAAGGGAACTGGCACATAGCGAAAACGCCTAATTCCGCTCCCGATAGAAAATTTTAAATTTCTGTATCTCATTCAATTTTTATCATATGGCAACCAAAAATGAAAACTGATTGAAAGGAAATTTAATACACTATAAAATATGTTTTAAATAAAAGGCGAAAAATCATTATTAGCCCATAATGACCTTTGTTATGTTCCGTCCAATATGTAGGCTAGTTACTGATTTGTTTCTTCAAAGTCCTTGCATAGATATATAAAAAAAACTGGACTACACTTGCTATTCCTTATGCTACTCAATTTACCTGTACTATTCATTTTTCATTCACGATGCTATATTTCAGCCAAAAACTAAACATCAGAGACCGTACGGCTGGGAGAACAACGATTTTACGTTAAATCCTCCGCCGCCACCGCCAGGATACCGGTTCGGTAGCCTGCCTTATCAGCATGGCATTTATCCCATTACATCCCCTACCAGAGTGCCCCCTAGGACTGTCCCTACAGCACTCGAGCGTCATCGTGAAGTTAAGAGGTAGGTCTGTAAATCTTACCCGCTGATGTTGCTGAAGATTGTCTACTGATAGGAATGCCTATTTGGATGTGTAAATAAAAATACGGGCACTAGAAACGCTGTTTAAAATTAAAAGCAATCATTTTGATGGTTTATTAGTACTACCTACAAACAAAACTAGTAGCCCGGGAGACAGCGACTGTTTTCATGAAATCGTTTGTATAAAGCTGTATTTTTTTCCAAAGAGAGTTTAGATAGTATCTATAATGAAGGTGCAATTCTACCAAACTCTTAGTGGTGTATACATGAGTAAAAAGTGAAACATGTTGCAAAAAAATTAATGGACGAAAATTTCTTTTTTTGAATTGTCACGAATTGTCAAAATATGACGATTCGCCTTCGCTCCTGCCGACCCCAATTTTCGATTTTTATCACGCGATTCACGTTGTACGGGCATTGCCGACCTACTCCTCGCCATTGAGACATAGAATAGGTCTTCGATCGCCGTATTTATTCAGTTCTTTCGTTTGAAAAATTGACTTGCTGTCGTGCTAATCGGCGACTATTTTTAAGTGGTTTCCCGAGTTCGAATCCCGCCCGAGGATACTTTTTTTTTTCGTTTTCAATTTTTTGGAAGATGTTTTTCATTCTATAATTGGTATTCGCTCCGTTCTGTTGCATTTCTCGGAGAAGTTTTGCATTTTCCGCCACGGAATATTGATCTGCACTATTTCGATTAAAAATCACATTCTACATCCACTATAGCATGGCTAAATCTTTGGTAGACGTTGCTAAAATCACAGGGCATAAAAAAGTTCAATAAAACCATTTGTACTGTTCTGAATTTATTTCCCAATTGCATAAAAAGTGTAGTTCCCATCATTTCAATTCCTTCTTTTTATTCAATTTTCGATAGTAAAAATTATGTATAAAAATTTCAAATGGTACAGAGACGTGGATAGAACTGTTAGAGATAATTCAATCTTATTTTGAGTGAACCAAAAGTACGTTTTCTTAATTGCACCCATTATTAATATTACAGTTTTACGTGATATTTTCTACATCGATTAATAATACACAATATCTCAATAAAATAAATTAAATTGTCATAATTGATTATTGCACACATTAGTGCATATTTCCTTACCGAAACATATAATACCATGAAGTAAATAAAAGCTTATTAACAGATCTATAAAAATACTGTGTTCAGTAATACTAACGAGAAATATAATTGTCGTGATTTGACTACGTATTGCCGTTTTTGTAACGTCTACCAAAGATTTAGCCACCGTATAGCGGAGGTAGAATGTGATTTTTAATCGAGAGTGCAGATTAATATTCTGCGGCGGAAAATACAAAACTTCTCCTAAAACTTCTCCTGAGCGAAGAGCAATTATAGAATCAAAAATATCTGCCGAAAAATTGAAAACGAAAAAAAAAGTAGCCCCGGGCGGGATTCGAACTCGGGAAACCACTTAAAAATATTCGCCGATTAGCACGACCGCAAGTCAATTTTTCAAACGTAAGAACTGAATAAATGCAGCGATCGGAGACCAGTTCTATGTCTCGATGCCGAGGAGAAGGTCGGCAATGACCGTACAACGTAAATCACGAGGTGAAAATAGAAAATTGGGGCCGGCAGGAGCGAAGGCGAATCGTCATTTTTTTGACAATTCATGACAATTCCAAATATAAAATTTTCGTCCTATTTTTTTGCACCATGTTTAATCTTTTACTCATTTATGCACCACTAAGAGTTTGGTAGAATTGCACCTTCAATATAGATACTATCTAAACTCTCTTTGGAAAAAAAAATCTAGCTTTATAGATATTAACGCGAAAAATCTGTCACTGCCTCCCGTACTATAAGTATTTAATACCAAGAAGCTTAGAGAATTTTTTGAGGTAGAAAGTTTTTTTTAATCGCTAGATTTTGTTATTCTAAATATGTAGGCCTGAAAACAGAAAAAAATGTTTTAGATAAAAGTAAAGTTGTAGCCAATGAAATTAGTTATAACACAGTCTTCTTGGGGGATTTGAGTTAGGATTAAATAATCCTTGTGAGAATTTTTGTGTTTTTGGTAGATTTATAGTAGTAAAAAAGTATTTTAAAAAAATTATCAACGTGCCAAGCTTAAAAAAATGTTTTTGGAAATGACTTAAAATATGAAAAATAAAAAACTATCATATATATAGAAAATTAAGGAGCAAAAAATTCTTTTGTACATTGTAATCTATTAGACAAACTTTTACACCATTCCAGCAAGTTCCTCCTATGCCATGATATTTAAGTTTATTGATCAAAATATCTTTCTATTAATTGTTTCGAATGCTCTTAAAATCCAAGAATACTGCCACCACAGATTTATTTTCATCAATTTCATCATTCCAATATCAACTGAAGTGCAGTTTCGCATGAATGTTTAGCTCTAAGATTGACTACCTATAAACAGTCAAATGCTTCATTTGAGTTTTCTATTTTTGGAATAGGAATATGTTGTACTAGTTTAAGTTGATTTTACACCAAAATTAATACAAAAAATAAATAAATAAAAGGAAATAAAAATAAAAAATAAATAAATTGACATTTGCAATAATTTTTGTTTTCATGGCTTACTTAGGTCTTTATTGAAGATTATTTGTGAGAAAGATGGTAGGTATGTACAAATTAGAATTTTTGCCTTACTAAATAAATAGTTCTATTGTTTCGTGTTTTAAAATACTCGTCTACTACTAAAAACCTACCAAAGAACTAAAAGTTATGATACGGATTATTTTTCCCAGCTTCTGCCTATATATATTGGCAGTTTGTTACCTACAAATTACTTTTTAGACATGGAAGCGAAGACAATCTTTCCAGTGACCTTGATGAAACCCCAGCCTTAAGACCTTTGAGTGAACTAGCCGACGATGAGCACTTCTCTGATGATTCGTTAGAGGAAATGTTACCCCCACCACCTCCACCTGCATGTAATAAACGAGCTAGTATTGCCTGGGAAGTACCTCTGGACGATGAAGCTCTTCTTACGCCAGGTAATGAAATAGCTAGATTGAACAAAACAGTTTGTCATCATTTTATATAATGATGAAGTTTCCATGTTTTGAAATATATGTTTTATTTAATAGGATGTAAGTATTTTGCATAAATGTATTTGTAAGTGTTTCATAAAATTTTTGGGAAATCACATTGTGAAAAACAATGGTATATCAATAATATGCATCGGTGTATTT
This sequence comes from Stenurella melanura, assembly GCA_963583905.1. Lineage (NCBI taxonomy): Eukaryota > Metazoa > Arthropoda > Insecta > Coleoptera > Cerambycidae > Stenurella > Stenurella melanura. The sequence continues at coordinate 16,609,027 of OY757311.1, read as the reverse complement.
GGTGTATTACCGTTGAAAATAATAGAGAATAGTATCAAAATATTCGAATTTGTTTGTTATTTTATATTTCTCCATTATTAACCTTATTAATGTGTTAAAATCTGATAAATATGGCATCTTGCTGTCTTTACATTAACTCTATTTTTCTGATGTAGGGAGCACCAAAGTAATTGGCAGAAGACGAAGAAAATCTGGGTCTTACTCTAGTACGAGTTCTATACCAAATAGATTAAAAGAATTGGAAGATTGGCCTGACCCCCCTCCCTGCACTACAGAAGATGAAGTTACGTCCCCCTTTTCAGATTCCGACGACCATATTATGTTACCCCCAGAACTTAATTCTGCGAATATATCAGGAAACAGCACTTATATCATTAGAAGAGGTAAGAGCTTTGTCAATTAGATGACTGTTTTGCATATGTAAACGCAATTACAAATTTATTTCATAAATACGTCAAATAATCAAACAAAATGGCCCTAATGGGGAACCTTGAGGCTCACACATTTTTCTATTTCTATGAGAGGGTAATTTTATTGAATTATTTCAGGTATTTTTTGCTACGTAGAATGTACAGATAACGCTAATAGTATTTCTAACTCTTTTACTAAGTTGGTAGTATTGTTTAAATTATTTTATTTTTTCAGGTAAAAAGGACCGAAAAACCCTAGTGAACCTTGGCAGTTCTGTTACTTCAAACTCCTCATTAAACTCCCGGTTAAGTTCGGAACTTAGCATACCAGCAAGTAGATTTAGTATAGACTTGAATTCCCGATTAAGCCGAGAATTACAAACTCCTAACTCACGATACAGTGTAGACTTAAGCACTCCCCATTCAAGACTTAGTCAAGAATTGAATTCTCCAAAGTCTAGATACAGTTTAGACTTAAATAATTCGAGAATTTTGAGTCAGGAATTCAGTAGTTCGGCCTCGAGATTAAGTGTGGACCTTTCTAGTTCTAGATCAAGTACTCCCAGTAAGCACAGTAATGACATGAAGAAACACAGCACCACTTTTGACAATATCAAATCGCTCGTTAGGGAAGGGGTTATTGAGGACTTCGATATACCAAACATGGAATCTACCGCAGAATTAACCTCTTGCAGTTCACCTATAGTTAGAGTTGTTTCGTTGCCTAGTTTAAATGCGGAGGATTTTACTCCTCGCAGAGAGTTGGATGTTACGGTAGAGGAAGAAGAGGAAGCGGAAAGTTCACAGCCTAGTGCGGAAATATCTCCTCTGAGGAAAATTGAACAGAATATTAGCGAATTGTTGGAGAGGAGGGATATAGAGGTGATACAAGATGAGAGGTTCTTGTTGAACGGAGTGGAACATTTGAATAAAGAGAAGAAGGAAAAGAAGAAAGCTCCGTCCAAACCGAGTAGGGATTTAGTAAGCAGCGGGAGGCAGAAAGCACATGATCTTCAGAAATCTAGCAGCCATAATGAAATCCAGAAATCTGAAGATTATTATAGGCAGCTTTTAATGGAAGGTAAATTTCAAATTGGTACAATTTTTAAAAGTAAGTTAGGTTAGGAGTCCAAGCAGGACCGGGGCAAGCCTTTGATGCACTTTTAGGCAAATATTGCAACAAACTATTCAGTAGATGCGAACAAAATTTGAAGTGTTGTTGTGTTTCTGGTGTTTTCCCACGTAGTTGATATGCTTCTGCAGGAGTCACGGTTGTCTAAATGACGTTTCGGCAGAGTCACATCAGCCATCATCAGGCTCTCGCTGAAAGCTGCCTACTGCTGCTCCTCATTTCTCGAACTGAACCTCAATTCAGTTCGAGCAATGAGGAGCAGCAGTAGTCAGCTTTCAACGAGAACCTGATGGTTGTAGATTCTCCTGAAATGTCATTTAGACAACTGTGGCTCCTACAGGAGCCTATTAACTACGTGGGAAGACACCTGGAAGCACAACAACACTTCATTCAACACCTGTGAAAACCTAAGAAACGACAAAACATAAAGTCACATAGACAAACAACAACATAAATCTTTCTAAAAGTATTTTGTTTGCTTACAGTCAGTAAGAAAATAATCATAAAAGAAATCTCTATGAAGATATTATTTTGCAATCTTTAAATTCTTTTAATAACCTACGCTACTACTATGGTTATACTAGAAAATAAAAACATGAACATGATTATATTTTTAAAATACTCATCCAATCAGAAATAAAAGTCTAATTAAAATACCAGTTTTCCATCTTTGTAGGTTACCAAAAGTATGCAAAGAATGGACATTAATATTTTCATAGATAGATTTCTTTTATGATTATTCATAGATAATTTTTCTGCTGTTTATGAAATCCTATAAAAAAACATTTTTGCTATAAATATTTGTTCTTAAAATAAATAAAAAGAACAAAAGATGTATGTAGGTGTAGGTAGAAATGGACAATTTAAAATACACAACATCGTTTCTCCAATTATCGCGATTTTAAGAGAAAATTTAAAACTCCTGCGGCACACCTATCATTTGGCGCTCTTTAGCGGCACACAATTTGTATATGTCCGATGCCAGTGCTGGCTGTAAAACTAGTTAGGTTAAACTTTTTTCTCAAAATAAAGATATTAATAATGTTTAACTGTAAGAATATAGAATGATAAAGCACATTCTCCTTTTGTTTACTCTGGTGAGTAGTAAATTTTGTACAGACTTAAAAAATACTAAAGTCTTTATTCCTCTTTTCCTAAATTAAAGCTTCTGATTATTTTATTGCTTGCAATTTACCATCTAGCTCTCTTACATATCCTCTCTACACCAGCTAGCAAATGTGTGGTTCCTACTTTCCTCAATTTTTTTTTAATTGTCTTATACATATTTACGTTCTGGTGGAGTTTAACTATAGCTACTTCACCACCCACTCATAACGGGCCTATAGATTTCAACGCAACAATCATTCCCTGAGAAATCGCCATCTACCGCAGCTGAGAGTCAAACTCAGGAGAGATAACAGCGAGTAGACATGTTGTGCTACTCAACAGCGGTTAGCCCATTGCTACAATCTACATGTACATCCATGCCTTGGCCAGGATTCAAACCCGAGACTGAGTGGTTGCAAGCCTAACATGTAAGCACTGCGCCACTGAGCCGACAAATATATTTTAGGTATAAATATCGAAGGGGTGGAAGGGGGAAAAGGGAAGCCTATTCAACCATCACCTTTTATCAAATTTTTAAATTTATTTGATTTACATGCATTTTTTTTATATAGAAAATTGGCGCTCCACATTGGGACGAATTCAAAAGCTTGGCTGTCTAAGAAGATTCGAATTGATGTGTCTGCTCCAGCCTCTGTATACACAGTTCTATGACATAAAGGAGGAGGTGGGTAAAGATCGGCCCTTTTTCGCGTATTACAATCATGAAAATAAAAAGTCTTTATTTGAGCCATTCTTTCATATTTTATGTTAAAATATCCTACAGTAAGTTGCATTAAAAATGTCTCAAACAGAGCATATTTGTTAGATTTCTAACATTTTCATCGCTTTTTCGAGCTTTCAATGACATTTTTCATTATAAAGTGCACCATGAACCACTACAATTTTTTTTCTTATAATAATAGAGTTTGTGAGCTTTTTTCTAAGCATGAATTAATTGAAGTTCATTGAGCGCTTCATAATGAAATAGTCACTGAAAGTTCGAAAACGTCTAGAGTGACAACAAACTTACTCTGAGACATTTCTAATGTAACTTAATGTAGGATATTTTATATCAATTTTAATGTTGAACACTTGAACTAAAAATAAATAGAATAAGTATGAAAAATACTTTATTATTACTGTTTCGCAATTTTTATTCAGATTTTCTTAGAGAATAAAATTGTGAAACAGTAATACCAAGTGTTTTTATACTTATTTAATAAAAATAAATATAAAAGAATGGCTCAAATAAAAACTTTATTTTCACGATTGTGGTCGATCTTTACCCACTTCCTTTCAATCAAAAAGACAAGACAAAAAACTTATTCTTACATTTGAATTGCAATTATACACTACAGCTCCAGTTCCTTCAGAAGTCTTGAAGCCATGTGTGAACCAACAACTATTTGTTGTTTTAGGTCGGTTTTATTACAATCCCATTAATCTCTTCCAGGTAATAGGGCGTTAAATAGCAGTTTGTGGTTGGTCAGAGTAGGCGTTTCCATTGAAAACATTCCCGAATTGTCATAACTATCTATATCATATGTACCTCAAGGCTCTGTTTTGGGCCCATTATTCTTTAACATTTTCATTAATGACATTGCAGAGGAATTGTGTTGTCTTTTGTACGCAGATGATATGAAGTTAAACAATAAAATAAATGATGTGAGTGACTGTGTGGTATTTACAAAGTGCCCTTGATAAAATGAATTAATGGTGTAATTTAAACAAATTACAGTTGAGTATAAGAAAGTGTAATGTCCTAACTTTTACTAATAAACACCAATATGTAGAATTTAATTACCGTATAGAAGATTCAGTGCTTACACGTCCCTATTGCCCTATAAATACCATCACTAATTAAAGTTTCAGAACGCTGGGATTCATAATACGATGTTCTCGCGATTTTAACGACATTAACACACTGAAACTACTATATCAATCGTTTGTTCGATCCAAATTGGAATATTCGTCAATTATTTGGTTGCCCCATTATAACACACATATACAGAGCATAGAGAGAATTCAGAGGCGTTTTTTAAAGACTTTGAGTCATAAGTAAGATGGTGTCTATCCTGCTATTGGTTTTCCTCAGACTGAACTGTTAAATAGATTCTCACTCTCGAGTCTGGAGACTCGTAGAACTATTTCACTGCAAATTTTTTTTTTTTAAATAATAAATAATATAACTGATTGCGGCGCTATCTTAAACTTGCTAAATTTTCGAACTCCTAGACCTGGTTCTAGGCATAACTCATTGTTCTATTTGCCGGCTCCCCGAACTAACATCCAGAAATTTTCGCCACTATACAAAATGTGTGAGAATTATAATAATCTACAAGATCAGTTTGATATATTCCACTGCAATGTAGCTGCGATCAAAAGATTAACTGCATAATTTAAAATGTTTTGTTTTGTTTTGTCTTTGTTTGTATTTGTTTACTTTGTATTCTACTCTCATATATTATATATTTGTAAATACTTACTATTTCCTACCCTGTAATTGGAATGCTCTGTTGAGTAGTGTATTGTTAAATAAATAAATAAATAAATAAATAAATAAATAAATAAATGAATAAATATCATCTAACAATCTATTGCGATTCATGATATTAGCCTACGGCATGTTAATAATAACGTATTGATGTCTGTGTGCTGCTCACCTGACCTTAAGGACGAATTAAAGAATTTGCCACTTTACGCAATAATGTTAGGGAAACCGCAGGGCCATCAACTGAAAGAATCGGGACCATACAGATCCCAGTTCTTCACTATAAGTTCGAAAAGCGGGGTGGCATTACTTGCAATACAATATTTATCTTCTTAGTTGAACTTTCGACGAGCGGAGAGGTTATATTCTTTGCAATAACATTTTTACTGTTGAAATTTCGTCGAGCAGGAGGTGGCGGCTTACGATTGAATACTTACCTCAATAGGAAATAGGTTGATTATTGTACAAAATACAGATTGCGGTATTATCGTTCACATTTTGATAGATGATTTTTATTTGTTTATAAACAATTATACACTAGATGGTATAGATTGGCATATATTGTCAAAACCTAAATATAGAAATTCCTCATGCTCATTAATAATGAAACTCTGGCAGTTTCTTAGTGGCGACTTTTTGAATATATAATTCATAATTCCAATTAATTGATTTTTAATATGATAATTTTCCAATCGAAGACTCTATTTAAACAATCTGAAGCATAATTAACTTGCTCAAAAGTACTTGTAATTATGTATTGATCACTTGAGGCGATTTTTCGCATCAGGGAATTTTCACGTAATTCAAGTTATCAAGTGCTTGAAACACTTTTGTGATCACTTTCCTTGCTTCTATTAAAGTTACTTGCATTTTAACCAAGGACCGAGCACGTTGTCCAATGCTGTAGTTTATTTTATATCATTTATTCTTTATAACAACCGATGATACAACAATATCTGTGTATAAAGAGGTAAAAGTTAAATTATTGATATCTGTTTTAACAAGTGTTTAAAATGAGTTGTTAGTCAATCGGAAATAAGTTCTTTTCCTAATCCTAATTTTATTTTTTTCAGGAAGTACACCATTTCCAAAACGAAATGGCATACAGAAGTCTGAAAGTGCCAAAGAGATGCTGATTGCTCACAGGGATAGAGAGAACAGGCCGTTGCCCACCTCAACATCAGCTGATTTTCCTGTTCGAGTTGAGGTGCTGCAACACGAGTTTCCACCACTTCCGCCTTCTCCCGTCGAGGAAGACGAAGATGAATATTCGGAAATTCTCCATCCAGTTCAAAAGACTAGGGCAGATACCCTGCCCAATAGTAACGAGCCACCTGTAGTGCCTCCACATCGAGAACCCGTTTCAAATAGTTTGAAAACGAGGTCCATGGATGTTAATTATAATAGAGGTATGTTGAGTCGCCTAACTATTTTAGTATTAGTACAGGCAAATTAGCCATATAGGGTAACAAAAATTAATAAAAGGATCATCTCTAGGATTTAAGTAGGTAAGAACCTGGAGAATGAGATGATGCATTCTTTGCACTTCCAAGTTCCGGGAAAATTTTAAAAAAATTGGGAAAACTTTTTAATTTTCGGGTTTTTTGCTCTAGCGAAAAAAGTTCCCAACAAAAGTTCTAGCTCGTCTCTTTCTCTATAAAAAATGACTACAAATTTTTGTCTTACTTAAGCCACTTAGAAGATAAATGGAGTTTTCCACTTATAGTTTTAAGCCGCTTCAATATGCACGAAAAATGCGAATTCCCTGGGACTTTCGTACGACGGGGCTCATCAATCGATAATTCTTACTATTCAGAGCCCCTAAAAAAATGAAAATAACATAAAATGTAGAGAAATATCTCAGCTTTAATGTGGAACTAATCACAAAATTCATAAAAAAAATTTATTATAGAGAAAAAGTGTCAGAAGATGGCTTAGTAAACTTTGTATAGTCGATCCACAGATTTATTAATATCTTTGCTGGGAGTCGTTAGAATGATAATTCATCTTGCTTATATATTCTTATATAATGATATATTAATCCAATTAACATTTTATTGCAATTACTTTTGTTGGAAAAATATGCCTTGCGATCAAAGTAGAGGATATATTTCTCATCGATCAATCACCTCCAAATTTTGGAGTTCAATTATAGCGAAATATCTTAATTATTAATAATAGCACAGTCTTAAGTTTTGAATTATAACTACAATAAAACATATTCTTTCGAATAACGTTACAGTTCTTTAAATAAGTGCAGTACTCTTTGAATTTGTCTACATTATTCATACATGTTCGGAAAATGCACAATTAAACAGTAAAACATATACAACTTATTTGTTTCTTAACATTCTTCAATGAAATTTTCACGAAATATAGGTTAAAGTGCGGGGAATCGAATCAATGCAGTGAAGAAGCACCCATTGTTATGGGAGAAATAGGCAGGATGCATAAAACTCAAAGATATGAATAAATCAACTGTTTAAAGTTTACTAAGCCATTTTCTAACACATTTTTCTCTATGACAAAATTTTGTATGAATTTTGTGATTAGTTCCACATTAAAGCTGAGACTTTTCCCTACATTTTATGTTGTTTCCATTTTCTAGTGGTTCTGAATAGTAAGGATTATCGATCGATGTGCCCGGTCGTATGAAACTCGCATTTCGGAGCGGCTTAAAACTATAAGTGGAAAACTGGATTTATCTCCTAAACGGCTTAAGTAAGACGAAAATTTGTAAAGAACTTTTTTGTAGAGAAAGGGACGAGCTACAAATTTTGTTGAAAACTTTTTTCTGTATTTTCATTATTTTAGCCGCTAGAGCAAAAAAACCGAAAATCAAAAAGTGTTTCGAAATTTTTTTGAATTTACCCGGAACTTGGAAGTGCAAAGAATGCATCATTCCATTCTACAGGTTTTTACCTACTTAAATCCCAGAGATGATCCTTTTATTAATTTTTGCGATGTTTTACAACATTTTGCCTTCATTGCCTGTAGTATATATGATTTCCCATTCTTTTTTATTTCAACACTAGTTTATAACCATGGCTACGCTTGTGTGGATAGCAGACTTTTTCCCCCTATCTTTTCTACCGTTTTCCCATACTTTTCTACTAACTTCTCCTACTTTTCTTGCTTCCTCCATCACGTTCCCAAGGTCTTTTCCACACATTTAACACTTTTTCATCATCTCACCACATTGCCACTACCGTTTCTTACATTTCAAACTCTTTTCCATTATCCGCCTACCACCTCTGTTGTAAAATATTGTATTTTTTAACAGTGGAATCTATATACTGAAAAATATTCATAACTTAGGAAAACTGGGAATAAACCAATTTCTAATATGTTTTAGTCACCACAGAGTCTACAGATACAATCTTTTCATCACCGTTCGTTCAATTTTTTTGTGAACTGCAATTTATAAATATTTTTTTGTTTAGTGTTTTTTAAATATCTGAGCTTCGAGTTGATTCGGGATAACAATAATTTGCAATTGTTCATAATAAATGTCTCTATAAAACTTTGTATGTTAAAGTACTTAAATGTGTTTTTCCTAACTTCAAAAAAAAAAAGAATTACCTTTGCCGTTGGTGATTTTTTTTTCCGTAGTACTTTGGTTTCAGTAAGCTAAATTTTGGCGATAGTTTGAGGAAAAATACATTTGATGGTCATAGATACCTGTTTAGGATTTTTCGAAGTACTTTTTCGAAAACTTTTAATGCATTTAAAAATTACCCAGATCTACAAAAACAGACTGAAAGCTTCTACGACGTAACTGCGACAAATGTGTGTTTGTTCAATGCAAGTAAAGGTTGTATAGAAGCACTGTGAATTCCTCTTAATATTTTCAAATAAAATTTAGCGCACTATTAATTATTGTTAGTACTATAGTTTTCTACAGTTTTATTTAAAAATATCTATAGGAACAGAATATATAAGAAAATACCAACATTATAATTGCTGCCATCTTACATTTTTTTGAGGTTGTCTATAGGCTAGGGGAAAAATCGATATCACAGGGTTGTAGATAATTTAATTACGAACAATTTAGTATTTTTACATTTCGATTTGATAAGGAAGCTGAGATATTCATGAAAGACTAAACAAAACACAAGAATATTCAAAACTGGCCTTAAAATGGCCAATACGAATGCCTTCCGTCAGGCTATGTCATTGGAAAGTTAACAGGAAAGATGTTTAGAAACAATTTAAGAAAAGTTCTTATTCCAGCAATTTTTCTTAGATCACCAAAATTTCTGCTCATATAACTTCACTATTTCACAAATTACTAATTTCTGTTACAGTTTTCATGTGAATTGTTTGAAATTTCTAGTTGTCTCTTATAAGGCCTGGGACCTTGATGTATTTACAAAAAAGAATTGAATATACACAAACTAATGGGATGCTTCATTGTAGGTAGACGAAGTAATTTCTACAACACATCCAACAGAAACATTCCACCTGAGCGCAGGACTTTACCCACTGAACTCCAGGAAACGAAGCGAAGACCTTTCCAAAAGAGGTCATCACATAGTCCCCAGGAAGAACACCATTTACAAACTTCCTGTAGTTTACCAGAAACTCCTATATTTGCCAGAGGTTGTGATATTCCAAGAACCCCACATAGACGTGCTCCGGATATTCCAGGAGGTCACCAAACTGCTCCCAGACAGAGCAACACAATAGGTAGCTTGAATTTCATTCTATGTGAATATAGAATAGAATCAAATAGTGATATAGGACGTAGATATTTAAGACAGTCATTCAGACTGTCCTAAATAGCTGAGTATCCAGAGTTTAAAATCGAATATCTGGATAAAATACTTAAGGTATTTCTGCCGAGAAAGTCATTAATGTCAGATCGTTCAAAAGTTGATAGGATATAGATAATGGTTTGATGAAACCAGTGCTAAATTTTGACATCATTTTGGGTATACTTTTCCAGTTATGATACATCAAAGTTAGGGTTTTTAACATGGGAAGGGTGATTCGTCCTGTTAATTTATTGAGATAATTCATATATTGTACATGTCAGATTCAGGCGCGGATCCAGCCCTCAAAAAAGGTTGTGGGCACAACCACCCGAAAATCAGTCAAGTGAGAGTCGGACTACGGACTCGCTTACGATCGATATATTGCATTCTTACACAGGAGACATTTACAAAATGTATGACGCCCCGGCCAAGACCTTGCACAGTATATAGGTCCACGCGGGCCAAGTCGCGGGTCGGACACTAGTAAATTAATAAACAAATAGAATGTTAGTCTGTTTGTTCCTGAAAATTACAAAAGTAAATGTGTGTCTGCTTGCACATCACAATATCACATCTAGACTCTAAACTACTGAACCGATTTTGATGAAACTTTTACAGCTTGAAAGCACGTCAGATTTCATTAAAAGATGGTATACATTTTACACTGAATAATTTTATTTAGGTACTTACTTAAATAACAAAATTTGATAAGGTTATAAGATGTAATTTCTTGGGCATCATTAGACGCCTGTCGCTGTGACTAGCGACCAGTAACCACGTGATCAAAATAAGTGGGATAAAATCATAGACGGCAATGTCATGTAATTTGAAATAACCTATTTAGGTTATATTTAAAACATTTTTTGGAAACCAAAGATTAGTGAAAACATTTGTAGTTCTGGCTGTTATCAACATTTATTTTTATGTTGTATAATTCATAATTAAAATATTATGCTTAATTTGTTTAGAAATAACATTAGAATTACTTATAAAAACTGTCACGGAGTTAATATTTAAATTTATTTACCCCATTATCCAAGAGTTATAACAACTAACCTAAAAGTGACCTTCACAAGATATTTACAGGATTTGAGAGGTATAGATAACCTAAATAACATTCTATTACTTATTTCTAATATAGCTACTACTAGGAATTTAATTTAATTAATTGTTATCATTAAAGTTAAACAATGTCAATTTTGAAGAAGTTACAACCCTTAAAATAATAGCAAAAAAAACAATGGATATCACACATCTCTCATAGACAAGCTAATTAAGAACAAACCAAGTAAGCTGTTAAAAAAACATTTTTATAACGCATTAATTTTGTAAAACATATTAGCAACTCATTTTGTAAGTAAACTTGGCATTGATACCATTTCCTCACTAATACACAAACTAAATTTCATAATACCCCCATAGTAGACACCATACTAAAATTAAACATACCCAGAAATAGTAATTAAATTTTTAAATTAATTTCCTAGTAGTAGCTATATTATAAATAAGTAATAAAATGTTAATTAGGTTATATATACCTCTCAAATCCTGTGTATATCTTGTAAGGGTCACTTTTAGGTTAGTTGTTACAACACTTTGATAATGGTAGAAAGGCCGAAACATATGTCAGAGAAATCTGAATAAAAGCTGTGAAACAGTAATACCACGTGTTTTTAATACTTATTCTATTGTATTTTTACTACTACTACGACAAAAATTTGATTATGTGGTTCATTTATCGCTGGTCACTCACGGTTCATCGTTTTTTAAAAAAAAATTATTAAGGCATTGCGTATAACATTAGCCTATCGACCTCAATTAAGGTTGTGGGCATGCCCACCGTGCCCACAACGGTGGATCCGCGCTTGGTCAGATTCGGGTCATTTTTGACAGTAGGTTTAAATGGTTGTTACAAATGTGTATCCCCAGTTTGAGAAATGTTTGTCTCTGGTTTTTAATTGATTCGTGATACACAGTCTGAAAATAATGGGAATATCACATATATATGAAATAGTAAGCTAGCAAGCCTCGCTCGCTCTTTGAGCAAAACGCGCAGATCTCCATAAAAATGTCGAAAGTACTCCAAAAATATTGCTTCCCATTGTGATTTTTGCACAGAGTAAATGCTCCAAAATTCGTGACATTGAAAACAGGGTCTGTCTATGTGAGTTTTCCTTTAGATTACGTTAACTATTGACATCCCAAGCAGAGCACATAGTCTTAAAACAGTTTTTATAACTATGATAAACGTTTCTACAACTTATGTTATTTGAAATTATAAAACTAAAAAGTTAACGACGGTTATACAACTATTCAAAGTTTTATGTACCACTTTTAAACGTTCTTTAATAAAGTTTTTGTGATGATTTAGATTGGAGTTTTATTAAAGTTAATAAAACATTGTAGGTGTGAGTTCATATATAGTTCTCGCTTAAAGTTGTATTAAAGTTTATACCACATATTTTACGGAAGTTATTTATTGGTTCTATCTGAAGTTGTATTGAATTGCATGCGACTTTGCACAAGACGTTGATTAAGTAAATATAATTTCTTGATTCCTAAACGTTTATAGATGACATAATAAATTCATTGTATTGTAGGTTTTAAAACTCGAATACAACTTAATATATATTTGTTGCTTAAAAAGTTCAAAATAGTTTTAAAAACATCTTTATTACTCGATCTCAAATTTATAACTTTTGTTTCTATAAATATGTTGTATTGCGGTATTTGTCTAGTTAAAACTTTCAGGTTTAACAAGATAAAAAAAAAAGATAAAAAAAAGACAGCAGAGAAACTCTCGCCAGAACTGTTGAATTTTCAAAACTAAAATCATTGACCTTGAAGACGCCATTTCGGTGTAAAAATCAGGGCTGGTCTCGAAATAATTTCATTTCACAAATATAATTCCGACAGGACCGTATTACACAATTTAAGTTAAACATAAAGGTTGATGTAAAAAAACAAGTTTTGAATTTGAACTTTGTTTTATAATAAATAATTAATTAGAGTAAAGGTTATTTTGAACTTAGTTACAGTAGATAAAGGGAACAAATAAACAAATAAAAATAATAAATGTCTATTCGTACAAAATTTACATTTTACAAAAACAACATTATATGTATGAAAATGTGAAGGTCGGTAAGAGATATGTCGCCATTCCACTAATAAATAATAATTATAGATGGAGTACAATATATAAGTCTATAGGGGAAGATGAAATACCAGTAAAACTTCTGAAGCATGTTGCTGCAGAAATATCTAATCTTCCGAGTCATATAATAAATTTATCGTTGCAAACTGGAATATTCCCAGAAAAGTTAAAGATTGCTAATGTAAAAGCTGTATATAAGAAAAAAGGAGATAAGAATGTTATTAACAATTATAGGCCTATTGCTTTACTCTCAAATATAAGCAATATTTTTGAAAAAATAATATACTCAAGATTAATAAACTATCTAGAGAGTCAAAGTTTATTAAGCAATACACAAAACGGTTTTAGGAAGAACAAATCCACAATTAGAGCCATATATTATCAAGCTCTGTATGAAGTAATTAATTCCCTGAACAACAAGGAACATACAGCTGTCATCAGTTTAGATCTTTCAAAAGCATTTGATAATATAGACCATCGCATTTTAATTAGGAAACAGGAGAAATATGGAATTTGAGGCACTGCTTTAAAACTATTAGTATCATATTTAAGTAATAGATTATAATGTGTAGTTGAAATAGACAGTAATGAAGAATTACAAAAATCAGAAAAACTAAAAATTAAAAGAGGTGTCCCGCAAGGCTCAATCTTAGGACCGTTACTGTATATTTTATACACTAATGATTTAACTATGGTACTTGATGAGTAAGCAGTTCAATATGATGATGACTGCACATTAGTTATCCACTCATCTGACTCTTTAGCTCAAGAAAAATATTAAGAAGGAAAAAAACATTTCACTTCTGTAAATCTCAAATTAAATACAGATAAAACCCAAACTTTATTATTTACATGTAACTCATCTAATATTGAGAAAACGTTCAATAGCGGTGTTAGTACATTGACAAATATTCCAGCGATGACTTTCTTGGAATTTAAAATTGATGCTAGACTTGATTGGAAAGCCCATACTGATGACCTCGCAAGTAATCTAGCCAAGTATTATTATGCCCTGAAAGTCATATCGCAAAATATTAGTGTTGAAGCAGCCCTTATAGCTTTTTATGAGTATGTCGAAGTTAGGCTCAGATATGGTATTATCTTTTGAGGTGGAACAAGTCATATGTATGGAATATTTGTTCTACTAAAAAGATGCTTGAGAAATATATTCAACATTAAACATTAAATTTTAACAATAAATAATACAAGCTTAACTTAAGCTTGTAAAACAAATCTTCAAAATGTATTAGGTACCTATACATTAAAAGTTAATTTTACGTACCTGTTAATATCAGTAGGGAACCTAAAAAATGACTTTTTGCAAAAATAACTTTTGTTTTGGCAATGCTTTGCAGCACAAACAAAACCCATGTTTTAAAACAAGAAGAGAGAAATGATCCTAGACAAACCGCACAAGGCACGTCTATGAATGCACTAAACTGTATGCTTTACCGCCCTCACTGTTTACAAGGTTTTACACCTAAATGGCATCATGCGCGAACGATCAGCGCAAGCCGTTCCCGCCTTTTAAGTTTGCCTGCTGTCTTTATTTATGCTGTGGTTCAGAAGCCATATTTATTATGTGTAATGGTAATACTTATATGTAACGACATTCTTGAAATTGTAAAAACGCGATTTTTTTTAAAATAATTTTTACAATAACATTAAGGACAAGATGACTAATGTTCATTTTTTCTAATTCTGGAGCATCCTTAATAATTTAGCATAGTTTTGGAACCACGTAATGTTAAATATAAACAAAGACATATTTTAAGAAATAAATTTATTTCCTTCATTTTAAATTATTTTTGAGGCACTTTGTTTTTTATAGAGGCAAAGCAATTATATTCACAAACAATATTCATTTGCAGCTAATTTTCAACATCGAATAACTCACAACAGCTCATTATTATATTACATATAATGTCTAAGTGTATTATGTACAGTAAAATATTGAAGACCAGAACAGTCATCATTTAGTGTTATGTATTCATGCTATAACTATAGATAAAGAAAAATCACTTACTTTTTTTTAACTTTTATAAATATATTGTAATAACGTCTTTACATATCATTATCTGTATGTTCTTGAGGCGCTAGTATATAAATAAAACAAGCCTGTTTAAGGTTAGTTATTTAGTAGTGTTAAAGAAAGTGTTTGAAACGGTAATGCGACGTTTTGTAACAGTCTTATAGATTCACCAATCAGGGCTGGCAACCACAGTGGTACTTGCAGGCTCGAGCACCACAGATAAAACAAAGTGGTGGTACTGAGCACCATACGCCTAGCAGCGAGAACCAGATACGTTTTTCAAAAAAATTTAATCAATCTCACCTATTATTAAACTTTTATTAAAATAAACACTTTCTAAAATTTGCCTCGCCTGTATATTAAAAATGTTTGCACAGTGAGTGGAATGGCCCTATATGAGTATTCTGTAGCTAATTATAGAGTTAAAGAGGGCAAGATAGGCCATTATAGTTATTTCTTTTGAAGTTGTGCTAAATTTTTTAGAAGAAAAAGATTTTTAGCTAATTTACTACAAGTGTAATCTACATGTTCATTCCATTTTAAAGCTGGGTCTAACATAATTCCTAGAAATTTTACTTTCTTTGGGTTATTTATTTCTTGTTGCCTTAATCTAAATACCATTTTTTCAGTCTTGTCTTCGTTTAGTTTTAAGGAATTTGCTATAAACCACTGAGAGGTTAGGTTTTGAGAGTTTTCCCTATTGTGTGCAAGAATTTCATAATTTCTGTTGACATCAATTATAGTTGTGTCATCAGCAAATAACACAAAAATATTACCCAGCCCAGCTGTCGGTAGATCATTTATATAAATTAAGAACAGGACTGGACCGAACAGTGAACCCTAAGGTACACCGTGGTCAATCTCGTCAAGTTTAGAACATTTGTTTTTAAAAAAAGTTTTTTGGTAACGGTCAGTGAGGTAACTATTTATTAGACAGATATATCATTAAAAAGCTTTTTTATGGCCTTTCAAATAGTGTAAAAATAGATGGGGTATTCCATTGAAAAAAAAAAAGAAAGTAAAGTTCACATCTCCGAAATGTGACTCAATTGTTTTTATGAAACGATTTTTGGAAAACATATGATTTTCTATAACTGTTATTTGTGACCTTTTTACGTAACTCTAGAACTAAAAGTAACCAAGTTAAAAAAGGTTCTAACGCTCCCGCGACCACCCTAAACTTGTATGATTATAATATATTTATTATAATCATTTGCAAAGTTGATTTCTGCTCCGGTATCCTTCTTCTGCCCCCCTCTCTCAATATTTACTACTAAACCGAGCACCGCATGTTAAATTGAAAAGAAACCGGCCCTGTCCCCGCTTTATTGATATAAACATTTATAGAATGTTGAGACAGCTATGTTTTGGTTTTATTACTGTTTTAATAAAAGTTATACAGTTTTAGGCAAAGTTTTATTAATGTTTATTAAACCATTATATAACCAGTCTGTGCTACTTGGGATGTGTAAACATTTTAATATACTAACATGAATAAATAACTGAATTGAAAAATCATCAATCGATCCTCCACAGGAACAAAACAAAGTCTCTCACTTTACAATCCAAATGTATTCAAATACTGATCTAGTACAACTACAACATTTTTAAACAAAGCAATAACAATGAGCCATCTTTCTGTTTGAACGAGCAATAGCATGAAGGGAAACGAATGCAAGCTCAGTGTGTCAAGCACATTTAAGTTGGTACGAGTGGTCTATTTCTCTCAATCGTCTCTTTGTTGTACTATCTGAGGCCCGCTTGAGACTTGGCAAATGTTAACGATTTCAAGATTAAGTAGTATGTAGAAGAGAATTTCCATTGTCTGCTGGATGCATTGCAAGGGCTTCCTACACTTAATAAGAACAATATTCTTTTTTCCTTAGAATTTTTCTAATTTTTCTGTCATTATATGTAAATTTACTGCCTTAGCAATTGTACACTAATAAAAGCGGCACAAACCAATATCTCTAGCTCTTTACTTTTATTATCAGGTGGCTTCTTGTGTTACGAGGTTACACAGCCTTGTTGCTCAAAATTTGTATTTATTGTCAGTGGTGGACTGGCTAAATGGTTTCAAGAGCGATTTACCATTAGGGGTTCCAAAATTTCATGAGTTATTTTTCTTAATCTCTTTGTCCTATATTTTTTTGTTTCTTGGATCAAGAGTAAGAGGAGTCTAAAAAATTTAAATCACAAAAATTTAAATATTTCTTAGAACCAACTTGCAACAGAAAATAATGTAATGTTTGACTCCATAAGGTATGCCTAGGGGCCCTTGGACAGGTCAGGGCTAGGGTAACAGTCTCCTGTTTTGTGCAGTGTAAATCGAGAAGGTATATAGGGTAAGACGATCAGATCAGTCCTAAGTCCTGTGCTTATGCGGAGCTAGCGACTCCTGACTAGTTTGTCATCTCTATATACTATAGTATATCTCAGGTTAGAATGCAGTTGTTTACATTATGAGAAGAGCACAGTTTAAACAGGCGAGTAAGAATACCCAAGTAAGTGGAATCCCCATTGAGGCCATCTCAAGGTCATTGGTGTACAAAATAAAAATTAATGGTTTAAATTCACTTTTATTTTGCATTTGGCGATCTTATAAATACATTGATTTATTTAATTTTAATTACAGCAATTCTTGTTTTATTTCAGTAGGAATAAAGTACAATAAATCTGTTCTGATTTACTAATTCTCCCTATGTAAACTTGGCTTCCAAATGTACCAATCAGAGACTAGGACACACGTAGGGTACGTGTGTCCTAGTCTATCTTTACAAGCACTGCATTTTAAACTGAGATAAACTATAATTTGTCATTTGTGCTTTTTTTGTACAGTGGTAGATTTTTGGAAGGCCAAAATCTTCATCACGTGAGGACGCAATGAGCCTCGTATCTCAATAGATGATACGAGGGGATATCACTGTGAAGTGCTTATAAAAATTTCTAAAGATTTTGTTCGGCTTAATGGGCTAAAGCTCGTTAGTGGCAACCACACTTGGTCAAATTGTTTATTACGTTGAGCTCATTTTATTAATTAGTTCAAAAATTACAACAAATTTAGTGTAGCACGTCCGTGACCGCGTACGCTTCACGAGCTATACTTATGTGTCGCCATGTTCCATTCTCGTTCGTTAAACAAAAAAATCTGGAGCCTACATTTTTGATCGTACAAAAAAATTTCATATACGTTTTTGATTTGAAATTTCCCCCTCTTTCACGTAGTTCTATCCGTTTTTTTTTTTCATTATTTTTCGAAATATTAAAAAACTGAATTTTTTCATTTTAGAGGGGTTTTTATAAGGGTTTGGGGGAGTAAATTTTGGTAAAACTTCTTTGACTCACTTTCTACTAAAGTATATTCACGAATGGCTGAAACCAATAAATATGCGTGATTGTCTCGTGATCGTGACGTGTTCCATCCCCATTAGTTGCATTTTTCAGGAGAATGCCAGCGGTTTTCTCGACTTCAGTTGTATGTAATTTGCTTAAAATGTATTTACATTTATTCGAACATTTGAATTATTATAACTAATAAACGGTTTAGTGAATCCATTTGAAGTTTATGGTAGTGTATTATTAAGTTTAAAAGAACAATATCCTAATATCCAATCGTTCTAAAATCGATCAGGAAACTCCTTGTGTATTCTTAATAATTTTACGCACGAAGGGCTCTGGTGAACTAAGAGCACGTGAACAACGCATGTATTTGTTTTGACGCGGTGTCAGCGGTCTGGGAATATACTATAGCAAAAAACCAGCCTTTCATGAAACAATTAGCGAGGTAACAATTAATTCCGACTTAATACCCCAGGCAACTGGGCTACCTGCGAACATATAATATACAGATATTCTTACCCTCTGTTTAACTTTTTTAATCAGTTTAAATAATTTTATACCACTTTTATTCTTTCTTTTCATTCACGTCCTGAGTATTTTTGTAGTTTATAATTTTCCACACTTTATCATATATTCTCCTAATGTTTTAACTTGTATAAGCATTTTCATATATTAAGACACCGATAAATTATTATTATTTCAATTTCAGGTAGTTTAAATACTATCGGCAACATGTCCACTGGCGGCTACCGTCGGGGGATGTCCCAGTCTGGTCTAGAGCAGGCAATTGTTGGAGCTGAACTTCTCAGGTTAGCTGGGGGTCCAGGAAGAGGGTGGTATCCAAAGCAAAGGCATCGGAGACCTGCATCAATTGAACACTTAGATAGAACGGCTCCCGGCCACAACCCTTGGGAAGCTCCAAGTAGAAAACCTCTTACGCTTCCTCCGAATTTAACCCCAAAGTTCTTCCAGAGATCACCCAGAGACGCTTTAAGGAGAGTTACCAGTTTATTAATAAAGAAAGGTGAGTTGATTTCTGTGGAGCTTATTATAGTTATAATACTTTTAATTTTCTTGGGCAAATAAAAACAACAGTACATTCCTTATTCTTAATATTATTGTAAGAGGTAAAAGAGAACATATTGATATTCTGTTGGCTGCAAAATCTGGATATTTTGCTTGCTGTTTATCAGTAGGTGTAGGGGAGGGGGATGAATAAGGCCTACTATATCCGGGTCATAAGACCTGGTTAATTCTAATTGAAATTCCACAATGATGCTTTGTTGAGAGTTTTTACTTGTTTCCAGACATCGAAAACAATCCAAAAATACCCCTGCCAGCATTTATTTTGTCAGATTCGGCCCTAGGTCTAACTTCCCTAAATCCTGGAGGTACAACTAACGGCATATATCACATTGCAAGCAAAAAGTAATCTTTTAAACACAGGCAGTTCATCTCTAAAATGACGATGACCTGAAATCCGCTATTTAATAATTAAGTACATTTTATATATATATTTCCTTTTGATGCAACTACTGAGGTTAAATGTATTCACTTTTAATTCAGTATTCTGTTAAACGTCAAATTTCAGCCACTAAATTTGGAGATAAATGTACATACGAAAAATTGTAGGCAAAAATATTAATGGCACCATGTTGCACAAGACCAATGACGTCACATTTAAAATAGCTATTGTGCAACATGAAGTCGTAGGTTTTTTTACCCAAATTTTTTTTATATTACACCTAAACACAAGAGCACCTTTTGCCATGCCAGCCGATGGAAAATTAACGAAAAAAACCATCAAAAACTAAGTATGAAATTGTTTCTGAGCATTTGTTTTAAGTATAAGAATATCTATATTATTATTTATGGATTATCTAAAACGTTGCATAAATATTTCATTTTTGGAAAATAAGTTTGAGTTAACAGATGAAGGGGGTTTCGTTATTTCTTCTCCGCTTATGAACTGACGTGAAAGTAATTTAACAATTTGGGTAAGTACTGTGATATTTTCGTTCTTAGAGAAGAAGGAGTATCTTGTATATTTTAAGGTTGACCTTGCTGTATAGCTTTGTTCGTCAGTGTCATAGTCTTTTCGCTAGTTGTTAATGAGAGAGATGATCATTGGCGAATAGACTATTCTTAAAAGCAAGATCAACTAAGAAAAATAAGATAAGATCCTTTGTTGTTTCTGACTTGAATTTTGAAGCCTCCGACTATATTGACCTCATTGCATAGCAAACGGTTAAGGTAACTGGTTCTCGCTGACATTTCAAATAAAAGACAGAAATGCTATCATCGTAAAAGAAGTACCATTGCTCCAAACCGTTTCTGGTTTTTCATGTCACACACAGACAGTTGAAGGAACAAAAAAATTTGTTATAGAAGCAGCTGCGGTTTTATTCTAACAACTCTTAAGTCTTGAGTCATGGCGCCAACTTTTAATACAAAATCAGAGTGTAGAAGACAATAAAAAAGGTCCTATTGGTTAGTTAAGTTTTTAATCACAAGAATGTATTTTATGTTTAAAAATGAAAATATTTTCCAACAAAAAAATTTTTTTCTTCGTTGTGCTGGGCTGGGATGCCAAAAGTTGCTAAATAATTAGAAACTCCTACAAAAAAATTAACAGAATATAAACGATTGGTGCACAAGTCACGTTTTCATTTTGTGACGTTATGTGACACATGTGCGACATGAAGCCATCTTTATTTGTAGTTCAAAAAAATGTAGGAGTTTTTATTCACTTAGCAACTTTTGGGATGCCAATCTAAATAAAAAATTAAAGAAAAAATCCCATATAATATCCACCCTAACAACTGTACAGTACAATTTATTTGCCCGTCTTGAATGTCCCGATCTTCCCTAATTTATTTCTTGTTATAATTTTATTATAGTACAGTCAGTGCCATCTATGACTGAATAGCTAAACTAGTACTTATGCGGCTATAAGGTGGAAATGTAGTTGGTTACCTTTTACGCATTATAGGAATATTTCCCTGCTAGTTGACAGATGTCGCTATGTATTCCACATACTCTCATTTTTTTCATAAAGAATTGTAAATAAATACCTAAAATCGGTGAAATAAAACACAGATAAGTAAAAATACCAAATTGGCCAAAGGAGACGTATAAAATGATTTAGCTATCAGTTTGGAATTTATATTATTTATACAAGGCAAATTGAAACAAAACAAGTACCTAGGTACGAAGCCGCCTGACCTTGGAACAAAATATTTTATTCAAAAATATGACTAGCAATTCTCCAAGAATTTTCAGATGATCCATCACTATTTTTATACAGCGAACAACGTGTTTGATTGCTATAGATTTCTTTTTGTCATTTTGTTTTATGAATGCAAATAGACAGGGGCGTACCAGGGCATTTACTTGCCCAATAAATGGGCTTGTTCCATGGTATTCTTTTTATATGGTTTTTATACTTTTTCATATAGTACTCGATATTCTCATTATACACTTAAAATTTCGTATTATTAACTTTTTCCGTTCTCGAGATATAAGGAGTTGAATTTAGTAATAGTTGCAAAAACCGAGCGCTCATTTGTGACGTCACTATACGCAAGTGACGTAAGAAAAATGGCTTTCTGAGACCTTTCAAATTTAACCTGAAAAGTTGAAAAACATGGAATTTTCAAACGCTGGTAACTAAATAAATACGTCGAGTGGAAGTTCGTTCTATGTCTCTACGGAAAGGAGAAGGTCGGTGATGAATCCCAATCGTAAATTGCAGGGTCAAAATAGAAAATTCGTCCCGACAGGAGTGAGAGAAAATTGTAATTTTTTGACATTTCACCAAATTGTACTCCCCTACTGTCAAGAAGTAGACAAAACAAACAATACTTCGAAAACACTATAATTATAACCAATAAGGAGCATCAAGTCTATTGAGATCGCCGAGTCTATGCGTATAGTGACGTACGTAGCGCCTGGCCACGCCCCATTTTCGCGAGATGGAAATTTGTAATAGTTTTTAAGATACTAAACGTGCGAATAAGATTCTGATATTTTGCAGATCCATTAATTTATACTTGCACTTTCGATTTGTGAAATAAAAAAAAAAATGCTGAACAAGCCCATTAAAAAGTTTTTTTTTTTGATATTTTCAAAATAGACGAGTTCTTTAAATATTTCGTTAGTTTAGCTTGGTAATTTTTTCTTATTCCAATTTAAATTCCCAGATAAAAAGACCTTTTATCAAGAAAATTAGTTAGTTAGTTAATATGCTTATATTATAGAGTAGGTAATTTTTTTGCAATTTTTTTTCTCTATTTAATTAGGAGTATTTTTTTTTAATCTAGTAGCTACGTTTTATAATTTCTCAAACAGACCTTAATAAAAAAGCAAAGATACTTTTAACATTAGAGTAACCCTGAGGCATTATAAAATAAGTAGATTTGACATTTCTTGACATTTTGCGTTGTTAAGGCACATCACCAAATTTTGGAGCGATGAGGAATTATTCAAATCACGATTTTCTGATCTATTTTTGAACAAAAATAAATAATTGAAGTGTTCAAGGAAAAACTCCGAGGACACCGCAAAATGTTATTTGCCGAAATTTTTAATTAAAATCAGCACAGACTAAAAAATTCATAAATACAAGTAAAATTTATGAAATTACGTAAAATCGGTGACAAATCGTTCTTTGGGCCTCATAAATGATTTATACCTGAGTCCAAGAATTTTTCGATACTTCAAACCGTTTGTTTTAGTTACAAATCTGGCGCATCTCGCGAACTTCCTCGATTCGATTAAAAATTAGAGGTCTGTAAGAGGACTTAATTACGAAAAAAATCCTTTTAAAATTTCATTTAGATTAAGAAAGAATATTCGCGAAAATCAAACAAATGAACCCAAGAGGGATTTACTGTCGATACATACAAATTCACCAATACGTGAGAGCGATTTAGATATTACGACTTTACACTGTTTCCTATACAAACTTTTCCTTATAGGTCAATTCCTTTGTATCGAAGGTAAATCCCTCTTGGGTTCATTTGTTTGATTTTCGCGAATTTATTTGAACACTTTCAGCACAGAAAAATATTCCGAGAAGGAAATTCATCCTGTCAGTTAATTTAGAACAAATTCGGATATGCATTTTATATTTTATCTCACAAATCTAAACTTATCGTAATAAGTTTTTTCTTTTTTTTAAATCGTAAATATATGCTCCCCTAAAAACAAACATTTTCTGAGTAAAAAATTATGCATCTCAAGAGTAAATTTCCGTCAGAATAAGTTCTACACTCTACATATATATTTTAAATAAGAAAATAAACGATTTTATGCGAAAAAAATCGCGTATTTTGAGCTATGACCAAATTGATGAGCTGATGTATACCAAAAGTCTATTTTGTCGTGATTTATGTTTTATAGAATTAATTAACAACTCACACAAAGTTCATGTAACAATAAATTTCCAAAAAAGCCACCTAATTCCCAGATTTTCTAAGTCTTTATAGTCAAGTTTAATTATAATATTTAATATTAGTATTACAATTCATTGTTTCCATTTTCTTGGAGTATATCATATTACAAACAAATAATATATAAGGTAAACAAAGAAAGTTAGCGGTTATGATCACTATACAGTATGTCTCACTTTTCATTCACATATCACAGCACCTTTATTAACATTGCGATTTTTTTAAAATTTTTGTGAAAGGAGATTGTGTCACGGTAAAATATTTTAAAATCCTAATTTCCCAAAAAATACAAGGTGTAATTAGTTTCATGTCATTAAAAAAAAACTGGTGGTATGGAACGACAAGACAAACAAAATAAACTTATATAACATGGGGTCTAAAGCTCATGGTTTTTGAGAAAAAAAATAAACAAAAATTTAGCAAATTTTCAATAACATTTTTTGAGAACTGCTGGAATATTGAGGTAGGTTTGTATAGTCGCGCGTGTCTTTGCCTATGATACTCAATATTTGTATAGATAGCTATAAAATGTCGGCGGTCTTTAGCGATGCGGTAAAGGTGAAAGACGTTGACGTTTTCTGAGTGTAGATCTGATCTGAAGAAAACTATACTCTGACTCTCCCTTGTGCAATATTTTAGTTACTGTAGTAGTGTTGGGCGATATCGTGATTTTTCAATCCCAACGTAAATCATTACTGTGATTCTCTGATATCAGTGAATTTAAAACGTGATGTGATAACGATTTTTCATAATACGGCGTATGGAAAAAATTGTTAATTGCTCTCTATTCCTAAATAAGTGCCAACAGACGGTGAATAGTGAATCCACTACTTTGGTAATCTGTGGAGCCGTAGATATGTATAATGCTTATAATATTATGTGATATACAGGACCATCGGGGCCCAGAGGTAGTAACATACGGCCCCACCAATCTTCGAACTTATCTCGATACAAAATTCGAAAAGCGGGGGTGATATTCCTTAAAATTATATATTTGTCTCAGTCAAAATTTCGAAGAGCGGGGGGAAAATTCCTCATACCTACAATACTTATTGTCCTATTTTACCATTACTTAATGGTCTATTAACAATCAGTCCAGCTATTTATCGAAAATTTTGATACATCATCCATACAATTTTCTGGAAACAGCACTTTTAAAGCAAACAAGCATTATAAATACTCTTCATCGATCTACTTCACGTCACTTGCCTCTAGTCGCCAATTAATGTAAATAAAACATATAAAAATACATATGAATATCTATACAGTAAAAAACGCGTACCTGCCTAATATTATGTATATCGCTAGAAAATATATTTATATAATTTATATATAGAAAGTCACGATTACGTCACGCTTTTCTACCAACTTTAATAACAGTCGTTACCTGTGATTTTTTAATATCAGTGACTAAATCACAGTTCGCGATATATTGCCCATCACTATACTGTAGGTGTTTCGTTATGTACACACGTCCAACCCGCCGTTCGTTGGTTTTGTTATTTTTGAATTTCGGGTCACTGTGTATTTATAGTTAAGATTTATTTTATTGACTTACCGTTCAAGTCGTTTAATTCTTGATTGCGTACAGACACAACTTATTTGTTCGTTCTTTTTGTATTCCTTTTTGGATTTTGGACCAAGTTTTTCTTTTATTTTTCTTTATTGACAACGTTAGTTGATAGTTTAGTGTTTCGTGTTGAACGGAGTGGGTATGTCCTTAATTCGACGTACCGAACTGTGTATTGATGCAGATGCGGCGATTTCGAATAATTTAAGTAGGTGGTAAGTTTTTAACCCAGGACACTCATTTATGTTACAAATTGTTAATAAATCACATTTAAATTTTCTAAATTATAAACCTTGATCCAATATTTTGTTCCAAATAAAAAAGCACACATGTAAAGAAATGCTCTGTTTAAACCTCTATGGCCATTATTTGCTTCGGTCGTCGGTCACCATTACCAGTTTTTTTTTAATGATATGAAACTGATTACACCCTGTATATTGGGCAAAGTTTTAACTGTGAGCAATCTCATAATGTTATTCGTTGTTATCCAAAACTCACTATTACCGAATTTCAATGAGATAATGTACTTGGTGTTCACGTAAGAAAATAAAATTTCCCTTTTTAAAGCACCAATTATTGTTGAATTTTCAAATATTTTACCGTGAAACAATCTCCCGATGAGCAAGTATCTTTCACCCAATTTTTAAAAAATAGCGTTGTTAATAAAGGAGTTGTGGTACGGGAGTCATGAAAAGCGACACATACTGTATAAAACCTTTACCACAAATCCTTAAAAATAGTCGAAAGAACGTATCACAGATTTCGCCGAAAATTTCTCTCTCAATGGAAATACAGAAATGCGAATATCCAATTCGGAATTCAAAACCATTCAGACTTTACACAAAAATCACGTGACATAATAATGTCATGTGATTTTTGCCGCATAAGGGCGAGGTTCTTTTCCCTTCCCGATCACTGAACTTCTGTAGAATTCAGTGTTCGCGGCAAACTAGCAATCAGCTGATTCTAACTCGTTTGAACGCCTTGTATGTAATTTTAGTTTTCAATTTTCTAACATTATTTTAACCAATTATGCTCTCATTGCTCTCTACAATAATTTAAGACTTAGTCTCTATTGGATTAAGTGGACATCTTCTGCGATTTTTCTGAAAAAATCCGCATTTATCACATAATGATATTCAAAATTATTTTTGCTAGTGCATGACAATTCTAATAGATTGTTTTATTGCATATCACAGGTTTAAATTTTAAATATTACTTATGGTCATTGATTATAATGTTTTTAAATTAAACATAAATACATTTTTACAAAATACAAAAATTTTTACATAAGTAAATATGATCAATTTTTCTGGAATTATAAAATTTCAATGTTACGATGATAAGACAAGTTAGTCACCTCACTTATTAAATCACATAGCTGCAACGTGTGCATTGTCTTTTATTATGTAAATATAAATGATTCTTTCGAAAATAATGTAAACAAATAAACAGGAAAAAATATTTGAACAATGCTTATCAGTTGCAATTATTATAATGTACCGGATGTCGTACATAAATGTCCTGGGGCCATTTTCTCTATAACTCAAAGATATATTTGAATTCTATAGAAGATTTTCACTGGAATATAAAAATATATAAAATTCCTTCTCGATTTAAAATTGCTCCACACAGCTTATTGTATTATACTTTAAATATTCTTTTATTTGATACCCATGTCGAGGGGGTCGTCAAGAAAAATGTAATCCGTCATGTTGTGGTGGCCGCCATATTGAATTTAGAATGACTTGTATTCTACTTTATATACTCTTATTTGATACCCATGTCGAGGGGGTTGTCAAGAAAAAGGTAATACGCCATTTTGTGGTGACCGCCATGTTGGATCTACCATAATATTGAATATAATATATTTTGTCCACGACTATAAATAATGTACTTATTATGTATGTGTTTCCTTAGGGATAATGTTATCTAGGCGTTATTGTTGTTATTATAAACATTTTAACTTAAAACTTGACTTGATGATCTAGTTCTACAAGTGGTATGTTTTTCTAAAGTTTCGTTAAAATATGTGCATTATTGTTCAAATTATCAATTGTTTAAAAAGGCCTCCCTAAAATATTTTGCGACTTAGGATATTGATTAAAAAGTTTCGGAAAAATCTAGCGTTCTTCGTAATTTCGTTGTGAATAATTTGTTTCTCTTTCTCTGAGATACTTAAGGAAAACTGCGAAAAAACACGATTTTGAACTTTCTGTTGTTTAAACAAAAGCTTTCCACCACACGGATTTAATCCAAAACTCTACTACACGTCTTGTAATGTTTACAACAGGTTCAGCAAAAAAATTTATATAATAAAACAATTCTTTTTTAGGCAAGTTAAACCTTTGGTTTTATTCCACTAAAAAGTCACAACTTATTGAAATAGAGATAGCTGAGTTATTTTAACCGCAAAAGCGAACGTACACGGATTATTGGGACACTCTGTATATTAAAATCGATATTTAAAATGTTTTTAAAATATCAAAAGTAAGTCAGTTAGATGTCTGTCAAGTATTGTTGTGTTTTGAATTATATAATTTCGCGGTTATAATAACGAATCGCCGCATGAAGTTGAGATTATTTATCAGATTTTTCTAGTATAAAAAAGGTACAGTGATATATCTCGAAACTGTTTCATTTAGAATATTATTGAATTAAGGAAAACATATTATAGGTAATTTGAATCATGATTTTGAGTGTTTTTTAATTGACCAGAAATAGTTATTTTCGATTTTTTAAATATTCCCTTTGACACATACAGATTGCTGAGGCAAAAATCATTAATCCATTTTTGTTTTTTTCCTGTCAAAAATGAAGCAACAAAATTCTCTCATTTCAAGTTATGGTTATTACCCTAGACGTATTTGTAATTTCATATTCGATAAACTTATATGGCCAGTACTGGCGATTGTAGTATCTAGCTTTTTACTTCTAATATGTCCGTATTGGCTGGCAAAAATAGTTATAGTTGCCTATTTTGTTCCAGGAAATAATGGGAAAGAACCAAGAAAGGAAAAGGAAATAGTGTCGCCGACCATACATGAAAACGCAAACGGTAAGCTGGTGTTTTCTTATCTTATCGATTTGTTTAGCCTCTTGAGTAGTTAAGTGCATTTAGTCGTTAAAAATGAAAGAATTATGTAGGTATATGTTAGAAAATGTTAACCAGTGGACTTGTCGAAATGGTACAATAGCCTAAGAGATGGCTACGGAAATTAAAACGATAAGGTGCAGTGAAAATTTTGTGTAGTTATAGATTTCAACTGTAGAAATTTCGTAAAATGATTGCCAGAAGTCTAGGTCGGGTATTAAACGTTGGCAGAAGTCGGTAACATTGTAAGAAAATTGTTGAAATTATTAAAATTTGACATTGATCAAGTAGTACAGGCAATGAAGGCAAAATTTTGTAAAAACCTCGCAGAAATTAATAAAAGGATCATCTCCGGGAGTTAAGTAGGTAACAACCTGGAGAATGAGATGATGCATTCTTTGGACTTCCAAGTTCCGGAAAAATTCAAAAAAATTTGGAAAAACATTTTGACTTTCGGTTTTTTTTGCTCTAGCGGCCAAAATAATGAAAATAGAGACAAAAGTCTTCAACAAAAGTCGTAACTCGTTTCCTTCTCTACAAAAAAGGTCTTTACAAATTTTTGTCTTGCTTAAGCCGTTTATGAGATAAACCAAGTTTTCCACTTATAGTTCTGAGCCGCTCCAAAATGCGCGGAAAATGAGAATTGTCAGGGAGTTTCGTACGACCGGACACATCGATCGCTCATTCTTACTATTCAGAGCTGTTAAAGAAAATGAAAATAACATAAAATATAGAGAAAAGTCTCAGTTTTAATGTGGAACTAATCACAAAATTCATACAAATTTTTATTATAGAGAAAAATGTGTTAGAAGATGACTTAGTAAACTTTATACAGTTGATTTATTCATATCTTTGAATTTTAGGCTTCCTCCCTATTTCGCCCGTAACAATAGGTGCTTCTTCACTGCATGGATTCGATTTCACGTACTTTAATCTATATTTCGTGAAAATCTCAGTGACGAATGTTAGGAAACAAATAAGTTGTCTATGTTTTACTGTATAATTGTGCATTTTCTGAAAGTGTATGAATAATGTAGACAAATTCAAAAAGTACTGAACGCATTTAAAAAACTCTAAAGTCATTCGAAAGAATATATTTTATTGTACTTATAATCCAAAGACTGTGCTATTATTATTAAATAAGATATAGCGAATTCAACTTCAAAATTTGGAGGTGACTGATCGATGAGAAATATACCCTCTACTTTGATCGCAAGGCATATTTTTTCAACAAAAGTAATTACAATGAAATGTTAAGTGGATTAATATATCATTATATATATAAGAATATATTAGCAAAATGAATTATCATTCTAACGACTCCCGGCAAAGATATGAATAAAACTGTGGATCAACTGGATACACAGTTTACCAAGCTATCTTCTAACACTTTTTCTCTATGATAATTTTTTTTTATGTATTTTGTGATTAGTTCCATATTAAAGGTGAGACTTTTCTCTACATTTTATGTTATTTTCATGTTTTTTTAGGGGCTCTGAATAGTAAGAATTATCGATCGATGAGCCCGGTCGTACGAAACTCCTGGAGAATTCTCATTTTTCGCGCATTTCGAAGCGGCTTAAAACTATAAGTGGAAAACTCAATTTATCTTCTAAACGGCTTAAGTAAGACAAACATGTTTAAAGACCTTTCTTGCTAAGAAAGAGACGTTGAAAACTTTTTTTCTCTGTTTTCATTATTTTGGCCGCTAGAGCAAAAAAAACGAAAATCAAAAAGTTTTTCCAATTTTTTAAAAAATTTTCCCGGAACTTGGAAGTGCAAAGAATGCATCATCTCATTCTCCAGGTTATTACCTACTTAAATCCTGGAGATGATTCTTTTATTAATTATTGTTACCCTAAATGGCTAATTTGCCTGTACTAAAGGTGCAGTTCTAGCGATTTTGTTTTTATATTTAAAATCTCCCTATTCGTTCGGGTTTTCCGGTTATTAACGTACCAGAGACATTAATAGATCAAAGAACAATTCAAATTCGCGAAATGTCAAAAAATTCTATTTTTCGTTCACTTCTGTCTGCTCGAATTTTGGATTTCGCCCATGTAATTAACGATGCCGTGAAAATGCCAATTTCGATCTTTCGATATCGACATTAGGAAACCTTCCTGCTGGTGTATTTATTTGTATGAACATTTAAAAACTTCATGTCCACCCCGACCGTAGCACATCGCGTTAAGCGACGACATTCGCAGCGGATTTCTCGGTTCGAATCCTGTACGGATGTACTTCTTTAATTTGTTTTGAACTTTTTGGCTGATATTTCTTATCCTAAAGTTACATCGAATTTATTCATTTATTTCTACAGTTATAAACTATAACTACACAAAATTTCAGAGCTGCACTCAAAGATTTTATTTTAATTAAAAATTGACGCGTTTGACTGCCGCCCACGCTTCCCTCCCCGGGATGGACTTCTGACTGTAGAGCTTATGTACTTTTCAGCAAGTAGAGAGGGTTTTTACATACAAATTTTCACTGCACCTAATCATTTTTAATTTTCGTAGTCAGCTCTCCTTCTACAACGTACGTAAAAAATATAGACATTTACATCTTGGGTATGTGACAATCTTGCATTTTGGCGAAAAAACTGGATAAACGCTACTTTCTTAATGACGGTTGACTACGTATTAGACTAAATTTCTTCAAATATATCAGAGAAATAAAGAGGAAGGCGAGCGGTGAACCTGTTTTCGTAGGAACACTTGGGATTCTTTACTTTACAACATCCAATAGACAAAAGACTAACTGCTTTACATCCCTTCTGGAAGATGATATATCCACTACACAATCCTCGCCTAACATTACACAGCTCCTGCGTGTGAGTTCATATTTAAGCCGCTATAAAGTGGGGAGAGATCTATATTTCCCTGGACGCCAACCTTCCAAGTACTAACCGCAACTGCCTTTGCTAAGAATGTCTCACTAGTTTTTTCTAAAAAATCCGCTCCCCTTTTCGGACGCCGCTGACTAAAATCAAATGCGGTTAAGTCTAAAGATAAGGACTCACTTTATAGATATACATCCATCATCAAAATTTTAAAATATTCGCACATCAGATAGGCGAGATATTAGGCCGGGCGCCTGCGTATAAAAGTGCTGACTATCCGGCGAACTTTACCAATGTGTGAAATCGATTGTTATTCATACATAAGTGAACAATGAATGGACCGTCAGCTGGCTGAGTAGCGGTGGGGGTGAATGTGAAAGGGCTGAAAACATTTTTTTTAAAATTGGCAGGCAGCTTTTCACGATAAACAACATGCAGGGCCGTCGAGAAAAAAATCGGGGCCCGGAATTTTGAAGAGCGGTGGGGTGATATTCCCTAGGAATAAATATTTATCCGATAGAAAGTTTAAAAAGCGAAAACGGGGATATTCCTTTACCTAACAATTTCATATTTATCTCATTATGAACAATACAAGTCATTCCGAACTCGTTATTATTTGCATCACACTAATCATTTACAAGTTACCTCTCTCGTTTTACCTAATGCAAATGCTAACCTCCAAATTTCCAATTTAGGGCGAAACCCGGGCCTCCTCAAAAACCGCCGGGCCCGGGGGTACACTCCCCCCCCTTTCGACTGGGGCCTGACTACATGGGCTCCCAGCCTATATGATATGATGTCCTCATCTTATGTAAGTGAGTGTAAAATAA
The DNA here is from genome assembly GCA_963583905.1 of Stenurella melanura. Taxonomy (NCBI): domain Eukaryota; kingdom Metazoa; phylum Arthropoda; class Insecta; order Coleoptera; family Cerambycidae; genus Stenurella; species Stenurella melanura. The sequence continues at coordinate 16,576,813 of OY757311.1, read as the reverse complement.
AGAGCTTCAAATACGTCTTGTTCATAATAAGTAGAGCCCGGCGCAAAAGTAGTTATGCCAGAGACGGTCTTCACACACAGATAAATATAATGTTTTGTATGATTCACATAAGCAACAAATACCTACTTTTGCGGTAAGAAATAAAAAGTATGGCATAAAACTCATAAAATAATAAATAAATAATTTATTATTGTTTTGGAGAAATTATTTATTTGGTATTGTTGAGCAAGTAGATGTAAGAGATGTTTACTGAAACTGGTGGATAAAAAACACCAGACTTCGGCCGCATGTTATATATACCTGCAGCGTCGCGCGTCGGTCTGATTGTCTAATCGAAAACAAAAAACTCGGCGCTTTAAACGGCATACGCCACAACTTTTTATATGAGTTAAAGAAATGTAAACATCTCCCATATGTTTCTCCGAACTAAATTAAACAATTTTCAATTTAAAATATAATTTTTATCTGTGCACACAATATTAGGCACTATAATTTAAAAAAATATAAGGAGAATTTTCGACACCACAAAGTCACCGCCACGCTTGTCACTCTCTTTCTGCTTTTTTACGACAGCAAATGGGATACGGTAAACAATAATAATAGTAAAATAAACAGCAGATTGCGTTTTATATTTTGCAGAAGACTTCAAACATACAGAAAGCATTTGAAATAAAAAAGGTCTAACAATTATTATTAATTTATTACACAATGACCAATGCCATGTGAGATTGTTTCATATGCACATACGCATTATGGAGTCAACACTACAGACTTGTCAGTACATTTGATAGAAGTAAATCTGTCGTGATTTGTTATCGCGTCGAGTGGCTTTCCATTAAATGAAACAGTACTTTCGTAGATTAAAGATTTTCTGGAACTGCGGTTTAACGATGTAGAACTTTTCTGTGCCAGCTGTGAAAAAAACACTTTCGTGGACATGCAATTCGAACATTTTAAAACAAGTTTCATCTGAACGTCATAAAAACTAAAATTTAGCATATTTACATGGATATTTCTCACGGATCCCTCTAGCTATACGCAACGTTCAACGTAAGCCGAAAACAGATCAGTATACAGTAATTGATGCAATAAACATTACAGGTATTTGATCTACGTCAATATATTTTTAGAGTCTCAGGGGATATTGCTGAGTGAAATACAAATTGGATACATAACAGTGTTAAGAAACAACCCCGGTCTTTCAACATTTTTTTTGTGTGGCAAAGATGTGGACTGTTCAATGTCGGACATAAATCTGCCATCTATAAGAAACTATACTTATTTTAAATATGCGCCGATTACACCGGTAGACGTTGAACGGTTGAACGATCCTTTTTCACAGCACAAGTGGGATATTCAGTGACAGGCGCCGGAGTTTTATTTCGGACGATTTAGAACAAGTGCAAATAACATATTTTTATTATTTTAATAAGGCATAGTTACTAGGCGTTTGTGTTTGTGCATCCAACAATAAGTGCATCAAATTATGACTTATAACCGTTTCGGGGCCATTTACCTTTAAATGTTACGGAATTCACTAGATATAATCATAAGGTAAAATATTGTATTATTGCGCATGAAAATGTTTATATAGTTCATATTGCGCAAAGCCGACTCTGGTTTTTACGTCATAACTACCTCTGAGCCGGGGTCTGATAATAAGTGACATTAATTTTTTTCTTTTCTTCAATTCTTTGGGACTTCCTGCCACATGTATTTTTTCTTTTTAAGCGGTGCTCGGGGAATCTACAAAATATCACAATTAACCAGTATGTTACTGGTAAATAACCTGTACGCCTGTGACTTTTACGTCAAAGAATCAGTTAGAGGTTGCTTTTTTTTTAAATAAATAACACAAAGAATCCGCGATAATATTATTGAATGAGGATAGATGCATGTCGAATTGTTCCATAGATGTCTGTACAACTTGGTTGTCAATGTTAAAAGAAGAACTTCACAAACTTAACATTGTATAAAAACTAAAAAAACTGTTAATTATATCAACAGTTCTATGTAAATAGTAAGTATCTATGGATATTGAATATAACATTCTTAGAGCTGTGTATTTGTCACACACAGCAAAAAATATTTTTCAAAAAAGCCTTGAAAAAGGAAACAGATTAGATTTCTGAAACGTCGGCGAAATATTTAATTTAAAGTTTTTATACTTATTTGTGTTATTTATTAAAAAAAGGCAACCTCTAACTGATCCTTTGGCGTAAAAATCACAGGCGTAGAGGTTATTTACCAGTAACATACTGGTTAATGAGCAACATGCATGAATTTTAGAAATGCAATAATTTATTATTTTTTCGTTATATATGTTTATATAAGTTGAGAAAGTAATGAAGAAAAGGTATAAAAAAATGTGTAGCCTAAAGAAACGACTTTGAAATTCAAAATTTTATGGGAACATATCCACGTGACTGAAAACACCACGCTATTGGTCTGACGTCATTCGGCATAATATCTAATGGTCGTCTATCTGCCAAGGGGTTAAATCGTAAATTGTTTTGTGTTTTGTAAATGTAATGTGTATTGATATTTTCATAAAAGAAATCATTCATTTATTTATTTATTTTGTGTGTTTATGATGACGAACTTTTTTGCTACTAATACAGATTTTATTAGTGCAGAAATTGGAGGTACTAAAGCAACAATGTGTCATTCATTATTCTAAACATTAATTCAATTGTGCCCATTTTTATCCTTTTACTGTAGTTAAATATAACAAATAATTTATGTACCTAACCTCAAAATAGGTAAACAAGGCAATGTTTTAATGTTATATTAATTAATATTTTTCATCTTAGAATGCTTTAAGTACTTACTTTTTTATATAATAAATACCTCCCGTCACTTACTAAGTACGTACTTTTAGGTAGGTAGGTACATTCATAGTAAAAATAACTGTTGACATACATAGGTATATATAAATATATAACTGGATAATATGTAGAACGTCGAGAAGTTACATTATTCCCACCGTTCTTATACATTTATACATTTTAATTCAACGTTCCTTTTAACAGAAGTTAGTAAACTTTTGTATTCCTATAAATAGGAAAGTGACCAAATTCACCATATGTAAACAAATTATCACAATAATATTAGGGTTAGGTACATATTTTCATAATATTATTATAAAATAATTAGTTTTAATGGGTAAATTTACATCAAAATGATCCTGGCAGCAATATAATCTTGAGGATGACTATAATTCTGCATTTCGGTCGTCTCGTCTCATAGTTCTGCACCATTTCTTCCTAACTTTATCGCGTCTAGGCACATTAAAAAATAACTTTTCTGGAGTTTTTATTGTACTTAGTATTTGTACATTTGGGCACAATACAATATTTATAGCTACTTTTCTTTGTATTTTCCATAACACAACATAAATAATGTGTACACATTCGCAATCACAATACGTTTTCCGTCGGTGCGATGTGCCCAATGACGTCACACACAAGCAACGCGGAAACTTCTCCGTTTAAACGCAGTTAAATTGACAGCTGCAGTAAATAATTTTTTTAACCTTTAATTAGAACATAAAACAAAAATAAAATACTGGAAAAATAATGTTTTTTAGTGATCTATTCATCTGTGATGTTTAAAAAAATTATGCATTTTGCTCATTGTGATATTTTGTAGATTCCCCGAGCACCGCTTAAAAAGAAAAAAATACGTGTGGCAGGAAGTCCCAAAGAATTGAAGAGGAGAAAAAAATTAAGATAATACCACAAATAACATTTAGACATAAGTGTCATTAATGTTTAACTATTATTTAAATATTTGAAACTGTTAGATTTGGGACTTTCTGATCTTCATCGGCAATAAAAGCCAAAAGGATGATAAAAACTGCAACGATATTCTACTAATCCGTACCCATATGGTGACGGGATTTAAAACAATAATTTATTTGGGTTTATTTTTATCTCACGCTTTATATACTGCTTGTGAACGGCGCGTAAGCAATGTGACGTTTCACGTAGTAAAAATAAATGTTTTAGGACGAATAAAGCTTAGAATGGCCTAAAATAAGACTTAAAGTGTAGTATCAATGACAAAATCACAGTAGTTGCAACAAAAAAAAACTACACGTACAAATGAAATGTCGAAACTTACCAAGTAGTAGATTATCTACTATGTATGGTGTGTTGTTTATACAGTGTGTCGGTTTTAGTTTTGTAAATGCTACATTTTGTCACTATACCAAAATTTATGACGTCATTGGTTTTTGAGTTATGACGCCATCATAATTTTTTTTTAATGGAAACAGACATTTTTGTTTACTGTTTCTGGTGGTATATTCCTTTAGCTTTCTGGTGATAAAAAAAATGATATTACATGAGCCATTCTTTTGGAAAAATGACATTTTATGTAAAAATAGCTTACCTTTGGCAAATTCACGAGTAATGTTCCACTTTCTTATGGACTGATAAATCTTGTTGCCTACATTTTTGTTTTAACTAGCATGGAACATAAAAACAAAACAAAGAAAATAATTTAAAAAATCACCTTAACAACAGAGAGAATCAGGCCTTTTTACTTCCCTCGCATACCGAAGGGAAGTATTGTATTCGAGAAAAAATCACCCTCCGAGATTTTTTCGGATTCTGACGTTTCAGAACACGTAGATTACGAAAATATAGGTTTTTCAATTCCGTCAGTCTGTCTGTCTGTCTGTTGGTGCATTTACTAAAAAAACTACTTGACGGAGAGCAGTCAAATTTGGTAGGTAGTTGACGCTACTGTCAGCGAAGAAATGGTAGAAATTTCACTGGAAAATATACAGGGTGGACCGTCTAAACGGAATAAATAGTGAAAAAAAATTTTTTTTGCTCAAATTTAAAATTTCCACGTTTCATGACGCGCTAAACCTATTTCAGGAAAAAAAAAATTTTTGAAAAAATTTTTTACCAAGATGAAAAAAATTTTTTTTTGTTCAAATTTAAAATTTCTATGTTTCATGACACGCTGAACCTATTTCAGGAAAAAAAAAATGGAAAATTTTTTTCACCAATATTTTTGAAAATGTTTTTACTAAGTACCTACTAAAATGAAATAATTTTTTTTTCTTTCTTCAGATTTAAAATTTCCACGTTTCATGGCATTCTAAGCCAGATTAAAAAAAAAAAAATTGAATTTTTTTTTTACCATTTTTGAAAATTTGTTTACCACTAAAATAGATGAATTTTTTTTTTTATTTCTTCAAATTTCAAATTTTCACGTTTCATAGCGTTCTAAATCTATTTAAAAGAAAAATTAGAATTTTTAATATTTTAAAAAAAATTTACCACTAAGATAGAATTTTTTTTCTTTGTTCAGATTTTAACTATGAACGTTTCCATGCCATTCTAAAACTATTCAAACAAATTTAAAAATGTTTTTGAAAATTAAAAAAAAAAATTGTAAACATTTTTAATCAATTTATGTATCACTACTATAGAACAGACGAAAAATTCTTTTTTGTTCAAATTTAAAATTTCCACGTTTCATGATATTCCAAACCAATTTCGGAAAACAAATTTTGCAACATTTTGTTACCAGTTTGGAAAACTAGAATGCTCAAATTTAAAATTTCCACGTTTCATGACACGCTAATCCTATTTCGGGAAAAAAAAAATTGAAAATTTTTTTCACCAACATTTTTCAAGAAGTTTTTACCACTAAAATAGATCGAATTTTTTTTTATTTGCTCAAATTTAAAATTTTCGCGTTTCATAGCATTCTAAACCTATTTTAAAAAATATATAATTTTTAATTTTTAAACTTTTTTTTAGCACTACTATAGAATAGAAGGAAACTTTCCTTTTTGCTCAAATTTAAAATTTCTACGTTTGACATTTTAAACCTATTTCAGAAGAAAGAATTTTGAAAATTATTTTACCAACATCTTTTGAAAAATTTTAAAAAAAATTAAATTTGTTAACCACCACTCCACTCCATTACGTGAATGTTGGATTGTAAATGTGACAGATGGCAATAATATCTGGCATATGCACCTATTATACTTTTATTGCAAAATGTACAGGGTGGTCATCCCAAGAAATAATTCAGTCATGGTGGACATTTCTGAAGATATTTGCGCAAGACTGCCATTTCGTTATTATTAATTTTTTAGAGTGACTGCCATGCACAAATAACGAGGGAAGTTCTGTGTTAATACCTTTACCGATTTTTGTGTAAAGTATCGATAACTTTTTTATTCCTGGCACGTGTGGAACCTCAATTTTGTGACACTTCTGAGACAGTGTAAAAGTAGTGAATGCAATGCCACGTTTAAGTGAAAGAGAACGCGTAGAACTTGTGATGATGGTTGGATATGTCTGAGAACTGAGGCTGAGAACTCATCAGGAAGCATGTGATGTTTTCAATGCCAAGTATCCCGAAAAGCAAATTTCTAGATCCACTGTAAGTAGATTGGTCGCTAGATATGATGAATCTGGCAGTGTAGCTGACCTCCCTCGATCTGGTCGCCCTAGCACAAGCAACGAAACCAAATTAAATTTTCATCTAGAAAGTGAGGAAAACCACCATCTTTTGACAAGGCAGTTGGCTTAATATCATAACGTGAGTCAAACTTCTATTGTACGTCAATTGAAAAAAGAAAAATACCATCCATACAAAGTGCAATTAACCCACGAATTGCATGAGGACGATCCAAATCGGCGCTTACAGTTTTGTGAACAGTTGATGACCTTGTGCGATGAAAACCCACATTTTTTAAAGAACATTGTTTTTTCTGATGAAGCTACATTTTCTTTAAAGGGGACTGTACATCGCCATAACTGGACGGCATTAAACAGAAAGGAGCCAATCCATAAAATTTTAAAAATTTGTCTCTTAATTTATTTAAATGTAGAATATAGTAATGTGTGTTCAGCTGAAAAAGTCCAACTCATTTTCCTTATAAGAATTTAATGGTGTAGTTTCAATATTGTAATTAAGATGCAAAACCTTTCTTTGCAAGCTTGTTTCTTGATTTTAGCTGAGGGTGCTGGTTCCTTTCTGTTTAATGCTGTCCAACTGTAGATATTGATCACGCGAAAATCCTCATTGGACTCAAGAAACCCATACACAGCGACGAGACAAAATAAACGTGTGGGCCGTTACGGCCGCAAGATATTTACAGTTTTTGCGCGTTGAGTTAGTGCCAGCCTTAGCAGTTATGTTTCCGAACAATGAAGATAAAGATATTCCTGCTGAAAACGTCTAGTTCCAGCAAGACGGGGCCTCACCTCATTTTGGGATAGCAGTGCGTCAATTTTTAGATGACACTTTTACTGGAAGATGGATAGGTCGTCGAGGTCCGATTGAGCGGCCCCCGCGTTCACCGGATTTAACCCCCTTAGACTTTTTTCTTTGGGATTACTTAAAGTCAAGGGTGTATTTTAACAGACCGGATACCATAGAAGAATTGAAAGACAGAATTGGCTTGGAGATGAGACGAATTGCCCATGAGATGATTCAGAACAGCGTGCAAAGTGTCTACACCCGTCGTGGTTAATGCCAAATGGTTGGAGAGTCGCAATTTGAGCAATGGAGATGATTTTTTTCTCACAATTACTTATTAAGGTATCAAACAATCAAAATATTTTTTTCCAAAAGAATGGCTTAGGTAATATCAATTTTTTTCATATCACCAGAAAGCTAAAGGAATATACCACCAAAAACAGTAAACAAAAATGTGTTCCATTAAAAAAAAATATGATGACGTCATAACCAATGACGTCTTAAATTTTGGTATAGTGACAAAATGTAGCATTTACAAAACTAAAATCGATCTGTTCGAGGATTTTTTTGACAAATGACACATACCAAAGATATGAATATTGTGCGTTTCTTTAGGTTCACACTGTATTCTCGTGCGTTAAACAAAAAATCTGAAGCCTACATTTTTGATCGTACAAAAAAACTTCGTATACATTTTTTATATGAAATTTCCCGTACTTTCGAATGGCGTTATTAGTTTTTTTAAGAAAAAATTATTTTAAGAGATATTTGACAAAAACTGGTATCTTGCAACTGATTTGTTTAATAACAAATGACGCTCAAGGACTATTGTTGGTAACTTTTGGTATATTGTTCCTGACATGTTCAGAGATGTATTCACAAAAGTTACCGCTTCACGGAATTTTTGAACTGAAGTGAAAATCTCTACCGACTCCACTAATAGTAGTATAATAATTTTGAAATATTTCAATTGCAAATTTTTTTCCGCTTTCGGATTTTTCGTTTTTCCTTCGAGAACTTATATTCTTACGTATTTATATGATTTGATAACATATTATATCATAATTATTTTTAGAAAAGGGAAAAACAATGCTTTTAGATGTTTCAAATAAAAACTGTATTTTTATACACTCTACATATGTTTCGGCTTGCTAGGCCTTTCTCAAGAGCATTACAGATGAATACTAAAGCTATGAGGGTGGTTGTTCTAAAAATAAATGCAGTAATACCCAAACATGTGGAATTTCAAGTAATAAAACTAAGGATCTACCTACTCGGAATAATTCAATGGGCTATTCTTAGAACCTTGTCTATTATAGGAGTGTTTATGAAATTTAATTGGTCATTGGTGGTACAAGTATTGCTTTTAAGGGATTTTTTTATTTCTAATTGTTCAAGGAGGTTTAAGCGTTTTCCTTTACTTTCTGAATGGATTAAGTTAATATTCTCTGTATCAATAAAATGATTATTTTCAATGCAATGTGTTGACATTCCTGTGTTTTTGGTGTTATTTAAAATGGATTGTTTATGTTCTTTTACCCGATTAGCTATACTTCTACCACTTTGGCCAATATATACCGCGTTACAGTCCTTACATTTAATTTCATAAACCCCCGATTTGTTGACTTTACTTATTTTTTCTTTATTGTTAACTAAAATACTTCCTAAATTTGTTTTGTTTACACTTATTGTGGAGATGCCTAACTTATTTAGTTTTCTACTTATTTTATCACTAAACCTAGGAATATAATTAATAAAATTGTACTTTGTTGTTTTGTTGGTTACAGTAAAAAATTCCTTTTGAAGTAATTTTCGCTGTTTGTTTTTAACCATGTTCTCTATTAGTGACTCCTTATATCCATTATTTATTGCAATCTGTTTGATTATGTTTAATTCTTTATTAAACTCATATTCGTCTAAGGGGAAATTTGTGAGTCTATGTATTAGGCTATGAAAGGGAGAGAGTTTAATTTGCCAAGATTGTTGTGAATTATAATGTATGACTGTGTCTGTTGTAGTGGGTTTTCGATAAATACTAAATTTTAATTGATTACGATGTTTTTTAATATTCATATCTAAAAAGTTTAATTGACCATTTTTTTCTTTCTCTAATGTGAACTGTATTTTACTATTAAATGAATTCAATAAATTAAGGAAACTACTTAAATTCCGTTCTGTACCGGTCCATATGCAAAAAATATCATCAACATAACGAGTCCAATAGAAAACATGTACATTTAGGTTGCTATTACTACTAAAAATTACATTTTCAAAGTTTGCCATAAATATCTCTGCTAACAACGGAGAAATAGGGGAACCCATTGGTAAGCCGTCTCTTTGTTTATAAAATTCACCGTCAAATTGAAAATAATTTTGTTCAATGCAAATTCTTAATATATTTTTTAATTCTATTTTTTCTGTTATATCAATCTGTGAATTATCTATTAAATTACTTAGAATTAATTTGAGTTCCGTAAGCGGGATAGAGGTAAATAAACTTTTTACATCAAATGAGATTAATTTAGCGTTGTCCGGTAAGATAAGATTTTCTGTGTTTTTAATAAATTCGAAGGAGTTTTTGATTGAATATATAGATTTGAAATTGGTTAACTTCGGTAGGGTGTAATTTATTTCTTTGCAAACTTTATAAGAAGGTGCATTAATATACGATACTACTGGTCGTATAGGTATATTCTCCTTGTGAATTTTTGGGAGGCCGTAGAGTAAAGGTGGTAAGGGGTTCATAACTTTTAATCTATACAATTCATTGTTTTGGAAAATTGTAGTGCATTTTTTTAAACTAGAGACAATTTCTGATTGATATTTATTGGTAGGATTTTTGTTAATTTTTTCAAAGTCATCGCAATTTAAAATTGCTTTTAACTTTTCATGATATTCTAATTTATTTAAAATTGTTATTGTGTTACCTTTATCCGCTTTACAGAGTATCAAATTATTGTCCTCCAATTTTTGTTTTATGCTCTTCAATAAGTTCCTTTCTCCCCTGTTAGAGTCACATTTTATTTGGTTGAATACGTTGGCTAAACTGTATATATCAAACCCCGAAATGTTCTCTTTTGAGCTAATAGCTAACTCTGTGTTGACAGCGAGAAGTTCAAATTCTTTTTTGTTTACATTTTGTGGTGAATACTTCAAACCTTTTTGTAGGAGGCTTAATTCTTGGTCAGAAAAATTAACATCCGTTAAATTGTTTACTCTCGCATAAAATGTAAAATGTTGATCCATTCGTGGAGTGGTCCTGGTTATTGTGATGTTCTTAGCTCTTATTAAACTGTTGAGTTTAGTTACCTGTCTTTGATGTAGTAGTCTTATTTTTTCTTGAATAGATTCCCTGATTTGCCGGTCCAAATATTGAAATACAAAGTAACTTTCTTTCTGGATTAACTCGGTGTGTATTAGTTTCAAATGAAGACCTATGTTGTCTCTCCTCGTGAATTATTCCGAGTAGGTAGATCCTTAGTTTTATTACTTGAAATCCCCGTAATTCCACATGTTTGGGTATTACTGCATTTATTTTTAGAACAACCACCCTCATAGCTTTAGTATTCATCTGTAATGCTCTTGAGAAAGGCCTAGCAAGCCGAAACATATGTAGAGTGTATAAAAATACAGTTTTTATTTGAAACATCTAAAAGCATTGTTTTTCCCTTTTCTAAAAATAATTATTCTAAAGATGTTTCACAAGGAACCTACCACATACTCAATCCAGTGTATATTATATCAATACAGATGCTTTTTAAAGTAGGTGATGTTTATTACCCGGTGATCCACAATAGGAGATCTCCAGATTAGTCTTATAAAAAATTATTCACTTCCTGGTATGGACAGATAATAATTCCCATTAATTCACACATGGTTCGTTTTCTCAATGAAAACAAAGTAGAAATCTGATGCTCAATATGTCATATCTCAAGTGAAATATCCCCCACTTAGAGTTAAAATGTTTTTATCTGGGTAACATCTTAAAATAAATAAACAGTCTAAAATTTACAGCATATTCCATTTTAAAGCTATGCTTCTAAAAATAAAAATATCAGAAGTTAATAAACCTGCTATGTAGGTCTCAAAATAATTTGATATAACCCAAGTTTCACGCCAAAAAAATATATTTTCGACCAATTTCAATTCAATTTTTAAACTTGCATTAAAAATTGTAACCCATATTGTAACATTTACTTTTATTTGGAGACTTTAAAACCAGATGTACACATGGCCGGTTTATTAAGGTTTTAGATAATAATTGTTGAACATTAGGGTAAGTTAAAAAATCAAGTTTAATATTTTTTTGTCTCATCTCCCAAAAAGTAATCTACAAAACCAATTAATATTAACACGCGTCTTCGAGATCATAAAGCTTTTCATGTGTTTCTTATAGGAAAAAACATTTTTTCGTTTTGCCACAGAATCGTTAAAATGTAGTGAAATTGCATATGTCACCTATTCAGAATTGTCCAAAGAATACGAATTAATTCAATTTAAACCTCCATAAAACCCTTTTCTATACGTCTGACCTCATAAGTGCAAAAATAGAGTATCGTGTATTTTTTGTTTAATATTGCTTATTTGCGATTTTTTGCACAAATTTTGCCAGTTTGTGTTAATATTTTAATGTTGTTTAAATCGTTTAAACAATTATGTTCTGGTGTAAATTTGTAAAAATCAATTTTTTTTAAATTTCACCTTGGTTATTTAATTTTGTTGAGTACAAGTATACTAATGGAACCTGGATATTGTTTAAACAATCCACGTCCAGGTAACGGAGTGGAAGTATGGTAAACGTCAAAAGAAATTTTGTTTTTGTGGAAATAGGTTTAAAATGACAAAACGTCGATATTTTTTTGAGCCAAAAAAAAATTCTGTGTGTACATTTTTTTATGCGTACGATTTCCTTGGAAGGGTTTTATAACATTTACCCCCCCCCCCCCACGACCATCCCACTTCATTATTAAAGGGGTTAATAAAATAAAAAGTATGTATTATAATGAGATTAAATATACAGGGTGTCCCAGAATTGAGTTCCCGGACGAAAACCAGCGAATCCTTGGTTCATATTGAGCCCATATAACCCAAATTACCTTGGTCCAAAATTGCATCTCCGAGGAAGTACATCATCTCAAAGTGAGACACAAAAAAAAAAATTGTTAAATCATTTCCGTTATATTGAAGATAAAATTTTAAAATGTTGATGGAAGCTGTATCTCTGTAAACTTGATAACACCCAAATATCTTTTGTTTCTCTATTTTATTTCATAATAATTAATATTTGACTGGCTATATTTTTTTATCGATCTGTAAAATTACGAAATACTTGAACATTTTTGCAGAGCACTGAAAGGGCTGCAAACAGGTACTCTTAAAATTTGCTGTAATAGTAACCAAAATACAAGAAATTATTGTTTTTCCTCTTTTGTATTTAACATTTATTTACAATTCCAGAACTAAATTTTGTAATAACAGAAAAGTAGTTTATTTAACAAAAATTACATTCTTAACAAATGCTCCACATGATGTCCAACTATTTTGGCACCCAAATTAATAGTTTTAAAATTTTGTGTAATATCATCCAAAAATCTAGAAAAAATTATCGTTTTTTCCCTATAGGTCATAGGTGCTTGTGAAACAGAAAATTTGGCGTGTTGTCGTGACAATACAAAAATTAATTCATTAGTAACGTCAAAAAATAGCAAGTATATGTTTAATTTAAATTTATCCTGGATATAACGGAAATTATTGGAAACAAAATTTTTCTTCTGTTCCACCTTAAGACGATGTACTTCCTCAGGGATGCATTTTCGGACTAAGGTAATTTGGGTTAGATGGGGCCAAAATGACCTCAAGAATTGCAGGTTCCCGTCAGAGAACTCAATTCTGGAACACCCTGTATAATAGGAGTAAATAGGTGTAAAAAATAAAGCAAGCTATTAAAGGCTTTACCTGTTAAAGGGATTAACAAAATGAAAGGGAGATATTGACTTTGGTACATATAATGAAATCTGAAACTAGTTTATACAATTAGAGATTATTTCGTTGGATTAGAGGTGAAATAAGGGTAAATAAGTGTAATAGTAAGAGCCCAGAAACTTTATATATATACTAGAAGCGAACGGCTCAAAATATTTAATGAGATTTTCCGCCCCCACTACTATCCCCACTCTATTGTCAAAACGGTTAACAAAATAAAAACCGCTGCCTAAGGAATCACTACTTCCACATTCAGATTTTCCATCCTAGTCTCTTTAAAGGAAAACGTTTTGACCATTTTGCACTCTAGTATAAGTGGAAATAAATTGTTATAGAATTTTAATAATACATGAGGCAGATGTCATAAAAAAATTTGAGGCATTATGGGTTTCTAGCATATACGCCAAATTATTTTATCAACCCCATTAAAAATATAAAGCAATCTGAGGCCCTGGCTTCTATAGTATCTACACCAAATCTCAACTTTCTATACTATTACCTGCTTGCTTTACTCATTTTCCCCTATTTACCCCTGCTTACCCCCCACCTCTTTAACGGTTCTAGTTCCAGATGTCGTTATAATACATACGTGAAAGTGTAATAAATTTCAAATGAATATCTCAATTTTATCAGCTCCTTTAATGGAGTGGTGGCGGTAGAGTGGTTGAAAAATGTTATAAAAAAATTTGAGGCCTTAGCTTCTAGTATATGCTCCCAAGTTTCTGTACTCTTACCAGCTTGCTTTACTTATTTTCTCCCATTTACCGATATTTAACCCCCAACCCTTCAACGGAACCATTTCAAAGTATAGTCTAGTACACATGTTATATAGGCGTGTACCAAATTTCAAATGAATATCTCAATTTTATTTTATCAACCCCTTTAATAATGGAGTGGGGGTGGTGGAGGAGTTAAAAAATGTTATAAAAAAGATATAAGGCCTTCGCTTCTAGTATGTACACCAAATCCCAAGATTCTGTACTCTTACCATCTTGCTTTACTTATTTCCCCCTATTTACCCCAACCCTTTAACGGAATTCTCTCAAAATATAATCTAATTACAATTTTATTTTATCAACCTCTTTAATAATGGAGGAGGTGATGGATAATACTATAAAAAAAATCTGAGGCCTTGAGTATGTACACCAAATCCTAAATTTTTGTACTCTTATCAGCTTGCTTTACCTATTTTCCCCTATTTACTCTTATTCATCCCCCAACCCTTCACCGGATAAGTTAAAAAACAATCCAGTTACAAATCTCGTTACAGTAGGGGACGGTAGCTCAGTGGTTTAGCGCGTCTAGCTTCCATACTGGCATACCTAGCGAAGCAGGTTTAATCCCTACTTACACCGAAATAATTTTAATTATAAAATTATCCCCAAGATATGGTTCGGACTCGAACTGTGGGGCTAATTCCTCTGTAGCATATTAAATAATAAATATATTGTATTACTTAATACATAGAAGAACATCATTATTCTCATATAAAGCATGTTCTGGCATGATTAAAATAAGAATTTAACGGAAACACACCTGTTTCAATTATAATTCAGTTATCGTTGCCCGACTTTCTCCTACCGAAATTATATTACAGCGTGGCGATTTACAGCAGGTATGTAACTCAACACTCGAACAGAGTCGGACTTAATATTGTCAGTAGTAGTGAAAGAATGAGAAAGTTAAAACACCTCCCTCCACTTTTTTAGTATCCCCGCCACTTTTTTTCAAGCCACACCCCCACCCCCTCCACTTTTCTAAGCCACGCCCCACCCCCCACCAGCTCATGACTACTTCATGAACACCCCCACCCCCCTCCACTTTTATAAGCCACGCCCCACCCCCACCACCTCATGACTACTTCATGAAGGGGTCATCAGGTGGTGGGGGTGGGGCGTGGCTTAGAAAAGTGGAGGGGGTGGGGGTGTGGTTTGGAAAAAAGTTGTGGCGGGTATTAAAAAAGTGGAGGGAGGTGTTTTAACTTTCTCATTCTTTCACTACTTGTATCACATGGAATGTCGAATTTGTCAGTGCTCCACAAATATATAAGATTATTCCTATATCGATACAAGCATAACAGATTATTTTTTTTAAATTTATCATTGTACCAAATAACTATTTATATACCAAAGATAATAGGTTCTAAATGTCTACTGCACAATAGCACAAAAATTTTAAGTGCGGCTCTGTGGAAGGTAACAAGGTAGTTATTTATGGTCGATTTTATCACTTTTTTTATTTGCATTAAACGAATGGAGACAACTATACTTATTTTAATCGTATTCAAATTGGAAATTGCACTTGTGCATTTGCACGCCATTTCTCTATTATAACGAGATCTGGACCTAGATTATATTCTAAGCATATTCTGTTGAAGGGTTGGATGGTAAATAAGTAAAGCAAGCTAGTAATAATCTAGAAACTTGAGAATTAGTGTATATACTAGAAACTATACAGTTTTTTTTGACATCTACCGTTGACGGCGATAGAAGACCTCTGTTTGCTGCATAGCACGTCTGACGGTATCCCGTCATCTGTTTCGGTTGCCTATCGAGTGCAGACCATCAAGCGTTCTAATAGTTGTCCTGTCGCTGGTTGATGTAGCCAAAAAGCTAGAGAATTCGAAAGAATGCGAGGATGAGTAAAATGTTCAACAAAAATAGAATGAAAGTTTTCCAAGTAAACGGGTTTTTGGTAAATAGCAGAAGTTATAACGTGATAAGATTTTGTTCACCTCTAATTTATAACAACGATCATAAACACAGGTTTTTCCTACATTTCCTAAACAAGCAATGATAAATAGTATAATCTTATCTCGGTATTATCATCCGATTGAAACATTTAAATAAGCATACAGGGTGTTTCAGTTCATAATCGCGTGACAGTACATTGAAGAACAGTGATTTAATTGAAAATATCTCTAAGAGGCCATCCATTAATTACGTCATGCAGCAAATTTCATCGTTTTTTACCCCCCCCCCCACCCCTATGTCACAGGTTATCACATTGGGGTCAAACTCCCTCCCCCTCCCGTTATAACGTCAAATATTTTACAGCGTTAAAGTTTGAGGTAGAATTTTCAGATTTTTGTATTCTTTTGAATTTCACTCAATTAAAACAATGGTATACGTAGATGTAAATAATGTGATGTCACAAAACTTTGACCCCTCCTCCCCTCTTGTCACACTATATGGACCCCCTCCTCCCCCTTCTAAGTTTGACGTAATTAATATATGTGTAATAAAATTAATAGTTTTATAGTATTCTTGTCCTATTTTTTGTATGTGTAAGTTTGTGTGTGTACACTGTACATGAATAAAAAAATCGACAACGAGTGTGTTGGACATGCACAAGATAAGGTTCCGTAGCCTTACTTATTAAATTCTCATCAACATATATACTACCTATTAAGAGCTATTTCACTTTGACTAAATTGCTCGTTCTCTGAAAATAGTAATTTCAAAATTTTGCTACAGCGTGTCACTTGAAAGTACCATCTAAAAGCTACACTCGGGAATTTTTTCAATTTATTGCATCACTGTTTAGAAATTAGAGGAGGAGGGACGTGTTGATGGCGACTTTGAATGCAAATATCTCGTGATTGAAGACTTAAAATTATAATATCCCAAAATACTCCAGTCGACGAAGCCCAAAAAAGGCCGAATAGGGGAAATAATTCGTGTAGTTGCCAATTTTTGTATAGTTGTCGGGAGAGTGCCCTGAATAACATGACTAGTGGATGGTGAGCGGGGGTGGTAGTTTAAAGGTCCCCTTTCGCGTTTTTCTTGAATAACTTGAAAACCACGCCCACTAGCGAAAAAGTGTCTATATACAATATTAAACTCTTATTCATTTTTTTTTTCTAGGATCAATACAACGTTCTCGAAAAAATTGATAAAGGTATTTGCACAGAACTTACCTCTTTATTTATACAGGTTGATCTCTCTAAAAAGTATTAATTACAAAACGATATAAGAGATTATTAATTTAATCGGAATATAATAATTATCACTATTATTTACAAAGGAAACCTGATAACTTTTGATAAAAAAAATATACAGATTGGTCATCCGGCAACAAAAATTCAGTATTAAATAAAAGGTGCCAAATATGGAAGGCTTGCGTAAATACCTTTACAAATTTCTACCCAAAAATTTGTTTCATTATCTGTTCCCTTTAGACGGTCTACCCTGTATATTTTCCAGTGAAATCTCGGAGGAAGGTGCTTTTTTCTCGAATACAATATTTCCCTTTGGTATGCGATTTTTCCACCCTCTATATTATAAGCTGACAAATGCGTTCGAGTATCTAGTGGTGTTTTTTTTTTTTTTGCTTTATTTCATACAGACTCATTATTTGGAAGTACTCCAACTAACTGCATTACTCCATAAAAACAGACACTCTGTATTGATTAACAAAGATATCTACGGCAGATTTACCGCCTTGTTGGAAACTCTCCCTTTCTATTGATCCTGAGAGTAAGGTAGAAAGGGATGAAGAAACAACATATCAAATTCTGTGCGACATGACAGCGAATTCACTTACAGCCGCGAAACTTGCCACAAATGTATTAAGTTTTTCGCAAAGTGACTTTATTTTGTTCCATTCGGGTTGATTAAATTTAAAAAAATAGCTGGCGCGGCGATGAAAATCAATAGTCTCGGGAAACAAAATTATATTCTCGAGGAGATATCATTCTTTATATACATAATGTGCTCAAATGCTCAAGAATAAAATACGTTTTAAAAATGTTGGTGAAATATAAATATATTTGTTTTGGTAAACATTAACACGCATAACATACATACATTTAGAAAATGTATAAACAATGTCTTATATGTTGAAAAGCAGTGATGCAGTGCTAACTTGTTAGTACTAACTTTGATATTTTTGAATATGTATTTCTTCTTATCATATATACACGACAGGGTGAGTCAAATTGGATGTTCACCATTGGGATCTCGGAAACCGTAAGACATGGAGAGTCGGTTAAATGGGGGCAAAGTTGTGCAATATACTACTGAATAGTATGGCATAAAGAAATCCGAAATACTCCTTTTGGTTTTTGAAATATTGGAAAAAAATGTTAATTTTGGATTTTTAATTTTTCGAAATATCTTGGTTATTATTGCACTTATAAAAAATCCAAGAATACTTTCTTAGAGCACTTTACGATGCTCTACATGTCTACAATATCAGTTTTTTTTTGGCGAAGTTACGTTGCCTTAGGACCATCATCAACTTCAAAATTTTAAATACTGACCTGGACTTTTTACATAATTTTCGGACAGCATTTTGTAATACGAAATCAGTGATATGTCATACTTAAATATTTTCCAACATTTAATTGCAATAAAACCATTAATGAATTAACCAGTCGCCTGAATGCGGTCCTGTAAGTTTTGTTTTTTAAATTAGATTTCACGGTACCTTCCTAATATTATTAGTAGGTAAGTTGTTGATTTACTTGAGATTATTTAATGATTTTTTACAATAACAAATATTTTCAGACAAGTCACCCTTTGCAAATTTTCCCAACATAGGTATCAAAAAATTTGAGAAAAAAAGGCAAATTCGGAAAAAATAAAACAGCGAATTTCAAGTTGAAACTTGGCAGGATGGCACACTATATATCTAGTACAGGCTAATTAACAATTTAGGGTAACAAAAATTAATAAAAGGATCATCTCTGTGGTTTAAGTAGGTAATAACCTGGAGAACGCGATGATGCATTCTTTGCACTTCCAAGTTCCGGGAAAATTCAAGAAAATTTGGAAAAACTTTTTTATTTTCGTTTTTTTTGCTGTAGCGGCCAAAATAATGAAAATAGAGAAAGAAGTTCCCAACAAAAGTTGTAGCTCGTCTTTTTATCTACAAAAAAGGTCTTTACAAATTTTTGTCTTAAGCCGTTTAGAAGATAAATCGAGTTTTCCACTTGTAGTTTTAAGCGAAATGCGCGAAAAATGAGAATTCTCCAGGAGTTTCGTACGACCGGGCTCATCGATCAATAATTCTTACTATTCGGAGCACCTAAAAAAAAATGAAAATAACATAAAATGTAGAAAAAAGTCTCAGCTTTAATGTGGAACTAATCACAAAATTCATAAAAAATTTTATCAAAGAGAGAAAGTGTCAGAAGATGACTTAGTGAACTTTGTACAGTTGATCCACAGATTTATTCCTATCTTTGCGGGGAGTCGTTAGAATGATAATTCATTTTGCTTATATATTCTTATATAATGATATATTAATCCAATTAACATTTTATTGCAATTGCTTTTGTTGGAAAAATATGCCTTGCGATCAAAGTAGAGGGTATATTTCTCATCGATCAATCACTTCCAATCCAATCATTCCTTTCTACAGGTTATTACCTACTTAAATCCCGGAGATTATCCTTTTATTAATTTTTGCGAAGTTTTTACAAACGTTTGCCTTCATTGCCTGTACTATAGGCAATTTATTTGCAAAGGGTGACTTGTCTGAAAATGTGTTTTCCTGTGACTTTGGGGTCTTACAGATGCTGTGGAATCATTTTCAGACATGATTAAAAATACTTTTGGATGAATTAAAATTTTTTAATCCAAAGCGCTCCAGCGCCTACCAGCGAAGCGCTAGAGCATTACTTCAGATAACAAAGTTGTAGAGGGGAACACCATGAAAAAAAAATTCATAGATTGCTGATGATGCAGCCATTATGGTCGCCGTGTCTCTAACTATTAAATCACCCTCAAATTGATAATATATACTACCAAGTTATAGTCGCTTTATTTTCACCATTTCCGCATATATTACAAAAACAGTAGATTGAGGCGCAAACAGATTTCGCGCAATCTTTCTTAAAATGGGTTAGTTAAAAGCCTTCATAACTTCATTAGGTGCATATACCCATTTTGAGATACACTCTGTATCTAGTCAACAGAGAGCTTAAGTTGAAATTTCGAGTTGGTTTTACTTATTGTTATGAATTACACCCCCTTGGAACAGGAGATGATACGCCTATGCCTACTAATTGTGACTGGGAGTTGTCAGAATGAAATGGACTTTTTCTGGAATGTTGGAGAAGATTCTTGATTGTTTCTAGATGGATCTAGAGAGTCAAATTCGGAGTATATAAGGCGCGATTACCAGCGCGGAAGGGGAAGTTTTATGAAGAAAGCAGTTTATAAAAGTGAACAAGTAGAAAAGTGAAAAGTGAGGTTAGATAAATAGTAAATAAAGTGAATTTGAAGTATTGTAGTCAGTAAATAGTTAAATAAAGTGTTAGTGGTGTTTATTATCTCTTGTTGAAATTATTTAGAACCCACGGATTCACACAGGGTGTTTCCTAAAAAGGTGAAAAATTTGCGACATTATTGTATTGAAATTTCGTCTACTGTTGATATTTCAACTTAATAATTGAAATTTTGACTTCGGTTGAAATTTCGACACGTTAAGTTGAATTTGAACTTTTTTTTCGCGCTTACCTCAATACGCGGTTGTCGAGTTGGTATATTTTTTGCGTTCATTCTGTTAGGGGATCCGCAAACACATGTCTTAGTTTGTCAAACTGTCAAACTTGAAGTGTAAATTTACTTATTTGTGGAAGAGTATTAAAAACGTGTTAATGCTGTTGACGAGAGGTATTAAAACAATAAAACCATATTCCAACAATGACCCATTTATATTTGAAAGGAAGTATATTTCCGATATCTATCAGCTGATAAAAGAACAGTAATGGATAGGGTGATGTCATTTTTTATCAAAAAACCAAGTTATAATTTATCTGCTTTTTCCCCACTATCAATTCAACATATTGAAATAATTATTTTATCTTATACCTATATAAAACCGAGTATCGAGATATTCTCAGTACCTTAGTATAGGTATTTGTAAACACATTAGGCGATACCACACATAGTTTTTTAGATAAAACAAAAATGTTACTTGCGTTTGGCGAGAAAACCATTTATCAGACGCGTAGAATGTTGTGAACCCCAAGGTGTTATTTGAAACAGTAATGATAATTTACGATGAAATTATTTTAAGCTGTTTTAAAAAAATAGATATTAGTCCATTGGAATACCTTGCATTTTGGGTAGGAGAAGAATTGTTTTTTTATCCTCAACCAGTAAGGAACACTTACCGACCTTAATACTTAATACACTATAACAATGTTTATTACCTGATATTTACACTCTACTATTTACTTTGTATCACTTCCGAATTATCTAACCTCAATTCATTAAGAACTCTCTCCCTGCGTGTTTACATGGGTTTATATACCCTAAAGACGCCTCTAGAACCATCCAGTAAAAACTATAACTTTCTCGCACGGCAGTCTAGAATGATGTAGAAATCTCGATCCATCTACAAGCTTCCAGAAAATGTACTATCAGTCTCTCAGAGATGGCGCACACTGAGGCTTAGTACCGACTACTACCCATGAGCAATCAATGTCAATAGTCCAATAATTATAAAGATTTCCATAACAAAAAATGTTATCTGAGATTTTCCTTCAGTAACTGTTAGTGGAGGGATACAAACCACAAAAATCAGTTCTGCGGGTGCCGCGCAACCCCTCCAAAAAAACCACCCCTTCGGTGAAAGAAGCCTTATTTTACTGATAACTCGTTAACCGCTGAAGATATGATTGCTCATTATAAAAAAAACCTGGACTAGTTTCCTAAAAAAAAAGTCCTCTTGTAATTTTCTTGTATATGCCATGATTTTCGAGAAAATCGATATGGAAAAAAATTGCAACGTTTATGTTTTAATACGTACGAATGTTCCTTTATTTGAAATTTTTACGCGCGGCCTATAGAAAATGTTGAATTGCTCGAAAACCAAACAAGCTACTAAGAAAAATCAAATTGGGTTTTGAAGGGGATATAAAATACTCTCTTGTGTTTCCATTTTTGATGGCTATTGATATCCCTTAGTATATAAAAATAACAATATAGTATAGTTACCTCTTGATTTTTTGCACTTTTGCACAGGTCCATAAAAAATAACTGATTTTAATATAATGTTATGCATTACACCCCCCTGTGATACGCCTATGCCTAATAGTGATTGGAAACTTGTAGAAAGAGAGTTTTCTAGAGTGTGGTGGAGGAAGATTCTCGATTGTGTTCAGGATGACTCTGGAGGCAATTTCAAAGTATATAAGGCGCGATTACCGGCGGAAGAGGAAGAAGTTTTACTAAAGTGAAGTTAATAGCGAAAGTGAGGTTACAAATTCGAAGTGCAAATATAAACATTGTAAAAGTTAGTTTGTGTAATCAGTAAATTATTAAATAAAGTGTTAGTGGTTTACCCGTTGTTAAAATTATTTGGAACCCACGGATTCATACAGGGTGTTTCCTAAAAGGGTGAAAACTCGTAACAATAAGTTATAAATGCATTATCTTTTAGTTTAAGGAGGTTTAGGCGTTACAGTCCCAACCAAAAGTAAGTCGAAATTTTTTTTTGAGTTTATATATCATATAACTATTATTTCTAATTATTTAGTAGTTAAAAAATTGCCCAAAAAAATATCATAAAAAATTGAATATGCAGCCTTTTTTGGATTTTTTTTTTGACTAACTTCAACATGCTGGTAAATTTGTAAATGTGAATATTTTTGTTCCTAACTTTGTCTGCACTGAAGTACTACCTTGAACTAAAAGATAATGCATTTATAACTTATATTAAAGTCAGTAATTTTTTATGGGCCTGTGAATAGTTAGATGTACAAAAAATCAAGAGGTAACTATATTATATTGTTATTTTTATATACTAATAAATATCAATAGCCATCTAAAATGGCAACACAAGAGAGTATTTTATATCCCCTTTAAAACCCATTTTGATTTTTCGTCCTAGCTTGTTTGGTTTTCGAGCAATTCCATTTTTTCTATTGCCTATAAACGAAAATTCGCGCTCATTAAAAATACAAACTTTGCAATTTTTGTCAATATCGATTTTCTCGAAAAGCAGGGCATATACAAGAAAATTACAAGAGGACTTTTTTTAGGCAATTAGTCAAGCTTTCTTTTTTATGATGAGCAATGTTTTTATATCTTCAACGGTTAACGAGTTATCAGTAAAATAAGGCTTTTTTCACCGAAGGGGTGGTTTTTTGGGGGAGTTGCGCGGCACCCACAGAACTGATTTTTGTGGTTTTGTGATGTATAATCCCTCCACTAACAGTTACTGAAGGAAAATCTCAGATAACATTTTTTGCGAGCTTCTGGTGTATTTTTTACTTATATCGACTGGACTATAGGGGATGTAACTCGTAAAGGCGCGTTTACACCAAAGTCTTCCACTAAGTTTTCCACATGTTGCGGCAATTTGTTGCTTTTTCTACAAAATACAGCAACTTTTTCTGTCTTCCACTTGTGGAGAGACAAATCTTCCACTAAATTTTGGTTTCCCGCGGAGTGTCGGTAAAGATCAAAGAAAGTTGACAACTAAAAGTGGAAGATTTGTTGCTACGCGCTTTGCGCAAGCAACTTGTAGGAAACTAGAGGAAAACTGTTCCCTCTCCACGCGCCCCGGACGTCGGGCGCTAGCATCCCCCCGTCAGCGCACGTATGTAGAGTACTTTCAGAACCTTATGGACCGCGAGATGCGCAAAATGCGGAGTTTATTCCGCATAAGTACATTTTGAAAACATTGACTCGGCTATCACAGAAATTTAATAGAATGATTTACATACATAATGTTGGGAGTAGATGAATAACCCCGCGCAAAATTCGCTAGTTTCTAAATTAATATCAAAGACCCGTTGGAATGGAGGCCTGCAAACAACGACAGCTCAGGATAAAGTGCAAATCCTAAATCTGATGTTTTTAGGAAGTTGTGTAATTGAGACGATCGCCGAAATTATGTCTCTGCGCATACCAAGGTCAAAGCTCATGAGATTTTGAAACACCTCTACTTCAGCTGCAGGTGTTGTTGGTGATTTCGTGTGTGTTTTCGTTGTGTTTGTATCAAGATGGAAGGCTGTAGTGAGAACGAATGGACCAGGACCATGTCGCTGCCACTGTACCTATCCCTAGCCTTCAACGAGGGTCTTACCCAATATCTTCGGGGACCTCTTGTACAGTGGCTGGCTATGATGACACAGGCAGCCGCGGCAATAATTGCGTCTTCTTCGTCCGACTTCCTTGACACTACTGCCTAACCTTTCGAGACAATTCTTTGACAACAAGTTTTCTACAAAATATCTTCCACTTGTTGCACTAATTTGAGAAGAGCAACTTTTAGTTGACAACTTTTAGTTTTCTACAAACAATCCTTTGTCAACTTTTAGTTGTCAACTTTGGTGTAAACGCGCCTTAACAATAAATTACTGTTGAATATTATAGATTTTATTAAAAAATAACAAGATATCGAACGTCATTTATTAAAAGATCTTTGTTTTACGCATTACAGTGGACCGACAGGTCTGAGATAACGGCGGATAAAATCTGCGTACATCCCTAGTAATAATAATAATAATTAGCTTTGTTTTGGTTCCAACGAGAACGGTTCTAGAACAGTGCCCATCATGTGCAGTAAAGAAACAGTCAAGTGTGATACACTAAAATTCATAATCTGTTAAAATGCACAAGATGGGAATGATTCTAGAACTGTGAAAAATTTAGAACCAAAACAAACCTATTGTGAATTCAGAGTTATTAGAAAAAAATATGTGAATAGCATTGCCTTTCTATACGTTTTCGTAAACGTTTGCATTTTTGTACTTTTGTTACTTAGTTTTAAGTCTAAACGTTACTAACTTTTATCATAAGTTTATCACAGGAAAATCGTGTCCCTTTGCTAGGCTAGTAAGTTTTTCTCACTTCCATTTTTTATTTTTTAGTTGAGTTACATGAAACATGTAACGACAAGAAAGAGAAGTAGATTGCAGCAGTTAGGCTACAGGCTATCTACGCTACATAACGAATCCTGTTTAACTATGTAATGTGCCTGTGAAGTCCTTTACATACCTATTAAATTTTTAGCGAAATTAGCAAGTCTAATATTAGTTTTAGTTGATATGGAGCTTGTAAGAAACTGTCGATAGAAGACATATATGCGAAAGGTATATTTTTTTATAGCGAATGCCTAATATTAAAATTAATGCATATTATAAAATATAATTAAATGCAAATGCAAATTCCCTACAATGGCAATGTAAGAGTACTGTAAAACAGAATCTGAGGAAACAAATATATTACTAGCAAAAAATACTCGTAATCTTTTCAAACTCTTACTAAAGACTTATCATAGGTAAGTACTGAAACATATATCTTTCTAAACAAAATGCTTTGCTGCAGATGTCATTATGATATACAGGGTGATTCACGTAGGCCATTCATTAGAAGTTTTTCAACTTGCAGTTGGATTAGAAACTTGAAATTTGGTATGCAGCCATAATCCATCATGCCCATCCTATCTAAAATATTTTCAGTCCTCCAACTATACAGGGTGTGCCAAAAATTGGTACTAACTTTCTTATTTTAAATGGAAACCTATATTTTTCTTTACATGGTTCGATTGATCTTCTAATTCTGAGTTTAGAGAACCCAAGTTATGTTAACTTATCTATTACAATTTTTGACACATGTCCAATTTTTTGACAAAAATTGCCGCTGTAGTAGTTTACGAACAAATTTGTATCTCGCAAACCTTTCAATATAATGAAACCAAATTTGTGAAGCAGTTAGCTGGAAGTCCAGGCTAACTTTTGATGTCCCATCGGTGGTCCCATTTTGTACCATATCGGCGCAGTCGATTTTCAAATGTCGCAATCAAAAATTGTCAAAAAGTCAATTTTTTCAAATGGCACCTACTATTTTTTTTTCACACCATTCGAAAGAAAATTGAATTTTAGGGTGTGTTACTTAAGCATTCCCTATACCTAACTTCACCCCATATCGAGTTATTCAATAAAAATCAAGAAATACCTTATCTTGCCGAGAGATTCCTTACTTCATCAAGTATGCCATGGAAACAAAAGACAGTTGTAATATTTTTTAAAGAAAAATATGGATTCTTATTTAATTACACACAACACCAACAAATTATTATTAACGAACAAGAACAATTCTGTCAGTGAAAACGGTGCACACATTGAGCATTTGTATTGAAATAATTATTTTGTTAATCTGTTTATTTGTTGTTATTATTTATTATTGCAATACGATTTTTGAATAAAAATTAAAATGAAATGATTGTTTCCAAAGCCTACTACCCTTGAGGAAAAAAAACAATATTTTTTTCAAAAATTGCCAATAACTCAAAAACGACTGTAGATAGACATACACAATGTTAATAAAAGTGGCCCTAAAATTCAATTTTGCATTGGTTTCTGGAGTCAGAAATGGTAGGCGCAAAGATGTGCTACGCAATCTGTTGAAAGTAGAATAATAGAATATTTGAACAAAAATATGGTGGTCACATTGAACATTTACGTCAGAATTTCGTCAACATTGTTCTTGTTCGTTAATAATAATTTGTTGGTGTTGTGTGTAATTAAATAAGAATCCATATTTTTCTTCAAAAATTATTACAACTGTCTTTTGTTTCCATGGCATACTTGATGAAGTAAGGAATCTCTCGGCAAGATAAGGTATTTCTTGATTTCTATTGAATAACTCGATATGGGGTGAAGTTAGGTATAGGGAATGCTTAACTAACACACCCTAAAATTCAATTTTCTTTCGAATGGTGTGAAAAAAAATAGTAGGTGCCACACCCTAAAATTCAATTTTCTTTCGAATGGTGTGAAAAAAAATAGTAGATGCCATTTGAAAAAATTGACTTTTTGACAATTTTTGATTGCGACATTTGAAAATCGACTGCGCCCATATGGTACAAAATGGGACCACAGATGGGACATCAAAAGTTAGTCTGGACTTCCAGCTAACTGCTTCACAAATTTGGTTTCATAATTTTGAAAGGTTTGCGAGATACAAATTTGTTCGTAAACTACTACAGCGGCATTTTTTTTCAAAAAATTGGACATATGCCAAAAATTGTAGTAGATAAGTTAACATAACTTAGGTTCTCTAAACTCAGAATTAGAAGGCCAATCGAACCATGTAAAGAAAAATATAGGTTTCCATTTAAAATAAGAAAGTTGGTACCAATTTTTGGCACACCCTGTATAGTTGGAGGACTGAAAATATTTTAGATAGGATGGGCATGATGGATTATGGCTGCATATCAAATTTCAAGTTTCTAATCCAACTGCAAGTTGAAAAACTTCTAATGAATGGCCTACGTGAATCACCCTGTATATACGTGTACCAAATTTCAAGTCAATACTTCTTACATCGTTCCAAAGAAAACGGGCGCACAAAAAAAGTTACAGACAGACAAACAATTTTTTTCCGCTCAGATTTAAAATCTCGACGTTTCATGACATTTTAAACCTATTTCAACAAGAAATTTTGAAATCTTTTTATACTTAGGCCAAGAAGTGTTGTCAGTAGAGCAAAAATCTGGTCAAAGTATAATAGCTGTTATGTAATACTGTAATACTTAAGCGGCAAAATGTCAAGTACGGCTCTGTAGGATCGTCTCGGCAGGTAATAATATCGACTTTGATATTTTAATGGCCTGTTTTTATAGCCCTTTTTATTTGCATTAAATATGTGGAGACAACTTAATGATTTATCCTGGTAGCAACGCTTTAGACTAAATTTTCAAATTGAAAATATAAATACTATACATAAATATAGAAATTAAGAAATATTTATTTTGCTTTTTCTTAAATCCCCATCACCTATTTGTGTTCAGTTTTATAGGCAGTAAAAATTGTTGCAAATTCCACGTCACCAAAGCCCATAAATAATTTAAAATTGCGTCATTATTCATTAATACAACGAAAGGTATACAATGTATAGCCAATTTTGCCACAAAACACGTTAAATTGCTTCAATCTCGTCCAGAGCACGGGGTGTTTTACCAGCTGGATATAATCATTATAATCCTGCATCCCCTTGAAACGGATTTACTTTCCAATAGACTGATAATCTCTACACATTTGAAACTCAAACAAAAGGCATGCATTTTCCCCATAACATGAAATATATTGTATACGTATATCGAACGACAGTGTTCACAGCTTTCCAACTGGTATTGTGAATATAGTCCAATAAAATTAAGTGAATTTTAAGCCCAACCTAAAACTAATTTGGGACAAGCTGATTTTAGCGTGATTGTGTTCTCTAGGGGGTACTCTTTATGTGCCTAAAAGTCCCCAGTGATCCCCAGAGCCAAACTACCCCAAAACCACCCCCAATGGTACATTTCTTTGTTTTTTTGCGATTTTCTCAAAAACCTTAAACTTTTCGACAAAACTTCAGAATACATTTTTCATAGAGCATAAAATTCCCTATCCAATCGTATATATATAGTATAAATTCGAGTAATTGCAAAGCCCTTTATAGCCTTGTGAAAATACATAAAATTTAAATTCTGCAAAATTATTTTCGATTTCCCAAGTTCTGACCAATACTTTAAAACTGCAATAACACTAAAGTTGGTATGATGTAATCACTTTTTAATTTCATTTAAAATTGGCGTAATAGCACGGGGCAACACGATGGGCGCGGAGTACCAAGTAGACAAGTGCATTCCTGAGTTTTTAGTTATTACATGTACTAGATGTAAAAAGCGCGTCGGCAATAATTAATTATACAGCCGTTTTTTTTTAAGTGTATATATTATAATATTATTAAACATTTATGTTATTAGAGTGTCTAGAGAAAAATTAACAGGTATGTTATTATTATCCTATGGCCAAAATCCCTATCTAACGATAAAGTGAGGGTTCGGCAAAATTTCCAGGTTAGGGGTTCCAGTGTTTACACAAGCCCTGATGAGCCTATCCTCTGGCGTCGGTAATTGGCCCTGGTGGCGGAATGAACATTTAAGTACCAAATTTACAGAACACCAACTTACAGCAAAGAACGCAACTGGGAAATAAGTTGAATTTACACCTAAGACATCTGTTAATATAAACCATGATCATTTTTTAGCAGTTTCTTCAAATAAAGAGAAATTCATTAATTTTTTAGAGGCCCATTTTGTTAATGTCGGTATTTCAGTGAACATAGCAAAAACTGATGCAGATTATATGATTGCTAAAACAACAGTGGATTGTGCCATAGAAAATAACAATCCCGTAATTGTTGTGGCACTAGATACAGACATTATAGTGTTGCTTCTAGAACATTGTGCAACTCAAAATATTTATATGCTGAGACCCGGTAGGTACATCTTGTAAGCCAAATAAGCTAACAAATATATACGCATTACAAAATATATTAGATAAACCAATTCTTCAAAATATACTATTTCTTCATGCTATGACTGGTTGCGATACAACGTCAGCATTTTTTAAAAAGGGCAAGAAAACGGCATTAACAATTTAAAAAAATAATAATGCTCTTTTTAACGATCTTTCCATATTTAACACCAATTTTCCGAATCTATCTGATTTATTAAAAGCAGGTCAAAATTTTATTTTAAATTGGTATGGCAGTCACAAAAGCAAAAACTTAAATGAATTAAGGTGTTATAAATATTGTCACACAATTTCCCGTCAAAATTTATTTCAAAATTTTTAGCTCGCTACATTGCCACCTTCATCTGAAGTTGCTGAACTTCATATTAAAAGAGTTTACTTATAAGTACAGCTATGGATGGGCATCGAATTAAACCCAGAGGACTGGGGGTGGATTAAAAAGGATGGCGCACTACAACCACAAAAGAATTCAAAAGAAATTGCACCCGAATTCATTTAAAAAAATTTGTTTTGTTGATGCAAATCTAATTTAAAATGCACTGCAAGTTGTAGTTTTTGTCTGGGACAATAATATTGCAGTAATGTCGCATCAGATGTGTCTTTAGTTGAGGACGATGAGGATTTTTAGTTAATTTTGTTTATGTTTTAATTTATCTTTTAATGAAAATGTATTATGTTTTTTTTTGCAATAGTTTTATTTTTGTTACTTTTTATAATGAATAACTTGTTCATAAATTATTAAATTTTTTTAACTTTTTAACTTTTAACTTATTTATTACTTGGAGATTTGTGTGCAAATCGCAGGATCTTCTCAGGCTTAAAATTATTTGTAAAGATAAATATAGCTAATAATATTAATAAAAAATTATTTCGAATTACATAAATGCAATAAAGCCCAAGTCGTGTTAATGTAGTTTTAAAATATTGGTCAGAACTTGCGAAATCGAAAATAATTTTGCAGAATTTAAATTTTATTTATTTTCAAAACGCTATAGAGGGCTTTGCAATTACTCGAATTTATACTATATATATACCACTGGATAGGGAATTTTATGCTCTATGAAAAATGTATCCTGAAGTTTTGTCGAAAAGTTTAAGGTTTTTGAGAAAATCGCAAAAAAACAAAAAAATGTACCTTTAGGGGTGGTTTTGGGGTAGTTTGACTCGGGGGATCACTGGGGACTTTTAGGCACATAAAGAGTACCCCCTAGGAGACACAATCACGCTAAAATCAGCGTGTCCCAAATTTGTTTTAGGTCGACCTATTATTTTTACTGGCCTAATATACGAGCCTTTTGCTGCAAATATTGTTTTCATAATGTATCATTAGCATCTATATTTGTTCTGCGGTGATTCAGATGATATTTTCCAGAATTTTTTCTGAAAAAACTTACAATTGGTCTTCCGACGATCGAAAAGAATTCATGAAAAGGATGGATGTCCATAATATAGGGTGCATTTTCCACTAAGGAGTTTGGGTTTCTTAGTCGTGTGTTATAAACATACAGGGGTACGAAGTTGAACCTAGTTCTACAGGGTGTTCTCCACGATTATTCATATTATTACTCAGTTTTTTCAAAATGGAGCACACCCTGTATATTTTGACTTAAAATGCTTCAGGAATCAATTACCTACCTACACCCCAACCAGCAATTTGATATTTTATAAAAGTTGTAGGAATGTTCCTGACACAAATTTTATAAAACAATATTACTCTCAGAAACACTTTCATAACGTTTTCACAGCAGATATAAATGTAAAATTGGCACCATCTTATAAAATATTTCAGTCGCTGTTGATATTTTGTAACACCTATTGAAACCATTACAAAATAATTATATGAACATTTCCAGAAGCCTTTTGAAAATTTAGTACCATCATTATATATAGTAGTTTTATTAAAACTTCATTTAATTGTACTATAAAACACACTTGACTGTTTGTTAAATTACTGCTATGAAGCAACTAAACAACTGTTTTATAAGAGCTTTTAAACAGTCATTAGTTAAAAAAAATGCTGCTTTATACACACTAATAAATGATTGAATAAATGATTTCTAAAATGTATCCTAAAAGTTTAAGAAGTATTTCTGACACTAAAAGCATATGGCATTGTGATTTGATACTAGGTACCTATAACCTATAATCATTATTTAAGAGACTTGTTCTGGCTCACAACGACTGTACTTTTTGTTGCGAAGAAAATTTTACTGTGAACTATGGCCATATTTCTAATATATTTTTAACGGGCCTCACATTTATTGATGATTTCTAATAATTTTTGAAATTTTATAAATATCGATTTTATGAATTTGAGTTTTTTTTACAATGTGACTTACACTAATTTATTTTAGTAGTCACAACTGTATAGTTAACACATTTCTGAATCCATAAATTCTAATAAACATTTGATATTTTCAATTTTCATAAATTGTCATATGTACCATCACGAATGCTGGCTTTTCAAGATGGCCTCCCTCTATAAAATACTTTTGCGTTAGTGGCAAGCATTTCACGATATTTCAATTATTAGACGATTCCTATAAAACATCTATAAAATAATGCGCCTTAGTGTAACTTTTTCGTGAATCTTATAAAATAGATCACTCACTTTCGCGATATTTTTGTAGCTCTTATGATAAATCTGTTAGGACTGAGTTGTAAATGCAACCATCGAAACAGAATTGGTTCAATTTGCATAAATATAACCTAGAAATTAGTAGCAGTATTTATGATTTATTTATTGCCAAAAATACGTAGTTACTTTTACTATAGTGGAATCAATAGTACTTTGGCATATGACCTGATACGTTAACAGTGCAGTGAGTGAAATGCGTCGTTTCATTTTACAGCAGTATAAACTGTATCCTAGTGCCAAAACCACCACGCTGTTAATATGTACCTAATATTTTTAAAACCACTTTTTAAGTTTCTCCATTGTCCTAAATCTGATGTTTATAGTTTGGCCGTTATATGATCTGTTCAGATCTGCACCGCTCTTGTCAATGTTGGTAACCAAAATTTTGGCAGAATATTTTTTTTATAAACTTGTCTACTATAATTATGACAAATTTTCATTAAAAGGCAGACTTTAATTATGACTAAATATAAATACACAGCCAACGCAGGAAATCAATTTTCTCAAATATGTTTTATTGTATTGTTAGCCACCACATTTTTATGCTTAAGTAAACAAATTTGTTTTGTAACGACTTTGTTGCTGTTTCCATATTACAGTAAATAAAATGCTACATAATAATTACATAACATGCTCTGGAATAACATTTATTCTTAAAAGCAAAATTGTTACAAATAGGTCTTTAATATAACTGTTTTGTAAGATGATAAGAAATAACTATAAAATTATTCCAATGTATGTTTATAACGGTGCTAAAAATGCTGCTGAACAATACTAAAAAATCGTTTTAAAACGATTTAGTTTTATAAGCTGAAATATTTTATAACTTAGTCACGAAAACATTTATAAAATAATTTCTTAACTCCATTGTAAGGTATTTTATAATTTTGCTGTAGAAACGTTTTACTGATAAATTTATAAAATAGTTCAGTTGCAGACAACAAAATAGTATTTTCTGGAACTCTAATATAATCAGTCCGCATTTAGAAACATTAATAAAATAACAATAAAACAAAATAATCGTAGAACATTTAAATTATAAAACAAATTTGCTGGTTGGGACGCTGATATCCATATGACAACTTTTCTTCGAGATGATTTTTTCAAAAACCGTTGAAAAAAAGTGGTCTCTATGAGATAAGAAATAAAAAATCGTCAATTCCATTTTTTGGAAGTGCATATGCAATATTTAAATATATTTAATTAATTATGTATTGCAGGAAAAACATTTCTTTTTATACTTTTAGAGCGTCAAAAAACGAGAAATCTCTGAAAATTAATAACATTGAAAATTTCTACGAGCGTTTCTTGTCGGAAATCGATTAAAAAATATTTAAAAAAATTAATTGATTAAAAAAATGTGATTATATCCTTTTGTTAAAAAATTGTATTAAACAATATCAGACCAGGTTACCATCTGGTAACCTGGATTTTCATATTCGGCAGTGTCTCCTGAATTGATTCCAACAACCTGGCTCTATGTTTAAAAACAATACAAAAAATTGCTTTTTGCAAACAAATGAATAGTATGGTATAGTTTATCTAGTGTTAATTTGAAAATCATAGAACAAAGTAATAATTCATAATATCAGCGATGTCATGAGCGTCCACCGACAATTTTTAGAACCAGTTTTTAAATATTGTAAATATTGTTTTACTACTTTACATTAATTGATAGGCATGATGTAAATTATTTATTATTAATACATTATTCATTTATAATAAATAATGTTAGTTTAATGAACAACTCCATAAATGATTCAATAAAAGTAAATAAATGCAATTTAACCCACGGCTATGCTACCGGCAATATTAAGAATGCACTAAGAACAGGTAACGGACTTGTAATGGTGAGCCGGGTAAACAATCGATTACTTTCGTTTGGGGTAAGCGCATTTTACCCACTCATGCGCTGATAGCTCTTACACACTATTATTTATACACGAATTAGGAAACTATGTAAATTCACCAAAATAAACACTAAAAATATAAATTTACCCCAGCAAAATCCTTATTTTAAAGATTGGCTTTATTCTAATATTTCAATGTTACATCTAAAGTATTTATCGACAGAATAGAAGATGTTTTCCAGAAGATAATTTTTTAAATTTAATTAAATTGAATATTTGTTTGATGTTATCAGGCAAGTGATTATAAATTTTTATATGCGTTATTGTCGTCCCATTTACTGTGAGTGACAACTGATGATTTGGCAATAGCAAATTATTTTTTAAAGGTAAATTATAGTTGACAACACAAGCTAATATATAAAGAAAAGGAACTGTTATTATTTTTAAATCAATAAACAACTGTCTGCAGGAATGACCCATTCATTGTTTTGAATAACGTTGTTATAATCCTTTTTTGCGATACAAGTAGATCACTAGCTTTACATGAGTTGCCCCAGCATATAATGCAGTAGATTAGATGTGAGTTCACATACGCATAGAACATTGTAAGGATATCTAGGCTTAGGTAATTACGCAGGTCTCGTACCTAACACATGGTGGACATTTTTTTATTTACAATTTCGATATGATCATACCATTTTAATTGATAATCAACTGTAAGTAAGTCCTAAGAATTTTATATTTTTGTTATTATGGCTGATCGACGAGACTGATTCTAGCAGCGAAACTAGCAGCGAAAAAAATTATCTTTTGCTTGCATTTTTGAATACATACATTCGTAGGTAATAATAATATCAACATTTTTACCTACAAATTATGACCCAAGTGCTAATAAGAAGGCTATTAGCCTCAAATTTTCAAAATAATTTTGACTGCCAACGCGCATTCTTCAGGTAAAACTCGTATTACAAGAAAAATACTAACCTGGCCTTTTTCGGACCGATTTTATTTGAAAGATGGCCTCTTTACCTTTAATTAAAAAAAAAATTAAATCCGTAGTACATCTAACATAGAAGTTAGCCGCGAAACAGAATACAGCGTTTCCGCTGCTAAAGCGGAATTTCTCAAGTATTATTTTAATTTAAAAAAAGTGAATAGCCTGGCCCATTTCAGACCACTTTTAATCGAAGGGTGGCTTCTTTAGCTTTAATTTAAAAAAAAATTAAGTCCCCAGTGCATCTAACATAGAAGTTAATCGCAAAATAGACGTTCACGCCGTTCTCGCTGCTAGCATATTTTTTAAGATATACTAAAATAAGATGAGAACTATTCACTAAAACGACAGAATTTTTTCAATCAATTCCAATTTTATTACCTGAAACACATTACAAAACTAGAAATCAATTATAAATAAATGTTATTTAGTTTCATCCCAACCCTTCGATTAAAAGTGATCTGAAATGGGCCAGGCTATTCACTTTTTTTTTATTAAAACGCTGTATTCTGTTTCGCGACTAACTTCTATGTTAGATGCACTGGGGACTTAATTTTTTTTTAAATTTAAATTAAAGCTAAAGAACCATTTCTACGATTAAAAGTGGTCTGAAATGGGCCAGGCTATTCAATTTTTTTTATTAACATATTACTTGAGAAATTACGCTCTAGCAGCGAAAACGCTGTCCACTCGTTCCTGGCCTAACTTCTATGTTAGATGTAGTACGGATTTAATTTTTTTTTCAATTAAAGGTAAAGAGGTCATCTTTCTTATAAAATCGGTCCGAAAAAGACCAGGTTAGTATTTTTCTTGTAATACGAGTTTTGCCTGAAAAATGCGCGTTGGCAGTCAAAATTATTTTGAAAATTTGAGGATAATAGCCTTCTTATTAGCACTTGGGTCATAATTTGTAGGTAAAAATGTTGATATTATCATTATCTACCAATATATGTATTCAAAAATGCAAACAAAAAAATAATTTTTTTCGCTGCTAGTTTCGCTGCTAGAATCAGTCTCATGCTGATCGATGTATTATTTAGTTTAACAAGGAGGCTATAATTAAGTTCTTTTGCGGAAAATGACAAAAGTTCGGTTTTGCTCATATTTAGAATAAATACGTTGCTAATACTCGTTTGCTGCACGATATTAGTATTTACATTATCTGATAACTGCTGTACTGTGTCTGCCGCAAGAGCGACAGCGTAAACATCGACAAAAAGAGAACCTAGTGAGTTGTCGATTGTGTGACTGCAGTTGATATTGTTGATAAATATTAGAATCAAAATTGGTCCGAGAGTAGTTCCGTGAGGAACCCCAATCGGTACTGGCGATAGGATCGCGATACCTTTTTCTTCACAACTTCCTTGACATGGGTGTTACAATGTTTGTCTATTTGTCTGTAATATAAATACAGACTAAAAATTAAAAAGTAAAATTATATAAAAAATTTGTATTTTTAACTTCATACATATGGAAACAAAAAACTTTGGGGACGGTCATTGCACGATTGCACAGTTACCTTGCTCAGTTGATTGCTCCAAAGCTTTTGGTTTCCAGAAGAAAGAATTTAAAAAAAATGTATTTTTTACTTTTTAATACATATTTTCAAATGAAGCTTTTTTTAAAATATATTTTTATATAATTTCTGACGAAGATCCGTAGATGAGATATAAGACACACTGTAGATTCTAAAAAGTATTTTTACTTGTTCAATTACTACTGATTAAATAATAATAATATTTTTTCTTTAGTTTCAGGTGAAGAGGTTCAGAAGAAAAAAGGTTTCTTCAAAAACTTCTGGAAGAGGTCGAGACACTACTCCTTAGAGCAGCAATAGTAGATTCCCTGATAGGATGTTTTTGTGTACATTTTATATAACAATAATTTAATATTTCTAACCAATTAGTATTACTATTTGTATGGCTAATAAAATTTTAAATAAAAAAGCACTTAAAACCCTAATAATGTATACGGGGTGTCTAATTTAACAGGGCCTGGAGTCGAGGTATGTCTGTTATACTTGCTGAGATAAGAGACATGTTTGACCCTTGTCATTTTTAAAACAAGACTTCCTGTAGCTGTAGATATTACTAATTTATTACATACATTAAGTGTAACAAATTCTAGAATTCCTTGTATTCGTCATTTTTGCGAATTACTTTCGTTTGCTTTAAAAATGTATAATTGTATATTAGTTTATTTATATGAAAATATTTTTTGTCTGTGTGTTTTATGGTTTAATAAATTTATTTAACGATACCTTTTTTAATGATATTCCTTCTTATCATTTTATTTATAGCCGAAGCTTTGTTTCAATGCAAGATAAATTAGATATACATGATTCATAATCACAATAACACAGTATTGCAAAAATAATCTTCCTATGATGCTTAAATAAGCCACAGATATAACTAGGTCGACTTTTAATGCAGCGGTAAATAATAATTTAATTCCAGAAATTTGGGGTTCATTAAAGGTTTTAGGCAACATGGGTACGTCATTTTAACGTTAATTTTATCACCACATATGACGTGAAACGTGACGACCCAATGCAACAGCCCAAAGACACCATATTGTGGCGTTAGACTGACAACATCTAGTTGATGTACATCGGATCATTTATAGGATATTTTCATTTAATTAGTATACATTTTTAATTAAGAAATATACTACTCTAATCTAGTGCCAAATGATGTGATCCTCAAGGGTTGGTTCTAGAGATGTTTGATGGACTGCTGGTAAGCTGCCAAGTAGTTGGATGAATTAGTAAGTAACTGGGTTTTGCGCAGTCTAAATCAGACTATAGAATAATGATTGATGATGATGATGATTACAAGAGCCAGTGATACTCAAAAGTTTCTTGCATGTAAACTGATGCCGATTTATAAAGGCATCGAGATACTCGGTTGAAAATTATAAAGTGTTCCCTATCAGCGTTTCCTTGTAGTGGGGATTATTTAAAAGTCTACTTTTTATACAAACCCTAACTGTGCATTTGCATTTGTGAAATATCTTCAAGTAAGGAAATATGAGAATTTCGGTAAAATTGCCTGCTTACTATACAGAAGTGATTCCATGATAAAGCTGAAAGAAAAAAGTTAAAAATTATGACATACCCCACCACTTGAAATCTGTGTCATTTTGTCGAATTTATTATCCTCTTATGCCAAATCAAGCGCCTGTTTCCATTGGTTAACTCCTTGTTCATTTATTCAACATTTTATGCGATAATTTTTTTTTTTTCAATTTTTTAAGATTTTTAAAAATAGATACATGTTGAGAGGTTAAGCAACGAGAATTTTCAAATAACTTGCCCATAACCCCCACTCCGTACCCGGGGGGGGGCTATTAGGGCAAATAGGGGTTTGCCACAGGTTAGGGGTCAAAGCGATGCTAATGTCTGATGATGAATCGGTTCACATGCATAAACTTTTGGGTGTCACTGGCTCTTTTAATATTTAATCTGATTAGTTCCAAGCAAATCACCCATGGGGTTCAGTCACCTATATATATTGTACACAGACTGCTGGAGAGGCTGTTACACCTACCGCGCCTGAGGGACTATAAAGCCACGCCGACGCCACGACGCATAGTGGGGCTGAAAAAAAAATTACCATTCAAAATTCTCTACTGCCTTTAATTTTTGTTCAATCACAATACATATATTTAAAATAATCGTCAGACTTTGGCAGATTTAAAAAAATCGAAATTGAACTTACATGCGTCGTTATAATAGACCTATAGTTGATTTAAAGTGAATTTATTAGTTTTTGAAACTATTTTCTGCTGCATAATAACTTAGGTCGTTCTATTTGTAATTTGTTATACGGACAACGCAAAAGGGCAGTTCGCATTTTTTTTGTCATTTTATACACCACATTCTATAAATAAATAAAAGTATTAGCCCCGCTGCTTTGATAATTTTAGCCTCCAATTTGATATAACTTTGATTAATATTATTGGAACTTATGCCAATGAAAAAAGTTCTCGATTAATGCATGTCTTCTTCATCATTTTTAACGAGAATTAATCGAGAACTGCCTCGCCGCGGTATAAAAATTATGACATTTTTTTCGACAGACGGAGTCGTTTGCCAGCCGCCCGTATCGTTTTTCGAACATTTGTAGTATGAAAAAGTGTAGTATGAATGGGCTTGTTCAGCATTTTTTTTTAATTTCATAAATCGAAAATTCAAGTATAAAATAATGGATCTGCAAAAAACCAGAATTTTATTCGCACGTTTAGTGTCTTAAAAACCAGGCGCTACGTCACTATACGCATAGACTCGGTGACCTCAGTCAACTCGATGCTGTTTAGTTGTTATTATCTATACACCTACTTATCGTGTTGATCTGCGCACCTCTAAAATTGCAGATCGGATCGGGAATTAATTCTACATTATTTAGGATACATTCGGAGCCGTTCTTTTTAATGATTTATGAGCAATTAACTCGCAAAAGTCGGCTATCTCTCTCGCCTCTTAAATTTAGGAACAGGTAGTGGAGAGATTGTAGGGAATATACGATTTGGAGAAATGTTACCAAATGTCAAAATATGACGGCCGAATTTCGATTTTTAAGAAAATAGCCATTTTTTTCCCACAGATGTAGCCGAAATTCCTATTTCCACTGTGACAATTACGATGTCGATAAAATGCCAATTTTCTTTTTTAAATAGAGATCAATATCGACCCTCCACTACAAGTATTAACTTACATATGAGCGTTTAAAGATTTGATGTTTTTGATTTTTTTTGGTTACGTTTTAATACTTGTATAAAAGGCATTATTTGCTCGCTCTTGCAGAGCCGAATTTCCCTATACAATTTAGTATCAGGAGAAAGAGCCAACCTTGTTCTTTCCATAGAGATTTAGAACGGACTTCCATTCCACGTATTTACTTAGTTATGAATTTTTGAAAATTCAATGTTTTCCAATTTTTAACAGAAAAGCCATCTTTCGTTCGCCGGTGCTAAGCCGAATTTCCGGTTTTGCCCCTTCACTTTGGTATAAGAACAAACCGCCACTCTTTTTCTTTCCATAGACATCTAAAACGGCCTTCAACTCCACGTATTTACTTACTACTGAACAGCTGTTAGTGGTCGCGGTAGATTACCGAGTTCAAAGTTGCGTATAGTGACGTTATAAACAGGCGCACTGTTTTTGCAACTATTGCTAATTTCAACGCCATATATCTCGAAAACGGAGAAAGTTAATAATATGAAATTTTAAGTGCATAATAAGAATGTCGAGTACTATATAAAAACGTATAAAAACCATATAAAATTAATATCGCGGAACAAGCCCATTCCATAATCTATAGAGATTCCCTGTGATAAAGCTCGCTGTTTTGATAGGAGTTTTTGGTAACGGGCTGCCGTACTATTAGCTTACCTAGCCTATAAATTATTCATAATAGCAAATGAATTATTTTATCGCTCTTTGAGCATTCAGTGTATGATACGGTAACAATTAATCAACGGAGAATATTAAATTCATTAATCTCAGCTTACACAACTAATACTGAAACCGTCATGTCAGTTTATTCCTCGATATGGCTTAACTAATGTTACATGTTCTCGTGCACATATCACGTTTGATCCTTGAGTTCATCAGGAAGTTTGAGAGATGGTTCTTAATGGTGTTAATCTAAATACAATAGGTACCTAATCCAAATCAGAATAATCTTATTTCCATTATTATCAAGGACTTTGAAGTTAATTGAACCAATTATTTCAAAGTAAGAAGAAAGCGTTTTAATAAATACGAATAGTGATCCCATGGCTAATAAATACCTAACGTATAAATAATATATCAATCCATAGAAAACCTCCACACGGTCAGGGATGAGCGATTATGAATAATCTTGTCTCATTTCTTGCATATAAAGGTTGTGTGTCACTTCAAAGAATTCTTGGAATAATTTCAACAAAAACAATTTACAAAATTATTTTGCATACAGAAAAAATAAAAAAACTGAAATAATTATTTACGCGGTAAACACGTACTGCAACAATGTTAAAAAAAATCATACATTGGTACAGAAAGTGGCCTTTAGTAATAAACCCTCATATTATAAAATTTTAACTTTATTCATTGAAAATTTATAACTAGTTATCAATTTTTTTTGTTAATTCATCGATTATTGTATGATTTTGGTCTCAAATTCGACCATTTGGGATCCACCACCTTGTATTTTTGTTTTTTAACATTCTTTTAGTTGTTAAAAGTATTAAGAACGCCCAGGTTATATTTGAACTTTGATATAAAATATTTGTTAATACTCATAGATTTTACTGATTTTAGTGTTAAGTTCGGTTATCCTCTGCCATCATTATCATCATTATTTTTTAATGTCAGTTTAGTTGTTAAAAATATTTAAAACACCTATGCAAAATATTGACCAAAAAAGAAGTATGAATGTCTATTCTTTGATATGTCGAGAGCATTTGATACAGTAAATCACGAATTGCTACTTAATAAAATGTGCGCTTATGGTATAAGAGGAGTACCTAACTCCTGGATTAGGTCCTACCTAAGTCAACGTACTCAGAAAGTCCTATTGAAACTCGGCAGCATGTCGTATCAATCAGATGATAAGCTGGTACCAACGGGGGTTCCTCAAGGTAGCACCTTAGGACCTCTTCTCTTCCTTATTTTTATAGATGATCTTCAAAGCCACTTAAAAGTATCGCATGCCTTCCATGTTACTCAATTTGCTGATGATTTGGCAGTTGCATCAACAGCTGACAACGTACATGAGTTGTCAAGTAATGCAAACATCTGCACCTCACTTATGAATAGTTATTGCGATAAATTTAGACTAAAATTTAATGACACAAAAACTCAAATGTTGATGTTTGCCAATAACAGTTCTGATTATAGCTTATTAGTAAAAATAAATAATTTATCTATAGAAAACAGCCACGCTGTAAAACCGTTAGGCATAATTATTGATAGTAATTTAAACTGGTTTCAACACATTGAAGAATTAACAAAAAAATTTTCAGTTAGAAGCTATGTCATCTGGCAACTTCGTTCTTACGTGAGTTTAGAAACCTATTATTTTGCACAGGTGCAGTCATTATTAAATTATGGCATCTCTGCTGGGGCAACTCCAGTAGAGTTAATCATCTATTCATTATACAAAAAAAGATAATTAGGACTATGTTATTCAAAGGTTCTACCCATTCATGTAGAGATTTGTTTGTTTTGCTTGGAATACTAACGCTGCCAGCTTTATATATTTTATCATGCTGTTTGTTTGTTAAGTCTAATATTAATCAGTTTTCCGATCGAAATATACAATATAGCTAAAGACACATGAATGACATTTCTCTCTGCTGCTAGCAATGGTGTGGTAGTTATGCCTATATATACAACCATCTCCCGAATTATTTGAAAGACATAGCTGGTTTAAAATTGTTTAAATTAAAATTAAAAAAATACTATTACAAAAAGCAATTTACAGTCTGCAAGAATTTTTTAATATTACCCTTTAACACAGGTAGAAATATTGTATTACTGTTTTATATTATTTATTTTCGTATGTCGTCCTTTTCTTACTCTTTTCTTTAAAAAAAAGTATTTTACTATTTTATGATTATTATGTTTACAGGGATATTATGTTGACTAGATTATCAATAATATTGTTGTTGGTAGCTCCCCATAAGTTTTGACTAGGTTTTCATCTAGTTATTGAAAACCATTATCTTTATACTATATTATTGTGACGTTTTTTATATACATGTAATGCATGTCTACTTAAATAAAGAGTATTATTATTATTATTATTTATTTTTATATACTCGACTTTTAGAGTCGGATGGTTAAATGAACTGAGGAAGAATTCACTTCATCCAGTAGATTTTATAGTGATAGGAATTTGCGGACTAGATGGCATGTCTGTAAAATAGATGCTTTCTGCACGATCGAGAAAAGACCTTGGGGTAATCCTATCAAATTGAGGTTGGGTTTAAGATGTTTTGTAATTATTATTATTATTATTATTATTATTATATATGAACTTATAAGAAATCGCCATTATGTGCTGGAAGTTATTTGTATAATAAATTACCTAGGCACATCAAAGAAGTTAACCACAATATATCGAGATCAACTTTTTTTTGTGTGTGAGCTTTTACTCGCTAGAGGAATATTTTAAATTTTCATGATATATGTTTTAATTCGTTTAAATTGTTTTTGTCTTTTTTTAAATATTTAAAAGTGAATTATTATTTGTTTGCTTAATTGTATTGAAACATATTCTTTATTTATGTCTAGCTCTAATTTCTCTAGATAAATATTTTTATAACTGTGATGTCTAACTGTGTAAGTATGTAAATGTAAAATTATTGTTATGTGGGTGTACGTATACTATTGTATACCCTTCTTTACTGACATGTTTTATCCAATTTTAAATCTTTGGCACACAGAATTAATAAAATTTATTTATTATTATTTATATAAAATATTTATTAATACTTATAGAAATTTGCATGATTTTTGTCTTCATTTTAATTTTTTTATTAATTTTTTAAATGGCAGATTCGTAATAAGAGACGAAAAAGATGGAAGATAATTTCATCTACAATAACAAAAAGCCATTATAAAAGTATTTATGCAAATCCATGCTGGTTCAATAGATTTCCTACTTAGTAATGTACTGTTTTCGTCTATGTGTAGTCTACTATATGAAATAAATAACCAGAAAAGTATTGTCTGATGTTTGATGTAGAGATACAAAGAGAGAACAGAGGAGAGCAGCCGGTCCAGATCTTCAAAGGTCCTTGAACTTGTTGGTCCATTGGTAGTCTCGATGACATTGTAAATTCACATTTTTTTTTAAACATCATTGTTTAAATAAAGTATACAAATGCGTCATTAGTGGATACCATGGTTTTATACCAGGTGGCCACGAGTCAATGTACGCCCCCAATATTTTGGTTGTTTTTGTATTTAAAAATTTGGTTTTTGGTACAAATAAATTAAACAATAATAGGCTACTTTTAGACTAACAGGAATGAAAATATCACTTCCAGTTGAACCGGAAGTGACATCATCTTTTTTTTCTTAAATAGAATGACTATATTTTTTTATGGTTTCTCATTAAGCATAAATTTCTAAGTACAACAGTTTTTTCAGATGTAAAAAAATCCAAAAAATAAGTGAGATACGAACAATTTTTTAAAATGGCCGCGTCAGATGAATGCGATGTAAGAAAATTATTAGTAAGGTTGTAGACTTATCTGTAAAGCAGAAAACAGTTGTTTGAATTACTGATAGGTACCAGTATTTTTAGTTTAAAAAAAACGGAATTTCATTTTCATTTCCGGGTCCTGTGGAATTTTTTTTAATGGAACTGTGCTATTTATTTTATTAATCTGAAATAATGATTCATAAAGTATAATGTTTTCGCCATTAATCATTTCTTAACGATATCCTTCGTAATAATAGAAGTATTTTTTAAAAGTAAACACAAATTAAACAAGAAATATGTTTAATAGGTATAACGTTACAACCATGAATAAATTACCAAGATAACAAAACTATTTAAAACCTAAATTATAATAAATCATTATAAAAATTGTTCAAACTGTTCACCGTTAT
Organism: Stenurella melanura; assembly: GCA_963583905.1. Lineage (NCBI taxonomy): Eukaryota > Metazoa > Arthropoda > Insecta > Coleoptera > Cerambycidae > Stenurella > Stenurella melanura. Next base: position 16,532,236 of record OY757311.1, on the reverse strand, counting down.
GATTAATACACAGAGTAGCGCGACTTCGTTGAACTCTAACATTCTCTTGAGGTGTTATTTGTGCAATTTCGTGTCGAACTCTGTCTTCCAGATCTTGCCTTGTGGTTGGAGCAGTCATGTACACTCTATTTTTCAAATGCGCCCAAATAAAAAATCGAGTGGGGTTAAGTCAGGCGACCTTGCAGGCCATCTGACTGAACCATGGGTCCCAATCCAACGATCTGGAAATAATTGATTCAAGTAATCCCTAACGATAATAGCATTGTGTGGTCCAGCCCCGTCTTGTTGGAAGTAAACCTCGTCAATATTGGTATTGGGAATTTGATTAATCTGTGGAACTATTATATTTTGGAAAAATTCTAGATATCTTGGTCCAGTTAGAGTTTTATTAAAAATTATTGGACCTATGATATGGTCGCCCAGTACGCCTAACCAAACATTGAAGCCAAACCGCTCCTGAAACCACCCCTGTCTCATAATGTGAGGATTATCAATTGCCCAATATCAAATGTTGTTTCGATTAAATAACCCAAGGTTTGTATATCTCATTTCATCAGTGAACAAAATGTTTTTGATAAAATTCTCATTTCTTAATTGGCGTAACAATGTTGATAAGCAATATCATACAAAAATTAATGCAATTGATATAAGAACGATAGCCGTGTTTCTTTAAAATTTTTCTGGCTGATTCTTTGGAAACTGGTATCATGTTCAATTTGTCTTATCGAAATGGTTGGGTCAACATACACTAAAGCTAATACATTAATTTCCGTTTCTTCATCCACAATATATCTTTCTTCAATTTCTACATTAGGTTCAGTTCTAAATTGTTGCTCCAACCGGGCGAAATAGTTTTTCGGAGGTTGTCTTCTTTCTGGATATCTTCTAAACCTATTTCAGAAAAGAAATTTCAAAAGGACAAATTTTTTGAAATTTTTTCTTATTACATTAATCAGAAAAAATTTCAAAAAATTAGTTTTCTGAGAATAGAATTATTAAAGTAATAGAATTTTTTTTGCTCAAATTTAAAATATCTACTTTTCTTGACATTCTAAACCTTTTTTTTTTTCAAAACTGAAAATTTTTGTATCAGTAGAAAGACGACAATTTTTTTTGTTCAAATTTAAAATTTCCACGTTTCATTACATTACATTACAATTTGAAAATTTTCTCAAATTTTTTAAAATTTTTTGGAAAAATTCTTTTTGCTCAAATTTGAAATTTCTACGTTTTATGACATTCTAAATCCATTTTATAAAAAAAAAATTGTAAAGGCCAAATTAAAAAAAAATTACAACTGTAGAACATACATATAATGGAAAAAAGTTTTTTCCTCAAATTTCAAGTTTCTACGTTTCATGACATTCTAAGACTATTAAAAAAAAAAAAGAAAAATTGAAATTTTTTTAACCACCACTATATACGTCCACTCCACTGCGTGGATATGAAACTGAAAAAATTAATAATATTTTACATATAGTTAACGCACTTGGCAAGGAAGACATCTGATGACCACTCTGTATATTTTTTTGACCAAAAATTATCAGGTTTTCTTTGTAATAATAGCTTCCGATTATTATTCTCATATGTGATTTCGTAATTAATATTTTTTTAGAGTCACCGCCATGCACAAATAAAGAGGAACATTCTGAGTTTTACCGATTCTTTTAGAGGGAATTACCTTTCAATTTAATATCATAACGTATCATAGTGTCATATGATTTCTGTAATGCTCTTTCATTTTAACATTATTTACTAGCTAATGCACTACACGACAAAATGCATAACCAAATCAAAATAATCAATTTTTGAAAAAAATCCACCAATCAGTTTTACTAAAGTGAATTGCGAGACACTTCATAACCGCAATTACGTCTGGTAAGTTGCTATTTGCAAGACGCCTCAGAGGATTTACAACGAAGGAGAGGAGCCCATATGAGACTATGGAAGTAGTAGAGAGGGAATCGGAATGTATCCAGAATCCAGAAGAGAATTGAACTGGCTACGCCCCGTAAGTCTCGATCGATGGAACAGACGACGCGACGTGAATTATACGTTCCTATTTGAATTGCTATCATACAAATACGCTCGCAGGCGTCATTATTATGGACAAACAACAATAAAACTGAGAGAACGGGGAAGTTTTTCCATTTTTATGACTTATTGGAAGTAGTCATTAGTAATAAGAAGGATGGCAGCTAATATAATTTAATTAGATTTGTTATTAACAATAATAATAACAAACTTTCTTTAGCACAAAACACCTTAAAAAAGTGTTACACATAATAATTGAACCACTTATGTTCCTAATTAATCGATACTTTTCATTGGGTATCTTCATAACAATCTAAAACTGGGAAAATTACACTTATTTATAAGAAAAAGGTTTCCACTTTATAAGAGAATTATAGACAAGTCACTACTTTATCCGGTATTTCCGGATTGCGACTATGGTCAACTAAAGAGAATTAGAGGGTCCATATTGCGGCTGGCACCAAAATGCGGTCACTGGTACTAGAGCAGGACTGCGGCCAGGTAATTTCGTACCTACGCTGTAAGGATTATATGGTAAATCTTTGAAGATAAAATTGCTGTCAAAATGCAAAATGTAAGTTGACAAGACGACAAGATTTTGTGAATTGAATTCTTGGATAATCCCGATTTCCAAGCAGTTTACATTAATGACACAATTGGAAATGCCCAAAAAGACCCCAGAATTACTATTTCTATGATAATTATTTTTAGAAAAGAGAAAAACAATGCTTTTTGATGTTTCAAATAAAAACTGTATTTTTATACACTCTACATATGTCTCGGCTTGTTAGGCCTTTCTCAAGAGCATTACAGATGAATACTAAAGCTATGAGGGCGGTTGTTCTAAAAATAAATGCAATAATACCCAAACATGTGAAATTACGGGGATTTCAAGTAATAAAACTAAGGATCTATCTACTCGGAATATAATTCAATGGGCTATTCTTAAAACCATGTCTATTATAGGAGTGTTTATGAAATTTAGTTGGTCATTGGTGGTACAAGTGTTGCTTTTAAGGAATTTTTTTATTTCTAACTGTTCAAGGAGGTTTAAGCGTTTTCCTTTTCTTTCTGAATGGATTAAATTAATATTCTCTGTGTCGATAAAATGATTATTTTCAATGCAATGTGTTGACATTCCTGTGTTTTTGGTGTTGTTTAAAATAGATTGTTTATGTTCTTTTACCTTATTAGCTATACTTCTAGAAGTTTATGTTCTTTTACCCTATTAGCTATACTTCTAGAAGTATAGCTAATAGGGTAAAAGAGCATAAAATCTATTTTAAACAACACCAAAAACACAGGAATGTCAACACATTGCATTGAAAATAATCATTTTATCGACACACAGAATATGAATTTAATCCATTCAGAAAGAAAAGGAAAACGCTTAAACCTCCTTGAACAATTAGAAATTAAAAAATCCCTTAAAAGCAACACATGTACTACCAATGACCAACTAAATTTCACAAACACTCCTATAATAGACAAGGTTTTAAGAATAGCCCATTGAATTATATTCCGAGTAGGTAGATCCTTAGTTTTATTACTTGAAATCCCCGTAATTTCACATGTTTGGGTATTATTGCATTTATTTTTAGAACAACCGCCCTCATAGCTTTAGTATTCATCTGTAATGCTCTTGAGAAATGCCTAACAAACCGAAACATATGTAGAGTGTATAAAAATACAGTTTTTATTTGAAACATCAAAAAGCATTGTTTTTCCCTTTTCTAAAAATAATTATTCTAAAGATGTTTCACAAGAAACCTACCACATACTCAATCCAGTGTATTACTATTTCTATGTTTTCGTCATCAACAATACGCTTCCTCTTTAGAATTCCTGCCTTGTCGGAGCCAAAAATTCTAAAATTATCCGATATGAGACTGTTGTACCTTGAGTATAGTGTACCTTGGAACATTACCTGTTTTGAACTGGTTTCACCATCTAACCAATTGTTGCGAAAGTATATTATGGGGAAATGTAAAGGAACTTCATAAAACGTATTTTCACTAATTCACATTGATTGGTGTGGTTTTCAAACAATTTGGTTATTATTGCATGTTAAAACGGCCAGTGTTGTATTTTGTTTCGTAATTTTTTATTCATGGTGGAACACAACTAGGAAATTTCAAATTGGTGTCTTCGATATACATATTTATGGTGAGTAAATGCGCATCTTATTTTTTAGTTTTGACATAAGCTAGATGAGCTAGTCAGTTTAGTTTCATTGCGTGTACCCTCGTGTACCATGAAACAAAACTACATCTTGTACCTTGAAACAATCCGATGAGGTAAAGAATGCTAGAAACTTGCTGTTTTTTTTTTTAATAGGTTCGCATTGCCACGAAGTAAAGTAGGCCTAAAGAAGGCATCAGTGGATTCCGAGTTTATATAAAGCTAGAGCTGCCGTTTCATGTGATAATGACAGGAAAATTCTTTGCGTGAGGCCTGTAAGGTTTGTAATGTAAAACTCGTCACTATCTCAATATTTAAATCGTTTTAAGGAAAGTGGATATAAAAATTTACTTATAAAGCAAAAATGGATGTTGATAAAATTTTTAGGGAAGAAGAACAACAATCAGATTTGGCAAAATATTGTTATTCAAAACATGTGACATGGTCTCAGTAAAAGGGAGTTCTAGAATTTGCATGCAAATATGCCATAGTAAACTGAAAAAAATCCAAATCGTTGGAAGAAAATTGAATTGCTGGAGAAGAATGGATGTGTCTTTTTATGAAGAGGCATCGACTGGTATTAATTTTTTTTTAAATTTCAAATTCGAAACTTTTAATGATTTTGATATATCAATAATATATTTTCAAAGTAATAGCATTTACCTAATTTATCTTACCTTACCAACCACACCAACATAGAGGAACACTATTTTGTCAGGTTTTATTGAGATAAACGCAAGTGTTCCAAGGTACATGAGGATGTATTCTAAGGTACATGAGCATAATATACCATAGAACGATTCTCTTTAAAATTTAAAAATTGTGTGAAATTGACATTTTCACACTAATGGCCCTCAAAAAATTTGGTTAGTTGTCCAAATGTGTACTATTTAACGTATGACTTATACAGTGCTGAAAAATTAAATTTTACGCTAAATAAAAATTAAAAATCAAAAAGTGTTCCAAGGTACAACAGTCTCCCCTACTAGAGTAGGACTGCGGCCAGGTAATTTCGTACCTACGATATAAGGATTTTCTTAGAAGGCAAATCGTTGAAGATCAAATTGCTGTCAAAATCCAAAATATAAGCTGACAAGACTTAACAAGATTCTGTGAATTGAATTCTTGAATAATCTCGATTCCAGAGCAGCTTAACATAATTGGAAATGCCCGAAAAGACCCCAGAATTGCTATTTCAATATTTTTGTCATCAACAACAGGTTTCCTCCTTAGAATTCCTGCCTTGTCAGAGCCAAATATTGTAAAATTATCCAATATGTGTTTTACAATATATGGTGGTGGTTTATGTTCTTGTGGGTATCGAGTAGCAAACGTGTTACATGTTCTTGATATTATCTCATCACATTCTCCATAAATAAACAAACCCAAAAAGTCTTCGTGGGTATAATTTAAATGTGCTGGCATTTTTTGACATAAAGGAATGACTGACATTAATGATTGTTTCTAATATCATGGCTAAGTTGATGGCAATTTTTACTAAAAATTCTTGAACATTTAATCGCCAATATGTCACGAGTTTGTAACTTTAACCATTACAATGCCTATACTAGAAAAAAAAAGGAATTTAATTTTACATAACTTGATGTAAAAAAATACAGGGCGTTTCATTTTAAGGTTTGACTTTGACAAAATGTAACGTGAAAAATAGAACACTTGGTACACTATTATGGAATTTATTCTTAATGTAGATAGTAGCTCATGTGTTCTTTTTACGTGCCAGAGTGCAAATGAGGATCTCCTACACGAAGAAAATTATTACACCGGAAATTTTTTATGAAACGTCAAATATCTCCGGTTTAGGTATAGGGTATGATACATGTTTCGACTCAGAATTTTACGATCTTTTCGAAAAAGCGAAAATATATAGGTGTTTCATTTAAAATAAGCAAGTTTTTGTTACATGCTTTTCCTTATATCCGTCGATTCAGTTCCCGGTGAGACCCCCTATATATAAGTAGTTGCCTGCTATGCAACCCTAATATATTACACATTTCACTTGGTACCTACGCATAGAGTACATCTTTACTACCCCGATTTAGCCGTTCTCATTACGTTCTAAGGGGATTAGGCGAGCGATTAGAGCTTGCAAATATACATTAAATTTCCAATTTTAACAATTTATTACACTTGTTTAGTTTCACATTTAATTAAAAATAGTTTTCTGGATTTCTGGATTCAACATAATGTTTTCTGCTTCCAATTTGCTGAATTTGTTTTTTTAGTATTATTTACCTTTACCTTTATTTACTACACATTCAGCGCTGGTCGATTAATTTCAAAGTTACATTAAGGTTGATCAAATGTGCCAGAATACCTTATTTGTGGCAAAAATCAGTGGCAGGGATCTGCATAAGCGGAGATAAGCATTGCTTAGGGGTTTGGGTCCTTGGAGGACGTAAGAGGTCCAGTTTCAGCTCAGTATTTATTTAAATGCCATAGGAATGGGCGGGATCTCTTGAATCTATCTGTACCAGTAATTGTTACAATCACGTCGGCGTTGTATGAAGTTGACATGTTCGGGATGTGTTCCAGTTACCATGGGTGAAGTGCTGATCTGATTTGTTTTATATTCAAATTAACTAGATAGATTTTGAATGTTTTTACCTTATACATATTGAATTTTTTAATCAAGTAATAATAGAATTCAAATCTTAATTGACAACTTTTTAAGGTTTAAGTTTTAGTTTTCAGTTTTTCGTAAGAAGTCAAAATAGCCGATTTTCGATTTCGAAACAATCTACATGAACATTTTTGGAACAGCCTGTGTTAAAGAATCGGCAGCACTCGAACAATGCCAGGTAGACATATTTATGGAAAAAGCACGTTCGATGACGTCAACGGAACCGAGGGGATTTGACGGAGGGAATGAGGACACTTGGTTCCAAACTGTCAATAGATACGTATGCATTAATATTTTCTATTCAATTTGTATTATTTCTTCACTTCGCGGAATATATTATTATTTGTCTAAAGTACTAGTTTTATTACAACTTCTAACATCAGAAGTGGGATTTACACTGTTACAAAGTACAATGTATTTAAATTTAATGTACGTGCAGAATGGCTGCAATTATTTAATTTAATTGTGGATTGCCACTATTACAAAGTACAATTTAATTAAATTTAAATTACTTGCAGGTTCGTGGAAACTAGAAGTATAAGATGTTAAATTATTCTAGAAAATGAGTGCTTAATGAGAACGTCTTGAGCTGTCAAAGTTCTCGAATTACAGTTTGTAATATTCCAAACAATTCATTAAATTTCAAAACAGTCCAGGGAACCCAGGACGGGTTATTGTGTAATGCGTACGTGACTGCCCGCATTATTGTTGTTGAAGTTGAAAGGAAGATTTGTTTATATGCTCTTGACCGTCTCGCTATTGCTACAAAAATTTTACAGAATTTGATACTGATAAATAAGTATGTTAAGTCAGGTCGTTAAAAATTATTAAAAAAGAATGTAAAGGTCGTAAGTTCCCTACTGTGGAGTAGTGGTTCAAAAATATGATGCGATAGATTAATTTTATTAATGGTGATAAAAAAATAGGATGCCCTGGTTATGGGTTGCCCTGTAAGGTGAGGAAAATGGTGTGGTCTGTCCAGGACGATACCTTAATCTTGTCTGTCAAGTAAGCTAGATCTGGTTTGTCCAGAACGACATCTTGGTCTGGTCTGTCCTGCCAGGTGTGAGACCATGTTTGTCCTGATCAAGGCAAACAGAGTGTCCGTAGTTCTAAGAGGCTCGACGCGCGACGGCCTGTATCTCCACATGTGTCGGGTTGGGTGCCATAATTAAGTCAGTGTTAAGTAGTTAAGTAGCCATTATGATTTTGATTCAAGTGGAATCATGCATGAGGACTTCCACATGAATGAAAATAATTATAAGACAATGATTATGAGTAACTAAATATTTTTGTAGAAAAGTACAACCATCTTGTTCCAACCGTCATGCCCACGCGAGGACGCTGGTCGTCAGCAAAGGCCGTGTTAAAGAATCGGCAGCACTCGAACAATGCCAGGCACCATTAGATATGTTTATGGAAAAAGCACGTTCGATGATGTCAACGGAGCCGACGGGATTTGACGGAGGGAATGAGGACACTTGGTTCCAAACTATCAATAGATACGCTTGTATTAATATTTTCTATTCAAATTGTATTATTTCTTCACTTCGCGGAATATATTGTTATTTTTCTAAAGTACTAGTTTTATTACAATTTCTAACAGAAACAATCTACATGAACATTTTTGGAACAGCCTGTATATTTTGACATATTTCGTTCCTAATAGCCAAAATACATATGATTCGATCCTCAAATATTCGGTTTTCTTAATTTATGGTTTCAATCATAGAAACCCGCGATATAGTCAAAATTGTATAAATAAAGATATTATTTATTTATTTAACAAGTTCCTATTAAATACTAGAACATCTGTCAAAACACCTAAAAAAGTTTAGCAAAAAGTATCGGTGGCTTATCTAATTGGAATTGTAATTCGTCATTAACAATGTAGTTACCGTATTTGTCAACATTTTCTTATCTAAATGTTGAATTAAATGAATCAACTTTATCGATACACATACAAAATTCTCTGTCTATACAAAAGGATTTCTTTAATCACATATAACTGCATGATTAAAAATAACCGTGTCTTATCATTATTAATTGCAAGCATCGCAGTTACTAATTGCAAAAAATAAATTTAAGTGTCTAAACAAAATGAATAACAAGTGATTATCAAACGTTATTTTATACTGTACAGGGTGATGGTGACTAGGTTCACTTTCTCATTAAAGTGAAAACGAATCGAAGGCAAATACAAAACCGTCTGCCCATCACAATTGATGGTAATTGACAAAGATTAAAATGGTTGCCTGCGGCTGGTACGAATTTTTAAAAGAGAGCATAACACGAGTAGCAACGAGCAGAAATTTGAAGCAACCTTGGATAATAGCTGAAATTCTAACCAAAGCCAAGCCAAGAAAAAACTGAAATCCTAGTGGCAACAAGGTTTTGCAACAGGAAGAGTTTGTTGAAGTAGGTGTACACTCACCACCAATTCTTTGTCATAAATCGATTTCAGCTTCAGAGGTTTGAAACTTCCAAACCATCCAGTTTTCACCAGTAAGTTTTAGTGATGGTATTATCGTTTACGTATTTATGATTTACGCCCGTTTTCTTATGCTATTCTTTTCCTTCAGCAAACAACCACTGCGGTGAACGTCTCCTTGCTTAATTTCACAACGAACTTTTTTTCTATACCTCTTTTAGCCTGGGCCCCTAACCTATTAGAGTTATTCCCGGAAGAAAAAAGAAAAATATAGTTAATTTGTATTTTTATTTACTTTTGCTGATGTGAAGAGTTCAGACTCTTTGACAAAGATATAAGAATTCTTACCTGTGTGTTAGAATGGTAATGTTTTAATCCTAACCAAAATTCTTGCGAAGAACGAAATTCCATAAGGTTATATGCTGCTAGTACGTTTTGAAAAGTTTGGAAAACCTCATATGACTTACATACAATTTTTAAAGCAATTCCAAGTGCTTCATCCTGACAAATGATATCGCCTATTAGGACATACAGGGTGTTCCTTAATGACGTGCTAATATTTTAGGGTGTGATTCCTTAGGTCATTGTATGAAGAAAAGTTCATATGAACATATGTCCGCAGCGGCTTCAATTTTTTGCTACATTTTTTTCTTCTAATCGTTATATTTCAATATCTCGGAAAGTATTTTAGATCTTATTTTCAATTTTGGATGTGTTAATAGAACATAGAACCACATATTTTAATTAGAAAAATTATTTCATTGCTCCACCAGTGGCGTCCCTGCGAGCATTTCCTCTGATATTTTTTACCAAGAAGGTGGTACGCCATTGATATTTTTCCATGTCGATATTTTTCCTGATTACCTTGGTCAACTACAAGAAAACGGTCTCTTGCGTTTTTCTCGTCAGACCCACAGTTCTTGATTAAAACAAGTAACTTCATATTGAAACTAATTACACAGGCACAAACACAAAAAAAAATTGTCAATTACACGGACCACACCAATCATCCCCAGTGTATTTTGACTTGCTGAATCCTAATCCGGTGTCATCTTTGCCCCACCACGTCACATTTTTTTTCTATAATTAAGAAACAGAGTTAGAAGAATGCAAAAAGATTTGAACGATTTTCTGAGGATAGAGAAAAATTGTGACGCGATGGGGCAAAACTGATACCGGGTATTGACATTTTTGTTGTGTGTGTGCCTGTGTGATTAGTTTCAATATGAATTTAATTGTTTTAATCTAGAACCGTGCGTCTGACGAGAAAAACGCGATACCGTTTTCATGTAGAATTGATCACGCTAATCAGAAAAAATACCGACATGGAAAAATATCAGTGGCGTACCACTTTTTTGGTAAAAAATATCAGAGGACATGCTGGCAGGGACGCCACTGGTAAAGCAATAAAATAATTTTTCTAATTAAAATATGTGGTTATATCTCCTACCAAAATTGATAATAATATCTAAAATACTTTCTGAGGTATTAAAAAAACAACGATTAGAAAAAAAAATTCAACACTCTGTAGCAAAAAATTTAAGCCGCTGCGGACATATGTTCATATGAACTTTTCTTCATAAAATGGCCTAAGGAATCACACCCTGAAATATTAGCACGTCATTAAGGAACACTCTGTATAGAGACTGAGCCGCAAGCGACCCTAAATTCTAATTGCACTTATTGCAGTCAATCCAGACCAATCCAACCTCAAACCAAAATTTACAAATACAACCTTCAAGGAATTTGAATCTGTAGATTGAATCAATTGTTACATTAACTTCACCGTTGTGTTGTGTGAAGTTGAGATTATACATTCTTGTGATGTATCCTACTAACAATGGGTGATATTGATCTGATTAGGTTTATATAAAATTAGCTAGAGAAATACTGAATGTTTTTAATTTATACCCAACTTTTTATTCAATATCATCAGTAGGTATGTGAAACATTTTATAATTTCATCACAAATAAGCTACGCAAACGGATAGTGGTCGTTCTTGCGTCGATAGAACGATAAACTATTCAAGATTTTTTGATAAAGCAGGGGCAGGGCCGGATATAGGGGGGTGTCGTACCCCCCAAGTTTGAAGCCAATTCGGCAAATCGTTTACCATTCGGCACTTTCAGCGTTCGGCAATTATGTATATAAAATCATAGAAAAACTCAAAACAATAGAAACTCAACGTCATAAATAATTATTACTTGTCGAGCAACCCCTATCTTGTATCTTGTATTTGACTTAAAATCATCCTCTAAACACAGCAGCTCACAACATCGAGGCCAAATCTGCTTGTTCTAGCCTCTAGCGTTCATCACGAGTTACATCTCTAGATAAAATTGTTGAAAAGGCTTATGAACTAAAGATCATTCTACCATTGTGTTACAAATTATGTACTTTAATTCAAACGGTGCCGGTGAGTGTGGCTTCAAATGAAAGGAGTTTCAGCAAACTAAAACTCATAAAAATTTTTGTTAGAACAACAATGATCGATTCACGTTTAGACTCATTATTAATCTTATCATCAGAGAGGGATCATATTCTGGAACAAATACCTTTCAACATTTTATTTGCACGATGGGCCACTTTAAAAGAAAGAAGAGTTAAAGATGCTTAAAAAAAATTAAGTTGTATAATAATATATCCGTTTTATTTATAATTCATCTTTGGCAATATTCATTTATTATGTTTGTTGGGTATGTTGCCACTGTAAAAATATGTAAAAATTTTGATGAAAAAAACCTCTGCGCCAAAAGAATCAGAGAGAGAGAGGCTGGTTTTTAATCATTTTAGCACAAAATGTCACACAAGTGAAAGTTTTGATAACGGAAAAATAAATAGTTTCCGAAACGTTAACAGCCTTCGATTTAATTTACTTCATTATCATTTAACAATTTTCTTTCCGTTTATATATTTTTAGGTGTGACTGGTGTGAGACATTTTGTACTAAAAATATTAAAAACTATCCACTCCTTGTCTGATCGTTTTGGCGCAGAGGTTTTTTTCATCAATATTTTTACATATTTTCACAGTGGTAAAATACCCAACAAACATAAGGAATAACCGTTTTGTATCTTTTGTATTTTGCATTTTACTTTCAAATAAAGGTTTCTTCTTCAATTAGATTTACATTTTTTGTATCCCAAAAATTAAATGAACTTTATATACAAATAAAACAGAGGACCAGATGAGAAGAAGTCATTCAGCATTATAACAATTTCACACCCCCCCATAAAAATTGCTTAAAATCGGCAGCAGGGGCATATGTTTGCCATGGTTTGTCGCTATGAGACAGTGAGAAGTAATTCTGTACGTTGGAATGAGAATTTCGTCCATTGCAGCGACGATTTCGAGCAAAATTTCAGAAAGACGTAGTAGAAACGCCGTTGGCGGAGTTTTTAGGAAGTACCATTTACAATTCACTCAAGAAATAATGTTTTGGAAACTGCAACAAAATTTGACAGGAAAATAATTGCAACGAAATTTAATTTCCTCTTTTAGAAGCTACCGTAGAATTTGACTTTCGCGATTTTTAATGCGATATTTACCAAGTACAAAATTGCTTGAAAAAATATGGAGGTCGCTCGCATACGAAGCGACGTCCCGTCTTCTATATTAGGTTAGATATCATGAGTATGTTTGAAATGGTTCTCAGCTTTCGGAAGACTAAGAGAAGCATTTATGTTTGAAAAGAGTGTTGACATATGGCGCCGAAATATTAACACTTACAAAACGCTCAGCAAACTAAAAGCGGCACAAAGAGGAATGGAAAGAGCTATGTTTCGGATTACTAGACGAGATAAAATACCGAATACCATTATCACATAAAGAACAAAAGTCACCGACATCATCGAACAAATAGTAAGATCCAAATGGAGATGAGCTGTCATATAGCTCCACTATCTGATAATAGGCGGACCAAGAGGCTGATGGAGTGGCGACCAAGAGAAGACCACCAACAAATGGACCGATGATGTGAAGAGGATAGCAGGTAAATGGATCAATGCTGCTCAAGATAAAATAAGATAGAATGTGTCCAACAGTGGGCACGAGGGGGAGTGGCTGGTGTATGATGGTGTTGATTACAGTCAGTCCCAAAACTTTCCAGCTTTAATCAAAATTTACAAACGCATCTTTCCTTTGCACCAGTCAATTGACAGGATCATTTCGCCGTAACAGCAGCGACAGTAAGAGAAGTAAAGTGCATCGCTGGTTTACAAGATACGAAGAGGGGAGCAATCGAGGGTAGGTAACACGATTCCTTTCTCATCTTTAACGTATTTGCGAGCTGTAAAGAATCTGCCTTTATAGTGGAGAATATCGACGATCATTGCAGAAGGCACATCTGGCATCTTTTGTAATAAAAATATTATCGCGTCCTTCAGACACATGATTAGGTGTAAGAATTGTAAGATCATCCACAATATCACAGAAGGAACTGATTAGAAGAAGATTTGGTGAAACCGTGCTCCTAACAGGTAACCCCCAAAACGTGTCACATGAGGGGCCATCCATTAATTACGTCGTGCAAATTTCATGTTTTTTCCACCCCTTCCTCCCCCTATGTTCCAGGTTGTTACATTGGAGTTAACCCTTCCCCCCGTTGTGACGTCACATATTTTACAGCATTAAATTTTGAGGTACCTAGAATTTTCTGATTGTTGTAGGTATTTCTTTGAATTTCATTCAATGAAAAGAACGGTATACGTAGATGTAAATAATGTGATGTGACAAAAGTTTGACGCCCTCTTCCCCTCTTGTCACACTCTATGGACCCCCTCCTCCCCCTTCAAAGTGTGACCTAATTCATGAATGGCCCCTACTAAAGGGAGGCTAATTATCACCAAACGTTATGAATAAGAAGGGGAAGAACTGCAAGTAGCTATGGAACTCTTCAAAATATTAAGGCTTTGCTATACAAACTTTTTTCTAGGGCGTCTTTAAATCATCCACAATCAACGTTTGATTTTCTTCTCATGTTGGTTAAAACATCCGCAAAAACAGTCACACTTCTTTCCCTATCAACCCAGGAAGTAATGTATTACGAATTCCCGATGAGTCTACGCATCTCCAAATTGCCTCATAGTTAGGTAACATAGTTAGATATAACAACAGATTTCAGTCGTTCCAGTACTATTCCTCGCGATTTCACATTGTCGTGTTTAACGGTTCAGTAAAAACTTGTCACTTTAACTGAGGAGACCTGTGACACGCTTTCTATCGTCCATCTTATTTGCTACATGACTAATAATTATGTTTTTTATAACCGAAACTGTGCCAATCTGTTTTACAGCCTTTTATTTCGAAACAATCTTTATTTTTGTGATATAACTGATCTGATAATTTGCTAATTACCGATAAATTCAATATTTACCCAGAGCAAATGATTTAATCGTGAACCAACCAGCTAAATAGATACATCTCGAACACGTACTTTAATCAGGAAAAATTCAATACTGCAATTTATGATAAATTTTATCTAATTGACAATTATTATGAATCGTACAGTGTAGATACCTACATGATTTGTAGAATTCTACAAATCAAATTGGTTACATATAATTTACGTCGGTCTCTGATAGGCCAGTCAGAAAGGGACTTCAATGAGGAAAAAAGGGAGAACTGCAGAACTGTAACAAATTTCCCAACCCACTACCATCCTAAGTTTGGCCGCCATTTTAGAGAAAGGCGCTCAAAATTAGTCCTTTTATAGGTTTTTTTTGTCCATGAAAAAGTTGCAATAAAAGGGGTAAACTTGAAAAGTGCTGTGACCAGGATGAGACCCGGGTCCCCCCGTCTACAGAGGCGCTGAATACGATGATGATATTTTTAGGTCTCCCACTCCTCAGGAACTACCCCTAAACGCAAAAAGCCACCCCCATTTCGCGTTTTTCCATTCTAAGCATGCGAGGACTAGTCGGATCGGGTTCTCGGGTAGGCCGTATGAACTTTGACCATCCAATATATTGTCAACATCCTCCCCTGATACCAAAATCTCTCCAAAAATTTCAAAATTGATAAAAATTTGTTTCTATTCGTTTTCAAAGGTACTAGAAAGCAACATATATTTCTCCCCTACCCTTCACTAACCATCTCCAAATCCCCGAAACCACCCCCTTTTTTCAATTCTGCCTACTGAGCATGTGGGGAATCGTTGGGGAAACTGTTTATCTCCGTTTTCGAGGGTGATCAACACGATGGCAACATTATTTCCTCCCCCACCCTTGACTGAACCACCCCCAAATCCCTAAAACCGCTCTCCAATAATATTTCCTGCTACTGGGCATGTGGGGACTCCTTGGACCGGTGTTTTATGGAAAACGGGGGATAAACAGTTTTAACAAAGTTTGAATTTTTGGGAAGATCTTAGTATTAGGGGAGGGGGCAGTTTTTAACCCCCGGGGGTGATTGCATATCTCGGCACTCAACTTGCGTTTCAATACCGAAATTTTGTCAAAAACCTTCAATGATTACCCATATGCCCAGTAGCCAGAACCGTAAAAGGGGGGGGGGGTCTCGGGGATTTGGGGATGGTTAGTGGAGGATAGGGGAGAAATATATGTTGCTATCGTGTTGAGCACCCTTGAAAACGAATAGAAGCAAATTTTTATTAATTTTCAAATGGGGGAGATCTTAGTATAAGGGAGAGGGGAGTTTCAACCCCGAAGGTTGGTAATATGTTGGATGGTCAAATTCCATACGGTCTACCCGAAAAACCCGATGCAACAAGCCCTAAAATGGAAAAAACGCGAGAAAAGGGTGGCTTTTCGCGTTTAGGGGTAGTTCCTGAGGGGTGGTGGGGCTAAAAATGTCACCATCGTGTTTAGCGCCGCATAAAACGGAGGCGATCCAGGTCTTGTACTGGTCACAGCACTTTTGATGTTTTTGCAACTTATTCATGGACTCCCAAGGAGCAAAATGTGTCTGAACCTGGGCACAATATATTGTGTGTCTGCACTGTGTCGACACAAAGCTTAAAATTTGAGTCAGAAAGGAAATTGTGTCCAAATGGTAATATTTTTTGGGTCATGTGTCGACACATTAACGAAATATTGTGTCAAAATAGGCACTGTGTTCAAATTGAAACATTTTGGTTTTTTGTGCCTAAAATGTTTCTATCTTCGGCCTATTTGGGAACATTGGACACAATTTGGATACATCGCGTCGACACCCTTTGGGCAAAATGTATTTAAAAAGTGTCTAAAAATCGTGTAAAAAGTAAACTTCATATTTCTGTCAGATAAAAAATTTCAAAGCTTTGCCGCCTATTACCACTAGGATAGAGCGGGGCATGGATTAAAATAAGAAATTAAGGGAAACTCGCCAGTATCAGTTATAATTTCTAATAATTACGCCACTCACTCCTAAAATATTTTACGATCTAACGGTCACTACACGCATACATAATGCTGTAAAAGGGCAAACACTTTTACGGCCGAGTTTTATGGCTTTTTTTTGGGTGTCTCCTTTGTCGGGAATTTTTTATTTGACTTAGAAATATGAAGTTCACGTTACCCATCATGTTGCTGAAATTTAGCCAGGAGGACATTTATGTGTCCACATGTTCCATTTTGGGCATAAATTGTATGTGTGTGCACTACCAGCTGTTGAAGGTCATTTTTGACAACAGCATACTCTGGTTATTTTGTAAAAATGGCAAAGAAGCAATCAAAAGTGTATAATACAACATACTATAGGAATGTAAAAAACATGTACAAGAAAATCAACTGAAGTTGTTAACTTATATGAAAGAGGTGAAGCAAAAGCCATTTTTGCCTTTGTTATCAACAGAAACGCCATCAAATAACAAGAAATTTGCTTTTTACTCTGACCTGGGCAGCCTCAGTACTGATAATGGTAGTTGTGAAGTGGGAAATGCCAATTTGCAGCTACAATGCACCAATGAAAGCGATGCTGGAAATTCCAAATTGGGTCTAAAATGTAACCTTTTTCGTATAGGTAATATTTTGGACAAATTTGTACCAGTAGTGAACACAAGAGTTCAAATTGTGTCAAATACGTGAGTATATATCAACATAGACACATTTTATTAGAGTTGTATTATTATGAGAAGATGCTTGGGGCGGAGCCAACGTGCGCGAATATTTTTACCAGTGACAGCATCATCTGGGGTAGAAGGATATATAATAATTGTAATCAAATTTTCGAGGTCGAGGAGTGTAATGCAGTAGATTAAAACCTCGTCACACTCTGGTGTTTACGATGAAGACATTTTTTACTGAAAATAAGGTTATTTCATTTAATTCAATCAGAAACGGCGAACACAACAAGTATACTGCAACAGACCCTGTGACTGCGGGTTGACGGTGCCACTGGATTCGAGGTCAAATATGACGCAAATCGCTCTCATTGGTTTAGATCAATGAATGCACACAAACTCGTTTCTGCGCATCATTTTTTGCAAGCATCTTCTCATAATAATACTACTCTACACATTTAATGAAATAGTCGAAATTTGAGTCTGATTATTATCTAATATGTAGCTGTACAGGTAAATTTTGGGTGAAATTCGTTCCAAATGAGGATTTGTGGTTCCATTTACACACATTATACAAATTGGCCATATTTTCTTTAGAGAAATGGGCATCCATATTGAAAAACTGAGCTAAAAGAAAAATTGTTATTTTAAAAATTAACAATTTACATGTTTTTACACAGAACTATTTCCTCAATATAATTGTCAACTCCAAAATCTTAACAAGTATTTTAAACCTGTCTCCTTCTAGAACACGGAGCCAACATAAAAAAAACTGTAAAGCGATAAATAATTATCTGTGCTCTATGAGAAAAAAATCTTCTTTTTTTGTGTTACCGAAAAAAGTAAATAATAATCAAAAGATCAAGGAACAATTTTTTAGATCCACACGCCATGTATTAACATATTAACACATTTTGGGCTATTCACTACTACCATAAGTAAATTGTTTAGGCTAAAGGAACTTTATTTTACATTACTTTCCACAAATGCGTGACTTCCAGTTTAAATTTACAAGCACATTTAAAAGTAACAGGACGCTTTTCCTAGTCATTAATGATTCTAATCCAGCTTTAAGCAGATTTAGGAAGTTTTAGCCCCACCGACGCGTGTGCAAAGCTTTCGCTTCGATTAAGCATATTCATGTGAAATCAATCAGGCGGAAATAAAACTGAAGTTTACTTTTATTCAAAATGCGAAGATGTGCAAGATACCGAAACTGTATAGTTTGTCCGCTCAGGTTTGAACAAATTTTATGAAGATTAATGATATGTATCAATTATGCTTTAATAGTTTTTGCCATTTTTGCATTCGAAAGTTTTTCTTGCGAGCAATACCAAGTTAGTATTTAAAAAATGAATATGTAGAATATTGTCCAAAAAAGTCAAAAGTTTTAAGAAAAGCGGAGATTGAGAAATTCTTACAAGAGGCACCAGATGAACGCTGAAGGTGAGTCATATTAATTCCTTAGTACATATTTTTATAGATTTGTTGATAAAGTACTTATACTGTTTCAGCTTATTTTAATATTTGGCATATATGGGGCCTGCAGAAGAAGCGAATTATTGAATTTAACAGTAGATGATTTTGAGGATAAGGATTAAATTAATAATTCTAAAAATCTAAGATTCAAAAACTCAGGGAACATTCATTATTTCAAAGGACCCCGCAGTTTTTTATAGTAAAAATGGGTTTCAGTCGATTGTTCTGAAACTTGGGGAAAATGTTCTCCTGGGCCCCTTGATTAAAATTCTCTTTGACCACCAGTCCGACCGAATTCCAATTCTATGATCTAGAGGCGATTGAAACTGTGAACATCTGCGAAGGTCTGCTTAAATGTTCCATAAAAATTCTGAAAATATTCAGGCTCATTTTTTAGTGAAAAATAAGCATCTTTTGTCTCTTGGTGTTTTTTTAAGTGCTTCCTGAATATTATAAAGTCAGTTATTATAGCTAAATAGATTACCTTGAATAAAATTATACTTAGCATCGTATTTTTTCCAAATAGAATTCGAAGCTAAATAGACGTGATTTTTGAAAGATTTCTGGTGCCGATGAAAGTCCATAAGGAAGTCGAAGATATCGGTAACGACCAAATGGCGTCGCTACAGTACATAATAAAGAGCTTTCATAGTCTAATGGTATTTGTAAAAATGTAAAAATGCAGAAGAAGCATTAAGCAAAGTAAAATATTGAGCACCGGCTAATTCCGAAAACAGACTATCTTGGGTTGGAATCTGAAACAATTCCCGCCTAATATATGTATTTAATGCTCTAGGGTCCATACATAACCGAATATCACCATTGGCCTTCGGCGCAATAACAATGGGATTCACCTAATCGGTCGGTTCTGTTACAGGCACAATTATTTTTTCCGCAACTAGTTAAGTTTTTCCTTGACTAAACTTTTTAAAGCCACTGGGATTTTTCTCGAAGAACAAACGCGTGGTATCGCTTCGTCTCTCAATCTGATTTTGTAAGTTTTAGACATTCTTCCGATACCCGTAAACACATGTTTAAATTTTTTAATTATATCATCCACATATTGTAAATTTTTTGGAGACTAATTCTCTTCTAGTACGCCACTGTCTTTTATAATTCCCAGAACTTGTGCACCACTAAGCCCCAAAATCGAACTAGGCTCATCAGAACGCAATATATAAATTAACAAGTACTTTCGTGCATTTTCATAATTACAATCAAGAGTTATTTGACCAATAATATCTATTTTGTGACCCGAATAAGAAGAAAGTTTCGATGAAGCTGGAGTCAGTTTATTTTTGTTGATTTTTAGTCTCTCGAAATCACGATAATTCAAAACATTTGCATGACTACGTGTATCTACTTTCAGTTTTAATGTACAACCGGCAACATCGACTTTTCAAACCAGTCAGTCGCACTAACCGCGGCGGTGATCACATGTTTACTTTTACAAGTCAGATTTTGTTATAGCCCAAACAATATTATTTTCACAATCGTTCATATTGTCCTGTTTATAAAGTTCGTCATTTTCTGAATCGGATTCAGTGATTTCGTGAACATTTTGATAAGCACAAAATTTCCGATAATGTCCCTTTCTTTTACGACTACAATGTCTATTAAAGGCTAGACACTTACCCTTGATATGATGTAATCCACAGTACGTACATAGGTTACCTGGAATTTGTCCTGTACTCCACTTACTTGTGCCAGCTACAGCTTTCCCAGAACTATAACTTTTTTGCTCACCACACCGTACACCTGAATGTCTCGAATTAAAACGTGTTTGTTTATATTTACCACTAACACCAGGGTTTATCGCGTTCACTGTCACAATGTCCGTTTTAGAATTACGGAAATTTCTTTCTGTTTTACCGAACTACTTTCCATAGCACGACAAATAAAAACTGCTTTTTCCAGGGTTAAATCAGACTTCTGCAACATTTTTTCCTGAATTCGGGAGTCTTTAATACCCAAAACAATTCTATCCATTATCATAACATCTTTTTCCTTAAATTCGCAGGTATTTGCTAGCTGTTTTAGAGTCATTAAAAACTCATCAAACGTCTCACCCACAAGTTGATCTCTCTTGAAAAATTTGAAATGTTCGTAAACAAGATTTTTTATTGGGTTACAATACTTATCGAATTTTTGTAAAATTACGTTAAGCTTATAGCTGTCCCCTTCTGAGTTATATTCAAAAGTGTTATAAATCTGCAGCCCCTCGTCACCTAGTTGATTCAAAAGTATAGCCACTTTTATGTCATCAGGTTTTGCACTTTTTCCACTGGCAAGCAAGTACAAATTAAATTTTTGTTTCCACAGCTACCAGTTGCTAGCTACATTACCTTTAAAGTACATTTCACTAGGTGTTTTTAACTGTTCTGCCATGTTTTACTATTTATTATACCCAACCAACGTCAAAATAGGAACGTTTTAAGTATTTGAGGGAAAGTTCAATCGTATATATCACGATACTCGTCTCCCGTACAAAACAAAATAGTTTTTTCCGCGAATTATCTAAGTAAACCGCTCACTCTTCACTACCCGGCTTTTTTAAACATAACCTCTCATCGCGTTTTTCACCAGCTGCCACCATGTAATGTTTTATCTGTTGTTGTAGTAACGTTCGGAAGAACTATGAACACTTCTCGATGAGAGTAGGACACCTGAGTGGTAGTTAATTATATTTATTAAATAAATATACAATTAGAGCGTAATGGCCGCGTACACATGTCATAAAACATTAGAAGTAACTACTGCACGTGGACGTCTCCAGCGGCGTTGCCAAACTTAACATAAATCCTTAGAACTAATTCATAATTATACTTCCATACGTAACAAATACCAACTGCACAATAAACATAACCATTAATAATAACAATTCAAACTAAAGACATTATTAGTTGGAGCTGTTATTATTAATAGTTAGTTACTTAGGGCCGGTTTTTCAATGTCCAGTTAAAAGTACCAGATAGGTAGCTGCTAGTTATACGCTTAGCTGGCAGTTATATCTATGGTAGTGTTTATCAACAGTAATTTAACTGCCAGCTACGTATTCATGAGTTGAATTAATTCTTAGCTATGTTGGCACTACTAATTCTACCTGAAGTTTCTTTCAGTTGGTTTAAATCAAATTGCGCGCGTGTTTTAGTGACAGTTTATCTAATTTAACCTCAAAATTCATTGCGTTGTCTAGCGTGTTGATTAATGTTCTGTTCTTAATTTTGTGCGTTTGTGTATCAGCAATAATTGCAATAGAGAGTGTAAAAAGGAAAAAAGATACTAACTACACTTTAAGTGATTGAAGAAACAGAATTATTCCTGCAACTTCCTCTATCATCTTAACGATATGTAAAACAGTTTCTTTACTCAGTCGAAATCTTATTAAAAAAATCTTTATCATCATAATGAAGTAAAAAACCCTAGACCTAGGATCAAGGTAGTAGGAATCTCCAGTGACATTACGGCGGAGGAAATCGAAGCATCCCTTAAACTTCAAAACTGTGAACAATTCAAAAATAACTCGGAGTGTAAGGTAGTTAAGCATTGGAGTACGAAGAGAAGAAGCGACATCTTTCAGGCTATTATACAAGTAGACACTGTGGCGTACAAAAATATAATGTCCTCAGAAGATAAATTCGTCATAATTGGGCTTAATCGATGTCGCGTATATGATGGGATTGATGTGGTAAGGTGCTTTAAATGTAGTAGTTTCAATCACTCGTCCGCTATTTGTAAAGGTAAGCTTGCATGTCCTCGCTGCTCCCTAGAACATGATCTAACTGCGTGCAATAATGAAAATTCGGTAAAATGTGTAAATTGCTTTAACTACAAAAATCTACAACTCAAAAGTAATGAGAATATAAATATCGACGTTAATCATTCAGCCTTAGATAAGGACAACTGCTTTACTTATAAGCAAAAGTTAATGTTTTTGAAGTCTTCAATATTCGGACCCCAATAGCAACTAGCAGCGGCTATACCAGATCACGCTCTATACGATCATATTTTAGATGAAAGCAAAGGTAAAATAATGAGTAGTCATACGTCTTCTCCCAAAAACACTGGTGTGAGGGAACTTCACATTCTCTACATGAACGTGAGAGGCCTAAATACCAAACTCGCTGACCTGTTTAACTTCACCACATACTCTGAATACGATATGATATGTTTTACAGAAACCTGGCTAGATTCACATATTTTCGATTTTGAACTCAGCTATGAAAATTATAACGTTTTTCGATGCGATCGAAAATTCAAGGAAATAGGTTTAACCAGAGGAGGTGGTTGTCTTATTTTGCTTAATAAGTCATACAAAGTAAGCATAGTAAACCTAGATTGTACTAATTTAAATCTCCCTAACATCGATGTTGTTGGAATTAAAATCATCTTAGGGACCACAACACTTTCAGTTTTCTTAATTTACGTGCCACCTAACTTAAATGTCGAAATATACAACTCACTTTTTGATTGCTTGGCTAACCTACATGGCATTTATGGCACGGACATTCTAATCTTAGGTGACTTCAATATTCCGGAATATTATGAATGCTTGCTTAACAGCTCGATTAGGTCCGCTAAAGTTACGCAACTGAATAATTTTATTAACTTCTTTGGCCTCACTCAATATAACTTTATAACTAATTCCAATAGTAAATTATTGGATCTGCTCTTTTGTAGTAAAACATGTACCGTCGGTAAATCCGACTGTTGTGTTTTCAAGGAAGACGTGCATCACCCACCACTCAATATTGAACTAAACTTTAGCTCTTGCCAAAACAAGGTTCCCAAAAATCACGCAATGGCGTACAACTTTAAAAATGCCTTCTTTATATCACTTTATGCAGATTTATGTAATACTAACTGGGACGATATCTATAAAATGAATAATGTTAACGATGCAGCAGATCACTTGTATTATATCATTAATAACAGCATATCAAAATTTGTTCCCATGCAAAAAGCATCCAAAAAAACATTCCCTCCCTGGTTCACAAAACAAATCATCGCCGACATAAGGAGTAAAGAGATAGCATGGCGCATGTATAAAAAGTCTAGCAACACTGTCCACTTTGAGAACTTTAAACTCCTAAGAACCAAGTTGAAAAGAGATATCGACACATCTTACAAAAACTACCTACAAGTAACTGAAAACAATCTATCCTCTAACCCAAAAAGTTTCTGGACATATGTCAACGGCAAAAAAAATTCCAGGTCAATTCCGAATGCTTTCACTAACAATGACAATATCTTAGATAATCCTGAAGATATCGCTACCTCTTTTGCTGAATTTTTTAGTTCAGCGTACATCCCCTCAAGTCGCAATATAGATTTCTCTGCGGACACTAGCAATAATATTAATATAACAATCCCCGAGATAACTGAAATGGATGTCATCAATGCCTTCAAAAAGATCAAACCAAAATTTACGGCCGGACCCGATGGCTTACCAGCTTTCTTCTTAAAAGACTGCTCAGGTATATTAGCTGCGCCACTAGCACATATCTTTAACCTGTGCTTACAAACTTGTGCATATCCTGATAAATGGAAAACCTCCAAAATTTGTCCAATCCACAAAAAAGGTAGCAAATCAGATATACAAAATTATCGTCCTATCACAATCATAAACAATTTTAGCAAGGTTCTTGAAATCGTCCTGCATGCCACACTTTATCCCCAGGTTCACCACAGTATATGTAACAACCAACATGGCTTTGTCTCCCAACGATCAACCACAACAAATCTACTTTGCATAACACAATATTTAGCTGAAGTTATGGACAAAGGCGGACAAGTCGATGTCATCTATATGGACTTTTCCAAGGCTTTTGACAGACTGGACCACGGTGTTTTGCTAACAAAATTAGTTTCCTTTGGACTTAACCCTCAGTTAATACTTTTTTTTGAATCATATCTTCTTAATAGAAGCCAGTTCGTTCAATACCAGGGTCACAGGTCTATAGAGTTTATGTCTCAATCTGGAGTCCCACAAGGATCGGTATTAGGCCCATTATTATTTATTATTTTCATTAATGATATCGTCATCGGTCTTAGCTGTACATCCCTCTTATATGCTGACGACCTGAAGATATACTGTAAGATCAGCAACGAATCAGACTGCACTATGCTGCAGACGGATTTAAACAAAATTCACGAGTGGTGTAACAAATTCAGATTGTCTCTGAACATAAGTAAATGCAATGTAGTCTCATTTACAAGGAAACTAAATAAAATACAATATGAATACACTATTAATGGGGCTAATCTGACCCGTCGTGATAGTTTTAAAGATCTAGGGGTAACATTTGACTCACATCTTTCCTTTAGGGAACACATAAGTAACATAGTTACATCATCTTACAAAATGTTAGGTTTTCTCATACGGAATGCTCGCGACTTTCAAAATACAATTACCATAAAAACCTTATATAACACCTTGGTCCGACCTAGATTAGAATACGCGAGCGTCATATGGAATCCCCATTACGATATACATATTAACAATATTGAAGGCATTCAAAGACGTTTCCTAAAATTTCTGGCATTTACAATTGATCATCAATATCCCCCCATAGGATATGACCACTTATTACTGCTGAATCGTTTTACATACAGTTCTATGAAGCAGCGAAGAGAAATGCAAAGCGTAATATTTTTATACAAACTTCTAAACAACATGATCGACTGTCCACAATTACTTGAACAAATCAGCTTTAGAGCACCTACCAGGCCAACCAGATATACATCATTATTTTACTTCCCTAATGCTCACACAAATGTTTTAACTTTTTCCCCTCTATATTCTATCTGCCATAACTATGAAGCTATTGAAAATAATATCGACATTTTTAACACCAGATTAAGTCAAATTAAGTCAAGTTTCTCTTAGTTCTCTGTTTTTCTTTTGTTTTTTTCTCTTCCTATTTTCTTACTTGTTTTTAATATTTTTAATATACATATATGTATGTGTGTATATATATGTATATATGTATGTGTGTATATATGCATATGTATTGGTTATGTACCTACTCAGAATAGTTGTAGAAATTCTTAATAATTACAATTGTAGAATTCCGCTTAGTATTAGTTTATAGCAACCTGTGGTGCACCTGTATATTCATATACCATATTTTTACTAATTTTTATACTATATCATGTTTATCATCTATGTGTCTGTAACCTCCCGGCCCTGTAAATGGAATGTAATTTCTGTTGGGTTCGTGTATGTAAATAAATAAATAAATAAATAAATAAATAAATAAATAAATAATTCCCAAAATTATTTTCTCGTTCCCTTATG
This sequence comes from Stenurella melanura, assembly GCA_963583905.1. Classification (NCBI taxonomy): domain Eukaryota; kingdom Metazoa; phylum Arthropoda; class Insecta; order Coleoptera; family Cerambycidae; genus Stenurella; species Stenurella melanura. Next base: position 16,506,170 of record OY757311.1, on the reverse strand, counting down.
GTATAGGGTCTCCTTTCATACTTTATAAATTTTATACTATCATCGTCATCATCATTCATATCCAGAATATTATTATTATTATTCATTATTGGCAATAATATATTTATAAATTAAAAACGAACATATCAATCACATTGGTTTTTAGGTTACAATGTTTCAGAATTGTCATAAATTGAACCAAATGCGCATGTGCAAATCTACTAACAGTAGAATAAATCCTTAACTGGCACTTTCAACCAAAGAGTTTAATAACTAGAGAAGACAAGCCGTCGATTTGCCGGTAGTCGCGAATTGGTTGTCTTGGAGACGGTAGGCTCTTCGTCCTTGTCGCAGACCTCGTACCCTCTCTCTCCACTCTGTTTTACAGCAACACAGCCTTACCCGGCGCGCTTTGATTTCACAAATACCGTCAATTTTGAATCTTTGTTTTGAATAGCGTTCTGCTTTATTTGCAATTACACGTGTTTTCTCAAATTTTTCTTCTGTTTAAAACGTTTAATCTGTTTGTCACGTTAAATTTGTATATTAATTAATTATTTTTTTGTGATAATACTTGTAAAGTTTGTAGAAAAACTAAGTCATCCATAAGTCCCAGGTTTGTATACACCTATTGTCATCTGTCACACTGTCATTGCATTGCAATCGTCACCTCCCCTCATGTACTGTGCGACAAAGAGAGAACGAACTGTGTGAGAAGGATGAGAAGCCTTCAGCCTACCGCTGCTTATACATTACGCTTATGGAGCTTGTCTCCTCTATTTGTTAAATTCTTTGCTTTCAACTCTGTGCTAAATTTACGTTCAGATAGTGAGTTTAACTCTCCGGCAAATTTTACTAGCACATTGAAAAACAGTTTATCTGCCAGATAAATTTTATCTGACAGTTAGGCAATTTAACTGGACATTGAAAAACCGGCCCTTAGTTAAGTGAATTTTCAACATTCTTACTCTAGAAGTAGTTTTTTATTCCTATAACTTATGAAAATAAAAATGTTCCAAGTTTCTTTCGTCTTTTTTTGTTATATTTTGTTTTTATGTTATCGTTTTCAAAGACGTATAATAAAAAATATCATTCATTACACGCCCTCTTAGGGCCGGATTATCAATGTCCTGTTAAATAGCTTAACTGTCATATAAAATTTATCTGGCAGATAAACTGTTTTTCAATGTGCAGGTAAATTTTACCGAAGGGTTAAACTCACTATCTGAAAGTTAATTTAGCAGAGGGTTGAAAGTGCCAGTTAAGGATTTATTCTACTGTTAGTGGATTTGCACATGCGCATTTGGTCCAATTTCTGACAATTCTAAAACATTCTAACCTAAAAACCAATGTGATTGCTTGATATGTTCGTCTTTAATTTGTGATTTATATTAAATGTATTATTGCCAATAATGAATAATAATGATAATGTTCTGGATATGAGTGATTATGAAATAATAAAAAATAATTTTGACAATTATGATAATATAGTATATTCAAGTATGAGTGGATATTAAGATCTTTAAAACACGCGCGATTTTTCGAGAACGACGGCGCAGCCGGAGTGCTCGAAATGGAGCAAGTGTTTTAAAGACCACGAATCCACGAATACTTTACCCTATTTTTTTTATTGGTACCCAATACTACAAAAAATGGAAATAAGAATTAAGAATGTAATGTAAAATGTTTGAATTCGTGATGTGACATCAGGATACCTGTCAATGTCAAATGAGGAATGCAAAAATTAATTTGCAATCTGTCACATAGGATTAATTATTGTCACTACAGTTGTTACTGATTGTATATTGCTTTAAAATGAGTTCTAACATTGATTATTTAAATAGAAAAGCAGATTCGCGGTTAATACCGCAAAAATTCCTGTCAGATCAATAATTAAAAAGTTGACATTTTGACATTTTTGACTCGGGTTGTAGTTGTTGCCTTTAACCTTTAAAACACGCGCGTTTTTAAAAGTTCGATTTAAACACTCTGAGGCGTACTTTAAATAAGCAAAATAAGGTACCAATAAAAAAAAAGATTTTTTAATAAGATTTCGATTGTGTAAAGAATCATATCGTTGAGATGATAGAGGAAGTTGCAGGAATAATTCTGTTTCTCCAATCACTTAAAGTGTAGTTAGCACCTTTTTTCCTTTTTACGATCTCTATTGCAATTATTGCTGATACACAAACGCACAAAATTAAGAACAGAACATCAGTCAACACGCTGGACAACGCAATGAATTTTGAGGTTAAATTGGATATTAGATAAACTGTCACTAAAACAGGCGCGCAATTTAATTTAAACCAATTGAGAGAAACTTCAGGTAGAATCAGTAGTGCCAACATAGCTAAGAAATCAACTCATGGCATGGCAGTTAAATTGCTGTTGATAAACACTACCATAGATATAACTGCCAGCTAAGCGTAACTAGCAGCTACCTATCTGGATATTGAAAAACCGGCCCTTAATGAAATATACTAATTTCTACAGAACAACAGGTACAAAACTATATGTACCTACAACTTGCGAAATATTCCAACAATATGTTAATTAAATAGGTGTTCCCAGACGGCCACGCTCGGTCGCAACTTCTGCTCGTTTATAGTTCCCATTCTATAATTGGGATCTGCTTGGCAACTACAGATGAAGCAACCACGACGGCGATAACATTCTCATTTGAATAAGTGGGTAAATATGATAAATAAATATATGTAAGTCGATTTGATTCGTACACCGCGCACGTTTCCTTTCGCCGGGACGGGATGTGGCAGAAGTGACTAACCGCATTTGTTGTTTCCGGGGCCCTTCCTAATCGCTGTCGCTATTTGCCGTGATAGATCACGTTAGCCTTTTGCAATATCGTTTAAACTTAATATATTAACTCGTTGTTCTGCTAGTACAGCGTCCGATAAAAATTTAATAAATTAGTATTTAAAACAAAAAAATTTAAAAAAGAAATTGAACCGTTGTGAAATAAAATTTCACCGTCCGGTTAATGGACATTACCTAATCTCAATTTTGAGGTTGTATAAAAATTCGTTCGATTTTGTCTGTTCATTTTTACACCGACTTCAAATTCGATATTTTTAATGACGGGTTTTTTTAAAAAAGCGGTTCAATAAAAAAAAATCTGTTCAAACTTTTAGTGGCCCAATTTCATGTAAATGTACACTAGTTACGAAATTATGTCAGCCCTACTGGATTCACCATATTGAATTTTTAATTCAGTACCATATCTATTTAAAAGTGAATTATTTTTTGTTTGCTTATACTTGTAATGAAACATATTCTTTATAGGATTCTGCAAACAGCAGAAAAAAACTATCTATGAGAACTAAAATAAAAACTATTTAAAAAATTATTGATTTACAATCTGCATTCTTTCGATAACCTGAATTCTGGTTATGCTAGCAATTAAAATCCTAAAATCAATTTGTCTTTCTTTTTGGACAATTCTCAACACTTTTTTTTTCGGGTAGGGGAAATCTTCAAAAAGACACCCTGCCTGGTGTTTGGCGGCCGGGTAGTGTGGGATTTCTACCCACTAAAACCCAGTGGCGGCTCGTCAGGGGAGGCAGGGGAGGCTGAGCATCCCCTTGGAAGAACCACCATATCTTCAAAAGTAATATCAAGAAATTTCTATTAGGTATATCTCAATTTTCAATATTTTTTATTGTTTATTATTCATTAATTAATTTTCAGTTTATATATAACATTTTTGCATTTTCTTTCCACAAACATACCTATAACGTTACAGTCCGGAGTCTTTGTATGCATATTTCCCGGTCGGCCGGTCTTTTACTGAATGAACACTGCGGTTCGCTGGAGGCTAATACGAAATAGCTTCCAACTTTACCGCATTTACTTATAACATGAATGACCTTGAATTTCTTTGCGCTGTGTAAAATAGCAACACTTGGAATAGCCAAGTATGAGACTAGCCTCCAGATCTCAGTTCTTTATAGCGCATGTGCACAGGTCATTCAAGAGTCAGGTGTTTCACAAAGAAAACGAGCTGACGTCTGACAGTTGCGTTTAGCCGGTTATAAGAACAACTTGACGTATAAATACATAAAACATTTGATAGGCGGGCTAGATAACAATTATAAAAAAGTCGAGTGGTTAACGGCATCAACAGTTAGAAACAAATTATATTGTTGGAGATGTTTATTATTTACTAATGATCAATCCTCAATTTGGGGCAGGGCCGGGTTTAATAATTTGCAAAATTTGTCGCGAGGTTTAGAAAGGCACGAAAAATCCCAGGAGCACATTTCATCTTGCATTAAATTCGAAATGTTTCGTAAACAAAATATTGTAAATTTCTTGGATTCTGCACATAAGAGAGAAATAGAAAATGTTAACGAAAAGGTCCGTGAGAATAGGGACATATTAAAGAGGTTAATAGATGCCGTTATATAGTTATCTTCACAAGAAAATTCTTTCCGAGGACGTGACGAAAAACGAGAATCGTGCAATAAAGGAAATTTCAAAGAACTGGTAGATTTTTTAAAAACTTATGACCCAAAATTAGAGAACTTTTTGAATTACGCCACTATTTTTTGAGACAATTCCGGTAAGCTTCTGTAGAATGATCATTTTCAGCACTTAAACGCATAAAAACATTTTTACTAGAAACAAAATGAGTCAATACCGCCTTTCAAATGCATCGCTTATTTCAATAGAAAAACTTTTTTTGTCAGAATTGAGGAAACGCGATTCATTTTATGATGAAATAATCAACCATTTTGCTAGTTCCAAAAATCGCAGGTTACCACTCATTTATAAAAATATTCAGGCTTTAAAGCAGAGATTAATATAGGTAGTTATTTTAGAAAAAATATTTATTTGTGTTATTTATTTTTAAGGAAATATTTTTTATAATTCTCCATAATATAGAGTTCCGCGGTTATATTTTATTTTATATAACTTCTTTCTCAAAACTATTTTAATTTCTATTAAAACTTATAATTTTACACGCCTGGCAGTGATAATGAATACAATTTTTTGTTTGTAGAAAAACACTTTAATTTTTTTACCAAAACTATTTTTATTTTTATTAAAAGTTATATAATTTAATTACAAGTGGGATAGTAGGACTCCTTTGGATAC